>OX578144.1:114120535-114823035 GCA_951213105.1 Amaurobius ferox | reverse complement strand
TTTCTTTAAAATATGTAATTTGATGACCGCCAAAAAATGCTACAATATTAAAACAAAATTTTTCCATATTCTTTTAATTTTGGGGAAAAAAGGAATCCTGAACATTTTGGAATATGACTGTATGAGAAAGTTCAATGGAGCATCTCACACACATTCCATATATTTTAAAATGTATTTCAATTTTTATTATACTAGGGAAATTAACTAAGTTTCATGGTACTAAGGGAGGCACTCATTGTCCTTAAGGCCTTCAGAACATGTTAATTTTAGAAACCAATTTTAAGGACTCTTATAAGTAAGTACTTAATTTATGTATTGAGTGTTTAAAAACTTTTTATAATTTTGTCAGTGCTCCATCTAGATTTAATAAAAAATTTAATGCACTTGGAAATATTAGGGAAATTTACTTTTAATTTTTTAAAATATTCTTTTTCAAACTATTTGTTACAATATGGTGAGTAAAAAAGGCAAGTGTTCCGTAGGTATAAACAATATTATAATTGTTCTATGAGTGAAAAAGCTTGGGAACCACTGCTAGAGAGTATATAAGTTTTATAGCATTACTAAATCATTTTCATGTCTTTGTTTTAAGTTTTCTATTAATGTGTACATTTTTTCATCTATGTGGAATTATATTATAAATTCTTACAAGGTGTATAAATTCAACTTGTTTCTGTCACTTTTACTTCAAATAGTGGCCTATTTCTAATACATTTTCTAGTAAATTCGATCTAATAGAATTTCTGTGGTTTAAATCTGCATATAGTAGAAAAAGGCAGATAATATTTTATTGACAAAATTACTTTCAGCTAAATAAAGCTTTATATATGCCTGTGGGTTGTGGTGTTGGCCTGGGTACTACTAGCTGCAGTATTGGGTTTTTAATTCTTCATATTTGAGGGTAGTGAACTCTGATATTCCATCATGACAGGGCTGTCCATGAGGAGGGGTGGGTGGGTGGGTATTAGTTTTTTTAAGAAGAAAAATAAGAAATATTCATAAAAAGGAGAAAATCATATGTGCTATAATGCTGTAAATACTTATTTCCAAGCCAATCGAACTGTTGTGACATAAATTGGCTTTTGAATAAATTTCTTTTGATTTGTGCATTTATCTATATTTTTTCTTAAATAGAGATTTTTTCATGGTTATGGATATATTTATTAGGATTTCAAATAGATTGTTTCATGGTTATGGATATATATTTAAAATTTTTATAAAAATTTTTTTGCTGTGCAAAATATCAGAAATTGCACCAAAATAACATTTTTCACAAAAAGTGTCCCAAAACTGATTTTAGGCACTTTCATCTCTCTGTTAAGTAACAAAAACTAAGAAATACCCAAATACATAAAAGAGAAAAAATGGCAGGTTGATATTTTACGGTAAGTGCTAAAACATGTCAAAAATCAATCTATTGAAAAATTAAACACTAAATACTAAAAAATTTTTACAAACAATTAATTAAAGGGACACCTTTAATCACATTTTGTTTTTACGAACAAAGTTTTTTATTTATTTACCATTTAATTTTGATTGCAGTTTCAGCAAATTATTTTATATATAAACCGTGCAAATAGTCAATTTTGATCTTAATTAATACTTGTATAGTTGCACTTTGTGAAATTTTATATAAAAACTGTGTAAAGGTTCAATTTGGTCTTTATTAATGCCCGTGCTGATGTAAATGATTTTTAAGATATGATTTTTTTTTTATTATGTTTATTTGGTTTCAATATGGGAATGTTTAAAAATTACTAAAATCAAGTTTCGTATTACTTTATTTTAATATTAACATATTTTTAATTTAAGGCTTCAATTCATATTTTAGAATTTTGTGAAATAAAATTTTTTTTATTATCAATAAATTTTGTAATTGGCATTCAAATCAATGCAAACAATGAGAATATTCCTTCAAAGTAGTTTTTGTGCTCGAAATCCCATATAGTTTGATTAAAATTCCAATTAAAATGGAAATGTTTAACAGCTTCCATCGCAATATTCCCACGCGTCATTCCAATCATTTTCCCAGAATGCATCAAATGAAAATCTCGTTCTGTCGGAAAAAGAACGGAAACCCCTTGCGGGAATAATGGGGCTTCGCCGACGAATGGGAACGTAACCTTGCAAACCCTCCTCCATTAAATTGCAGCGCTGCAATTGGCGACTATTTTGCAAAATTCTGTTATTCGGAAACGTTTTTAATTGATGCGTTTTCCGTTTCTCTTTTCACTGCAGGAGGCTTTGCTGTTCTCAGTATTTAAAATATTGGAATTTTCAAGTGTTTGAAGTTTTGGTGACGAATTTTCCGGTTATCCCTTCTATGGCGGCAAATTTGGTGTCGAAAACCCAGACCGTCAGACTCGTCCTAAGACATGAGCATCCGTGTAAAATTTTGAAAATATAAATTTCAGAAGAGTGAAAATGCATTTTAATTAGGAATAGAAATGTATGTAATACGAATAAAACGGTAGTTTTAAGGGGATAGTAATTATAAAATAGACATGTAAAGCACCAGAGTTAAATTATAATTAACTCGCACTTTTAATAAAATATTACAAGAGTATTGTTGCTTACTTTTATTTATTAACTTTCGTTAATAGAAAATGAGAATTCTTGTGAAACTCAGGTTAGGAATCACTGGCGTAAGGGATATCAAATGCATAAACACCTAGGGTGACAAACTAGAGTTAGAGGTCTGTACGGACTTGAACTTGGTCCGGGTCGGGCCTGATTTTTCAAACGGTTTCGAACCGAAAGTATTCGACGTTCGAAAAATTTATAAAGGAAATTTAATAAAGTACATAAGGTTATTTTGTTGTACTCTTATATTAAATTTTGTTTTATGTAAAGATGATTTTAAAAGCAGACCTGCTTCCATTCTGAGCGAAAAAAAAAAAAATGTTTTGGACTCGTTTGGATAAATAATGTTCTGGTCAGAGACTCAAGGAACTTCGGGGATCTCTTAAAATGTTCTGAAACACGGATCGGACAAAAGTTTAAAATTTTGGTTGTAACGTTCGAAATCGTCCGGGGATCGATTGCAATCCCGGACGTTTTTTAATATTTCGGAATTATAAATTTCCGGATACTACGGGATTAGGAATTTTATTTTACTAAAGTCCCAGTTATATTTTATCTTGCGTTTTTATTTATTTGCTTATAAATATTACAATATTTAACTGATAATATTACGTTGAGATATCAATAGAACAGATTTTTGGATATAATAGGCAGTTTATGAAAAAGTATATATTTCGGTAATTTTTCGCGTTTCTAAGGTCACTTGGATCACTTTGCGCATAAGTTAAAGTCACGTTACTTCTTTCACAATCATTTTTTCAAACAAATGAACTTAAAATACGCGGCTTCGTAGCCCACTTCCAAAATGACTCGGGCGATATGCACTTGAAACTATACATCCGCTATGTGCTTTCGTAGGCGGGTGCTTATGCTAGGGTCATTTTATTAGCAATCACATTTTTTAAACAAATGAACAAAAATACTCGGCCTTGTACTGTTTATATAAGCGTCCATTACTCTGGCGATATATGCATCAGCCACGCGGGCGCATAGGCCGATGCATTGTTTCGTAGTTCGCATACGCCCCCTAAATAAGCTCCCGCTACGTTGGCACTTAGGCTAAAGCCATTTCTTTAGTTGCAATTTTTTAAACAAATAAACTAAAAGAAATACGCACGGCGTGTCTGTAATGTGCTCTACATAAGGGTCTATAAATATACTTTTAATTCGCGATTCTATCTAAACTTTCGTCGATTAACGTTAATTTCATTTTAACTCTTTTTCTTTTATTTTCCCAACAATACATAATATATGTTTCGGGAAAGTATTTTAATTGTCTATTAAAACTACATTTATTGACCCAGGTTAAGAATTCTAGTTTTATACAGATTTTTAGGTTATAGTTATTCTAAAGCTTAATTAACTATTGCAGAATTCTTATGATGCCCCCTCCCCCCGATTATACACCCCTCTTCTCTTTGAAAAAATTACCAGTTTCTGTAGTCTATTACATTTCTGTTTTAACCCCAGTACTCCTCCCTTTATGCTTTCTTAATTTTCAAGTTGTTATGCAACTTCTCAGGGATTGTTTTTTTTTTTAAATTTATTTTTTTATTTTATATAATAGTTCATGGAAAGTAATTTGTATTAATATTTAAAAAAAAAAATAAAACCTTTGCTATCCTAATAATTAAATTTTTAAATAAAGCCTTTCTTTGCTATTCTTTACCTTCCTAATCTTTGCCAAAAATTCAAAGCTGTAATCCCCTTATTTATTTTTTGAAAAATTCCTATTGCAACCCCCCTTTTCAAGTTTTACAGGTTTCCTTCAAAAACTTTTGACTATGTTAGGGGAGATGAGGGATGAATATTGTAATTTTTATCAAAATATTTATTTCTTTGCAACATACTACACTGATATGTTTTACAGCTACAGTTTAAACATTTTTTGATTAAACAGTTTCACATATTTGGGAAGAAATCATGTTTCATAAAAAGTCCAAATTGTCCCATCCATCTCCAAGTCAGGGATGGATGGGACACTTAAAGGAATGGATGGGATAGTAATATTTTTCATTATCCGACATTACATCAGATAAGATTAATTTAAATATTCATACTGGTAAAATCAAACTCAAATGTCATAAATGCTTTTATTCTGTCTGTACCACCTTAACTTTGGTTTTGACAATTTGGACACAATATCAGATTTTGAAATGTTTCATATTTCACTTTTCTTTGGATAGAAGAACCCATAACTGTTGTTATTATTTTTTAATTGAACTTTGTAACTCATTACCATGAACATTTAAAACTCTTGCAACAAAATACACAACATTTTGATTTTGTTAATATAAAATCTTAATTTTGTATGGGAGAATTATCTAAATCTGTTATCGTAAAAATTTCTTCATCAGTAGAATCATCTAATTGTTCTGATTCACTAGAACTGCTCTTCAATAATATTTTCTTAGCTGGAATTTTTCTAACAACTGTACTTCTTCTGACTGCAGGCTAATTCAAAGCATTCTTTTTCTGGAGTGTCAGTCAAGATGCAGCTTTTTGTAGAATTTCTACTCTTCCCATTGTGTGGTTGATTTTCTACCAGCATTCGAAAATGGGTGAATTTGCTCAGAAGTTAGTGTAATGGGGATGAATACTATACTCCCAATCTTCCACATATGCTACTGTCCTATCCATTTCCATACTGTAACTTTTGGTTTATAGCCATTTGGTTAGCCATTTTGTAAAACATACATTCAAAAGACAGTAATATAAATTATGTATTTCTATTATATAAGACTTAAAATATCGAAGTATCAATTATTGGCTTTTAGCAGAACATATAAAATTAAATTAATAGGAAATAATATGCAGAAACTTACTTTAATCTTGATATTTAATTATTAAGCTTCAGCAACATCAAATTAAATAAAAAAATTAAATTATTAAAATAAAAAAATTAAATTATTAAAAATGTAATTAAAATAAAAAAATTAAATTATTAAGATTTTCACATGATATTAATTAAACAATGTGGTATTTTGAAAGTTCAACTTGGTTAGATATTCGCGTGAGTTAAATTTAAGAGTTTTACTTGGGAAGAGACATTTTGTTGAAAATAATTTTTGTTGCAGCAAGGAATTCTGTTGTCAATAATGAACATTACCAGCACTCTTGCCGATTACTCATAGGGTTACTAGATAAAAAATTTTGAAAAAAGAAAAAAAAAATGCCAAACAATAATAGATAAATACCACACCAGTTTAAATATATTTTTCTTAATCACATGTGAAAATGTGAATGTATCATAAAACAAAATAATGCAACTTGTTTTTTTAACCATTTTATGAAAATTATATTAACACACAATCATTACAAAATGTTTTTGTAACTAGTAAGTGAGAAGTAGAAATATGTATCATTTTTTTTTATGAACAGTAAAAAATATAAATAGAAATAAGCAATAAATACTTTTGCAATATTTTCTTCAAAAGTATGAGTTAGTTATTATTAACTCTACTGCTTTATACATCTATTTTGTAATTTACCCTTGCCAAACCTAATATGTGTTAGCCAATTTGTGGTTCTGTGAGATTTTATGAAATATTTCAAGGGTTCCACCAAAGAGAAAAAGTTGGGAATCACTGAGCGGGACTAACGCATTTTCCTGAAATTTGGCAATTACTGTACCTGAAATTATCTGAATTTCAGTATAAAAATAATTCGTAATTCATGGACTTTTTAAAAATGTGTCAAATTTAAAGAACTAATATTTCCAGCAAATCTTTATTTCATAGATGTGGAAGACTCAGACCACTCGACTGACCCAAGGGTTTTCATTTCATGGACGTATAATTCTTTACGCATGTTTGATACATGTATAAGTATATAAAATGCAAAATAGTAATGGTGCAATATTGTTTAAAACAACCAAAGATTAATAAGGGAAAATGCAAATTTTCTAGAAAATGTTTTAAAAAGTAATGCCCTATGAAAATAAAATAAAAATTATTTAAAATTGTGTAAATTAAAATTGTCATTGATCAACTATATGAAAGTTATTTGATTATAATTATTAAGAAGAAAACATGTGTATAACGAAATTCAATTGAATGAAATTTCATTAAAAATATTTCTATTCCATTGTTTGAAAATATTAAATATAAATGCATGAAAAATGAAAATGTTTAAAAAATATTTATAGTGCAAGTTTTAATTTGTATAAAAGATTAAATTGAAAAAATTTTATTTTGAAACCTGTATAATTGATAATCTGATGTTACTGCAATCCATTATATATGGAATTTGTCAAAAGTTTTGTGCAGAATATGTATTTGTCTTATAAGAAATATAAATTTCCATTTATCTTTGTTAACAGATAGTGTTATATACCACTTATGCATAAATAATAGATTTTTTATAGCTGTATTAAAAATAAATAGTTGTGGGAATTTATTAAAAACTTTGTACATGTTTTAAATTAAATTTCAGATTATGAATAGAATTTCTTGATATAAACAATATCATCAAATATTTGAAATAAATGATATTGATGTTGTAGCTTTGTTTTAATAAAGTTTTTTAGTTGCATAGATATATTCTTTTAATAATTATACTAATTTATCTTTAATAAAAATTTTAGATGAGAAACTATGTGGATCAGTATCATCCGCAAGGAGGAAGCAGCTACCAACCTCCTAACATGTTAAACACATACAATGCTAATCCACAGTATGGATCCTATATACCTCAAGTGCCACCACATGGACCTCATCATCCATCTATGTTTGATAGTCGCACACCTGTTGGGGTTGATGGAATAACTGATATAGATGGTACAAATCCAACCCACCGAATGACAAACAATCGCTTAAAGACAATGATACATAATAGGCAAAACCAAAGAGAACATAGCCAGCTGATGCCTATTTGTAATCCAGTTCATGAACCAGCATTTAATGCATCTCTTCCAGTATCTCCTATAGCTCAACAGCCTTCCTACACATCACAGTATCTACCTCCTTCTAATCATGTAGATGGAATGCACAATTCTATGCAATTTTCTTCCACCACAGACAGTTCATCGTCATTAATGCATTTGCAACAACTTTCACCCAGTTCTGTTGAGCGTCCAAGAGTAGTCTCTATAACTCCCCAACCTGCTTCTTGGCCAGAATCATCACCATCAAATGTTCCTGCTAAATCATCTGAAAATTCATCACCCCTTGGCCAAAAATCTCCCATCAAGCCATCGCAAAATGGGCATGTTGAGTCCTTGAATGAGACCCCTCCATTGTCTGAAGAAACCAAAGCTGTAAATGGCACAGAACAGCCAGCTGAATCTTCTAATAACAATTGTGCCTTAGAATCTAGCAGTGAGAGAGTTAAAACACCAAGTGTTTCAGTCAAGAGTGAGCCTGAAGATGAGAAGCCTAGTGTCTTGGAGAACAAAATTCAAGTACTTTGTGATAATCATGTCATGATGCCTCCTCAAACTCCCCCACCGAGATATGCAACTCCCAATCCAGGCTTCATGACACCACCACATGCCTATAGACATTTATCTCCCCATCATCCTATGACTTCCAGCATGTCTCTGCAGCCAAATTGCATGCCCCCACCTCCTTCTTTACATTCTCCTGGATCTGTAGTGATTCCTCATGCTGGAACAAATGGTGTCATCGGTGCCCATCCACCCATTATTACACCTTTGAATTCTCCTATGCCAAATGATACGAACTGTGATGAGTCTACTCAGTCGTCTTTTTTATTGAATACGACCACATCTATGAATACATATATAAATATTACCAGTACATATAATTCTAAACTATCTTTTTCAAATGCTACATGCTTGCCAACTTTTGCGTTAACTAGTGTGAACAATTGTTCACCCATTTATACCAACTCATATTCCTATAATCGCAATAACAGTCAGCAATTGCATTTAAATTCAGATAGTACTTACTTGCTTCCTAAAGGGGGAGGCACTGCAATGTCATGCATAGATAGTGGTCGTATTCAGGACTCGTTCAACAGATCGAACGTTCCTCCTAATTTTGGACATCATCAGCAATGCCTCCCCCTTCAACCTATAACTCCAGAATTCAACCTTCAGCATCAAAGTTATAATCCTAACTTTCAAGTTGATAACCTACATGAAAATAATTGCTATACCCCACATTCAATTAAACCTGAAAATAAAGAATTAGATTCCATGGAAAGGCTTGAAAAGCTACGAAGCAACACAAAGTTAGAACCACCTCAATGTGATTGCTTAAAAAATAAAGAAGGTAAGATTTTCCAAATTTTCTTTCTTGAATTTTAATTCCTGTGAACGTGTTATGCATCTAATTAATTACTTTCCTTTAAATGAGAATATAATTGTTTTTTCCAAAAAAAGTTTTGCATTCTGCTGTGTCCAGAAAAGCAACAAATGTGAACTTTTATGTCTTTATTTTGTGTTTGACTAATTTCTAAACTGAGTAATACATTTTTAGTGTAACTATATCATTAAAGTAAGTCAGTTGCCTTGAACATTGATATATCAGTGCAACAAAAAGTACAGGTATTCTAATTCTAAGCTAAAAATCAAAGCCTAAACCTGTTACAACACTCTTAGCTAAAATGTATAATATTTTTGCTAAAAGTGTAGTAATTTATCAATATTTTGTAATGTAATAATCACAGGTGTGTCTTCCTAGAATGTATATATTTTTGGTTGTGGAGTTAATTTTCTTATTTAGTATTAATTTGGAGGGAGTTTTCTGTTGATTGCCCAAACTGTACCACATAGACAAATGCGGCATCAAATTAACGATCTTCACCTCTAGATTTGTTATCAAAAAGCAAAAGGCATTTAAGGATACTACAAGTCTTGAGTGGCAATGTCGAAATTAGTTTGCTCTTAAATACATTACTAACAGGTATCGGGCAAATTCTGATATCATTTTCAATGAAATTCCATAAAAAAAAGCTCCAATAGATTAATTTTAATTTAGTATTTTTTTTTATATTTTACACATTGCTTTTTATTTATTTGGGTGATTTGTTATAGCTATTGTTGCTATTTGAGTTTAATTTTTTATTAATGTTTTTTTATATAATAATTGCAGGTATGTTTTGTATGTAATGTATTAATTTCTTCTGAGAATGTATATTTGTTGGTTGTGGATTATTATTTTTTTTTATAATATAAAATTCCTAATTTGAGTTTAGTTATATAGATGATTTGTTAAACTCTTTGTCACAAAATTCCTGAAATTTAAATTCTTAAAAGTCGTCCAAGGAGCTTTTGGAAGAATTGCTTCAGTATCTGATGTGCAATAGTTTTCTGCATACACTCAAACCTGTTTTTGTGCGATTTTTTTTGTGCGGTATATGAAAATTTCAATCAAATTGGAACATAATTGATGAAATTATCAATAAAAAAAAATTAGGTTTGATCGGCCATTTAGTTTTTCGATGCCAATTCTGAAAGAACTTCAAAATTCCAAAAGGAGCTTCAATCTTGTATATATGTCTACCGAGACATATACAAGCGTCTAGTGAAACAACAGTAAAAAAAAGTCAACTCTAAACGAGTGCGAGGTAGTATCTTCAAGTGACGAAAGCGATTTTGAACCAGTTTACCACAAGAAAGTCCGCGTATTGTCAGACTACGAAGGATAATGGTTATACGTTTTGAAAAGTTTTGTATGTGTAAAATAAGTACATATGTAAATAAAATATTTAAAAATGTTCACATGTGTATTTTCTAAATCAGATTCCAAAAGGTTTGGCGAGATTCCAAGTAGCTGCCAAGCCTCGTGTCTTGATTTCGTTTAAAAAAGCAATTCCTAGTTATTTCGTAAGGTTTTGAGTTATTTTCTATATGAGACTTTTTTTATGCGGTCCCTATTCACCGCATAAAAAAAAACTTTTTAATTGTGTTGCGAAAACTATTTTTTATAGCCACTCGTGAAGTTTTGTGCGATTTTTTTTTTTTTTTTTTTTTTTATATGCGTTTTCTTTTATGCGGTCTCTATCCACCGCACAAAAATAGGTTTGAGTGTATATACGTATAATAATTATTACAGGGTTTGTGTTTGTTTGTTATTACCATAGTGCATAATTAAAGCAAATTTATTACAGGATAGTGCAACAAAAGCAGAATTTCTGTAGCTGCTTATTCGGTCTGCTAATATTTCGCCACCTAACATTAAAAGTATTTTTAAGCAAATCCTAAAATTAGTTAAAGTTGTTATTTACTATAATTCCAAAGAATATGTTGTTGGTTAAAACATGATAGCTGACATACCAGACTGACTTCTTATTTACTTCTTCAAATGCTGAACTCTAGCAACTAATTTTCTGCATTTTCTTTAACAACTCATTTTCTGCATATGCTTACAGGGAAAAAGTCCCGTTTTCAATAATCTTACTTCTGAGATAACATGGCTTTTAACCATTGTACCGACAGTAGAATACTATTGTAGAATCTACCGACATTACATCTGAATTGGAAAAAATATGAAAAAAAAAAAAAAAATATATATGAAAAACTATAGTTTAAATAAAAAAAAATATTTAAACCAATGTTATCAATCTAAAAACTTTTAAGCTGCTTTTCTCTGTTTTAACTGATTAATAATGCAAAATTCGTTAGATGGGTTGTAATTATTGCAAAGATATATGGGGGTTTTGTTTTTTAGAATCAGCCTAAAACGCTGTACTTAACAATGCTTTAAAACTCAATTTTGAAATTTTCGACAACCGGGTCCTTTTTCAGTAAGCCATCACATGTATCTAAGCACATATTCATGTCCATGAGACTATCTAAATTTTGATTCAGAAAATATTTATTTTTTTTTGTTAAAAATTGTTGAAATTCCATTTATGTAGTAAATTATCACCAATTTATATGGCTTATCTTTCTTTTGCAAATCTGATTTTTTCTGAAATTTTTGCATCAATAATTTTAAACACAATTTAAGCATTTAAAAATTTGAAATCTTAGTAGTTTTAATTTTAGTAGTTAATAGTCTTGAAATTTCTATAATTTACTTAAGCATTTGTCCTGCAATTTTTAATAAATTACAGGATAAAAATTAATTTTGCTACTGCTACCCTTGTAGATAGTTGTTCTGTGCTTCTCCCTGTTATTGTGAGATTTCTCTCTATTATGAATGTGTGAACCTGTGATTCTTTTGTGTCTTCTAAGACATGATTGAGATTACTGGAGTTTAATATACAAGCTAAATCCCAGTCTACCTTTCATTTGGCTATTTATCTGAAAATCTTTTGCAAAGTAGCTATCCCCTTATCAATAATAAATAGCAATTGAAGTGTCCAACAATGTCAATAGGTTTGAACTAGTCATATTTTAATTAAATTAATATTTTTCAAATTTTTAAATCTGAAATCTTAAGTTCAGAGTAACCAACCATTTTCATGCACCATTTTATTTTTCCAAAACTGATCATATGTGTGCTCATTCATGCTACATGTGACTGTTCATTCTAGGAATGATAAATCCAGTGTTTTATATTTCTAAAGGGATAACATGCCAAAATTGGTTATGTAGGAACTGGATTCATGCCTGGAGTTACGGCCACATACACATTATGCTATTATTAGCCCACTCTTTTTGTGATTTCATCATATACATTCTGAAAGCATAGATAGGACTTTTCATAAAGCTGAGAAAATTTTATTTTCTCTGTTCGAACATGACATGCACTAAGATGAAAAGCTGTCAGAACTTGAGCTTAGTTCAGTTTATGATGGACTTCATTAACCTATATAGGTCTGTACTAGTATTGTGGAAAGTAAAAAGTGCTGATTACAGAAATTTTTTTATAGAGCCATACAAAAATTGATTGAGCTTGCAAAAGTGGTCATAGACCATAGCCCCCCCCCCCCTCACGATAGTCATGATGACCCAGAAATGAAGGTTTCGGCATAACATGCATATTACAAATTTCTTTTACACCATTTCAGAGGTGATTGATTGTATATGGACACCTTTATAGTTTCAAATAAAGGTATTTATATAAAATATTTCTCTTTTCAGTTTTGCCTTCTGAGAAACTTCCTTACTACACGCATCTTGGAAGTGGATCTTCTGTTTCTGCTATCAGAGAACTAATGGAATGCAGGTAAATAAAATGCATTTAATATTTTTCAAATATTTTTGAAAGGAAATTTTATATTCCTATTTCAAATTTATTTCCATTTATTTTTGAAATTGTAAAATAATTTTAGAAATAGGAGTTTCTTTTTTTTTTTTTCTAATGTGGGGATTACTTGTCAAATGCATATAAAGTTTCACCTTTGTTACTATCTATTAATTCATTAGGGACAAAATGTGATGTAATATTTTTCTTTATTATAAATCGTCATTAAAACTACAATGCATGTAAGAAAATGTACTTTATTTAGATCAAAAATAATTTCAATTTACTTACAATTTTTTAATTTTTAGATCAGGAGAAAAAGGAAATGCTATTCGTATTGAAAAGCTCCTATATTCTGGTAAAGAAGGTAAAACTTCCCAGGGATGTCCTCTTGCAAAATGGATTATCCGCCGATCAGGACCTGAAGAAAAATTTCTGACAGTTGTTCGACACAGACCTGGTCATACGTGCACAACAGCATACATAATCATAGCACTAGTAGCTTGGGAAGGAGTATCACCATCAGTTGCAGATATGTTGTATCAAACTGTTGTATACAAGACTGTGAATTTTGGGATACCTACTCAGAGAAAATGTGGCACAAATGAAATGTATGTTGCATTACAAACTTTTCTCTTGTTGTTTTTGTATTAGTGGAATATTATATAAGTTTGAGATGCATTGAGTGCATTGAAGACCTTTATGCTCAATCATGGGTTGCCCCCTCCCCCCTGTACCACCAGCTTAATCTAGAGGTCTACGTGTCTGTTGTGTCGTTGATTTTATAACTGAATTTAGTATAAGCATGATACCACCTTTATTATTTTTAATTTAATAATAGTTCACGTTTCATCTCTGTTCCCGTGTTAATGGAAGCATGAGTGTGCTGATTGGAAATCTGATCAGAAATGTCATTCTAAAGTTATGACACATATGCTGGTGAAAAAAGCATACATTTTGTTGTATTATAATCTAAACATAGTCCCTTTTCATTACATTCCTAATTATTTGAAACCTCAAGTAGACTTTTATTTTTCTTATTACTGTTCACCATAATAAACAATATTTGCCTTTTAGATTTTGAAAAGGGTGTAAGTCATAAGTATTTCATTAAGTCTAACTCCACCAATACAGAAATCTATAAAAAAAAATAATTAAAAAATTGAGCATAATTTATCAATCTGGCAAGGAATAATAACATTTCATATATTTCAGATTTTATAATTTATCAAACTGTTGAGTGAAAATGATTTTTGTTATCTCAAAGTTATTTTTGGATTAACAATTTTTTTTTTTTAAATCAGTGATTCAGTTATTGACTTTGTCATTTCATTTATATTGTTGAAAATGTATAATCTTAGATTTTCAGAAATCTAAGATTCAGAAATCTAAAATTATTTTTCTATTAAAAATATTTGAAGCAAAAATTTTGTTTTCTGTTTACCATAAGTGTCTTGGCACTACTACAACTACTTTAATAAATTGACTTTAACTAAAGCAGTATGTTTATAACATGGAATTTTGCTTTTTCAGGAGAACATGTGCTTGTCAGGGATTAGATTCTGATACTTGTGGTGCATCTTTTTCTTTCGGCTGTTCTTGGAGCATGTATTACAATGGTTGCAAATTTGCTCGGAGTAAAAATGCTCGCAAATTCAAACTAACAGAAAAAGATGAGGTTAGTTTTATTTTGCTATGTATTACTTTTACTATTGAATCTAAATTTGGTTAAAAATTGTTATATCCTGAATGGTTGTTTATGTCTCATTACCAGACATAAACAACCTCCCTTATTACTACTTTCATGATTTTTTTAATAACTTCCAATTCTTTGGGTTTTTCGTTGTGGACCACATTGTTATGCCACAGTTTAAAAATCTGTAGAAAAAAATCTGTATAAATCATTTGCAAGTTATGTGTTATATAATATTTTTTCACCTCAAGCTATCTATGCTATTTAGTGGATTTTGGATTTCCTGAGATATAATAGACCAAAAGAATTCACATTGTAAGTCTGGATTTGACTATATAAGATTTCTGGTGGGGCGGGATAGCCCAGTGGTTATGACAAGAGGATTATACAAAGAAGATCCGATTTCGATTCTCACTGCTGCCCCGAAACTATTCTAATGTCTACACGTAGTATGGGCATGTTGACTCAGAAACTTTGAAAGTCTTACGGGGAAGGTGGGTACAATCTGTGTGAATGCCACACCTATTGGGTTCAATCTGAATTGGGAGGTAAATAAAACAAAGTCGAACTGCCACTGTGTGTGTTTCCAGGTTATTTAGCCAATAACAGATGCCCCTCTCACCCTTCATTGAAAAATAAGAAAAAAAAATGTGAATAATAATAATTATTATTATGGTGAGTTTGTGTTAGATTTCTACTTCGATATATCTTATTTTATGTTGTAGTATTTCAAATATGAAGTAAAAAAGTAATACATGCAACTACAAAATATTTTTGGATCTTGAAAAGTACTTAAATATTTTTAAGGGTTGAAGGAGAAGCTTGTTTTAATTTAATGTATCTTTGCTTTAAAATAGTCAGGATTTCAGTAAGACTATTGCTTTCAATTTATATCTAAAATAATCCAGTAAAATCGCTTTTAGGAAAAGGAATTAGAAGATAAGTTGCAAAATTTGGCAACAGATGTCGCTCAGTTATACAAAAGAATGGCTCCAGAGTCTTTTCAAAATCAGGTATATATATTTTTTTGAGTAAATAGTTGCTTTTGTCAATTTTTTCCCTTATTGTACAGTTTCTTATGAACTTTTAAGGCAAAAACCTCTTAACATTTATGCAGTACTGTCAGTTCAATTATAGTGAATACTGAATAATGAGCCAATTAATTCAGGTCTCTTTAAACTGAATTTGTTATTTCTAAAAGTCCAAATTATTCTATATTATATTATACTATATTTCAATCTCTTAACCTAACAAAATTTGTCTCTGTTTTTGAACTGATCTAAAATTGGATGAGAAGTGGGGTAATGAGCTAAGTAAAATATTTTCAATAAAACCACTTATTAACATAGAAGTTATTGTAATTGAGTGCAGTATATTTCAGCTATATACTATTAACATAGAAGTTATTGTAATTGAGTGCAGTATATTTCAGCTATATACGAAGGCCCACGTAACACAGACTTTTTAATTGCAATAAAATCTGTTATGAAAATTTCTAATTATTTTCAGTTTCAGCTAATGCTAGTAAATATAACTGGAAATTAAGTTGTTAGCAACATATTTGTGCAATAACAGCATTAACTAAAATAATTTTAAAATTATAGTAATATTTATTACCTTTACACTTTCAAGTTATGTAGCCTTTAAAGTATTTTTGAAAAAAAATTTTCTATTCTGGGTATATAATGTGTAGATTGTTTCTTTTATGAGTTTTTACCAATTTCAATTAATGATGTTGATTTTTTTGAAAAATTGTTTAACCAATTGAAACAAAATTTTATGCAAATATAGACGATTGCATGCATGTAAAAACATTACGATAAAAAAATTGACTGTGTTATGCATAGGAGTGCATGCACACTTTGTAGTATATTACAAAATGTATAGCTAACTGTACTATCAGCCCAATTGTTTTGCAAGAATTATCATGTCCACTTCTTATTCACTTGTAGATGACTGGCAGTTGTCTCTTATCATGGAAATACTTTTTTTTATTATATGATATATCTGTTGAAATATTTTTAAAATGTGAAAGTTTTCAAAGACATTTCATTGCTTTTCTAAATTTTCCATATACCTTTTAAAGGAGTTTAGTTTTATATTTTTATATATATTGTAAATATATATAAAAAAACTGTTATTTTTATTGCCAAATATAAGTTTCAATCACTAAATTTTTATTTCAGTCATTGAATTGTTTTTAAATAAATTTTCAAATTTCAAAGACTACTCAAAGTGAGGATTTCAAGTCAAAAAATTACAAAGATTTTAAATAATGTGAAGAAAATTATTTAATAAAACTCTACTTTTTGTCTTGGTTTTTAGCTTTTATTTTAAAAAATGTACTTCTCAATAGAGGCAAAAGGAAAAAAAAGTAATACATGGAAGTTTTTTTTTTATTTATTATTAAAATTATTTGAAATTCAGTAAAAATTGCATTTTTGTTATTTTTATTTTTGCAAAAATGATAATTACCAAAATTTTCACCAAAATGAATCTTTCTATTTTTCGAATTGCAAAAACTGCAATTGATTGCAACCCTGCATTTAGAGAGAGGGACTGAAATATTAAATTTTATATAATATAAAACTTGCATGAAAGCTTATTTTCAAATTCTGTATGTACAGAGGAATCTTGTATGAATTAAAGGTTTTTGCCAATATTATCCAAATTGGCCATAGTTTGCCAGCCCTGTTGACAGGCCAGATTCTTCAGAATTTTTGTTTATGCATACAACTTATGAATAAGTTATCAGAAATTCACAATAACACATTAGTAGTAATGATTGATTAGTGATAGAGAAGTCGGAATTTGAAATGATTAAATAACAGAAAATCCATAAAATTCATTACTAGTGTGTGCATTTCTTTTTAAATGCTGAAGTTGCAATCTGGGGATGAAACGTTGTATCTGAAGCCAACCTAATTTAAAGAATAATTTAAGCTTTATAAAACAAACCACATTTCAAACACCAGTTTTTATCTTATTAATGATGAAATACTAAATTTCAGCCAACTTCAAGTATCTGTCAATCCGAGTGTTTCATGCTGAACATATTTTATGCTTCCAGACTGAGTTCGAACAGCAGGCATCCGACTGTCGGTTAGGTGTCAAAAAAGGTCGTCCCTTCTCTGGAGTAACAGCATGTATAGACTACTGTGCACATTCTCATAAAGATTTACAAAATATGAATAATGGATGCACCGTGGTTAGTAAAGTTATCATATGCATGGAAATCTGTCCTTGTAGCGTAACTTTTTCCCCTGACCTGCTTTTGCTAACTTTTCTGCCCTAACCTTTTTTGCCTGTTGAATTGCTTGCATTAATGCATGCTGCTTTTTGCTTCATTCACCTTAATACCAATTTGTATAATAAAAAATGGAAAGACCAATTTGTATGATAAAGGAAATTTTTTTCTAGGTAATTACATATTTGTAACAAATTAAATTTTTAAACTTTGTTCTACTTCCCTCAATACATAGTACAGTCTGTTATGGTGTCACTCATTTTAATCATTACTATTCTTAATTCATCACTTTTAATGCTCCCAGCCAATTTGCATAAGAACCCAGTAGTAAAACACTCCTATTTAATCTTAAGGTCATAAATAAAAATAATCAATTTGGAACATATTTTAAAAGCATAATTTAAAATAACTTATGTTCTATCTTCACCATTCTTTCACTTACAGTATTAACATGTTGTAATACTTGGCAACATATTAACATTACCACAGGATGTTTAAAAAGAACACAACCCAACATTTAAGGAGGTAGTAGAACTTGTGTTTAGGTAAATTTTTAAGTAAAATTATTAGTTAATACTCAACAGCAAACACTATCATATCACTTACAATAAACAGTAGAAATCAACATAATTAAATATTCATTCTGGTGTTTTGTGTTAACTATGCCATTTTCCAAGACTCGATTTCTTTGTAGACCAGAAATAAGTAGATAGAACAGTGCAGTTTGAGAAGAAATTTTCTAAGAGGTGATTGACATCTCTTAAAATTTATTTTCAAAAGTGAGTAAGCTCGTTCACACCAGGAACATCAAGGAGGGTACGGTCCCTGTGGATGCCTCCCCCACTGGGTTCCGGTCTAAATTGGGTGGCACTTCCCGACTGTCCAAACAGTTACCTTACACCTTTCTGGTAGGTCGGACGGTCTGGGTTTCAACAACAACACCAAGAACGTCCACATTTAACAGTAATGAATAGCCTGGGCTCATTAGATCTTGCAGACTCCCAGTCTCACAAAATTTAACAATATTGTGACTTGTTAGGAACTGCAGAATTAGGAAATATCAGTTAAACCTCATCTTTCATATGTTTATAAGATTTATGCATGAAATACATTTCAACAATAAATATTCGTTCATTCTTGGAAATGATGTAGTTGACACAAAACACAGAAATGGATATTTCAAGGAGATATGCATGTCACTGTCATTTTAGCTACTTATTTCAGTTGACCATGAGCCCAGTAGACACCCATTACAGACACACAGAAAGACAAACATCTTCCTTTATTATGTAAGATGTTTAGGAAAAGGGTTAGGTTAAAATTTTGAAAATAAGTATTGGGCAGATATACTTTTTAGCATTCTAGATTATAAAACAATTATTTTCATCATAGCACCTGTTTCTGTTTGCACTGTGTCTATCTATCTATCTATCTTATCTATCTATCTACTCTAGCTCAAGTATAAATTTACAGTTGGACGAAGGATTGTGGTTTTTCTCTGCAAATTTCACAAGTAGTTTTTATAGTAATAGGAAAAATTGCAAATACTATCACTCTTGTGTAAGATAAATCATTAAGATATTGTTGTTTAAAGTTTTGTTCAGCTGGACAAACCTACACCATTCATTGTTAATCATAAGTTACTGGACTAGGACTAGTTTGCTGAAAATATACTCTCATAGGCAATATGACTAGTCTGTTGGACCAATAATAAAGTTTAACTATGCTTTGAAATTTATTATTTTTTTACTAAAACTTTATACAGTAATTTACTTAAGCATAATGTTTATATTTGTTTGCTGTCGGTATTTTTTTATTTAAAAAGGGATTTCTTCAATTTAAATTATTAACTTAACAAAAATAATGAATACAATTGACGAAATACAATTGATCTTTGCAACTGCTAAAATTTGATTTGAACCAAAGAATTTCTGCATTCTGTAAAGTATGGCATAAGGACAACTTTTTTTTAATCTTTTGCCTGAATCGAGCTAAAATGATACTGCAGACATGAGATGAAAAGCTGAATGTCAAGTGTGTCCAGAAGTAAAGCCTGTTCACTTTTGTGGCCATTTCTGCTACTAGACCCATAGACTTCCAAAATTTGTATTCTTCAGGTTCAATCAGACTTTTATTGGTCTCAGACCAGTGGCACCAATAATTCTGAATGATGCTTTTGATCTCAGGACAAGTGTTCTAGCAATTTAAAATTGCAGAATGTCAGATGCTTAGTCCATTCAGTAGAGTAAGTACTTACCTAAAAATAAATCAATAGGTCATAGGTTTGAATCCTTCTAAGATAGATTTTGCATTTGAACAAGGGCACAAACCTTAGATTACTAAATCTCCAAATCTAATAAATGAAAATGTAAACAACCTATATTTATTTTGCTGGACATATAGTACCATTTATGAATATATAAAAATAATTTTAATATGACTAATGCTTATATCTTGAAAACTAAAACTGCTTGTTAGAAATATTAAGGAAGTAATTTGTAGGCTCTACAAGAATATATAATTTGATTTCAGATCAGGTTTTTAGTTTTCGAAATATAGTTATAATAATAGCAAGAAACTTCAATGATTGGATAGTTATAATAATAGCAAAAAATTTCAATGATTGGAATATGATCATATTGCAAACATAAAAAAAACTAGGAAATGTAAAGTTATTTCACTTTATTCAAAGTTCAACTTTAAACTTGTCCCAGATTCTGTAAAATTTACTATGTGCAGGCAAGGCAAACAATGTTCAACTTTAAACTTTCATCAGATCCTGTAAAATCTACTATTGGCTGTCAAACTTGTGTAGACTTGATATGTGCGCATAACTGAAAGGATTATATGATTCAATTATGTGACCTACTTTACCATTCATATTATTTCTTGTAAATGAAACAAACGAAACTGAAAACAACATATAAATTTATTGAACTTTACTGGAGTTTTATTTTACAAGATATTATTCATGCAAAACGATTTTGGCTCTATTAGATTCTGGAGCCAGAGCCGATTTTTTTAAATCATGATGGTATTTAAAAATTGAAATTACATGTCTTGTAGACAAGCAACATTTTACGGTTCAGTGTTTATTCTTGTAACTCATACATGTTAACTTAAAATTTATAAATTTCATGAGTTATGCTAAATAGCTGTGGATTAACAACATAGACCAATGCCTAGCTACTCTTAAAATTGCCCTTTCTTAAGAAGCATTAACATTTATTATTAAGTCATTCTGATCTTTACATTTATTTTGGAAATGTATGAAGATTGCATCTTTTGTACTGCATTTCAAAATATTTAATAACTTGTTGATTTACAAATATCTATTTAAAGAAAAGTTTTAAATTTTTTCAGAATTAAATTTTCTTTTTACGTTTACATGATATAAAGAAGCTACCTTAAATTAACCTGTTTGTCAACCCTTGATTTCATACAAAACTAAAACAAAATTTTCTTTTGCCTAAAGCAAAGATGGAATTTTGCATAACACGGATTGATAAACAAGGATTTTGTCAAATAGGAGTCCAAAATGTGGTTTGCTTAACTAGATCTGAAATAAAGTCAGTTTATAAAATTCTAAATCTTTTAACTCTCCTGCCATCACACAAGAGTAGTTTAATACCTACATTCAATTCTAAGTTTTCATTCAGTGTAAAGAAATTCTAGTCTTAAATTTGTGTTTTTTTTTTATTTCTAGCTGTTGATATTTTAACATGTTATGCTTAATGTTTTAATTTTAAATTACACCCAGTAACCTTTGCATGTTTTGCTCCCATCCCAATTCAAACGCTTGTCAAAAGAATTATTGGTTTTACTACGCTTCTTTTGGGTTTCGGTTCCTTTTTGTTTAATTTTTAAGGCTTTGTATAATTTGTGTTTGCCTTTTTTAGGCATATTATTATTAAATATGTAGTGTTTGTTTTATTATTGTATTTGTGTGTGATACAATGTATCACAAATCTGATATAAAATTAAAAATCTTTTATCTTGTAATCATATTGGGTAAGTAATATTTTCATTGATGAGCTCGATAATTTGGGCTTCATCATTTCCACTATCATTGAGGTTATATATTCCATGTTGAGCAGAGCATAATATGCGCAAAGTTGGTCCATGGATTCTGATATCTGGAATGAGAGTGTATTCTAAATTTTTGGGATCATCCCCACAGGCAGGTTCTGTAACTATAAACTTGGCTATTGCATTTGAAGGCAGCTATGTTGTAGAATTGAATTTATCAGTTCTCATAAATGTTTGCATATAGCAAACATAATTTGTATATTTGCATAAAATTGCAGTATATAGCAAGGTTTTTTGCTTCTATTGCAAAAATTGACTTCTATGCTGATGAACACATAATAATCATAAAACCAGTTCATGGATACTGTTATTTGCAATGGGAGTGTATTCCAAATTTTGGAAATGCCCCTACAGGTAGGTTGTATGACATTTTCTGTGGGAACTTTTTGATTTGCTTTAACTGGGGGGGGGGGGGGGGGGGGGAACTCATCATGTTTTTGAAATGATGTCTTTTTTTATTTTATTTGTGCAGCATTTTTCGATGTGATCAATTTATATATTGTTTGAGCACAAACTCATTTTCTGTATTTATTTACGATCATTAATTTTTGAGTTAATTTTTTCTCCAGTATGGCCCTTTTTCATGCAAGGTGTAATTTGAATGGTCCTTCAGTTAGTGTGTCTAAAGTAGATTGCAAACATCCATGCATACTTAAAAGTTTCCTTATGCACCATGTATTTGATCCCGGCACTTGTGGATCTGAAGGTCAGAGGCATTTGGCCACTAAAATTACCACTAATGACCCATTCGACCACTAAGATCTTATAAATGGTAAGATAAACTTTTCACCAAAAACATTTAATTCTTCATCTTCATGTCCTTTTTTACATTCAAATTTAAGAATTATTGCTATATTCACTTTCATTATGACAAAATTCTCACACTGTCAAAAATGTAAATGCATTGATGGTTAATGTTAGTTATGTGATTAAAAGCACTGAACACATGTAAAATTTGTCATATTTTAAAATTGCAGAAATAACATGTTAATATTTATGGACAATCATACCGAATAATATCGCTGATAATAGTACAGGCCACTGCCAAGTTTTGGCGATGTGAAAGTGAACATAAACATTTTTAAACTTATCTTATTTGAATACAAAACTTCTTTACAAAATTTGAATAAAAAGCAATGCTTTTGAGTTTCATTTATAAGCTCCCCCCCCCCCCCCCTGTTTGCAAAGGTATTATTTTTCTTTGGATTTATTGATGAAAATAGTGATTTTTTTATGCCAGTTTAAGCAAAACTCATTCATATCTTAAGAGGATATTGTACTACATCTTTTATAATTGTTTCATTGGCTTTCTAATATAAGGTAACATAAATCCCACCCCTTGCTTTGATGGCATTTTGTATACTTTGGATTTTATAACACTGAACTGTTCGGTTGATTGCAATATTTCTGTAAAGCATTTTTAAAAAATTTTATTGCTAAATCAAATATATTGCAAAAAGAATAGAGTGAAAATATAATTTATTCAAAGTCAAATAACATCTCAAAGAATGCAAGCACATTATTATATGCAATAGCTTTTAGAAAGTTAACGGTTTGTGCTATTACTGTGTAGCAAAACACACACATAGTGGGTTTGTACATTATTATTTTACTCTATTAAAGGAAAGTATTTTATTTTTTAAAATGCTTTCAAAATATACACATTTTAAAGGGTTTCAATAAAAGCACTTTGTGCAAAGTATAAAGAATGAACAATGTTGCTGATGTTTTCTGTATTTTAAAGGGTGCTTATTAAGAAACATTTTTGGTGAGCATTCTGGTTGTCAGGATTTGTGTAGCTTTTCCTCCCCTAAAAATCGCAATCAATTGAATCCAAATCTGGTGCAAAAATAAGTTGCTACATAAATATGACAATATCTATTTTTTTTTTTTTTTTTTTTTTTTTTTTTTTTTTTTTTTTTTGTGCACATTTTGCAGTATTTTGTATTACACTGATCCCTCATTTTATGTGGTGGTTAAATTTTTGAGGCATTGGAAACAATCCAGTGCCCTATTGAATAGCTTTTACATTGATGAAAAAGAACATCATCAAAAAATCTATATACATTACTCTATATTAAACATATTTTAATTGCACAAAAAGACTATCTTCCATGTCAGGCATAAAACTAGTCCATATAGGTATATACTTTAAAAATATTTTCATTTGTGAAATTGAAAAGTATATACTTGGCATTTGTACTCAACATATGTAACAACATCTTTTGTTACACGTTAAAACTTTCTTCTATTCCAAGTTAAAAAAAAAATTCTTTAACACAGATATGAAATCACACACACACACAAAAATGAAGCAAGGTTATTTCTAAAATTACCCAATAATTGATTTAGTACAGAGTGTGACTATGCAATAACTGAACAGGTAAATACAACATAAATTGGTCGAATAAAAATTATAAGCATATACTTATATCTGCAATATCAAAGCCACGTTAAATGGGTCTGATGTTATAAATATAAAATCTCTAATGCTTGTTATTAGGATGTTTTCAGTCTTTGAAAGAGAAACAGACTTACCTTTAGTTCTTTTGCAGAGGTAAAGAGGAAATTGTTTTCATACAAAGAATCTGAAAATGGCAAATTTTTTAAGCTTATTAACAGTAAAAAATACTATCTGGCTAAAATTTCAAAAACCGATTTTGCCAGAAGAGATGACAACTTGCAGTAACTATGTTAAGCCTGTGAAAATAATATAGAAAACAGATGAAGACATTATTGTGGTTGAATCAGATAACCAACATGATTCGAGCAACATGATTCTTTAGAAGAATCAGAAGATGAAGGCCGAAATAAAAAATCGGGCATTTAGTGACTTCAAAAACTGCTACTGAAAGTCTTACAATTTACTATCATATTTATAGCTCAGAATATTGATTACAATATTTTTAATGATATAGTGAATCAGTTATGTACACTTGTTATGCATTCTATAATTCCAAAGAAAGCAATCTGTTTTTTGGAAAAATGAACCACATTTCAGTCTTTATTGTGTTTAATAACCAAGTGCTAAGTCATTTTATTACTGGTATAACATATTTACTTTATACCAGTTATTGTTAATATTAAGATACGGTGAATAAATTTTCCAGGCTAATAATTTCCCTAGTTCCCTTAAATAATTTTCCAATCTCGTGGCCTCCACTATAATACTAAAAACAGGATTCTTTCAAATTAAAAGTACTAAATACACAAAAAGGGTTATGGCCATACTGTGAATCAAACCCATGACCAATGCTAGGTAAACATTAATATGGTGAGTTGAAGGATTCTCCAATTTAAAACATTTAATATTGACCTCTGAAGATAATTTCACAGCTATGTTGAGGAATTGGGAACTGACCCAAAACTCGTTAAATCCACATTTTATTTTCAAGAGCCCTTAAACTCCTTATTTCTGTCAAAATCTCCTTAAAAATACTTTAAATCCACATTTTATTTTCAAGAGCCCTTAAACTCTTTATTTCTGTCAAAATCTCCTTAAAAATACTTTAAAAATTTTGCTGTCCAATTTCGAAATGCAAAAAGAAACCGAGCAAGCAATTGACTGTCTGAAATCGGCACTGTGAAGAATATCATCAAAATATTAGAGATTACTATTGTTTTTGTTTGCTTTTTAATTTATTTTGCCCCCAAATCCGAACTTCATGAGCATGATCAAAAGTAGGAAAAGAAGTGCACTTCCCTTTCTATTTGCTAAATTACTCTTTCCTTACAAAGGCAAAATTTTGCTCAATTATTCTTTGTTTAGTGTCAGTTTGGGATAAAAAGTTTTGAAAATTTGAACTCTTTAAGAAATTTTTGCTCTAAAACCAATATTTCCAAATATAATTATTCGGACTAAGATTCCCTTACATTTCTCATTAGCGAGAATATTTTCACTAAATGTTTACTGTTAATGTTTATTTTTAAATATTTGCCTGATAACGCTATCTTTTTTCAGCCAGTTTCATTTTTCTTTAAACATCTCAGAACCAATAAAATTTGATTCAAAAACAAGTCTTAACTTTAAAGATAAATATTTGTTTCACAAAAAATCTGATGTGGGAAGCTCATGACTTTCTCTCCAGTCACACGTTATTTCATCTTCAGGGCTTCTGCTTATGTGAACTACAGAAGGTCATTTTCACTTTATAGAAACAATTTTATATTTATGTTTCTCGTTAGCATTTTGAGATACAGATTTGGCATTTTCAATATAATCGTCTGCTACTGTTTTGTTTGATTGGAATGTAGAATAAAAGATATATTTTGCAAATGGCTCCTGAAATTGATAGATGGCTCGAAGGTTACGTAAATACATTTTCGGAGGAAAAATATTCGTATCAACAAATTGTGAAGCAGTGTAAAAATCAAGGTTATTGTATTTCAAAGAAAAGTATTTTTAATATATTAAATTTGAAAGGGAAAAAGAGTCTAGCTGAAAGTAAAAATGAAAGAATGGCTACAAAATCGCATCCTAAGGTTGTTTAAACGCTGGCATATATCAAGAAAGTGAAGTCTCTGATCCTAAAAGAAAATCCACTGACTTAAAGACCCATTGCATCGAAACTGGGAATGTCTTCTGACACTGTAAGTAAAATCATCCATAAAGATTTTAAGTTAAGAAAGATGCTTTAATCTAAAGTTCATCTGCTTTTGCCAAAGCATATTGTGGACAGAAAAACAAATTGTAGAAAATTATGTGAAAAATGCCTAACTGTTGATAAATGGAAATTTGTGGTAACACTCGATAAGGCATGGGTGTATTTAAGTGACTATAATAAAAAAAAGAGCAATTTTCTATTGCTCAACTGACGAAAAAGACCGTACGAAATGGCTTCGTCGATGTACAGAAAAGTTCCCAAAGAGATTTATGATAGTTGCAGGATTTTGTTACAACGGTAAATTAAAACTCAAAAAAGTCTCAAGTAAAGCTAAAATTAATTCAGTCTACTATCAGGTCAACTGCCGCATATTTAGCAAAGAAAGAATCAGAAACAGGAATAAAATATATCCCATTTAATGAAATACCTGTAAAATTGCCTGATGCTTCTCCTATGGACTTTTGCTCTTTCGGTTTGTTAAAATGAGTCTTAGGAAAATGGCATCCAAGAACACTGAACGAACTTTGGAAAAAAAGCCCAAGAGGAGTAGGATAAAATTGACATGATGGTGCTAAGTAAAAGTTTATTTTCATGGAGAATTTGAGCTAGAGCTATAGTCAAGAATCAAGGCTATTAGATAGAAGCAAATCGCCACAAGAAGTACACCCTTTATGCATAAAAAATTATCAAAATGATTTCCATAAAATGCAAACGACCTTCTTGCTTAAATTACCACAATATTTTTAAAGTGACTCATTTCAAATATTATAATCTGGTTATTTATCAGGATAAAATGATCTTGTCAAAGAATATGGAATTGCACGGAACACCATTTCAACATTTGTAAAAAGTATTGAAAAGATTCCATTATCTGAATCTTATTATGAACGAACTTCAGAAAAGGCACATGTAGGTGTCACAGAGGCTCAGGTTGCCCCAGACAACTGTTCAAGTCGTGCAGTCAGAAGAGGAGCTATGTCCATACCAAAGGCATTGCTATCAACCATTCGAAGGCATTAGAATTAGGAAAGTCATGTATTGCCCACATCACATTTATTTGCTATACAAATCAATGTTTAAAACATACATTATGAAAATAAATTTAAAGGCCTAATTTCATTTTTTTTTCTCTGCAGAAAATTTGATAGTGTTCATATTTTAGAAGTTTTCATAACAAGAGATTCGTTGCATATATTTATATTGATATACAGAGGCCAATTTTCCATTTAGTCTTAATATTATAATTATATTTCAGGTTGTGTCACTAACTAAGCATAGAGGCTGGGATAAACCAGAGGATGAGCAACTTCATGTTCTTCCACTATATGTGATGGACAGTACTGATGAGTATGGAAGCAAAGAAGGTCAAGATAAAAAAGTAAGAATCTGTCAGAATCTAATTAAGAACATAAATTGATAAAATTTAATAATTGTAGACAATAGAAAGTCATGAATATATATAATACACAGTCCTTAAAAGTTTCTTCATTTTATAAAATCAATTTAAAGACTCTTTAAAGTACTTAATTTTTGCATTGAATCCTTAAGAACTTGTAGTACCTCCATCCAAGGTATGCACATAAAATTGCAAATAATACTGTCTGAATACAGGTAAGATCATAATTAATAACTAAAAAAAGTAAAAATATACTAACTAAAATAAAAAAGGTCATTTTTCACGTTGTTTCATTATGTATGGGGTTGTGAGGAAGGACAGTGTAAAAAATCTTAGAGTGGTACTGTATGCTCCTCTATTGGCTTTATGAGAGGGTTAGGCGCATGAATAGAAATGAGCACAGGACTGGTTTTTTCACAGTTCAACACATCCACACATTAGGTTGAAGTAAAAATTTTCAGCTAGCCAGTATCCATTTAACAAGACTTTTGGTGCCCTGGAGCAAATAATTTTCGGGGCACCCTTTGCCATAATGCATAGTCTTTTGCCCTTAAGTCAAAAATATGTTCATCACAAAAGGCGCCCAGGAGTAACCACTCCATCTCTTTTCATGATGGTATGCTACTGCCAGTATCACAGTTTTAAATTGATAGTTCTGGAACAAACACACAAATTTCAGTGAAATATAACATTGCAAATTTAAAATCTTCACAAAGCAAGCCAAGGTGCACAGGAGTACTGTCCAACTTTCATCTGTACTATGATATTTCTCATTAGCTCTAATTGACAATAACTAAAAAATATTCCTTGTTCATTATTTAAGTTTATCCAAGATCTTTCAATGTAATAACTAGTGATTTAAAAAATCCAACAACAATCAAACATGCTACAAAGCTCATCTTAAAATATACATTCAGGCTTGAAAGTATCTTTTGACCTCTTAACTGTATACGATCGGGCTCCCGCACACTAGTGCTTGGGTTTTAATTACCATGGGGCACAGCCAGTCTTTAAACAGTGGTGAATTGGACAAAAAAAATAATGTTCAATCTTCACGATGATGATTGTAACACCACTCACAAAATGACAGCAGCGCAAAAGGCACATTCTCTCCCTTCTCCTGGTATCCAACAACCAATATCATATCCTCGTCAGCTGTATACTTGAAATACACACTTCACCGGTTTGACCAGGCAAGTTTTAGACCTGAGGAGCTTCATGATTGAAAATTGACATGCTCGTCTAGGCTCTTTCCAGGAGAGTGAGTGTTCCGGTAACCAGCTCTTGCACCATTCCAACAATGATTGACTATGCTACAAAGCACATCCTGAATTATACATTCAGGTTTGTAGATATTTTTTGGCCTAATTTTATAATATCAGGCTCCCCCACATAAGTGCTAGGGTTCTAACCACTATGGGGAACAGCCCATCTTTACATATCTGTAGTTTGTATTTATCTCAAATTAAACAAGATCGTGAATGAACAGTAAAAGTATTTTTTGAAATAATATATAGATTCTAGATACATCAAAGATTTTATTGCATTACATATTTCAGCTGGATAAAACATTTGTTTATGTTTTACAGATTGCTTCTGGTTCTCTTGAGGTTCTAAAAAAATATCCTGTGGACTTCAGAGTTCGAACCACTCCTCTTAAGCCATGCAAAACAAGAGGACGTAAACCAAAAGATGGATTTTCACCTCGTAAACTTGCAGTTCAGAATGCATTTAAACAGCTCATTGCAAGTGGAAAACTACACAGAATCGAACCACCAGTTGCTCTCAAAAGCAGTTTGTTCAACAACAGTAATTTTAAATTTACAAACTACCACCAGGAGTACATGCTGCCAGACAGTAGTGCTGAGAGTCTAAAAAGTATTTGTGCCCCTCCAAAATGTGAAGATAATAATCGGTGGGATTCCAATGCCAAATCCCAGTCTAACACTAACCAACACGAGTGTCACAAAAATGAGAAAACAGCATGTAATTTTTATGCAGGGAAGCACATTCTATCACAGAGTGAAAGCTCAAATAGCTTTCAAAATAGCCACAATGTACCCAATAGCTGTAATTCAAACAGTCATTTATCTCATATGTATAGTCAAAGTCAAAATTTTTCATCTTTTGATGATTCTTCAAAATCTAACTATAACAATAATGCTATTTTTACATCAGCATCAAATAACACTACACATTCTATATATTCTACTACAAATCCATCTTCATTGAGTTCAGGGTTAAATGTATGCCATGAAGTAAATAGTAATTTATCGCCAGTAAATCAGACATTCATCAATAGAGCTCCAAGCTTGACCAATACTCACAATCCATACAATATTCATGATAATAACAATAATGTACCTTACCATATCTCACAAAGCCCTCCAGTGTATGGAAACACTCAGCCGCCATCTTATCATTCATATACATCGGATCAAAATTCAAATATGTTACCTCAGACAAATAATCCTGGTAATTATTATAATTCATGTCCTCAATATCCAAATGTTGTACAAAGTAATGCATATACCTCAAATCCAAACTCATTCCATTATTCTTATTTTTATCAGTATCCTAATATACCACTGAAAATTCCTGGCAATTATTCTGCTGCTAATTCTTATTCCCTTAGATTTCAACATTCCAACAATATGCAATATCAGATGTCAAATAATCTGCCTTATTCTAGCTATGATGGAAGATTTAGTAATAATTATTGCAATTCTGTTTCATCTCCCAGTAATATCAGTAATGAGTCAAGTATTTCTGAAAAGAACAATAACTACACCTCAAATCAATTTTCCCCTTATTCAAATTGCCCATCAAGAACGTCATCATGTGAAAACTATGCAAGTTCTGCTGTATCTCCTGTAAAGGATCAGAGTAATATTTTAGTATCATCACAACATTCTAAAAATTGTTTTTCAACTGAAGAACCAAATAGTGTTGCTGTCAAGGATTTGAAACATGATTGCTTTCCTGATTCGAAAAATTCTGAAGATCCAAAAAAAGAAAATACATTTATGTCGAACAGCCGTGTTCAATACCAAAAACCTATCAACAATAGTGTCTATTCTAAAAATATCTTTGATGATTCTCGTGCTAAAAATTATAATTACCACCTTCAGCGATCTAATATAGTTCTGGAATTAGACAATAATTCAGATGTGGCACCTAATTATCATGCAAATGCTATGAGGTCTGAATTTTATTCAAATACAAATTCATATAAAGAAGGATATGAACCAAACTGTGATCCATCAGATTTTTATCGCGATAAATCTTGTATAAATAATACTTTAAGCAAAGCACAAAACTTTGACTCTAATTCAGAAAAATTAATAACCTGTAATTTAGATCAGTTCAAAGATCACAAGGAAGACAGTTTTAACGAAACTAACCATTTAAGCTATTTAACTCAAAAATATAGTAATGAGAGAATTGAAGTAAGTGATAACCTTGTGGATTCCACCACCGAAATGCTAAATGGTGATGAAATCTACGAAGGACACTCTGACAATGAAAGTTGCTTTGATGATGTAGAAGTTGGTGGTGTTGCCATTGCTTTAACTCATGGATCTGTATTATTTGAATGTGCCAAGCATGAATTACATGCAACAACTGCGTTAAAGAAGCCTAATCGTACAAATCCAACTCGCATCAGCTTAGTTTTTTATCAGCACAAACACTTGAATTATGAAAATCACGGAGAAGCTGAGTGGGACCAGAAGATGAAGGAAAAGCGTATCGGTGGAACTAAAAATTTAGATGTCTGTTTTGATATGTCGCCAAATAAAAAACAGTGTCTGGAAGATGATATCATTAAAGAAACAAGTTCTATGCGATTGCCTGGTACAACCCCAACCACAAGTTGGGTTACAGTATTCTCAATTGCACCCCTGGCAGTAGGTGCCCCTTATAGGCATTAGTAATTTAGAAATATATGAAACATGTTTACAGTGCTCTGTTAATATTGCCCCCTCAATATTGCATTTGTGCTATGTCTATTATTAAGTCTTTGTTTCCTATAAACAGTTGCGAAAGCTAAATGACTGTGGCTTTTAACTAAATTTATAAGGATATTGTGCCATGATGCTTCCATGAATATAAGCAATAATCTAGTTTTGTGTTTAAGAAACATATTTTAATTAATAAATTGAATTTTTATATGTATAATACAAACATTAATTTGAATAACTAGTGTTACTTTTTAGCAATATCAAATCTATATTAATTTAAAATGCAAAAATTTATGTCCTTGAATTTTTGATATTTTTATGTTAGACAAAATATCATTTAATGCTAATTTAAATTTTAGTTAAACTAATCATGTCTACTTTGTTAAACAAAAACTTCATAGGAGTTGAATACTGTTGAGTTTCTGAGATTTTACCTACTTGACAAATTCCACGTTTTATGCATTGAGTACTCATATTATATGTATATTTGAAGTTTTCACAATCACTTTTTGATTTAACGACTAACATAGTTTTGTGCCAATTTTTACTGGTTTTTTTTTTATTAGTGTTGTAAACTTACCCGACTTTGACTTTCTAAGTCTAGTTTTTGATTTGTAGGACCAATGTTTAAACTAATGTGTTATGTATATGTATGAATGGGAATGTCTTGTGTATGTGTGTTGTATGTTTTCATATAATGTTTCATGTATGTTTTCATAGATAAATATATAAGTATTTTGTATATCACCGAACTAGGGGTCAGACTCTTTTAGACTGAGGTAGGAAATTGAATAACATTTTAAGGAAAATACAGTAATTTTTTTGAACACAAAGAAATTGTCATAAAACCAGGATAACACACTGAATTATGCATGAGGTTAGGGTGCATTATTTTTCTAAATTCTCAATTTTGTTAGTTAAGTTATAATTTTGATTTCTAAAAAAAAAAAAAAAACGCTTAGTTGATGAAAAGGGGTATTTTAGGTCACCCCAAGAATCAAATTGAAATTCTGCAGAATAAAAAATCAATTTACAATTTTTTAAAATAAAAATGTACCTCTATAAATAAATTTTGTTAATGTAAATTATAAAAGGAGACATATTGCGTAGCTAAATATTTATCACTGGAAATGTTTTAAGATAGATAACATAACAATCGCACAATGTTAAAATATTTATATTTAAAAAAAAAAAAAATCATTCCTAAAACTCTTTAGTAAATTTTTTTCTGATAAAAAAATAATTATTTTATGGAATTTATTGGTTTTCTCTGATAACGTAAAAAAACAGATTCTTTGCAGAAGTATGGCACAAATTGAAAGGCATTTTATACAAAAGTACTTTGTTTTTAATGTGCATTTATGCCCGTATATACTTGTTATTTACTCATCTTTCCAACCTTCAAAAATGTAAATGTGTGTATGAATGCAACTTATGTCATGTCTGATATTTACATATATACATATGCATGCACATATGGTTTTAACAAACATTTATATTGGCCTCCATGGGCTTTCATGAAATATATAGCATATGTGTGCACATTATTCTACAATTGTTTTGTTGTACATGCATTTAAGTCTTAAAATGTATATAATATTTTTACTTATTCCAAAATTCGCCACCCTCCCAGTTGAATAAGAACAAGTTAATTCCTATCTCATTTGGCATTATTTTGTACAATTAAAGCATTTTCATGATTGCATTTATTTATTCATTTTTTTGTTGTTGTTGGTTATTGAAATTTGTATGCTTTAGTGAATAGCATGTTCCCACATTACAAACTATGCAATTATTGCTTTTAACTCGGTATAAACTATGCAAATGACAGTTGAAGTGCAAAGTACATCAGAGGGTAACTTTGGCAAATCACTGTAGAAATGAAACCTACATAAAATAAATACCATAACACAGTGCCTCAAAAAACATTTTATACTGTATATTTAACTGAATCACATTTTATATTTTTAAACAAGACTATTGTACAGATGAACAATTTGAAAAGTCAGCTTATTTTTCTTAACTAAAATAACTGTAGGGCAGATATATTTTATTCTTTCATTAGCAGAATGGGTTTCTCTTGTGAGCATGCTGTTTTTTCTGGAAAATATTCTGCAAAAATTTGGATTTATGGAGTAAAAATAAAGAGTGATTTTTATAGTAGGATTTATGTTTTAAGTTTCATCCATATCAAAACCATATTCTATGTATTATATTACAAAGTATTTAAAATGATTTTAACTATGAAAATTTTTAAATGTGCATGTTTTTTCTAAAGAAAGTATTAAAGGTAAATTTTGGACAATTGGAGTGAAAAATGATTTTACTTCTCACCTTTAATATAACTGTATCTTGGGTTTCATCAAATCAAGATTATATAGATTATATTGCAAAGTACCTTTTAAATGATTTTAAATATATAAAAAAAAAAAAATGTGGCCATACCTTACTATAAATTGTGATAAAACATGACCTAAAATTAAAATGCATAGCTGCATCGGAATTGAAAAGAAATAAAATTGAATATCTTACACAACCTTAATTTTAATTTGTCATGTTACGCTTTTCATGCCTAATTTGATATAATTATAAGTTCTCATATTAAAATCTATTGGTTTCTTGCTATTAAATTCACATATTTTTATAATCATAGTTTAAGGCCCGGATTTTGATAACTTTAAAAAATTTCCTTAAAATTAAAATCCTAGTATTATGAAATTGCTCATAAAAGTTGAAGGAAAACTCCCTAAAACAGTTTCAGTTTTCGTCACAAATTTTATTACATTACCTTTAGAAAATTTATAAACTAAAATTTTGTCAATAAGTATACTTCGTGCAAAGGATAAGGAAAAATTTAAACAACATAATTAAGCACAAATTATAAGCATTACAACAGTTTCAAGGATACATTGCATCACCTTCAATGTCATACAGACCAATAAACCTGAAGTTGCCCATTTTGTATTTCTAACTTCGGGTTTGTTTAGCACTGAAAAAGGGGATCCAACATATCGTAAAAACAGCTGAATTAATTATTTATTTATGCTTTATTATGCTGTTTAAAAAATATGCTTGTCATTAAAGTCCGGGACCTATTTACAATATTATTAAAAGTTTTTCAATTTTGTGCATATATTTATTGAACAATAATTTAAGTGCTCAAATTTATTTAAAGAAATTAATTTTTTTTTTTTAAATATTTTTTAGGCAAGGTATGGCTATATCTAGATGCTATTATATATTCTAGAATTGCAACTCTGTAGAATATTGTAGTATATTTATTTCTAAAAATTAGAAAATGACAATTTTCTCTGTAGTGGAATTGAACTTATATATCCTTTCCAATTTCCCCCTAGTTTCTGAAATGAAAATGACTGCTGAATAATGTGTATGAAATTGCTGAATTTTGCATAAGTTTTTTCACACATTTTATCAGGTAGTTAATTTGACAACTATTTAATTATATAGATATCATATTTTAACACTAAACAAAATTACTTTTTCCTGTATATACATGCTTATTTATTGATTTAAAACTTCATCATATTTCTTTGTAAAAATGTTTTCTTTGGTTCACAAAACATTATACTTAATAATTTTACAATTTGACTATGAACAAAAATTGTTTTTATCGTGATATATCTTCTGTTTGCTCAATTCAGCACATATTCAACAAATTGATTTTTCTTTTATTTGTGATTTTTAGTGTTGTAGTTTGTGTTCAAAGTATGAACTTGTGATATGACATGCTATAAGTTTTACAATTGACACATTTGTCAAATATTGAAATGATTAATTTGCATACGGTTCGTTTATTTGTTTCATGACTTTTGTAAATTGACAGTCAACTAGTATTGATAGGCACATATAGACAATTCTTCCATCTAAAATATATTAATTTTAGGATTTGTGTATGAATCAATGATTTTTAACATTAAAATTTCAATTGTATTTTTAATTTATTTTCATATGGTTTCATAATTTATAAATGTAAAATAGATTGAATTTAATAATAATGTTAGTATTTTTTAATAATAAATGATATCATACTCAATTTATGAAACTTCTCACATGCTAACTAAATAAATGTTAAGGAAAAATTCCATATCTTACTAAATAATTACCATAAAATTTGACCATTGATTGTTTTGAAGGAATTTTAAAACGAGAAAAAATGTGGAAAATAATATAGAGATGTATTTTGCAAATTAAATAAGAAAGATCAATCATGCACAAAGCATTAATTATGAAACACTTTCCAACTGAAATGCAATCTGCTGAATGTATCGCATCTATAAAATGCGATACATTCAGCGGTGATATTTTTTTAGTTAACTACAATAATTTATTTTATTTGAAAACTTAAAACTTCATTGAAAAAAATGTAACTTTCATTGAGAAAAAAAAAATTAATTGAAATGACATCACCGAAATATAAATAGTCTGGCACTCTATGTAAAAGTAGTGAATATTTCATCCTTATACTTTTATTCCAGACTCGAGTTAAATCATTTTGCGTGAAAAAAATTCATTCCTATACAACTCATCTTACAATCACTTGTTTACATTCTGCATCCATTAAAATTAGTCTTCATTGTAGAAATAATCAAAGTTTTGATGATCATTTAAACTCAAAAATATTGTAATTGTGTTGGCGCAGAATAAGTAATATTGTAATGCGAATGGCAAAGAAAATACACAAAAATAAAGCCGTTTTAGGATGGATCCAACACTAAATATAAATTTAAAAGAACTTTAAAAATCACGATTTTTACTCTGGGGAAAAAGATGGATGCCATATTTTATTTTGAAGTGGGTCACGTGATCTCTTCATATTATATGGGTTTAATATTTATTTAAAAAACTACTGAACATATTTTGCTGAAATTATATTTTATATTTTATGGGATAATTTCAATATTTTCTAAAATTTTCGAAGCAGTTTGTGAATTTTAACTTCATTTAAAAAATGTTTGAAAAATTAGGTCCCACACAGTTCAATGTATTTCATTTTTTCAACCTAGGCTAAATCCAAAACTAATTGGCGATATTATTAATTTACATTCCCATATGTTCCACAAACTGTCTCAACAACATACTAAAATTTCATTCTGATAGTCATTTTTACGGCAGTTATTGTGCGAATGAACAGACAAATAAGAATGACCAAAAAGTCATAAAAACTTTCAAACTATGTTGTAAAGTGTTAAAGAAATGATGTTTGAAAGCTTTTATCCCTGCAATAAAAATATCAGTGTTCCCCGGTATTTTAGTAGCTCAAAATCTCTCTTGAATTCAGAAAAATTGTTTGATTTCTTAAAACAATTATGTAAGCACAATTTATCCTAAAACGTTTATTTGTAAGTAAATGTTTCCATAAATAGCTATTAAACTGTCAAATTCTCAATTCAATGAAGAATTGTCTTTGTGCCTGCAATAATGTTGCTGTAGTACACTGTAATTGAAATTCAAAAACCTTTTTTGTGATGTTTAATGTACTAATCAAGGAAGTGATAGTAATATGTGTTATTCTTGCCAAATTTATATCAATGAAATCTATTGAAATGCTCACTGCCTTTATTTGCATAATTGATATTTAATTTTACATAGCTATTGTGTTTCATCTTCATACCTCAAGCAATGTTTTATACTTTATCGAAACATTCTTCATTTTTTTTTTTTTTTTTAAACTGTATATTGGATCAATTCACTTTTAAATATTTTTGTAAAGATGTAAATATTATATATAATGTCTAAGAGTGACATTGTTAACCACTACCATCAGATCCTAAATACTATCAACTGAAATATATTAAAAACTGTCATATAGAAAAAAAAAATACCTGACCATATGCAGTAATCGTGAACGAAGTATGTAGTTGTTTACATTTTAAATGTTTGTATGTGCCGTAGATTGTCCTATATAGTGTCACTTGTATTGTAAAATGATGTTCGTCAGTTTTTACTATTCTATGTAGTTGCAAATTGTATGTATTAAATTATTTTTGAGCCTCAAAAGTTGATTTGTTTTCTCAACATGCTTTACAGTAATTATACCAGAACTTGAAAATAATTGCATAAAAATCAGCAGGAAATTCCAAAAGTATTTATTAACATATTGAATGCCATGTGAGTTATGTAATTCATGCTGTATTTGATCAAGAAGTTGCGAAAGTTAAATATAGCTCTAACCATAGATTGGATTCTTATGTTCTGCATTTACCATGTACTGTAAATGCAGACACTTTCTACATCGCCTCCCAGACAAATTACCAAAGTTGGCCTAGATTTTTCCTTAAAAACGAATTTTTATATGCATTGAAATGAAGACATAACACTTTCAGAATTTACACTTTTGAAGGGGTTGTCCACATCCTCGTGACTCATATCAACATATTTATCGTATTACATTTGCTGAAGATATTTTTGGTCTTCATAGTGAATTTTTTCACCATGATAAAACGTAAAAAAAAATGTAGACAAAACTTCATACATGTTACTCTGATATAAACCTTTGGAATGAATGTGCAGACTATAATTTTAGCAGGTAAAGACCAGTTGAGATGTGAACAAACACATGAACCAGAAACATTAAATTGGTCTTGAAGTTCTGTGAGTTGTATGCAACTGACGGATGTAAATCTAAGAAAAGTTTTCCTATATTCAAATATTCTTCAAAAACTGATAATAGTACATTTTCAAAATAATCAATAAAAACATGTGGCTTCTAGGGTCAGGTTTTATTTTCTAATTTGGCAGCCAATGTGTATCTCATAAATGATATAAATTATGAAAATAGAATCATGAACTGGTTTTGAAATCAAAATGAGCATCTTTCAACCACGATTAGAACAAAGGTAAAAGCTAGAAATTGATTTTTTTTTTTTAGCTTTGCTAGTGTAACTGCATTTTCTATTATGCTTTTTATCTGTTATCCAATTAATATAGAAAATTTGATGCAATCAGTACCAGACTTTCCCTGCAGATTTAAATTCCTTTCTTTAACATTATTTTCAAGTTTTATCACACAAAATGGATATTTATTTAAAATTATAAAATCTTTTTTCATTTGGTGACTTAATACATTGTGAAGCGTAGCTAGCTTCCTAAAATATCTTGCACTATAAAAAAGTATAACGGTCTTTCATAGAGTAATGAGGTTAATCGTTTTATCATCAAAAATTATATATAAAACCTGCATTTAATTAATACATACATTTAAATAAATTTAGTCTTATTTCAGATTTTGTTGATTTTTGTGGGCAGTTTCGAAGAAATGGCTTGTCCTATTTTTCTGAAGACCAAAATGTAGATACAAACTGAAACATATTAGAATAAAATTTTCTAAATACTAGCACCAGGGTAACCCATAACTGGCTTAACTACTAAATTTTATTGAATTAAGTTTAATATTTTTTTAATTAGAAATTACATTGCAGATAGACACATACGGGCATTACTCTAAAATAGTAGTAGATTTATGTTCCAGTGTGTCCAAAATGTGTATATCCTTCAAAAACTTATATTCCAATTTTCAACTCTAATCTCATATTATATATATTTTTTTTTTAAAGTAAAAGTGATCCCCATTTTATGTATACCATTAGATATATATTCATACTTCAAGCAGAAACATTCTTCATACACCTGTATTAGGGTGGTCTCAAAATTTTTTAATTATACTATAGAATAGTGAAAATTTTCGAATTCGAGATTTTGATGCCAATATATGTTTTAGCACCTCCTGAACATGTTTTGACTATTTTTAGAGCGATATTCATCTGATTGTCTGTGGTCGATTTCTTGTCTACATGATAGCTTCCACAAATAATTATAGATTTTCACAAAACTTTATATCTGGCTTTGTTATTAAACGATAGAATTTTTTAAAATTCAAGGAAAAACGTTGAGATTTTGTATTTTTTTACCATGGTAGCACAGGATGAAATTTAACATAATTATGCCTAAAAGGGGTTATAATGTCATTGTTCATAAAACTCAACAGTTTCAATCAAAGTGAAAATAGCTATGATATAATTTTGTGTTCATGACATCATTAGCTCCCTTTGAGGAAGGGGGTGGCACGTTAGGGGGTACATTGTCAAACTTGGTATCAATTTTACATATATATATATAGTTCTTAGGGAAATTTTAGATGGGGTGACCCAAGAACTTTACAAAGTATACATTTTAAGGTCATGGTCAATTTAATATTGGTAGACCTATCGAATAAAGGTGATTACAGCACCTGTGGAGAATTTAAGAACACAAATATTGTGTTATATATTAGAAATAGGGCAGGGTTTTTATTGGTGGTTTGTATAGCGGCACCATACTAAATTTTATGGCACCATTGGCCACTGAAAAGAAGATGCTCAGACTGTGGAGGCAGTGCACTTGGTGCAAATTAAGCATATATTTTCACCCCATATAATCTTCATAGGCTCTAAATGCCCACTTCTGAATCTTGAAAGTGCAGTTTGTTCCCCCCTGTCACCAGAGAACTCCAGGTCTGTACTGGGTCGATGACTGAGAAACTAATTGTGCACAGGAGGCTACCTCCAAATCACTTTGTCGAGACCTTTACTTTTACTTTTACCTACTTTACTTTTGTCGAGACCTTTACTTTTACCTACAAATCGATGGCAATGGTAAACTACAATAATAATGGTACTTTTAACTTGTGCACTTAAAGACCTTTTTATTCTACAGTTATATAGGGTATTAAGGAATTTTATGAACTCTGTATATCTATATATTGAAAAATCTTATCGTTATACAATATTGTCGCATATACAATTATGTTATGTCATGGAAATATTAAAAGAAAACATTCCATTTTCAAATTATTTAGAGATTTCAATGTTCCAATAATTAAAATCATTTTAGAGGAGTTGAACCCAGTCTTGCCCATGGCAGCATACATGCTACATTACTTTTAATCAAATGCTATTTCTTATTATGACTATATCGAAGGATTTACAATTCACTTATGCATAGATGATTATCATGATAATTATTGAAGTTATTTCATTAATAAATCACAATCCTGATAAAATATATAGCATTTTGAATGAAAGGGAGGGACACTGGTTTCCTTCATCAATTCAAAATTTCTATGACAGAAGTCTTAAGTCATATAATTTATTTTCAGAGAATTGCCTTATTGTTTTTAGCATGAATTGCAGATAATTTATGTTTATTGAAGAAAACTAAGACAGTAAAATACGGGGAAAATTTCACATTTAACATGAAATCAGGCATAGCTATATATGCTATGTTTTAATATCAATAGCACATAAAGAAATAATATGAATATTTTAATGTTTTGCATTTTATATCAAGCAAAATAGATTAAAATTAAATAAAATTTTTCACATGGCCACTTTTATATGCTGCAGAATACTGAGTTAAAGGATTTCAACTAAAGACATCCAATGTGAAACCCAACAAAAATCTTTACAGATTAAACTGATAACTTGTAATGTTGTTGGAATCAATAAAAGACAGGTATGAAGAACTCATCAAATGTGTTTGTCAAAAATCTTTGGAAGTTCATTGCTAAATATCCATTAGAGGATCTCGTGCCCTGTTCATGTATGGTGGATGACAAAACCTCTTTTTCACAATTAAGATTTGCTTATTTAGTTACTAATAACATTTTATAATTTATACAAAGAGAAGCAGCTTCATACATTTATCCAGTTAAGGGCACGCCTGTACACTATGGACTGCCAGTTTCACGTCTGTCTGAAGCACCAGCAAATTTCATATTTTGGAAGGCTCTTTGTAATGTTATAAATAAGCAAACATATTATATAAGACAAACAAAATGATTTTTTAAATATTTGTTGTTTAATCTTACTTTACTTTACAAAAATATATGAGGAAAAGAAAATTGGAAACATACATATTTTAAAAATTAGGAGTTGCTGAACATAACTTTTCAGTCAGGAGTAGAAATTTTAAATTGTGCGAGGGTATTACTATTACTTAAGTGTAAAAGCATTGAAGGGGTACTTTGCTTTGTAGTGACCATTTTATATTATAACATTTTTGCATCATCTCAATCTGCAATCTAGATCTGAAACATTAAAAAATATTTAGAATTTTATTTCTGCAATTCTTTTCATAGATTAAGGATGATTTTTTAACTGTTCTTTTACTCTGGAATCTTTTGAAAATCGATTATTGAAACTCTGTCAATTAGATACACTATTGAAAGGATATTCAGGAGCAACCTGAATCATCATATTGGAATTACTTTCTTTTTTTACATTTACAGAGATACGAGTATATGTTAAAAGTAAATCAAGATAATTTAAAAAGTAATTTATTTCATCATTGCAGAGTAAATATCTTTCAATTTACCAAAATACATAGAAGATCTTTAACAATGATTGACAAATTTCTTAATTATTTTGCAGCATATCTTTAGATGTAAAATTCATAAAGCACATAAAAACACAATTTAAATCAGCATCTCTATTAAAGTGTTCACACTACTTTAAAAAATAGACACAAATCCTGCAAAGATTTATCCCATAACAAATGTAATATATGTACACACAAGTATAATACATATTGGAAATTTACCGCATGGAACAAAAATAAATATGTGCATTAATAATTGCTCAACACAAACAGTGGCATGGTTAGGTGGCCCAAAGGTCCATAGCTACTTAGTACTGAACAGTGGCATAGCGTCCACAGAGGTTAAAAAGTTGAGCCTCCGCTGTTTAAAAAATTATAGTGTTATATATTATAGTATTATATTATACTATTATAGTTAAAAATATATATACTATAATATTATAGTACTACATATATTTTTAACTAAAATTTCTTTTATTTACTATAATTTTAAAAATAACTTTGAGAATATATGTATTTTTTAGAAAATTAGTATTATAGTTAAAAATATATATTACTATAATATTAAAAATATAGTATATATATTTTTAACTATAATTTCTTTTATTTACTATAATTTTAAAAATAACTTTAAGAATATATGTCTTTTTTAGAAAATTGTTACACTTTACTTGCTTAAAGTGACACGTTTCAAAGTATTTTTCCCATTAAAATGCTATCTAGCAGTTGAAATCATCCAGCCTTCATTGTGTATTGGAAGAAACATGGCATTAAAATTTCCCAACTGTTAAGCCCTTCCTTTACTGAAAAGATGGGAAAGAAGCCAGCCTCTAGAAAGGTGTGGCTATTGCTTCTCCCATTTTCACCTCTTTTGTAAACAGTCTATCTTAAGACAATGATTGGATGTGGGATGTTAAGTTTCATTAATGACAGCTCCATTTTGAACACTTTGTAAACAATCTAACTTAAGACAATGATTGGATGTGGGATGTGATGTTTCATTAATGGCAGGTAGGTGAGGATGGGGAGTCAGAAATAAAATGTCTCGCACAAGGCTAATGGATCCTCCATTTTGGGTCAAACGTGGTTCTATTAATTAATCTTTGCAAAAAATAATCATTATATGTAATACTAAAGAATGAGAGTTATTTTCTACAAATAACACAGCATTACCTAACTTTAAACAATATCAAGACAAAGCAAAACACTAATAATGACTACCATTAAAATTAAGTAGTTTGTAAAGTACACTTAGCTCTTTGTCTCATCAAAAATATGGTGAAGCATCCGTTTGTGTATCTGGCCACATTAAAATTAATAACTCTGATTTCCCTTTAAAAATCATGTTACAGGAAAATCTCGGTTAGACAAAAGCGATTGATATTTTTCTAGGGGATTTTTAGCATGTTGTAAGATATTTTAAAGTTTTCATACTACAGTATTTGTATATATTTAATATTAAAAACTGTTTAATGACATTGACTGCAGTGATTTTCAACTACGCTTATGTTCCATATTTATTTCTCACTAATCTTCAGTGCACTTTTTCAAGCTGTTTAATTTTTTGTTAGTTCTAGCAATTTATATTTACAAAACAGATATATTTTTCACTCATTTGCTAATAACATTCTAATATATTTCTACTTTATACATGGGTACTCATAGAACTTTTTTTTGGGAGGAGGGATCAAGCATATGATGTACAACATCGACTAGCTTGATGTTTGCCCTTATTATATTGAAGGTGAAGTATGAACCTCCCATATGGGCAACCATGACTTCATACTTAATAAAATGATTGTAAAAGTTCATCTAAATTAGAAATAAAATAACATTTAAAATGCTATATTTTGTATGCATTCATCTTGTATAGGTAACATACTTTAAAATCTCGTGCATTTCATCCACTCTACATTTTTATGTTAATATATTTTATTTTACTCACCAAGGACATAAACTTATTAAAAGTGCAAACTCCAATATAAATTTCACTTGAACTACCAAATACATTTTTCAATTTAAAATGCCAATCGCTCAGCTTCCCCAGTCTAAAATTGCACACTGCACTACTAGTACAGAAGTTTTAATACACATTTTTACTCTTTACACATATGTACACATAATATCACTTTTGTAGAAGTAGGGATATCACATAGACAATTTCCATGTAATAACTACATCCTGTTTCATATTTTATTCACTTGATATGATAAATGATGAAGTAGAAATTTTCTAATTGTATTTAAAAATCATTTTGTTTCTGAAAATTATTAAAAAGTAAGTGGATTTATAGATTACCAAAATTATTTCATTTTTAGACACCACCTGATGTGTGTAATTCATGAGACTCAGGGACTTGAGTGAAGGACTCAGGGACTTGACTAAGATCAATATATACTAACTTGAGTCAGCCATAAGTGGCCAACCTTTTTCAAGTTAAATGATACTCCCCCATCAAAGCTGCCTTTTGTATATTCCCTTGGCCACTGTCGAAAGCCCAGACAGCCTGGCGCATCCGAGGACATAGAACAGCAATTTGGGCGGCTGGGAAAAACCCTTGGCCACTGTGTACTAATCCATGACAGAAAATAACTTGGATATTTTCTATACAATTTTTTTCTTGGGGACACAGGATTTGTATATCTCATATATAAATCTGTAGTCTGAACACTTCATATGAGACACCAAAACTGAACCTCAGTTATATAATATATATATGAAATTATTTTAGTATATTTGTAATTGCAAGTAAACAAAAGGAACTTTAAATAGATTAAAAACATTGACTAAAATAAGGTACTATGCAAATAATATGCAAGTAAACTAAAATAAAATTGATACAAATTAAAACAATGACTATGTACATAACCATAAAATAAAATAACTTACTGAAAAAAATTTGAGATTTTTATGCAATTCAAGTAAAGAAACAACATATTCTAGACTTATGGCTAAAAATAAAACATGTTTGAATACATGTAAATAATAAAATAAATACATTGCTGGTATTTAACAAATCTGATTAATGTAAAAATTGCAGTTACATTGCACATAATATAAAGTTCATAGTATTTCAAATATGAAAAAGAGGAAAATTCAAATGTGCTGCTTTCAAAATGATCAATGCAATATATTCATTTAAATTTTGTAACTATGTTTAAATATTTATTTATCTTTATAAAAATATTCACAAGTTGAAAAAACTTCAAAATGCAATTTTCAGAATAGAGTTTTAGATAAATATATTTTTCCATATTGTATGTTCAACAAGATACACCGGTACATTGAACAGTTACATAATTTAGGAAAGACAAATTTCAACAGTAAATTCAATGATTAAAAAAAGCAGATAATTGTGCATTATTTTGAAAGTAATTAAGATTGTGATAATAGATGCACACAGCATAGAGAGGGATTTTTAAATTTTATTTTAACTCAATAAATTTTTTTCCTCACACAGAGGGGCCAACAAATCAAAACATTAATTGCACATTTTGACATTCCCTTAAAAATAATATATATGTGTGGGGACACCAAAGTTGGACATTACTTAATTTTTATGTAAAAAACTAGGGGCTCCGCTTCCTGCTCATTACATTTTGCCAATCACTGTAATTCGCTTTGTGAATTGGGAGGTGAAAAAATAAAATTTAAAATGAAAAAAGTTTATTTCAGCGTGTTTTCTTACCATTTCTCTACAAATTTACCACATTTCCTATTTTTGTAGACCATAGTTTTTGCAGTACAAGGCAGAAACTCAAAGGCTCATACACAAGAAAATGTTTCCTTTTAGAAGTTCATAAAAAAGTAGAACAACTCATAAACTACATCAAAATTAAAAACAAAGGTCTTGTTCTTGTAAAAATTCAACTATTTAGGTACATGCCTGCAAACATTTGTGGTCTTGCTATTGTTAGTCTGTTCAGAATGTGAACTCATAATTCAAACATTCTGTCTTTGACATTAAATATTTCTTAAACCGAAGTTCAAATCAAAAAACAGTTTATTTCAGAGTATTCCTCTAACATTTCTCTACAAATGTACCAAATTATATATTTTTGTATGCTATAGCTTTTGCAGTATGAGAGATAGAGAAACTCAAAGAATGTGAAATTTGTCAAACAGCATCAGCGGTGGCATCAGCTACTTTTTTAATATAGAGATCAAAATATATTTTTAACAAGAAATTAATTTTATTTACAATTCATTACAAGTAATTATTTAATATGCAAGTAATCAGTAATTGTTAATCATTAATTATAATTGTTTTTGCAATTATTCCTTAAATTTCTTAATCCTACACCTTCACAATTTCCATTATATACATATATAGCATTTGGTGTTAGCCTGTGTGGCCTAGCCAGCTGAATTTTAAAAAAGAAATGATGCATACAATATTTCATAAATCTGCTAATGATAAAAATTAAAAAAAATCTATGAATAATAAAATTTTTAACAATTATAATTGATTAGTTATAATTACAATGAATATAAGGAATTATAATTGACATGCACTGCCCAATTATTTATTACAATTACCTTATTTAATCATTTGCAACAATGATTAATTAAGAAATATAAGTGTTAATTGGATTTACATTTAAATCATAATTATTATATATTAATTAGATTAAACTTTGCTCAAGTGTAGTGGGCACCTATAATGATGACACATCTAAAAATTATTACAACATATGTAATTAATACACTTTGTTTTAAAATGGCTAAAAGAACATTTTAAGTGATGTAATTATTTCCCCCATTTTAACCAATTATATTTGCTCACAGTGGATTGATTGCATTACTTGCTCACATATAACTCAGACAAGTAACATTAATTACAATCAGTGGAGCTTGCAAAAGTTGTCAGAAACAGTAGAGCCAGATGAATGTATTGAAATGTATAGCAATAGAAGAAAAAAATCTGTTGCAAATAGAAATACAACCTGATATCTAATTTTTTCTATCACATGGATATAGGTTATAACTTGGTGAAAATTCAAAATATGTATAAACTGCTACTATATGTATTTAATTTATCGCAGGGCACTTAAGTGGGGCACTGTTATGGTGATTTCTGAGAAAGTTAAATTGCTATGCTCTTAAAGCAGTAATAAATAATTTTAATCTAATATAAAATAAATAACTTAAATATTTAAGTTATTTATTTTATATTAGATTAAAATTATTTATTACTGCTTTAAGAGCATAGCAATTTAACTTTCTCAGAAATCACCATAACAGCACTGACGTAAAAAGTTAAAAAATTCACATTTCAGAGTTTTTGCTCTAAATATTCGTCAAAATTTTCTGTTTTACAATGATGTTAATTTTAGAGCTTAGATGACTAGAAGTATTCCAAATTAATATTTTTAGTACACATGACATGTGAGCCACCTATTCTACTCTTACTACTGTCCTCTATTTTTGAAAATTAATATTTTCCTGTATTTACGTTACATTTTCACAGCTTCTGTTGGAGATATTTTGCTAAAATTTTTATAGTATATGTAAATCAACACTTTATCATATCAACATTGAAAAAGAAGTATTACAAGTTAAAGAAATGATTTTTTATCATCTTTTTTTCCATTTCTTTGTGGAATATTTTTTGAAAATTTCTAAAAAATTTCAAAATTGAAATATTTTTTAAAAGTGTATATCAAAGACCAAGTCATTAGGGAAGAAAGCAGAACAAACCAAATGTTTCTCCAATCAGTAGTTATGCAATGACATTTAAAAGTCAGCAATGCACCCACTTTTTGTCTCGTTATCATATTATGTACATGATACTAGACTGTGTCGAATTTGACACATTTCCACTAGTGTTATTTTTCAGGTACTATTTACTGATGCATCCAATGCATAACAAAAAAAAAATCTGATATGAGTCGTACATGACTTTCCATACATAATGCAATATAACTTTACTTCTTTCATAGCAAAATAATGATATACAAGATTCATGACACAATGTTTTTAACGCTGAATTGTATATTAGCATTTAGGTGCTTTTTTGGGTGGCAACATATAAAACTATTTCCATGTTGTCAGTCAGTGAGTATTAGTTTTTTCAGTAGTATTTAGTTTTCTTAACACAATTTTTTTTCTTCTATTATCTTTTGATGATTCATACAAAGAAATTAAGAACTGTCCATTTTGAATGTTATTTTCATTTTCAAAATTATAAATTAATAAAATTGACCAAACTTTATTTAATATCTATCAAACTTAATCTGCCATCATCAAAATTGAAGATTTACAAAATTTCCAAATATCTTTGAATGATCGTTAGTCAAGGGTCCCTTATATTTCACCTTTAATGACCACCCACATATAAAGAATTCTTCTTGAGAGCCCCAAATAAAATAATTAGTACAGTAGGTATATGAAATGCTCTTTTATAAACTTCCAAGGATACTTTCAAACAATTGTAAACTCTTAAAGAATTCTTTCTGTGAGCCCCAGATAAAATAATTAGTACAGTGGGTATGTTATGCTCTTTTATACATTTCCAGGGGTACTATGGTGCTTCAAACACTTCAAACTCTAAAGAATAATCCCTGAGAACACCAGATAAAATAATTAGTACAGTAGGTATATGATATGCTCTTTTATACACTCCCAGGAGTGCTATGGTGCTTCAAACTCTAAAGAATTAAGCAAGAGTACCAGATAAAATAATTAGTACAGTATATATGCTTTTTTGTACACTTTCAGGAGTACAATGGTACTTATAAATACTATAAATGCTAAATAATTAGTACAGTATATGATATGCTGTTTTGTACATTTCCAGGAGTACTACTGTGGTGCTTGCAAACACTAAGTATAAAAAGTTTTATAATAAAAGCATTCACATGTTTTTTTATACATTCTTTTAAATGTCAATTGTCACAAACTAGTAAAAATGTTTTGAAAATTGGTGCCAGTCATTGCTGAGAAACACTGGCCTACTGTATATGCAAAATGTGAACAATATCAGTGAAGTAGATTGGCTACAGTATCTGCAAAGGAGAACACGAGGTAATAAAATACCCTAGTCTGTAAGGGTGCATTCAAGCACCATCAGAAATAAAAAATGATTTTCTGCATGTTTATCAAGCATTAAATACTCATACTTCAAAAGCAGTTCCTGTTTTGTTAACAGTACCCTTATATCATTCATAGTTCACTAATTCTGACACTTTTTGGCAAGAAAAGATAAAATCAACAGTTAAAAATTATTAAAAGCTTCCAACATTAAGACATCATGAACATAAAAATAGCATAGAATAATATTTATAGAAATTTCAAACATGAAATATTTTCTTTACATTTCATACATTTTATAAATCTTTACAAGCAATAGTGTCACCAATTTTTTTAAAGGGGGGGGGGCAGCAATAACTAAATATTTTATTTCCCCAAATATCATTTCTTTGAACTCAATGGTTTCCAATAGGTTCTTGAGGGGGGGGGGGGAGGGCATCAGCTCCCTTGGTGACACCACTGATGATAAGCACAATAGAACTAAGAAATATCACATAAAACCCTGTTAGTAAAAAGCTGGAATAACAAGCACAGCACATTTTTTATGCTTCAAAATTCATATCTTGAAAGCATAATGTATAAAAATAAAATATAACTGCCACTAAACACAACCTTTCCCTTTAAAAACACATATTAAGAATGGACTTCACAGAATTAGTTATGACATAAAATAGCACCAAAATTATTTTATATTTAAATGCTATGATACAGAAAATAAAACTAACTAGTATTATTTATTATTCCTTGGCTTGAATCAGTATTTCCTAAACCATCTTTTGAGAGGGGGGGGGGGGGGGGGGGAACCTCAATCTTTCTAATATGAAATTTCTCATGTATGAAGCAGTTTGTTTTAAATAATTTATTTAATCTGTTTTCTGTACTAATTTTCCTATCTTGAATTGTATATTTCACTTTTCAATGCAATAATCTAAATTGAGTTGAAAAAAATTACATTGAATTAATAATTGTTGATGGAAAAGTATGAGAGTATTGGAATACGGCTAAATGTTTCAGTTCCACTCTTCTTATATTAGGCATTTAAAGGTCTAAATTATGGTGAACTGGATGTGTTTAAAAGCTAAAACTAGAACTTTTATCATATTAACATTTTAATTTTATTTTTGAATTGCCCATTTTTTAATTGATGTTAATAAGCATTTATTGAAGCAAAGCGAGCTTCAAGCATAGCTTCCTTAACACTGACTCAAAGCTGATTGTGTCGAAAGCCCAGACCATCCGACTCATCCAAAGACATAATGGATGGCAATTTAATGGATGGCGTAAAAGATCTGGTGGCATAACAACACTAAACTGATTCAAATAAAATTTCGAGCATAGCTTGAACTAATCATGTTGTAGATCATGACAAAGCCCAAATTTTAAGTATCAATCTATGTACTAAAATATCTGAGATCAATGGCCAGCTAATGTGGAGAAAATTAATTAAAAAAAAAATCGCTAGCCAACCAGCATTTTCTATTTGTTTGGTATAACTTGCACAATTGTACAAGTTACTGGACTCTCTTGTACATTAATTATTTAATATATTGGATTTAATGTTTTTAATTTTTTTTTCTACTTTATTTTTTTATTTTGATTTTTTTTAACTACTTGTCTCAGCTGTTAAACATATAACTAGATACCCTGCTTCACTTCAGTCACAGTTCAGTTCAGATCACAAGAGGCAGCCTAGTAGTTATTGAAATATTAATATGAGTTAATGAGCATTAAATTATATTTAGAAATCCAAATGTGTGCAAAAAATATAATCAAAATGTTCTGTTGAAGTTAACATATTGAAAAAAATTGTTCTGCAGCAAAATGTTTGGGAATTGCTGGCTTAAGTGAAGATAAAAGCATTTATAAAAGAACAATTCCCCTACATTGTAAAATAAATGATGCGAAAGGTTCAATTAAACATTTTCATATATTCACATTTTATATTGTTCAACCTAACTTGTATCATATGTATCAGAATAAAAACATAATTTCTTCATAGGAGATTTCAGTCTCAAGCAATTTTTAAAGTTGCTTTAACAGTTTCTTTTTTAAAGTTGGCAATAGGTCAGATATATTTAATGTATATGTATTTAAAGACATACATTAATACATCCAATTGTAATAATAAATACAATTGTAATGTTCACAATAAAGTCTAAACTATAATTTTTCCGAAGTAAATTATTGTTCACTGAAAAGTAGTATTAAAACATCTTACTATTATAAATTTATTAAGAGAAATATTATTAAGAGAAATATTGCTTCTCTACAGCTAATGTTATCAAAATCTTAAAATAACATTTGTTCTAACCATTCAAATCACAAAAAATTGCAGTTAGTTCTATACCTTTTATACAATCTATTTAAAGATAAAATGTCATGATGATAAGCTATATTTGTTCTTGAGGTATCATGCCCACATTTTACAGACACACAGAGGTGGACATAATTCCAAAAGTTTTTATAACATGATTTTAGAAAAATTTCAAATCCAAGAGTTTTGGGGAAAATAATACTTCTCTATAGTATGAGAAAGTAAATATGAGTAAAAAATTCTGTTTTAAAATAAAAATTGATTTATTTTAGTAATGAAATTATTTTAACTTTGTTTCTATTTTAAAATATGTACTTCATTTGATATATATAATGTTTTATATTATTTTACATTTGGTAAATACCAAAAATTAAGACTTCAAAACTTTAGATCACAGTATTAACATCAAAACTATGTGTTAAAGTCAAGAATATTAAAAGCCAAGGAATAAAAGTGAAAACAAAAGAGAAATATTTACAACTAGATTTACTTAGTGTTGTAAACTAAAACTTTTCGTTCTCTCATGTATGATAAAATCATAATAAGGAACATTTTCTTTTAATGCCCAAGTATATGATATAAATGCAGCAAATAAATATGATATAAATGAACAACTTAGTATTCTTAAGTATGAACTCACACCAAAGCTTGTGTAAATGAATAATGCACAAATATTTTCTTTTTAAAGATAATATTAAAATGATATTTCATATGCAAATGATATTATATTTTTCTAAATTTTAGCTGGTGTTTAAGTCAACTAAGACATTCTATTACAAACTTTCATGACACTTTTTTTCTTTCTAAATACAAAGATATTTCTAAAGTGAGTTTCAATTCCATAAAATTAAATGCTTATACAATACATCAGAAAACTTCCAGTATAAGATTATGATTAATTTTTAATAGCTCTTAATGTATATGTACATTGTGATATGCTAACCAAAGCCACTTCCACATTAACATAGGCTTCATCCTACAAGAATTCATTACAGGGTTGCCACTTATAAAGTTTAATAAAATTCTCTGATTTTTCCCAGATACATACCTGCCAACCTCATGGAGAGATCTTACATTTAATGATAAAAGATAGCAAAAAATAGTAAGACAAAACTTGAAGAAGAAATACTACCAGTTTCTATTTAATTGATATATTTTATAAAATTTTAGTTTAACCTTTACATTTCAGCTTAGAGTCCACTATTTCAATTTTAGAATCACTGGAAGTACTACCCCTCTCTGTAAATACATTGTCTTTTATTTGTAACCCATTTCCTCTTCTAAAACCCATCTCAAGCCATAGACCTTATATACTAGACTTGCTATTAGGCAGTACTGTTACAGTATCGAGATAATACTATCCAACATACAGAACATGTCACATGATCTAAAACCCACTCTACCAGTACAGAGCTCCTGTTTCCGAGAATCTTCAGCTATTAGAAGGCAGGTCCATTCGCTACAGCATTGTCTAACAAACAGTTATACGCATCACATCCTAAGCCTGGGAGTATTTGATCATGTGACAAGTTCTATAATATTGGATAGCAGCAAAAATTCCCCTAAGTGTATCTATATTTGTAAGATCTATGTCTCAAGCAGGGATTAAAGTTCTTACTATAGGAGTGCCCAAATCATCTCAATGGGGAACACTATGTGTATGTCTTCCTGTCCAGAAAAAGGGGAATGAAACACTGGTACAGCCATCATACCAGAGTTGCTCTCTGAGAATAGCTTTCCAGTGGTACGAGTGTTGTACCATCATAGTCAGTACTACTAAATGCTTAAAAAATCTAAAAAAATATTTATTAATTTTTATAATTTCATTTATTGTTTAATAAATTATCAATTTAAAATATTAACTTTAATATAATAAATACATATTTATTGTTTAAAAATACAATTTTTTTAAAAAACTGAGAAAAATTTCGTTATATTCACAGAATAGCATTATAATGCTAACTACATGAATATTCTATTTCCATAAAGATATATAAATCTTTTGGTTAATTATGCAAAATCTTTCCTTATAATTAACAAAAATGTAAAAATAAGAGTTTAATTTGTCTAATGTATAATAATTATGAAGATGGGGGATGGATAAAAATAGATAATTGTTGATTCTCTGCAAAGAAAAAGAATATAAACTGTGCACAATCACATTATAGTAAAATCATACTTTATAAATAAAATATTCAATATTTTAATAGATTTATCATGAATATTGAAACATAATATGAAGAAATGCAAGATATTTTTTCTTAAATTGAAATGATTTGAAACTAATGATGGATGGAAACGAATACAAATAGATACACACACACTCAAAGAAAAAATGGAATTGTATTTGCTATTGAATATCTGATAAGAGGCAAAAGCTTATAAAAAATTTTTGCCACCAACAATACAAATTTTGCTGATTTCAGCAATTTAATTCTTTGCTAAAGAAAAAATTTTTAGTAGAATTTTGATAATATTAACGGATAATTACAACAGATTTAACGGATAATCATAACCCCAAAATTTGCACAAGTAGGGCTGAAAATACAATATTCGTAGTGACTTGCAGAAAGGGCTCTGAAATTTGTAAAAATTATTACTAAGTCATAGAATCGTAAAATGGCAACAAAAGCATGCATTTCATGGCAAAATCGTAAAAGTTGGCAAGTATGCAGTTAAGTATTGGACATTTTCAGGATTACTAACAGATTTAAAAGAACTGACTTCAATAGCGAAATGTTTCCTATTATATCATGTTCATGTAAGACAAGCAAAATATACATTATTAGCTGTACCTACGTAGAGTACCACTGCTCTAGCATCTTTCAATGCTCAGTATCTATTGATAGCTTAAAACCCAATCTCTGGAGTGTGAGAGCCTCCATTCCTTTTTTTTTTTCAAAAATTAATATTCCATAGCATTTAGTTCTGTTTGTCTTACAATCATTATCAAAATGAAAGTATAGCTCTTGCACTCCTGATATCTTCAGACACATGCACATTCATTATTATATGACCCTCTAATGAAACGCAAACCATATACTTATTACCTTCTGATCAAATAATATATAATTTGGAGTACAAAAAACTTACAATAATTATGACAAAATCTAACTCATAAATTGCTCACTATTAAATAACTATTTTGAAGTCATTATACTTTTCATTGTTGAGCAAAAGCCTGAAGAAAATAATCAATAATAATCTTTAAACAAAAGCCCAAAGAAAATAATCAATAATTATTGAACAAAAGTCCGAAGAAAATAATCAATAAGTATTGAGATATTACTTTTGATGAAGCTTTTAAAACCATAGAGAAGGAGTTTCCCTTTACCTTCATGTTTTAAATGACGTAATTAAAGCTAAACTCCTTGTCATTCGGTAAATGAAAATTAGATCTTTTTTCATACAACATACCTAAGCAATATATATATATATATATATATATACATACATATATATATATATATATATATATATATATATATATATACATACATATATATATATATATATATATATATATATATATATATAAATATATATATATATATATATATATATATATATATATATATATAAATATATATATATATATATATATATATATATATATATATATATATATATATATATATATATATATATATATATATATATCATAAGATATGTACAAAGGTTAGGACTAAAACCCTTAACCTTTGCATTTCAAGATGAGACTAGTGCTCTATTAACTGAGCTATGCAGACCCAAGGACTCACAATTTGATAGTGTAATTCTAAGAAATGTATGAAATGAGTTAAAGATATAATAACCTTTACAAATTAATTTATATCAGCTATAATTTTAAAATTTTGACTTTTCTTTTCCATCCAAATTTTGGACATCATGAAAAATTTCTCTGAATAATGCCCAACTTATGGGCATTATTCAGATAAATTCCATGGTTTATCAGTTTTCTCACAGAAGTGGCAACCCTATCAGCTATGTGCAGACTTTAATGCTCAGCAAGAAAATTTGCTCCATGCTAATTAAACACATCTAAATGCTATAAATAAATAAAATCAGAAGAAAAAATATCATAATGTTTTCAAATTTGATGAAGTATTTGACCGCAAACAAAATAAAGTTAGGCCCAAAATAATTTCTCAATATTTACGGAATTTTTCAGAATAAATGTCAATTTTTAACAACATAGGTATGAGAATAGTAATTTCTTCTATCAAATAATCGACAAATTGAAAAGAAATATAAGCTTTCTATGTTACATACACTCATGTAAATGGAATAAATTAAAAAAATATGAATACACAAAGAACACTGATAAAAAAAAAAAATGATGCCATTGCACATAAAATATTTTACACCAATAATAAAAAATATGACCAATGAATGACAGGCACTTTCATTATAAAGTAACTTAAAAATTTCTATTTTTTTAATTTTTGATTCATTATTTATTTTTTATATGTTTTTCAATTTTTAAAAGTTGATACATCCACAATTTTATGAAGATAATGATCATAAAACTTAAAAGTATGAAATGTTAAAATATACTAGCAGCATACACTGATGCACCAGAGTAAAATGCTTCAGACAAAAATTAATTATATACATAAGCTGCATTAGTTTAGATATAACTATTTTGATAAAAATACTTTTAAGCTCCACTGAATTAAAGCCCTGTTTCTTGTATATCTTTCAATTCCTCCATGCGAGCTTTGATCCAAGATCGCTGTGCTTCATATCTGTAAATACATATTTTACAATAAGTTATAATTTAAAATATAAAATCTATACATTAACCACAAAAAATTACACCTCATCATAAACTATATGTTGTGTTTCTGCATTTTGTGGCTAAACTTTTATTTTAAACTTTCATCACTAAAAATATTAATACAATAGGATTCCTTCAAAAACTGCATTTTAATGATTTCTTTATTAAAATATACCTCAATTACATTTGTATACTATCAGGTATATATGATGTTGGTCACAATATATACAGTTAAATAAAATAGAGAACAATTCCATTTTTCTACCATTTTGTAACTTTCTACATTACACACATTTAATTCAGATTTCCCAAAACCGTGTTCTATTTCATATCACATGTGACATTCCTTTTCACTAGTACATTATCAGTTGCCTTGTAAATTCTTGTTCTTTTGCTAGTATCATTGTTGCAAGATCCTCGAGGTTATATGATCTTAATGCTTTTCCCATTCCACAATAGAGGAATTTCAGTTGTTACTGTTAGCCATGGTTGCTTGCCAGAAGATTGTGTATGTCAGATATAAGCAGACATGTTGGTTCAACTAGCAGGGAGATTTGTTTAATAAAATCAGTTTCAATGGTTTGAATAAGCTATTCCAAGATTTTGTATAGTTTAGTGGTAAGTTAAGTTTGCAGTATTATGAGTTAGTACCACAATGATGGAAAAAAGTTATGGTTTGTGGTACTACAGTGTTCATCTGGAGAAGAGATTGTTCTGATAGGGTTGATTTCCAGTGGTAGGCTGACCATACATCCCTTTTTGGATGGGTCAGTACTGTTTTGAGACCCAGCTGTCCCATTATTTTAGTGAAAATGCTATTTTGTCCTGTTTCTAGAAAAACTTTAAAATATGTTTAAATATTTGTCAATCATAGCCAAAAATTAGTTTTGATCAATGGATTTGATAGTATGTTGATATCAAGAAAAATGTTTGCGTTGGCAACACTTGTGCATCCTCCAATAGCGTGGATAATAAGTTTAGCTTTACTATTCTGCTTGTCCTGCGTGTGTGTGTATATCAGTTACAGTTGGTTACAACATACATATGAAGTATTTTTCTAAGTACTATTTTTACATTTTTAAAAGTTTTATGCCATAATTTTAAAATGTCTAAGAGAAAATACCCTTTCAAAAATGATCTACAAAATGAATTCAAATTTATTAAACTGGACAGACTATGCATTGATAAAACAAAAGTGGTTTGTAAACATTATAATGTTAATTTTTCTGTTGCTTATGGATATAGAAGTGATATCAACCAACATCTATGCAGCACAAGAAGCACAAGAATGCTGAGAAAACTTTGAGTTCTCTTAAGAACATCGCTTGTTTGTGGAAAGATGCGATAGTGATGAAATTGCAGCTTGAAGTTTTTTTTTTGTATATCAAACAGTTTGTCACAACCAGAGTTTCTGCTTGTCAAAATTGATAAAGAATATTCATGAATCGAAATTTTTTTCAGCACTTGGAAAGTCAGAAGCAATAATTACCAATGTTTTATCACCATGTATCCTGGATGAAGTAATGATGGATTTGAATAAAACTAAATGCATTACTGTATGTTTAGATGCATTAAACAAAAAAAAATAAAATAAAATAAAACTGTTTCCCATTGCTGTTAAAGTTAAAATTCACTTTACATTTCTTTCTGGTGAAACATCCGACCTGTGATTCATTCATTTGAACAAGTAAAAGTGCAACTTAGAAAACACAGAGAAATTTAAGTGGGAACTACTAGTAAATATACTGATGTGGAAAGACATATAGGACATTATGAATGAGGAACTGATCATACAAACAAATACAGATGAGATTCGGGTATTCGATCAGTGGGTCCTCATGAAACCCATAGTGTGTGAGGAAGTTTGATATATGGAATAAAGAAATAATTTCTATATTTGACATATGGGTGCAAATTTTTTCTGAAATGGATGAAAATTATCTAGATTTTCAAGATGTGTATAATGTAGTTGAGTTTATTCTTTGTTTACCAGGAAGCACAGCATCTGTGGAAAGAATACTTTCTGCTATGAATAGCATGTGGTCTAAGGAAAAATCTAGATTGAGTGTAGAGTCAATGAGAACCATGCTAATTTTAAGAAAGATAAACACATATATTTACACATATATTTGCACATATTGTAACACATATATTTGCTTTACAATAAACATGCACATATATTTGCACATATTGTAACACATATATTTGCTTTACAATAAACAAACATCTATCAAACAAAAAGAAAAAAATTCATTTATATTTATAAAGCACAAGACATGTGTGTGTATAATAAAGTACATACACATACCTGCGTTGTATACATACACTGTATATGTATATATAAATTTTTGAAAAATTCACTGAATATGAGACTTGAAATTTTGAACCTATAGAAATGATATTGACTTAGATTCCAAATTTTATAACCAAAAAAATCTTTTTGATTTTTATTGAATTTTTTGTGATTTTTTAAATTACATATATCAATGAAAATCTTTAACCCTTTGCCAACTGCAGACACATCCACTGTGAAACTGCATTCAAAGACGATACTCATAAAGACGATACAAATGTATTCAATAGCTTTTTGTCACGAATTTGCATAAATATATGATCTGCACTTAATTCTAATTTTTTAACGAGTATAATAAATGTATAAGTTATTTATGATAAAATACTTGTTTACTCTTTGCGGATGGCAGACACATCCGTGCGACAACTGTGAAACTGCATTCAAGGATGATACTTGCATTCATGTCCAGGAGAAATTTACCCTTAAGGACGATGGACACTAATGGGCGTTTTCATATGGAACGTTTTTCATTGAATTTACTTGAATGGCACTAAATGTCCATTCTAACCTTTGCAATGTATTTTGCTAATACTTGACCTTGGTATAAGGGGTTTATATGAATCATCACTTCATCTAGAGCAGTAAAACGTGGTTTGTAATATAAACAAACGGATCATTTCCCACAGACTCTGCTAGGTTATAATTGAATATGGGTTCTCGTTTCGATTTTAGTTTAATGATTTCATTGGCGAATTATTGGAATGTAAGAGAGTATTTTCTTTCAAGTTCGGGTTCAGAGGAATGTGCGGTAGTGAATTTATTAGGTTATTTCGGATAAAGAATGGTTGGGTCAAGACATTTTTTACATATGGAAGAATATACTCGCATAGTAATAGAACCGGATAGTTATGAAATTAATGCAGATCGTGAAGATTCATGGAACTTTAGTATTTCTGATGAGCACGTGAACAGTTTTCATGAATTCAAAGATTGCAATGTCGGTTTGTGTGTGAATCCATGTTTTGAAATACATTATACGTAAAAGGCATATTAATTAGCAACAACACTATTTTCTTCTTAAAAATTTTACATAATCTCTATTAGCTATATAAAGTATTATTGAGTACAATTTGGATATTCTTCCTGCATAACAAATAACCATTTTAACCAAGTTAATTAATCATTTAAATTTTTAATATTTAAACAAAGCAATTTGTGTGGAACTTATACATCTAATGGAAAATAAGAATTTCCTTTATTTCTGAAAAGAGTAGAATATTCTGTTGAATGGGTGATTTTTAGTGAATTTTTTTCAGAAGTTAGACTTAGTGTAAAAATTGTGCATTCCTTTGGGAAAAGTTCAGAAGCGAAATGCTTCATCCGTTGGGCCGCAGCAGTTCTGGAATGCCGCTGTCCACAAAGAGTTAAAACAAATGAAAAATATTGAAAAATAGAGTTATTTTGATGCTTCAGTTCTAATTCTAGAGGAGTTTTACTACTTTTACCATGCACCACAGAATTAAATTAATTAGCTCCACTATACAAACAAAGCAGGAAAAGTGTCAAAGGAAATGAGCACTAATGCATAATGAAAGTAAAATTAAAACATTACTTTTTTGCGATTCGCTGTGTTTCATTTATTTCTTCTTCATTAAATTTATGTAGAAACATCCTGAGCTCTGTTTCAGAGAATTTTAGGTACTGGGCAACCTAAATAAAGATTTAATTTTTTTTTATGAATATAAATAAATATTTTGAAATAAAGCACAGAATGTTACTTTGCACATTAACAACAATAGAGCAAATGCAGCAGAAATTACAAATTGCTATGCAAATAAAATAATAAAAGCTAACAATCATTTTAGAAATACATGGATTTCCTTCTTCGATGCAAACAAGCCAAGAGCTGAATTATGATCAAGTGACTTCTGTCTTATAACAGGAAATTGCATAAAAGCAAGAAAGTGCTCAACTGATCATCCATCACTACCTATAGATCATGGTTTTGTGGTCATTGCTTCTCATCAGCATATTGCAGGCAATGACATGATAAGTGAGCACAAAACTTCAAAGTTGTACATTGATCTAATCCTAAATCTGTAAATGACAACACTATGTATGGTAAACTTGTATACATGCAAATTACTAAATGTTATTTTCTTCATACACAGATAGAAAAAACTTTGTTCTTTAAAAACTATTTCTAGTCTGCTATAACTATTTTACCTAGTTGATAAAACCAATTTAGTATTGAATTTCTCTTCAAGTCTTTTTAGTTGTTTGATTAGATTTAGCATGCCTTTGGTCAATTCAAAGGTGTTTTTTACCTCTCTACCATGCTGGTCTGAAAATCAAAAGATTGGGATTTGAGTCTTTCCCCTGACATTGCATAAGTGTTCCACAAATTATGTATCAAGATACTTTGAATCGCTAATCTTAATGGGGCACATTTGAAATACCATATTCCAAGAAAAGCAAATAATTCTTGAAGTTCTTAGCTAATCTATAAAATTCATGAAGTTTTTAGAACTCATCAAAAGTTGCCAATGTGACAATATCTTGGCAAATTTTTCACCAAAGTAAAGCAACTCTCACCTTTAAATTATAACAATGGTTTTCTATTGCGTATTTGTAACAATATATTGCAATATGGTGAACTAAACTAACAGACTATTTTTTTTAGATATACATTAATTAGCTAATTAATAATATGACCGCCATGTGGTGTAAATAACATGCCTAATCATTCCCTACATGACGATATAAATGTGATGAGCCCAAACGACTGCGAACATGGTGCACCGAACTAAATTAGCAGTTTTATATATATAATAATGCTTTTAATGTTTATATAATTTTTTGTAGTTTATATTTTGTAAACTATATCGCATGATCCAAATAAATTATAATGTAGGCCATGTGCACATTCCTTCTTTACAATGTGGAATTAGCTGCCATCTTCTGAAATAATATGATGACATGCACATTTGTATACAGGATTTTTCTGAAGTGTCCCAAGAAGCAGTTCGCCACTGGTCAGCAAAAGATTGGTGAGATTCCACCAATGAAAGCAGAGATGAAAAAAACAAGATAATCAAGATATCATGGTGGGAGGAAGTTAAAGAGCTAAGAGGAGGATAAAAGTAGACAGAAGAAGACCTTGTTGATAGGAGACTTTGGTGGAGCCATTGGATAGTATTATATGACACCACTTTTGTGAAATCACTACAAGGAAGTCATGATTGATGAGTTTCTGGAAGTGTTGAAGAATAATGCTGTTGGAACAGGCTTGCCAGATTGTACCTCCAAACAGAGCCAATCCTTACCATTTTTGTAATGCTATCTTATGGAACCACATGGTTGATGCTCAAGTGCAAGTCCTGCTAAATGTCTAACTTTTCCACTTCTTTTAATACATTTCTCATTATATCTTTGTATGATGTGCTAGAAAAGTGTGCTGTAATTTCAAATTCAAAAGAAATTATATCTAAAGTATCCTCTTTTATATGCAAAGTCTGTTACTTTAATAAATTTCCCCCATTGAATTTATTTAAATTAAAATGCATGCATTATGTGTAGCATGACTCATTTCAAGAGGTAGCAGTTCAAATGATGCTGTGAAGCTATTTACTCTAATATTGTTTTAGGCACTGTACTCTACCAAGCTTAAAGGTAAGTATTTTATATGTTTTCCTCATTTCTTCCATAACCAACATAGCACACACTGAATAATTTATTAAAGTAATTGAAAGATTTTAAAATTGAATTTCATTTACAAACTTTTCAACAAGAGAAACATACCTCACATGTAATCTCTTTTGCTTGGTTTTTATTCATAATAAAAACTTTTGCAACTTCTTCACTTGGACCTAACATAACTCGCACTAAGAGAGGGTATTCATGTTCTTGAATACATCGCCTTTCTGAAAGATAAAATAAATAATAATAACTTCTGGTACTTGTCTGGATGCATTTGGCATATTTACAAAATGATCAAAAGAATTAAATATTTGTTTTATTTTCTTATAATCTGCAATTACAGGGTTGCTATGAAATAAAGTGAAGAAGAAGAATATACAGCAACAATAAATCTAGATCCAGCTGATTTGCTGAATATAATGATATAAATGGGTATTTGTAAACTTAATAACTGAAATTTGAAATATGCTTGTTTCTTTTAGAAATTTTAATATTAATATGTTTCATTTAAAATTAGATAATTTAAATATTCAAATGTTTTGTTAATATTTTAAATACATTTATAGATAAACAAAAATGTTTTAAATATTTAAATAAATTAAAGTGCTGAAATACCTTTTGCTTATTTTCAAATAAATTTAAATAGCCAAATTTATTTTTACAATTTTATTTCATTATAAATAAAGATTTAAATTCCTAAATGTTTTGTTTACTTAGTGATGTGAAAGGTTAAACAAATAGTTCGAATAAAATGATGTAAATGTGTGCATGCACAGTTAATGAAATCATCTTCTTTTCTCATATATTATATAATTACATATTAAATTTAAACAAATCATAAAGTTTTCTTTTTTGTAAAAAAATTCTAATTTTGTGAATTTTTTTTTAATATTTAGTAGATTAATATTAAAATAAAATTTTAATGCTATTTTAATACTGAAATGTTTTGATCATTAAATTTAAATTTGTGAAAAAAAAAATACCAGTTTTGAAGTTTATGAAAATAAATTTCTAAGAATAAATGAAAAACAAAGTAATTTACTTCTCATAACTATTTTTTATTCATTTTTATATTAAATTAAAAATGTAACTACAGTCAAACTCACTTATAGTGAGTTCAATTACAACAAATAATTGGTTATAGCAAAGTTTACATTGGGTCTCTCAATGTTGCAATAAATATAAGTCCTGATAGTTTATAGGAAAGTAGTAATATAATGGATAAACTTTTTGGCCCCATCACAATTGCAACAATAAAAGATGTCTGTGTGTTTGTGACATGAGTAGTAAAAAATCCAAGTGATGTACAGCCACAAAATTCGATACGCTACCTAAATTTAGACGAAAATGCACCTTGGAGCGATATTTAAAAAATTGAAATTAGTTTTTGAATTATTTAATGTTGAAGTGTAATTCTGAGTAATGTTCACATAAATTGACTTCTTAGCAATCAAAAATACCATTGCAAAGTTGGAAAGATTGAATGCTCTTTTCAGTGTCCTTTATATTATAAAATGAAACTTGGTTGGAATTTACTTATCTATTCTGAAACATGGAACTTTATTAAGGATCAATTTTTGAAACATAATTTTGTTACAGGTATATTTCTGAAATTGAGATTTCTTTTTGTTTATTTTGAAAACTTAGAACTTGGTAAAATGTCTATTTTTGAAACATAGAATTTTATTAAATGTCAATTTTTAGAACTTAAAAAGAGGTCCATTTAAAAGGCAGAATTTGAATTTTGTGAATAGTGCTTTTTAGAAGAGCAAAATTTTGTAAAAGGTTATGAAAATGAACTTAAATTTCTTCTGTTATAAGTAAACTCTCTATTTTCTAAGTAAAACAAAAAGTTTAAAAAGCATTTACTTATTTTCCTCAAACAAATGCCTTAGACTGAAATTTTTTTGTGCAGATTTGATAGTCTCCATTACAATTCATAAAAAAAAAAAAAAAATGCGGAAAAATCTAAATCCTTACCTCCAGTATCTCGCACAACGAAAAGGGCAAAATCCTCTGGATTGTTAACAACTTTAAATTTGTCCAAAAGCATATTAATAACTTCTGGTCCAGTCACTAAGCTAGTTACCCAAACACTTGTTACACTAGCATATGCTGGAGTAAAAACACTAGTCTGAAATGATATAACATGTTAATTTAAGGGAAATAAAAAATATACATATTATATGTAATATATGCATGCAAGAAATAATTGATACAGCACTATTGTAAATATTGATGTAAATTCTAAAACTGTTAACTAATAATAATCAAATTATATCAACCTTTCATGCAAACTTTTGCTGCTGTGGGATCAGACACTTCAGTAATGGTAAATAGATGAAAATAATAGTATTAATTAGTATTAGCTTTCCAATATATATATATATATATATAAAATTGAAGATTTTTATTTTAACTTGTAATATATATATATGTACATATACCCGAGATTTACCATTAATAGAAAAATGCTGTATATAAAAAAAGAGAAATGAGAATGGACTGATGTGGTAACTAAAAGACTGTAGAAAAAGCTGTTGTATCTGAAAAACAATAAAAGTAATTATGATAATATCATATATTATAATATTTAAAAATACTCCTGTTATTATGTGCCATAAGCATCGTGAAGGTAAGGAGATACACTGTAAAGAAGGGTGAATTAAAACTGGTATATGAGAGTCAGTCTATTACAGTCTAACTCCTTACCTTCACAATACTTATGGCACATAATAACAGGAGTATTATATTATAATATATGATATTATCATAATTACTTTTATTGTTTTTCAGATACAACAGCTTGTCGTACAGTCTTTTAGTTAACACATCAGTCCATTCTCATTTCTCTTTTCTTTATATACAGCATTTTTCTATTAATGGTAAATCTCGTATATGTATATGTATATATATATATTACAAGTTAAAATAAAAATCTTCAATTAAATAGTACCTTAATTATCGGCAGTTTAAGCGCCTTATTTTTACAAAGGGAATAATTTATTACCTCCAGTCTTGATATTTGAAACTATAACAAGTAAACAACTTATATATATATTACTATATATATATATATATATATATATATATATATATATAATAACTGGAACAAATTACTCAGCATCGCCTGGGTCTAAAATAAGTACCCACATAATATATTTACAGAAATGCCCCAATTTCTGCACTCCAAAACCATGGAAAGCAAAGAAATAATAATAATAATAATAATGGCATCAGATTAAAAAAAATAATGAATATGTCATTAAAACATGTGTTAATAAAATATGATATGAAAAACTGAATGTTCTGCTTTTTCACATGGAATTATTCTTAAGCAAAACATAGATGGAAATGGATACTTATGAACTTTCTTTGCTGTTGAGAAAATAAAGTGAATTGCACAATTGCAATTTTTATAAGGAAACATATTTAAAAAAAGAAAACAGATTGATCGCTTGTGCATATAATATGCAATATTATTGTTCTGTTACTCCTATTTAAATTGAAATAATTTGAAAAAAACATAGGGATGGAAATAGAAGCTTTTAAAGTCAGCAATTCCATTTCAATAGCATTTGAATACAAACACCTTGGTGATTATCTTCCTCGCTAATAATGCAAATTTCCCCCAAAGTAATAATTTTCTTTTGATTTTGGTGATTTTTCAGATTGCTGGTAAAGAAATTTCTGGTAGAATTTGACGATTCTTACGAAAATGAATACTGACACAGTATAGTACAAATTAGCCCCCAAATTAAACTTTTGTAGCAGTATATATCAATTCCTATAAAATTTATTAGATTAGTTTAAAAAACACTAAGAAACACCATTTATAAGGTATAGATACAAGGTGAACTTACAGCTACTTGAGGCTTAAAGCAAAGAGGTCAAGTACCAACAATTATTTTTATGTCTTGAAAAGATTATAAGAAATGTAATTATAAATAGAGGTGGAACCATAATAGAAGTTTGCAACTTCTACCATATGCAGACTATATGGACTGTGTTGGAAGGACTGAGAGAAGTCTTGTGGGTTACAGACAAATTGAGGAAGTGGAGAAAATGGGACCTTAAACAAATGAAACGACATCAAAATATTTGATTGTTGTCAGAGATAGACAAAAAAATGTTAATAGCCAATATTGTGCAGTTAGTGAATAGCAGTTTCAAAGAGTACAACTCTCTTATTTAGACTTATTAATAACAGAAATTACTGTTTGTTAATGTTTCAGTTGAAATTACTAACAGAATATCTGCAGCAAACAAGATCTATTATTTTATTCAAGCACTACTAACATTTAATTTCATCTTGCTCAAAAGTAAAATTCAGTTATACAAAGTAATTCTCAAACCTGTACTTATGTACGTCTGTGAAACCTGGACATTAGTCCAGAGAGATCAAAACTGATTATTTATTTGGGAACAAAAAATGCTGAGGAAAATTTTTGACTCGATCAACAAAAATGGATTATGGAGTATAAGAATGAACAAAGAAATAGTGGGAAAATCTAAGGATGTTGATATCATTAGTGAGATAAAAATTAGAAGATTAAGATGACTGGGAACAGAACTACTTAGATCTTCTTTTCAAGACCAGGTGGATATAGACTCCACAAGCAATTAAGAAGATGGATTGACAATGGTGAGAATGATCTTGCAAAAATTAAAGTTAGAAACAGGAGAAACAAAGCACAGAACCATGAAGAATGGAGGGCTGTCCTGAGGCAGGTTCAAGTTCTAAAGGGACTCTGATGCTACGGAATAGTAGTAGTAGCAGTACATTTCAGTTAACTGAAAATAGCACAGGTACAAAGACCGTAAGTATTACATGATTAAATTTATTGTGGAAATTGTGTGTAAATTATGGCATTACTTATCACATTTACCCAAAATGTGATACAATAATACTGCAATTTACACAGCAAAATAAGAATTTTTGTTTTGAACGTAAATAATAGTCACTTTAGAAGGGAAAACCAAACTAAATGTGACCGATGCTGGAAAAAGTGATATCATTTAGCTAAAAAAGTAACCCAAGCTGACCCCTATGAGATATAATAAAGGTTTATGCTCTAGCTAGCACCCAAAAGAAACAAAATCTTTAATTTCATTGATTCTTAATGATGGACACTTCTTAATTATGGACAATTTTCTAGTATCTGAAAGTGGTTCTTATTAAGAAGTGTCATTGTATTTGTTTAAGGCGATGTTTCAGTTAGCTTTCTTGCCCATGTTAACCTATGGGGGAAGTTCTCGGCAAATTACACATTAGCAAATGAATAATTTAAAATTCTGTTTTTTGCAGATGATTGTAGACAGTTTAATGCATTGAACTCTGTCATCAATTTTTTAAATTTTATTTTAAATATATCTTGAAATGGAGTTAATTTGTCAAAATTTCTTAGATAAAACATCACCTTCTTAATTGCGCTATAAAAAATTAACTATCAAACATTTCACATTTTGAAAAACAGAGTTCAATAGATTATACTTCTGGCTTCTTTTAAAGATTTTTTTTAAATTTTTGAATTAATTTGGGATTAGTATATTTGAATAGTAAATCATGTTTCAACTGCTGAAACTTCCGATTTTCAATGTTAGCCACACCTCCTATCCTCCCAGGGGAAAAATGGAGGTGAAAATTCTTGGTGTGGAGATTTGAGGGGTGAGTGGATGATTGACTGGTATCGGGGAAATGAACGAAGGGGTACATTTGTTGTGTTTAGCAGGTGTCTTTTGAGTTTGGTCCAGTAAAGAAAGAGAAGTCCTTTGCGTTATATTTTCTTGTATCAGTACAGATAATTCGGCTCACGCTGGTTTACTGTTTTTCTTCTTGCATATATTTGTTCCATACTTATTTAACGTAAATATTATATTAATTGCAGTCTTTTAGGTCACCGGGGGCTTCTGGATTGCAAATAATTTGTTATAGTATGTATAAAATTTTGGTAAACTAGTCACATTTTTCTCATCAAAAATCCTGCTTTGATGAATTCTGTCCTGTAGTTGAATTTATGAGTAAAGATTTAGTCTTGGGATAAAGGCTGCACCGAATTTCGACAAATTTTGTGGGCAGCTTTTGGAATAGCCCCACTTAAAATTGAGTCCGTCCATGTTTCAAGTTAGATATTAATTAAAAAAAAAAAAACGCGCAGTTAAACCTTTTATAGACAGCATTATGCAGACAATGTTTTTCCGCAAATTTATTTGAAGGAAATGATATCATGTCACTTAACAAAAGATTTAAAACCAGTGTGCTTATGTAGCTCAGAAGTTTTTTTATTAATTTTTTCCCCAATTTAAATAATAAAGAAATGCATATAAAACAAATTTCATCGAAATTGCATTTTTGACTGGATTATATCGAATACGACCTTCAGATTTAAAGATTGAGGGGATTATTGATATTTTCAATTTATTATATCAGCTGTTTTTCTTAGCAAAAATTTTTGAAACTCGTAAAAGTAGTGTGGATAATCTTCTACTAATTTACAGGTATATCTACTAATCTAAGAGATTATAAGTAGCACGGGTATGTCTCCCCATAAAATTTTGCGCTTTCATTTTGACATACATTAATTCAATTTCACATTTTTTGTAAATTTGTTTACGAAAGGGACCAGGATGTTTTATTCTTGAGACCTGCCTGTGAAGATAACTTTGAATAGCAAAAAGATACAATCTGAAACACACTATATGTGAAAATTTCATACTCACAGATTGTGATAATCGTTGAGACTTTAAAATTGATGCCAGAATAGATCGTTAAATAAAAATAAAGTGCATAATTTAAGCTTTTTAATATTCACTAATTTAGGAATGCCGCACACCACTGGGATATTTTAATATTCAATTTGGCAAAGTTTATATATTAAATTCAGGTTGGATCGGGCCATGTCAAAATAAATAAAAAAGCTTAAAATGAATCAAAACCACAAAAGAAAAATTTGAAATTACATATGAAACAAAATTCTCAATTAATAAAGTTCATTTGTTTTCGATAAAGTTTTCAAATATAATAAATTATTGTACTATTATAATTTTTAAAATATCACAGCTGAATGTATCGCATTTTAGAGATGTTTAAATAAAATCGCATTGCAGTTGGAAAGTGTGCCATAATCAATGATTTATACGTGATTGATCTTTCTTGTTAAATCTTTGCTGATTTGAATAATAAAGATATGTCTGTAAAATAAATTTCATTGACATTGCATTTTTGACTGGATAATATCAATTATGGTCTTCAGGTTTAAACATTGTTATTATTGATACTTTCGGGGATTATTGATATTTTCAATTTATTATGCCATTGTTTTATTATGACAAAAAATGTTGAAACTCATATATTGTACGTTGTACGAGTAATCTTCTACAAAGGCACAGGTATATCTTCTAATCTACGAGAATATAAGTAGTACAGGTATATTGGCATATATTTAGACATATATTGGCATATTGTGTAATCAGTTACGGCCTTCTGGTATAAAGATTACGGAGATTATTGATATTTTCAATTTATTACGTCATCTGTTTTACTTTGGCAAAGATTTTTGAAACTCATATTGTAATACGGGTAATCTTCTAACACATAGACATATCTTCTAATCTACGACACTATAAGGGGTTATGACATTATTACGGGTGTATATTCCCATATAATTTTAGCACTTTCATTTTGGCATATACTAGAATCAATTACTGCCTTCAGGTTTAAAGATTACGGGTTTATTGATATTTTCAACTTGTACATGTAATCTACTAATACAGGGTATATCTTCTAATATTTGCGAATATAAGTAGTAAGGCTCCCATACAATTTTAACGCTTTTATTTTTTATATATTAAATCAATTTCATATTTTTTGTTAATTTGCTTGCAAACGGGGCCGGAATGTTTTATTCTTCAGATCCGCCCGTGAAGATAATTTTGTATAGCGAGAACAGAAATTCTCTAACTTCTTTTTAAAGGCATTAAATAAAATATTTTAACAGGATATTTTGATTAACAATGTCATTTAGTATACTATAGTAATTTGCGCATGATTGCAAATTTTAAGTTTCTTTATATTATACTAGCAGTGAATACCCAGTGTTGCTCGGGATTTACCATGCAAAACTGTGAAAAAAATTACACCTAAACATATAGGGCCGTGAATCTTATACATTGTTTTGTCACTGTGAAAAATGTAAATTCATTGCATTATGCAAGAAAAAAAAAAATCATTGCATTATATAAGTCATAGCAGCATAAGAAGGAATCTTCCTCATAAAATGCTGATAATTAAATAACCATTTTTAACACTTTACTACATAGTTGGAAAGTGGTTATGACTTTGATCATTCTGTCTGTCTGTTTGTCCGTTAGTTTGATAACTGCCGTAAAAAGCCATAGAGAGCCAGGCGATTTATATTTCGATGATGTCATTTGAATCAAGTTCGTTTTTTTCAATGAAGTTTTTAAGTTTTCAAATATAATTAATTATTACAGTATTGTGATATATTACGGCTGAATGTATCGCATTTTAGAGATACTCCGTACGAAGCACGGGCATGCTGCTAGTTAGGTAATAAAATTTTACTCTGCACAGTGAATGCAGATGGGTCAATTAGAATTCGATACAGAAAAATTATAATTTTGGATAAGAAATTGAAGACTTCTTTATTCCAGTACATTCCAAAGTCAAAATAAAACATTGCTCTTCACAACATTCAATTTGTTTAAAGCTATAGTAAGAGAACAAAAAATATGTTCTGGCCTGGATACAGTAGTATAAGTATACACCAATGCATCAATTGTCATTTTTCGTAACATCATGCGATTTATAAATTGAATAGGGAAGAAATACATTCCAAATTTAATTTTTGAGGAAATGATTATTAGATTATTATCATTGGTCAAGTGCCAGTTTCAATTTGTTTTATTTTTAAATTTGTCGCAAAAAGTTTAATCTCTTTTGTACTGTGATTGTTTGTCTGGTGGTGGAAATATGAAATCCAATAAATAAATGAAAATACGAAATCCAAGATACTGTTTACTTTAATATTTATCACTGATATTTTATTCAATTTCTTCTATGATTTTAATTTCAGTTCTTAGATTTCAAATGTTTCTAAATTATCAAAATTAAATAAATTTTATTTTTGAATACAGTTCTGGCGATTTCTTTCCTATAACAAATGTTGAATAAAAATTTATCTGAGCAAACTGTCATAATTTGAAATCAACATATAGATAATGAAAAATTACTGTCCTTGAATGTATTTATTCCAAACATCTTACACTTTTACTAAAATTATTAAATTTTAAAAATATTCATAATTATATCATAATTAAAGAAAATATTATCTATCTATACTTACATAGAAAGTTTAATCGTATTGACTATCGTATTGACTGTGGCATATAACTGTGGCACATGTTATATGCCACAGTTTTTAACAACATTAACAATTGTGGCATATAACATGTTTGTTTTGCTACTGCTGCAATGCATCTTTGATGCTGATGAGTTCTAACTAAATAGTTATTGCACTGTTCACTGATAAATGAAGAAAGCATTTTTAAAAACATAATCCCAGTCTTTTTTCATCCCTTCTCATCTTTAACCAAAATGATAAATAAAAATTCATTTTACAGTAACGCTCATTCTTGATTTTAATTATTTTTAATTTGAAATTAATTTTAAAATCTGGGTTCCTTTACATTTAATACTATATGTGATGAGCTTGTGTTTAATTCCTTAAATGGCAAATTTTAATCAGCATACAAGCCAACAGGTTTCAATGTATTGGAAAATATTCAGGCCGGACCGCATTGGGGTTGGTTTTGAGTGTTTACGGTATGGCTCAGGTGAATTCCAATGAAAAAATCTCGGGCTTTGGACGAGTAAAATCTTGGCATTTTTGAACTGGGAAAATTTTTAAAATTAGACCTGTGCAGACCTCTAGTTTCTAAATAACTAACTTTTGATCTTCGACTTTTCCTTTTCTTCTGCTGGCTCCAAGAACTGGGATTTTCCCAAATTTAGATAATTCCCCCACCCCCTTATTGCAGTGACGCAGTAGCCGGAACACATTTTTTTTTTAATTCTTAAATTCTAAAAACTCCTTACTTATTCCCATTATTCATTTATTTATTGAAGGTAAAAACAGGTTGCTTTTCTAGTTCAAGGACTCTAGAATGACAAACTGAATGATTGAGTAAATATCTTTTATCACATGTGTATTTAGGAAACATTTTGAAACTTTTTAATTTCGAGGGGCGGGGGGTTGAATCCCTCCCCTCCCTTAAATATGCCTATGCGTATTTAAGGGAGGAAAGGAGGGAGGAAAATTAACATGTGTGTTAAATGTTTAATTGGCTGAATAACTGAGAAATGCCCAGTCTAAAGTAAGACATACATATGAAATTTGGTGCATGAGTGAACAGTCTGAAGAAGACAACTGAAAAAATTGGTTATTTAAAAAATCGTGTTTTGGGGGTTTGCTCATTGGGAGGCCGTTGAATTTCAATGGATATTCAGCTAGTGTTTAACTATTTGGTAAACCAATTAGTTTTTCCCATTAAAATTCCTGCTGCGTTAGGTTTTTATTGTTTGTATAAATATTGGTGAACCAGTAGTTTTTCTCCCTCAAAATTCCGGCTGTGTTAAGTTCTGTACCGAAGTTGAATTTTTGAGTATACAAAGATTTAGTCTTCTAGGCCACAGGGGCTTTTGAAGGGTTTATAAAAACAAAACACATGCAGGACAATTATTATATAGGTCTCTATTGAGTTACTATGTCAACAAATGAAATCATTTTTCTGTAAAATCGCCGTGAAAGTGCAATACCGCTACTAGAGACTAGCTATTTGAATAGAATTGCAGTTCCGCAGTGCCCATGTAGTGGCAACCACCATTGCTATTCAGAACCAGAGATTTCCGAGTAACCCCGGTTGAAACAAATCATTTTCAACACAAGGAATTTTCATGCTAAATACTATAATTTCCAAATACATCCTGCAAGGCTAAAAAATGCGGTATGTAGAATATCACATATTTTTAGTGCTGTATCGTCCATTTCAAACTTTAAATTTCATACAATGCACTCTAATGTATACTATTTAAAAAGGAAATAATGATATATTCAAAATGATTAAATAAATATTAGTTTTATACCATCGCTCTGGACTCATAGGCATAGAAATATCATTAATTTTATTTTTAATTCCAGATTTTTAATACACACATTTTAGTGTTGTACCTGGATTAGTCTCCAAAACACACATTGAAGTTACACACACACACATATATATATTTATATTAGAATTATATTATAATCGGTTAGGAGAACTCTTGGTTATTCCTTGACAAGAAATAGAATGGATAGGAAACTTTCCTTTCAGTAAGTGGGAAAAGTCTCCAGTTACGTTTTTTTCATTCTTTCCTTCATTTACCTCGTCCCCCAAACCACACACCCTTCTAAGATTCCCCCCTTTATTCTCTTGGACAGGCGAGCAAGTCATAAACTATAGAGGTCCAAGGGTCTTTCACCACTTTGCTTACTCTCATTGGCCCATCAGATGCCAATCGTTTGAAAAAAGGAACTGCCCATCTCTTGAGCCACTGGGTGCAATTTTCAAGGGAACGGAGATTTTTTTTAACTGAAGCGTCCCCTTAAGAAATGTTACATTGCCGCTACTAAGAAAAATTTCTATGTGCAAACTTAATTCAAGTCTTAAAGACACAGACATACATGGAAATCATCACATTCTAAGTATCAAAATGCACTTAGGAGATCTTAAAAAGTATATTGTCTTTAAAAATTTGAATTTGATAAATTTCATGAAAATACTTTATAGTATGAGAAAATAGAAATGACTAATAACAAAATGTTAAATTTAACACTATGACATGCATAACAGTCTAAAAATTGGGTGCTTTTGTTTACATTCAAATGTTATGACATAATTGTTGAGAAACAAATTTTATTTTTGTCTAGCTGTCAAATGATGGTGCTACCTCACTTTAAATATTTTAATCTTTGTATTGATGGTACAATCTTTTTTAATAATGAATATTGCTAGTTTGTCCATAGTCATTTTTTTTTTAAATAAAGTAAAAGCTAGTTTTTATTATGGTAACAGATGTAGAAATAATTGTTGATTAAAATTCAATCAAACTGTTTCCATTCAGCTGCAAAATGTTTTAAATATCGCAAAAAATTTTAGCAAAAAACAAACTATAATCTAATTTAAAAATTAAACATACCACACACATCTACAAAGCTACACCCTTTACTTTGATACATGTTTATATTTTTGTATCAAGTATTAGCTGAGATCTCTGATGCAATTAAAAACTTTTAGAAATAATATACAGTCAACTTACCTCTCTGTTGTAAAAGTGTCCATTTATAGAACATCGTCTCCTCAACTTAGACTTCTGAACACGGGGTTTTCTCCTCAATTGCACAACATTTCCACAATTGTCCTTCATAGAATTTTCTGCAGATAGATTGTGTGCATTGTCTGACCTGATACTTTTTATTCCACCTGCAGGTAGAGTCTTATAATAGATAGGCAGCATGATACTGTCATCTACATCTGTCTTTTCAACGTTTTGAACTTCGAGGTTGATTTCTGAAAGAGGTACTGAGTCACTCATGGGTAAAGATAGTAGTGAGTTCAAAAGATTTGGATCCTTCTCGACAAGAGCAACTTTCTCATCATCTGTCAAGGACTTAACACTGTTCTCTGACTGAAAAAAAGAATTAATAAAAACATTTATAAAAATGCTTTTTGTTACATTGATCAAAAAGTAGAAATGAAATTAAAATTTTTAACATGCTGTAACAGGGTATGTTCAGAAGAAACTTAGCTCAATTTGTAGAATGCTTTACAAAATTCAAGTTTCAAAATAGAACACTTTCATTATTATTATTTTTTTTTTTTTGTATTCAATCTTGAACAAATCGAATATGAAGCAATGTTTAAAAATAAGAAATAATTGTGATGGTAATATGTCATACCTAGCTGTATTCCATAACCAGCTGTTAGCATTTATGGATAGTAAACCCCAGATCTTGAATGCCGAGATCTTGGTCAAAATATTGAACCTGAAATCTCGGGATTAGAAATGCCAATATCCCAAAATTTATCTCAATTACTTTAATTTATGAAATAATATTTTTTCAGTTTTGAAATTATGTTGAAATTGTTATAGAGAGGGCAATGGCATCAATTTAATGGAGCAGTATTTCACTAGAATAATATTTAAAATTTCAAAGATTGACTGAGAGTATACAGGGTGTCCCAAAAACATAGACCTCAGCTTTTATTCCTTAAATATTGATCTTAGACATATATAATAAATTACAAAGTTGCGTAAAAAAAGGTACAGAATTTTATGAAATTTATAAAAATTTTCAGAGGATTAAATTTTAAGAAATACGAAATTGAAATTTTTATACCGGTCCCGTACAAGGTCGCGGTAGTCCAGTGGTTAGCATGCAGGAATTACACTCGGTAGGCCCGGGTTCGATTTCCTCCGCTGTCAAAACTGCCGCCATGTTCACAAGGAGTACGATCAAGTTAAACATGTGGATCCATAAGTCCTTCCGAGAGATTGGTGGTAGGGGAAGCAGGATACAGTCCCTATGGATGCCTCTACTACAGGGCTCTGGTCTAAATTGGGTGGCTCTTCATGGTCGTCCAACCATACACCTTTCTGGTAGGTCGGACAGTCTTGGTTTCAACAACAACAACGGTCCCAGTACAAAAACATTTCGAATGAGTAAAATGTGCCCCATATACTAATAAGGTGATGTACAAAATTTCAACATTTTATCATAAAAAGTCTCAGAGATATGAAAAGACAAAAATGCTGACTTAAACCACTTTTCGATGCATCGAATGGGTTCTCAGAAGGAAAAATCATGTCGGAAAATTGCGTTTCAGAGGTCGTACACAAATTACGAAAGGAAACAATGATTACATAAATAAATAATAATTTTACTATTTATTGGTACAAAAGTATCTACACTCATACCTGCCAACCTGGGAAAATTGGAATGTGTAAAATTTTGCGCAAATGACATTTATAATGATTTTTTTAAACTACACGTTCAAACGACATTTCTAATGAATTTAACTATGCACAAATACCTGCATTAAAAAAATACTGCATTAAATATCAGGCATAGTACTGGTAGAATATGAAAATTTAGGACACCAATTTTATAAAATTTCAGAACAATAAATTATAAAACAAAAATATATAAAGGTTTTATCCGGTGAGAATTACTTTATAATGAAAACAAATATTTATGTTTGGCAAAACACAGGTTTTCACTAAAGAGAATAACAAATATTGATCTTTAATTTAAAGAAAACAAAAAGCAAAAAAAAAAATATATATATATATATAGCACTAAATTATATTCCTGCCAAGATGGTTTTCTTTTAATTTGCCTAAATCATTGCTTTAATACCACTTTTTGGAAAATATCCCTTCACAGAGTTCATACCCATTTTTTAAATAGAAAAATTTATATTATGCAAATATAATTAAAAAATTAACCTTAATAAGTAGCCATAATATGAAAATAAGCTAGTTTCGTCGATCTAATATGCAACATTTAAATGATGAAGATGGATGAGAAAAGATACTAACGTACTCTTGGCAATTCACGCGAAGTAACTGAATTGCGCAATCGCACAGTTTATGCGAAAATAATTATTAAATTAACCATAATAATTAACCAGAATATAAAAATAAGCTAGTTTAGTCGATCTGATATGCAACATTTAAATGATGGAGATGGATGGAAAAAGATACTAACTTTCTCTCGGCAATTTACACGAAGTAACTGAATTGCGTAATCGCACTGTTTATGCGAAAATAATTAAGAAATTAACCGTAATAATTAATTAGAATATAAAAATAAGCTAGTTTAGTCAATCAAAAATGCAATATTTAGAAGATTGAGACGGATGGAAAAAGATACTATTGTACTCTCGGCGATTCATGAGAACAGAGTTGCGCAATCGCAGTGTTTATGCGAAATTAATGAACAAAGTAACATTTTAGCGATTTATGCTGAATTAGACAACCTGTGAAGAAGTATATTTATTACTTTCGTAAAATACGCTGTCGAGATCTTAATTTACATTACACTCGGCCATAAATCTCCGTTAATTTGATTGGCATTACCCTGCATTTTATTATGGATTTGCTACGATCCCGGGAATGGTAGATATCAGTGTAAAAAAGCGGAAAATCGGCATTTTCCAAGAATTATACCATGTCTAGTTAATTGATAAATTTCAAACAAAAAATGCTGGAGAATTTAGCCGGAAATTGATTTCCTAGTAATGTTAAAAAATTCAAATAAATGCGGAAATGCGTAAAATATAGCAATATATGAGTAAAAGCGTAAAGAGCAGTTAAAATGCGTAAATTTTACGCATAATGCGTAAAAGTTGGCAGGTATGTACACTGTGTAGAAATAATAACTTTACACAAAGATTACAAAGCTATTCAAAATGGTTCTCCATCCATGCCACAGATCCATTAAAGATAAGAGGCAGATATTATTTGCCTATGATGCATTTCTGTGTTGTGTCATTTATCCTCTTGCTGTAAACATTTACATTGTAATTTATGACTAATCCCTCACCAACTTTGTTTGAACATATCTCTGGGACATTTTATGATAAAATGCTGAAATTTTGTACATCACCTTATTAGTGTATGAGGCACATTTTACTCATTGGAAATGTTTTTGTATGGGGGCTGTATAAAAATTTAAATTTTGTATTTCTTAAAATTTAATCCCTTGAAAATTTTTATTGATTTCATAAACTTCTGTACCTTTTTTTATGCAACTTTGTAATTTATTATATATGTCTAAGATCAATATTTAAGGAATAAAAGCTGAGGTCAACGTTTTTCTATATAGGATAAATTAAAGAGAGTTTTGGATTCTGATTAAAACAGTTTGACAGCTATTCGTATTAAATAGCAATTCATAACACAATGAATACAACTCCTTGTGAAAATACAAATTCTCAGTACTTGCTTAAAAGAAAGTAAGCATATAAAAATTGCTTGACTACTATTGTCTCAAGGACATTATGAGTCCTCATCATCAGTTTAGAAGCAGCATATGTATCGGTTGAAGGATCAAATATAACTGTCAATCAGTTTGATAATTATATTTAATCATTCAAGTGATACACTCTGCTTTGGACCTGATGATGAGGGTTCATAATGCCCTTGAAGCAATTGTAATCACCTAATTTTCTTATGCATGCTTTTTTTTCAAGGAAGTACTAATATACTAGTAAGATATAAGTACTAGTAGGATATAAGCATAAAAAATTAACATATTTTTACATAACAAAATTAACAAATAAATTATAAAAAAAAATATTTACATCTTGTACAATTCTGGATTCCCTTTTCTCTGGAGAACATAGGTAACTGTTTCTTCTCCGAACAGGCATCCTGTCATCATGATCTTCTTTTAAATGAATAACATCACTCACTCCCCAAAATATTCTTAAAGAACCTTCTAATATTAGACGGCCATTTCGCTAAAAATAAATAAAAAAAAAAACACCTTACAACTGCAATAAAATACAATAAATGAATTTCATAGTATAAATACTGACAGGTGTCAAAAACAAAATGTTTAAAAATACACCTCAGACATATTTCAGAAACCCAGCCAGATGGAAATTTAAGGTCACAAAAAGAGGACATGTTTGGGGAAAAGAGGACATATAGTAACCCTACTACTGGCTAATTGCCATAAACGCAATTTCTAAAGAAATAAGTGCCTAAAATAACAGGCATACCTTCAATTTTAGAATTTGCATTTTTAAAATCTTCGTATCTATTATCTTTAAACCAAGGTTCCAATAAATCCCTTTGCCATTACACCAAGTTGTCCAATGTAAAACTCGAACTTATATCACTTTGACATACATAACTTGAGGCAACTGCTTCATCAACTGAGCTTTTTAATTGATCGCTGTCAGGGAACATAACAAAGTTTTCCCATTTTGAAATTACTTCTTCATAGTCTTACTCAAATTATCTGTTTTTGCACAAATTTATCAGCATTGAAAAAATTATGTGGGGCTAAAACTTATAGGGTTGTATTCAAAAAGTATTATAAAATTTCCATAAATTTATAAAATGAGAAAATACAACCAATTATTAAATTAGGACAAACGGTAATCTATTCTTTGTATGGAATATATAATAAAGTACAGGATCTATTATCCGGAATGCTTGGGACTTCAGGAATTCTGGATAAGGGGTTTTTCCATAATTCGGAACACTTTTTCTAAAACTTACTGGAATGGTCTCAAATGTCGTTATAGAAAATTATAATTAATTTTAAAAACATAAATGTATTAAAAAAAATCTTTTTTACAATCTATATGGGTTAACTAAAATGCAAATTACATGTAATTGTAGTATCAAATTTAGTGATTAAGAAAAATTTTGAAAGAAAAAATGTCTGAAAAAAGTTGATTATTCAGGGTAGTTATTAGAAGTCTTTTTTCTTAACATTTCAAATAAAGTGGGCCCTCACCATATTCATCTAATATTTTGGCAGAAGCACCTTTGTTCATATGTTTCAAAATATTTTAAAGTATTTTTAATAAAATTAAGATGAGAAGGATGTTCATTTTTAATTGAAATGAGATATTCAACTATGGGTGGAAATATATCAAATTCTAATTTATGCTCTTCAAATGTATTTCTAATAAGCCTTGTAATGCCAGAAATGTAAAGTAATAAATATTTGGAAGGATTAAAAAATAATGGAACCAGGAATGCGGGCGGATTATCCCCACGCTAAGCAGATGGGCGATAATATACAGGTGGCCCCATATCTTACATACCACGCCCATGTTTACATACCACGTTAAGCCATTTGGCAGCAACCGAGACGGCGACGCCATGTCTACGGATTAGCCCTCAGCTCTAGATTTCAGCACGTGGACCGCCGACCGAAAAAGGGATATAAGTGAGAGTTGCTCGAAGTGGGAGTCAGAATTGGTCAAGGCAGGCTGTTGGAGTTAGACTAGTCAAGAAGAAGCGACGGTAGCAGAGTTAAGAGTTGTGTGTGCGTCTCTGATATAGGAATTCGAAGGAGAGCTCATGTTCATCTGGTATTGCAAGTGTAAAGTGTGACAAAGCATCGGTGTTACCCAAGTTATATGAAAGAAGATCAGGTACCGTACAATTAAACTATATGAGGATAACCTCTTTGTCTAAATTTGTGTTTTTAAGGAAAAGCTAATTAATGCATCCCACCACGTGCTCCAACCAAATATCAATTCATCTGGCATCACCCCCCCCGAACTACCATTGAGATGTATTCCACTATGTGTGATATTTATTTAATTTGTAAAAACTAAAGAGTGTAAATTGAGTATGTGATAAATAAATGTTTGTTCCTTTACTATTAACCTTAATTTTTAGTTTGTTAACTTAGTATCCCGTTAAGCACAGAAATAGGTGGGTTTTGCGGCCACCAACGCAATGTACACAGCAGTAAGTTAGAACAGATTACATGTATAATTAATATACTAATAAATAATTAATTTAATGTAAAATGCATTTTTGACGATATTAATTTTAATCAACAAAAATAATAATCGGCACAAGCCTTATAATTCTAAATGCCTGAATAAATAAAAAAATTTTCAATTTCGTTATCCTAAACATACATCTCATTTTCACCAACAATATGTTTAAAAGATAATATCCCAGCTTAAAAAGCACAAAAAATATAAAAATATTAGTGGATGGAAGCAGATTGAAAAAATGGAAAATATTTAAAAATAAAACGAAATATACCGGTGATCGTGTTTAAATAAAAAAATTTCGCGATATTGCTAAACTGTTTTCTATAAATTACTAATTAATAAATGTAACACGTTAAAACCCCATAAATATACTGCAATGGAATTTTTTGCTAGGGTCAATTTTCAGTCCAAAATAGCCATTTTCATCCAAATAATAGGATTTAATTGAAAATGATTTTGATTTTTGAATTCCATCAACGTTTTTTAAAATATTGAAGATGTATATATTTCCACGGAAATGAAAAAAAAAAAAATGGATTTTTCCGAGAAAATGACAAGTTTATTGCTTAGGTTAAGTATTTAAAGAGATCAATCAGAAGGCCCTGAATGGCATTTTATAGCTGCTATACTTTTCTCTGCATTTCGGCAAAAGTTAACTCTAATTAATTTCGGGAATTCCTTACTTAAACGTACTTTCTATCATCTCATAAATGCGCCGATGACTCTCTTTTTTTCTTTTTTTTCATCTTTTCCAATAAATGTTTATTAAATTGTGCAAAATAGTGTGAATTCTGCGCGGCACATCGCGTTTGAAGACCGTAGGATTTCTTTAGCGATATCAGGATATTTCTAGCGAAAAATTTGGAATACTTTTACCGAAAATCAAAGTCCCGGAACAAAGCGCAGAAAAGAAAATGTAACGCATTCGGAAAAATCGAAACCTTTGTGCCTAGTGTGCTCTGCCCTATACACCCAGAAAAAAAATGAAATGCCATTAAAAAAGCACCTTGCCACAACTAACTCCTGTATTAAACTATACAGGAGTTAGTTACGGACAAGTCGCGGCTCCCATATACTATACAGGAGACTTATCCGAAACTAGTGAAGAATGGAATGGTGCGTCTCGCCATCAATGTGACGGTCTCGCCTGTGCCGGATCGTCACCTCCGAGAGCTACTATCGGAGTTCACGGCCGGATGCAGCCGCTTAGGAAATTTTTGGGAAAAACGGTGCTACTTCGGATGTTTTTCGGAAAAGAGGAATTGTCGAACTTCTCGGAAAAAACATTATCTACGGAATATTTTCATTCGCTATTGCGAGAATTCCTCGCGTGCGTTTTCGAAATTTAAGAAGAATCAGAGTCGGCGAGTGCGCACGGCATTTTTTTCTGCACGGGAATTTTGAATTTCGTGCGCGGTTTGCGCGTCCTATTTCAAACCCTCTAAAATAGTAGGTTTCAATGCATTTTTTTTAATTGATATTACTAATTAAAGCAAAAAAGCATTTGGCGGGATTTTGAACAAAAAATCGCTATTTGGCGCAATATTTAACAAATAATCGATTGTTGGCACAGAATTTGGCATTATTTTGCCGTATTCCGGTTTTGGGAGAATCCGGATATTGGAATGTCGGATAAGAGGTCACATACTGTATAAAGAAACTTCATATTCACAATTTGCGGTAAACTTTTGATATTTGGAGTTTTTCTTTTTGAAATTATATAACAATTCTAACAAAAAGGAAGAAGGTAAGTTCTTCCGTGCTGAGAAAACAAACAGACAGATAGAAAATTAAAAATAGGTGTAAATTCCTGTAATATTCTAAATGACACTCTTATTCAAAACATTCTAGTAAAATATTTAATTTAATTCTCATAAAAAGAAGTATAAGAGTCTCTGTTTTGCTAAACAAAATTATTTTCACAGGCAGATCTGAATAAAACATTTTAGTTCACGTATATCATACATTTTTTTTCATTTTTAACACTTTACAACAAAGTTGAAAAGTGTTTATGACTTTGTTCATTCTGTCTGTCTGTCTGTCCGTTAGCACGATAACTGCCGTAAAAATGACTTAATCAAAATGAAATTTTAGTATGTTGTTCAGACGGTCTGTAGGACCTATGGGAATATAAATGAATAATATCACCCAATTAGTTTTGGATTGAACCCGGGTTGAAAAAATGAAATACATTGTCAAATTGTTCCATAAAATATATAAAAAAAAATTCAGCGAAATATATTCTGTAGTTTTTTAAATAAAAATTAAAATAATAATTACACATCTTATATGAAACGATCACGTGACCATGCTATAAAACGATCACATGACCCACTTCAAAATGATATATGGCATCCATCTTGTTTCAAAATCGTGATTTTTCAAAGTTCTTTTTAATTCATATTGAGTGTTGTATCCGCCCTAAAACTACTTTATTTTTGCTTAAATTCTGTGCATCTACATAATAAAACAACACAATGACAATATATTTGATTTTAAATTCTCATTCAAATTTGATTATTTTTGCAACTAAGCCTATTTTTCACCTATGTAAAATGTAAACAGCAAAATATATAGAATGAGTTGTATTAGAATTAATTACTGTATTTCTTTAACACAAAATAATTCAGTCCATGGAGTTTGCATGGCTGATATGAATGAAATATTAATTGATTTTATAAACAGAAGGACGATTTTTTTCGATGAAGTTTTAAGCATAGAGTTTATGAATTGTAGCTCCATGGTCTTAATTTTTAAATAATATAAATTATTGTAGTAATGTGATGAATGACAGAATGGGAGAAAGTTATGAATGAAATCCTGCTTATATAGAGAGATCCAGGCGTGTTATTTTTTCTATGACGTCATTTGAATTTATTTCAGTTGTTTTTGATGAAGTTTTCAAATATAATAAATTATCTTAGTATTATGATAGTTTTAAAAATATTACCGTGGAATGTATTGCATTTTAGAGATATTTAAACCAGGCAATTTATATTTCAATGCCGTCATTTGAATGAAGTTCATTTTTTTCAATGAAGGTTTAAGTTTTCAAATATAATAAATCAATGTAGTATTGTGATAAGTTTTAAAATATTACCGAGGAATGTATTGCATTTTCGACTTTTTTAAATAAAATTGCATTGAAGTTGGAAAGTGTTTCATAATCAATGCTTTAAGCATGATTGATCTTTCTTGTTTAATATTCATGAGGGTGGCTAGTTATAAATTACGGCTGAAATAAATTTTATACATAATTTTATAGCAATTATAAATTTATTATGCATAATAATAGCATCTATTAGGTAACAGTATCAGATCATATTGGTTTTTTGGTAATTCGATAGTGTCGGTTCATTTTTGGTTCCATGGCATCCCTAATTTATGAACACTTTCTATGTTAAAAAAATGAATACATTTTACTTTTAACAAAAATTAGTAATACCATTTACCTGTTTTCATAACATTAAACATATTCTGACCAAACAATTAAATGACAATGCAAAAGTCAAAACAATGAAGTATAAGAATAGTATAAATTACCTCACGGCTTTGGATAGTTCCACTTTTACCTTCAAAGTAGCTATTATAGATGCGTAATTTAGCTTCTAAGTGGGATCTAAAAAAATAGTTTAATGTAAAAACATTTTTAGGTAATATACAGAGCCATACAGAACATTATTCATGTGAAATGTGAACTGCAAATAAATTATTATCATCTTTTCTATTCCATGTTGTTTGTGATCTTAACCTCTGTGATCTTACCCTCAGCGCAGTGGAGTATGCATTCCTATTTTCCTAGGAAAAAGCAACGTTTATACCACACAACAAAAATCAGTCAAAAGATGTACATTTGTATATAGAACACACTGCCTTTCAATTTTGTACATAAACATGAATATTTATAACAAATTATGTTGAGTTTGAAGTTATTTAGTAATCAGTATAAGCTAAAATATAATTTATTTGAGTATTCATTGAAAACAAATAATGAATACTGATTCATTGGCTGATTATTATGTTTCTTCTATACCAGTGTTTCCCAAACCATGGGCCGTGAAGTATAGTTAGGTGCGCCGAGAAAGAATTAAAATTATATTAAAATTGAGTAAAATATGAAATAAAACTCTTAATATGAATCATTAATATTAAAATAATATAAAACCTTGCATATTTGTTGTGTAGTGCTTAGTTCAGTACGAATGTTAAGTTTCCTTTAAAAAAATTATATACTATATATATATATATATATATAATAATAGTAGTTTGAAAATCCAATGAACGAAAAGTAAGAAGCTGCAACACGATAAACCTAACTTTCTAAACCACCCACAGAATAAAATATAAAACAGCAAATCATCAATCAAATGGAAAAAAATACAAAACACGAGTTATCAAGTTATAGAAAATCAACAAAATTCAATGGTATGGAAACGAATAAAGAAAAATCAAGCTATATCGCTATACACATGGACAAAAAAAAGGGCTAAGCCTAAAAAAAATGGAAATGTTCACTTCGTAAATTTGTTTTCAAGTCCAAGTATTTTGATGAAGCAAACACAAAATATGTATGTTTCTGAAGAAATAGATAGATTATATCTATAAACTATTTCTACTTGGACGACATACATAAAGAAGGAATAAAAAAGAAAACATAAATACATGGAAAATGCACAGCATATGTACAAATGAGTCGAAACCGGGAACTTTGAATGAAGAGACCAGTGTTGCCATTCGCAAATAAAAAATAAAAAATGATCTACTGTTGCCATTCGTAAGAATTGAAAAACAGTAAAGCGAAAAGGTAAGAAAAAGTAATAATATACAAAAAGAGCTACTAAAAGGTGGGGCTAATAATAGTAATGCTGACGCTGAAGAGGATGTAAAAATAAAAGTATTAATAATACAAGAGAATGGAGATGTCTGGTTAATATAAGATACTATGAATAGAATTATAAGATACTATGAAAAGAATTATAAAAATCCAGCTATTCTAAAATTTTTAACAATACCATTTGCTAAATAAGAGGGATATTTTATAAATTGCTGGTAATTTTGAGATTATTTATATGTATAACATGAAATTTTTTATCAAATAATCTATAAATTCTAAAAAGCTGATTAAGTATAATATTTCTAAACAATTGAATAGAGTTACAGGAATTAAATGGTAAGATTTTATTAATATTAAAATTATAAGTCTTTTTTATCATATAAATTTGTAACAATTCTATTAGAATGATCAATAAAAAGATTTAAATCCAAAGAATTAACATTATTACTAATAGTAGCTTCATTAGGAATTAATTCCAAATTGTCTGGATAGAAATCTATATCTATGAGATAATTTTCTGTATGTACTAAGCAAATCAGATCAACATATCTGTAAAAAGTATAATCTATTGAAGTAAAAGACTTTTCATAATGATAAAGGTATAAATTAGCTAACATACTGCTACTGCAGCCACCCTGTGGAACTCCTGAGACTTGTAAGTATAATTTATTTCCTTGAAAAATATAATTATTGAAAATAACAAAGTGAAGAAGTTTAGGAAAATTTATAAAATTAATTTGATTTGAAAGATTAGTAATATAAGCATTATATAGAGCTAAAATTACATCATATAGATCAGATATCTTAATATTATTAAAAAGATCTTTAAAATCAAAAGTTTGAAATCCTATTATGTTTCTAAGAGATGTTAATTTTTTTTTTTATTCTTTAATTCTTTACTATTATTTAGAATAAGGTAATTATTGCTAGTCTGGCATAAACTATTATTTATTAGATTTAAAGAATTTAGTAATAATTTACTCACAGTAGTAGAGTAAGTATTATGGCCACTAGTTACTGTTCTAAATTTAATAGGATTTTTATGAAATTTTGGAATAAGCACTATATAAGAAAACTTAAGATATTTATATTTAATATTTAAATCACTATACATATTGATAATTTTCAATTTAATACTATTGATGGAATGTAAATCAAGTTTAAAAAGACTATTATTTTTTAAATAATTTAACAGAAAATGAATATAAAATTTTTTGCAGGTAATAGCATAATTATTAGAGGCTTTATCAACATAGGTGATAACAAAAGATCTTTGTAAATCATTAATGGAATGTTTAATATTATCAAAATTATATAAAGATCTAGACAATTTAATATCTCTAATAGCATTTTTAATAGCTTCTAATAAAGTAAATTTCCACATATTAAATGCCTCTAATGGCAGAGCGTATTTCCAAGCTAATTTATATATATATTTATCAATATATATATATATATATATATATATATTATGTTGAATTATATATAATTATTATTAATACATACCCTTATGCTTGTTAATTCCTCCAACATATTATATAATTAATTTACACTTATACGTTATTTTGGGTACAAGAGTGTTTTTAATGATCACAGTTGGTATGCCTGTCTGTGTCGCTGGCAATTGTTCTCATATGTTTTAATATTTATTAATTTTGATTAAAAAATTAGTATTATGTAGTAGTATGTACAAAAAATTAGTACTCGATATTACAGCACTTTGAGGGTTGAGTCCTCATTGGCTGATACGGCATTCTGTTGTCCACTCGTCATTGACTCATTTACCTTAATTTTATAATTGATTTCGATCAGATTGGAAGTTTTTTTGTTTTGTTTTTGTTTAGTGCAAATATTTTTTAGGTAAAATATATTTCCAATAAAAATGGATAGGTTTATTAAGGGGAAAAATAACAGTGACGATTGTGAACCTGAACGTTTGTCAAAAGTAACTAAGCCTTGTACTAGTAATATGGTAAAAGCAAGGCCTAATCGTCAGTATTGCAATACTTATTTAAAGTTTGGTTTTACTTGGACTGGAAACGATGATCATCCATTCCCTCTTTGCCTTGTCTGTGGAGAGAAAATGTCTAATGACGCCATGTTACCTCTAGCAAGTTAAAAAGATATTTTACAACTAAATACCAATATCTTCAAGGAAAAGATTTTAATTATTTCAAAAGACTGTCAGAACAACAATCAAAGCAGCGTAAATATTTAAAAAAAAAGTTTACAATTTCAGAAAAGTCTCAAATCGCTTCTATTGAAATAGGCGAAATGATTACATTAAAAATGAAGTTTCATACTTTACCCGAGTCTATTATCTTGCCCGCATGTAGAAAGATGGTTAAAACAATGTTTGGGGATGAGGCAGAGCAAAAAATGAACAAAATTCCTCTCTTAAATAATACAATTCATAGGCGAATTATGGATTTGTCCGCTGATATAGAAGAAAATGTGTGGAATAAACTTCAGAACTCAGAATTTGCTTTGCAAGCTGATGAATCAACTGACATTACCAATAAAGCCCAATTACTTTCATTTATTCGATTTATTGATGGAGATCAAATCATAAATCAATTTTTCTGCTGCAAAGAAATATCAGGTACTACAAGATGTCAAGATATATTTGATATTTTATCTGGCTATCTTAAAAAATGGAATTTTTCATGGAAATCATGAGTTGGAATATGCACTGATGGTGCTCCGTCCATGGTAGGCTAGATGAAAGGTTTTGCATCATTAGTAAAACAAGAAAATCCAAATGTTATCCAAACTCATTGCTTTCTACATAGAGAGGCACTAGTTTCAAAAACATTACCAGTTGAATTAGAAGATGTATTAGATCAAATTGTTGAAATGGTGAATTATATAAAAAGCAGACCATTGGAGACTCGCTTATTTGAACAAATTTGTGTAGATATGGATTCAAAGCATAAATGCTTAATTTTACATACGGAAGTCAGGTGGCTATCACGAGGAAAAGTTTTAAGTCACATACATGAACTCCAGAAAGAATTACTTGCTGTTTTTGAAGGAGAAAAACACTAACGTTTCTGTGACTATTTAAGATGGAAATTTTTGATTTCTAGACTGGAATATTTAACAGAGATATTTACACATCTTAATAGTCTTAACACAAGCATGCAAGGTAAAAATGAAAATACTCTTACTTCGACAGATAAATTGATTGCATTTCAGAAAAAAATAGCAATTTGGAAAACTAGAGCTAAAAATGATAATTTTGAAATTACTTGGTAAAACCAACATAAAAGAAATGACTCCTATTGTAGTTGAGCATCTCACAATTCTAAAAGAAAAATTAAACTATTATTTTCCATCACTGAATACAGAAGATTATGACTGGGTTCGAAATCCTTTCATAAAAATTTTACCTGATATTGGTTTGAACTTAAAAGAAGAAGAATTGGCTTCTATTTACAGTGATCGGGGACTTAAAATCAAGCATGCAGAATTACCTATTGATGCATTTTGGATTTCTATTAGAGAAGAATATCCCTCAGTAGCTAAGAAAGCATTATCCATTTTGATGCAGTTTTCCACATCATATTTATGTGAATTGGGATTTTCTTCACTCACTAACATTAAATGCAAAAAAAGAGCGAGACTTCATTGCATTGAAGATGAAATGAGAGTCTGTATATCTGAAATATGTCCAAACATAGAAAATGTGGCAAAAAAACATCAAGCCCATGTTTCACATTGATAATTTTTTTTATTTACCGAACAAAAAGTAAGTACTGTACTTAATAATTTTCTTTAGTTTCATTTTTTATGTTCATATGTATAAATACCCATTTCATATATATATATATATAATAAAAAGGTTTGAAGGTCCAATGAAAGAAAAGTGAGAAGTGTAACTCGAAAAACCTAACTTTCTAACAGGCTTACAAAATAAAAGTATAAAACAGCAAATTTCCAAGCAAATGGAAAAAAATACAGATTTCGAATCATCAAGTCTAAGAAAAGTATCAAAAAACAAAGGTATGGTATCAATAAAAGAAAAACAGACGAAATCCAAGCTCAAACGCTATACACGTGGACAAGGCTCTAGGATTAAATCAGGATTTGTTCACTTCTTCAAAACTTGTTTACAAGTCCAAGTGTCTTGTAGAAGCAAACAGAAAAATGTATGTTTCTGAAGAAATAGGTAGATTATAGCTATAAACTATTTCTACTTGGACTACATACATAAAGAAGAAAAAATAAAAGGAAAACAGGATACCTGGAATCTAACTGAAAAAATACACGAACCTATCCAGCACGGGAACACAGAAAGAAGTGACAAGTGTTGCCATTCACAAAGGAATAAGATATGATCTACTGTTGCCATTCGTAAGAAATAAATAACAGTAATGTAAAAAGACATATACAAGAGATAATATACAATCAAGAGGGGCAATAATAGAAAGGCTAAAATTAAATGAATTTTGCACTGCCATTCCTGTTTACTCATTTTTTACATTTGCATATTTGCAAAGTATCCTTAATGTTTTAAATTTGCTATGGTATTTATATTATATAAATATATATATATATATATATATATATATATTATATATATATGTGTGTGCTGCAAAATGTTCATTTGCTGTAAAGTGCGCCACTAGTTAAAAAAGTTTGGGAAACACTGTTCTATACTATATCAGTGATACTTTTGGGCTTACTATAACCTGTGTCCATGAGACTAATATGGTCCCGAAAACATGGGTCCTTTCAAAATTAATGACAAATAAATTAATTCTTAATAAAAATTATATATGCAAATATATCAAATTCAAGTACATGTTCATTGAATGTGTTTTTAAAAATTATTCTAAGTGCCTAAATAAATAATAATGTTTTATTAGCGGTATTTAGAAAATATACATTTTTTAAATTATTAATATGTTTGAAAAATAACGTTTGCATACAGAAAGCAAAATAAATATAAAAATATTAGTAGATGAAAACAGATTGGAAAACATTTTTACATTCAAATGAAATATACTGATGATTGTGTTTACATGTAAATTTTTGCAATACTGCTAAAAGTACTTTTTACCCTTTAATGCTAAGTTGGCTGCTGCAGTTTGATATTTAAAGAAATCAATCAGAAGTGGTGCTAATGTTTCACAGATGCTAATTTTACTCTTTAGATTTTGACAAATAATAATTGACATTTTCGGCGAATGATTAAAAATAAGAAAAATTCAATATTTAGTAACAAAATTTTAGTGGGCCAAAGTTGCTGTCGGCTGCTATTTGCTGTGTTAGCTGAGTGACTTGACTAGAAAATTTGAAAGTCATTTGCAGATTTAGCAGTGTTGGTCATATCCCTATCCGAAGTGCTGGTAGAAAAAATTTTGTAGCAGATGATACGCAGTAGTGATGTGTTTTCTCAAGAAAGCAAGCTCGTTAAACACAAACACAATTTATTTGTTGTGAGATCCATTGCATCAGATGAAGTTACAAAATAAAACACTGTAACATTCGTTGCAAAGCAAAACTATATACAATGAGCTAGCAAGCTCATGGAAAAGGTTTTGAACAGTCTATGACTAGGCACACACTCTCAGTTATTATAACATCGGTAAGTAGAAAAAACAGCTACTGTACCACTCATGTCGTGCACGTTAATGAAGCCACCATCATCAGGTCACACGTCATGGCTTTAGAAGTTAGACTACTCTCTACCGATCAAGGTCTGCCTTCCATACAAGGTCTTTCACCGTCGATCACCGTCTGATCGATCTGACTATACGTCGAGTCTTAAGTCTGCATAACTACAAGATCTTAAACTCTGAAAAGTCTCCCACGTCTACTACATGGTCAGTCAAGGTCTGCCACGTCTACTACATGGTCAGTCAAGGTCTGAATAACTGAGAATGTGTCCTATCATATATACACTGTGATGGGTACGCTCCGGAACACAACCGTTGACGGCAGCGCCCTCACTATATGCAAATCAGGATGCGCGCGCGGCGAGATGGCGATTTGCATGAATGGCATGTTCTGTTCCCGTCACGAGTCGTTCACGAGAACGGTAGAACCATTCTAAAAATGTAAACACGTTCTCGCGATAACGAGAATCGCGACGAAAACAGAACCAAGTTTCCAACAATCGGCCCCCTCATGCAAAACCCCAAATCTCGGCGCACGTGCTATCAATCAATGAAATTACTCTAAAAAACATAACAGCAAAAATGTCAAGTTCTTTAGTATCCAGCAAAAACATAAAGTATATACATTACTTTTCATGTTGAGCAAAAAAAAATTTATCATTGAAAGAAAATTTTAGATATCATTGAAACACTAAGTTCCAAAAAATTTAATTTAAGTCAAAATTTAAGTTTCAAGAAATTTAAGTATAATAATTTAAATTTAACATTTAAGATTAAAAAAATTTTACTATAAATATCAAATTCAATTTGTGTAGAAAATTTTATGTATAATTATTAAATTTAACATTTAAGATTAAAAAAAAAATTTCACTTTAAATATCAAATTCAATTATGTAGAAAATTTTATGTATAATTATTAAATTTAACATTTAAGATTAAAAAATTTCACTATAAATATTAAATTCAATTTGTAGAAAATTTCATGTATAACTATTAAATTTAACATTTTAAGATTAAAAAATTTCACTATAAATATCAAATTCAATTATGTAGAAAATTTTATGTATAATTATTAAATTTAACATTTAAGATTAAAAAAATTTACTATAAATATTAAATTCAATTATGGCTGTTCATTATCTCTGTCCAAGACCAGTATACATAATTAATACTAATAGCAATGACACAGATAATAAAAGATTTTTTTTTTTTTCCTTTCTGTGTTGTATTCAAATTTAAATAAGTGGTTTGTCATCAATGAATCATAGCCAAGTGTATGATAACAAGGAGTAAACACACAAAATAATACACATAAGCATAACTGTCTTATGCGGGAATTGAAAACATGGATATATATATACATTCAGTGTAATGTGAAAAATTTTTAGAAAGTTCATTGTAAACAATACACATATATATACTCTAGATACAATTATCTGCATCACAGAGGGAGGAGTAATTTATACGATATCCTAACCATATTTTGTAAAAGAAAGAAAAAAAAATTTAGAAGTTACAAATTTAATCATTTTTGTTTTTGAAAATTCGATTACAAAAGTTTAATGCTCTATCTTTGGTCATTGGTTTTGTAAAGTAATCTGCTACATTTTCCTTGGTATTTACAAAGATGATTTTAAAAGATTCATTCTCAACTAAATTCCTCAGGAAATGGTACTTTATATCAATATGTTTGGTTCGGTTATTCTCTATTGGGGAATTTGAAAAATTAATTGCAGCTTGGTTATCACAGTAGATTATGCTATTATTTCTGTTAAATTTTAACCCTAGCTTCATACATTCCTCAATGATATTTTGTAGCCAAATAACTTCTTTCGCAGCTTCTGTCAATGAAACATATTCCGCTTCCATCGTTGACAGACTAACACACTTGTGTTTAAATGTACGCTAAGAAACGGGTACTCTATCTATAAGAAATAACATACCCCCGAGTGACACCCTGTCATCCCTATTGGCGGCAAAATCCGAATCCGAGTAGCAATTTAAATTTAAGTTACCAATGCCTGATAAGTTTAACATGTAATTCTTTGTTTTCTCAAGATATCCTAAAAGTTTAAGTAATGCGTCCCAATGTTTCATGCCAGGATTCTCTTGGAATTGAGACAGAATATTTAAAGCGTAACATATATCTGGTCTAGTTCTACTTGACAAAAAGGCTAAACATCCTATCAAACTTCTGTATGGGATATTTTGCATTTGTTTTAATTCTCCATCATTCATTGGGCAATCATTTTTACTCAACGTGATTCCTTTTGTAATAGGGAGTGAAGAAATAGGATATTTGAATTCTTTAAACATTTGGCAAATTTTATCAATATACTGCCTTTGATGTATAAAAATTTTGTTATTGATTTCTGTAAATTCCACACCTAACAGTTTTTGGACCTTCCCTAGAGTTTTGATATCAAATTCTTCCTTTAGTAAAGAAACTGCATGATCAATATCACCTTGATGTTTTGAAAATAAAACTATGTCATCCACATATACCAACATTAATACTTTGTTCTGGTAAAAATATGCACAATTGCACCATTTGAGTTTGAAGAAATTTAATTTTCTCAAAGTGGTGTCAAGCTCATTATACCACTCTCTGCCGCTCTGATGTAAGCCATATATTGCTTTTTTCAGCAAACAGACATGATTTTGTTGGTTCGGATCGACATATCCAGGTGGTTGTTTCATAAACACTTTGGCATTCAATTTAGCATAAAGGTATGCTGACTTGATGTCTAATTGAAAATGCTTCCAGTTAAGCAAACATACAAAAATTGCAAAAAAAGCTCTTATTAAGCAAAAATTTATAACAGGGCTAAATACTTCGTCATACGAATCCCCCTTCTCTTGTGAATATCCCTGAGCCACTAATCGAGCTTTGAATCTCTTTACTATTCCATTTTCATCCCTTTTGATGGTGTATACCCATCTGGATCCGATTATCTTTTGTGAGGTGGGTGTAGGCACTAAGTCCCAAACACCTCTCTCTTGCATTATTGCTATTTCATTATTCATGGCTTCTTGCCATTCTTGCGAGTGCGGAGATTCAATTGCCGATTTATAGTTTTTGGGAACTATTATCTCTATGTTGCTTGCCTCTGGCCTGGATTTGATATCCCTCTTTTCTCTGAAGTTAAACAAATTTTGGTCATAATGTATGTTAGCCTTAGCACAGAATTTTTTAACATCATTATGACTTCTCAGCCTATGTTTATCACCCCTCACTGAGTAGTAAACATCAGTTCGAGTTCCATCAGGCCTGGGTACAGCTTTCCTTTCCCAATCTATGTTTGAACAGGGGGTCAGATCGGAATCAGCAGGAGAGTCCTCTTCCTCACTAGTATGACTAGTGTCATGGCTCTCACCTGCTTCTTCCTCTGACTCACTATCCAAACATCCCGATCCTGAATCTGATGTTCGAGTAAAACCCGATTTCTTTTGGGTGAAGTTTCTAGGTCGAATGGGGTCCAGGACGCCTTCCGCTGCTTCCATCTCCTCAAAACGGACATTGCTTATTTCTAATATTTTTCCTTCTTTCACAAGAAGAATTCTATAGCCCCTGGTATTTTCCGCATATCCTACCATAACTCCCAGTTGAGCTCTTAGGTCTAGCTTCTTCCTAAGCTGTTTTGCTATACCAGCATAAGCCTTACATCCAAAAACTCTGAGATGGGATACAGCAGGCTTCCTCCCATAGTACAATTCGTGTGGAGTTTTAACTTTAAATTTATGGCAAATCCTGTTCTTTGTATAAGTAAAACATAGGATTGCCTCTGCCCACATTTTGTCACCAACTTTGCTTTGATTAAGCATTGCCTTGACACAATCTAACGCTGTCAGGTTGAATCTTTCAGATACCCCGTTTTGTTCGGGTGTATAAGTGTTAGATCGTTCATGCTTAATCCCTAACTTTTTCAAAAAAGCTTTAAATTGACCGTGACAAAATTCCATGCCGTTATCAGTACGGATGCACAAAATCCTTTTGCCTAATTGTCTCTCCTGACAAGCTTGAAAATTTTGAAAAACTTTGAACACATCTGATTTTTGTTTTAAAATAAAAACAAACACCTTGCGGCTAAAATCGTCTGTAATAGTCAAGAAGTATTTGTTTCCCCCCAATGAAGCTACAGGCATTGGACCACAAACGTCCATGTGCAGTAATTGCAAAGGTTCTGTAGATCTAATCCTGCCTATTGGTTTGTACGAAACTCTTTTAGATTTTGCAAGTTTGCAATGAATGCAATTTACTTTTGCATATTTTAATTTTGGGAGTCCGTTTGCCGCGGAAACTTTACTTGTTTGGTGCAAGTAGTCTGAGTTAATATGGCCATATCTTCTATGCCATAATTCAGTTTTGTTCAGAATTTCAACTGTTGAACCACTAATTTTATTTGACTTTGATTTTAAATCAGATTTGTTTTTCCTTTTATTCAAGTTAGGCTTAATTTTGTTTTGACTTTGACTATTTGTTGCAGGGGTTTTTCTAACCTGTTTAGAATTTTTGTCCCTATCCTGATCTCCTTTACGGCCCTCAACACTACTATTTAAACTTTTAGTTGAGTACTGTGGTTTTAAGAAATACAATCCTTCTTTACGTTTAGCGTAAAAGAAATTTTCTCCCTCAGGAGTCTTAAACCATAGAATACCTTTGGCTGCACTAAAAGAATAGCCCTGCTCTTCTAATACAGATGCGGCCAACAAGTTACGCCGTAATTTTGGTGAATACATAACATTTTGTAGCACAATATTATTTGTATGATCTTTAAATTTAACATGCATGTTCACCGTTCCAATAGCCTTAACTGGGCTTTCCATATCACCCACTGCTAGCGACATAGATGTATCCTTACATTTATCAAATTTTGAAAACATTTTAACATCATTACAAAAGTGTCGCGTAGCAGCGGTGTCAATCACCCAGCTGAGCCTATTGTCAGGATTATCAACAATATTAGCTTCTACATTTATATTTGAAAATACTTCAATAATACTAGAGCTAGTCATCTTTTTCAATTTTGGGCATTGTGCCTTTACATGACCATTTTTATTACACATAAAACATGGTCCTATGACCTTAATAGACTTTTTAACTTTGGTAACATTTTTGCATTTAGCGTTAACATTTGAAAAATATACAGATGAATTGGAACTTACATTATTATTGTCATGATCCTTCCTCAACTGTCTAATCCTGCCCTCCTCCAGAGAAAGTTCTTTCTGAATTTTATCCAATTTAAAATCAGTATCGCTCCAGCGATAAATGATTTGGATGATACTCTGGTACTGGGCTGGGAGATACCGGATGGCTTGGAATGCCACGTACACATCCTCCACGGGGTGATTCACGTTCTTGAGCTTGGTGACAGCTTTCCTTATCCTCGTACCAGGGTTCCCATTTCAGCGCGAACCCGCGAGATTCTCGCGCAATCCATGAAAAATCTCGCGTAAAAATTTAGACTGCGCGAGAATTTCTCTCTCTCCAGTTCCGGCCTAAAATTATTTTTTTCTTCAAATTGGATACCGAGAAATCGGCCCGATCCAGATCGGGCCGATTGCTTCGCGACCGCAAATCGCGATCAGTTGCCTCGTTATTGCGAATCGCGGGCCGATTGCCGAGCGGTCGCGGACCGCGATTTCGTAGCTACGTCTGAATCGCAGTCAATCGCGATTTGGGTACACTAAAGTACTACGTGTTTCTAATTAGAGAGATATTTTATAGAAAACTATAAGTGTCCCCTCAGCTTGCGCGAGTGGCAAATTCGATCAAATAAAATTTTGCTTTTTTTTTTTATAGGATTCTTTCACGGATTTGAATTATGCTCTTTCCACGTACTTCCCGCATTTTTTGTGTTTAGCTCGAGAAATTTTCTTCTTTCCGCGGACGAAAATCCTTTCCCCCGTACACAGTATGTCTACAGGTTACAAAAATCCCGAAAATGTCGTGAAATTGGCCATATATGCCCAAAAAATGTTACAAAATTTGAACAAAGCAACGAATTTTTTATCAGAGATATTCCTTTCTTACATGATCTGAAAATCTGTTTCTCCGCGATTGCGAAAACGGCGTTCGCATACGGCGATTCCCACATTTTCTGAGGAGAGATGACCAATTCTTTTTGCCATTTTCACAATATATTTGCATCGACTGAATTTTATTTTGCAGCATCATCACGAAAATCTGCATTTGTACGCTATCCTCGGCATACCTCGTTTAATTTGAAAAATATTTCCCACTTTTCCAATCTGTTTGCATCGACTACAGTGTTTGTAATTGTTTCGCGTTTCATACAGAAAAATTATTTTACAAACGTATTATTTATGAAATAAAGGGCTATTTTGAAAACAAAAAGAAAAAAGTCGAGTCAAACAAAATGGCTAAAATCACATGACTGGCTTGAGATTTAACAAAAGGACGATGCAATCCTTATGTTCTGCAAGTTTTGAAAAAAAAAAAAAAATCCATTTTCAAACATGAAGTCAAATTTATTACCTAATTCTATTTGCCTAGTGAAATAGTTTTCGGCGATCAAAAATCGTTAAAGTTTTTAATTGCTATTGCTGCATGAAAATTGATCATAAAATGATTTTAAAAATCAAAATATAAAGTAAATACAGCCGGCCCTCGACTTTTGCAGTTTACAGACAAAAAAATCGTAAATTCGCATGTGAGTCATTTTACATAAAATAACCCATGTAGACGTTTTTATGTCAGCAAATAAAATCATAACGTAAGCATGGGGGAAGTCAGGAATTTGAGTATTTTTGCTAACAAATGGGGGGGGGGGGGAGCTATGAAATTACCGAAAATGTGCTTACTTAATACTTAAACGACTCCTAATTAATTTTTAAAAAGAATGTTAGTAAGAATGTTAAAAGAATGTTAGTTTTAAGAATTAAAAAATTTAAATGTCGAAGAATATGAGTTATAGTTAATGCTTTCTGTTTTCTTACTTTCTAAATTAGCATGTTAAAAAAAAAATGAAATTTTAAGTGTCTCTCCTTATAACAGAAAATCTCTCTCAAAATTTTTTGGAAGGAGAGAAATTCTCCCCCTCTTTTCCTGACTTAGTGGGAACCCTGCCTCGTACAGAATATGTCGATGGGCTCCTCGATTTCCGGGCGTAGACTGAAAAACTCGTCCAACAGATGAACTAAATTGGCGTGCGTTGGGGCCTCAAAATGCGCCTCCAACTTCTCCCACGCATCCGCCGGGCTGTCGTCGATGTCGAGCAGTTCTCTGTACTCCGCCGAGATATTTCGAAACAGGATGGAAAGTGCGCGGTCGCTGCTGCGCATGTACTCCTCTCGCTCGCGGCGTGACGTAGATTCGTCGACTGGTAATGCAGTACGGTTGATGTGGCCGTAACATCCTTCTCCTTTCAGGATAAATGAAATTTCATTACGCCAGGTGACGTAATTGTCCCTGTTTAACGCTTCTATGCCGTTGCTCACCTCCATAGTCTTTAACTGTGACTAGAGTGCGTTGTTTACCTTTCTGCTTGATGCAAATGGCGCCGGTCGCGGCCCCCGTCGATGGAATTCACAACTCTTCACTGCTGCTTTATCACGGATAAAAGTTATGGCCTTGACATACTACGGCCCATAACCAAATGTCGGCTGCTATTTGCTGTGTTAGCTGAGTGACTTGACTAGAAAATTTGAAAGTCATTTGCAGATTTAGCAGTGTTGGTCATATCCCTATCCGAAGTGCTGGTAGAAAAAATTTTGTAGCAGATGATACGCAGTAGTGATGTGTTTTCTCAAGAAAGCAAGCTCGTTAAACACAAACACAATTTATTTGTTGTGAGATCCATTGCATCAGATGAAGTTACAAAATAAAACACTGTAACATTCGTTGCAAAGCAAAACTATATACAATGAGCTAGCAAGCTCATGGAAAAGGTTTTGAACAGTCTATGACTAGGCACACACTCTCAGTTATTATAACATCGGTAAGTAGAAAAAACAGCTACTGTACCACTCATGTCGTGCACGTTAATGAAGCCACCATCATCAGGTCACACGTCATGGCTTTAGAAGTTAGACTACTCTCTACCGATCAAGGTCTGCCTTCCATACAAGGTCTTTCACCGTCGATCACCGTCTGATCGATCTGACTATACGTCGAGTCTTAAGTCTGCATAACTACAAGATCTTAAACTCTGAAAAGTCTCCCACGTCTACTACATGGTCAGTCAAGGTCTGCCACGTCTACTACATGGTCAGTCAAGGTCTGAATAACTGAGAATGTGTCCTATCATATATACACTGTGATGGGTACGCTCCGGAACACAACCGTTGACGGCAGCGCCCTCACTATATGCAAATCAGGATGCGCGCGCGGCGAGATGGCGATTTGCATGAATGGCATGTTCTGTTCCCGTCACGAGTCGTTCACGAGAACGGTAGAACCATTCTAAAAATGTAAACACGTTCTCGCGATAACGAGAATCGCGACGAAAACAGAACCAAGTTTCCAACAGTTGCATTCTGCGGATGACGTGATTTGGCAAATTTTAGTCCTGTGATAGAAATTTGCATTAATTACATGCAACAGTGCGGATCATGTACGGTGTATGGCAATCAAAGGCATGTTCACAGAATTCCTGGAATAAAACACAATAAAATGGAATGAATCTGGGAAAATCTGAATGACCTGCAGTATTATGTGCAAGTTTCTTCCTGTGCATGGTGTTTTGGAAAGTTATTCATCTCATGCATTTGCAAATTGGTCTTTACAATAGCCACAGAACTGGATTGAGAAGCCTTTGTTGGCGATCACGAAATACATAAAAAGTGTACCAGGAACATTTTTGTGTATCTGGCTCTCATGCAGATTTTTCCTATGTTTTCTGTTGCACAGTATCTATCGGGAATTGTGGAAATTTTTTTGCAAAAACCAGGAACATTTTATCGCATTTCGGCTCACATGAGGACTTTTTCTTTCTCTGTCGCATGGCATCTGTCAGGCATGTTGTTGTTGAGACCCAAACTGTCCGACCTACCAGGAAGGTGTAAGGTAACTGTTTGGACGGCCGGAAAGTGCCACCCAATTTAAACCGGAACCCAGTGGGGGAGGCATCCACAAAAACCATACCCTCCTTCCCCAACCACCAACCTCTGGGAAGGACTTATGGACCCACATGTTTAACATAATCGTACTCCGCGTGAACATGGTGGCAGTTTTGGCAGTGGCGGGAATTGAACCCGGGCCAACCAAGTGCAATTCCGGCGCGCTAACCACTGGGATACCGCGCTCATCTGTCAGGCATGTGAATTGTTTTTGCAGAAACTGGGAATATTTCTGCATGCTGACAGGGCACATGTTTTAAAGTTTTTAACATTCTTTCTACATTTTTTTCCAGGTATTTAACATGCTATAATGCATCAGTGGCAGGACTGTATATACCAGCTATACATAATGCAGTGTCCTCCCTTCCTATCTTTTGAATGGGCGGGCCGCCCAGCTGATTTTACGAACCGCCCAGCCGACAATCTAAGAAAAATGTATGTAAAAAGTAAAAAACAAACAAACAAACTAATGAATGTGAACAAATACAAAAAAATAATTATTGATTAGCCTACATAAATTTGGGAAGCTTTTAGTAAAGAACTTTGGAGCCAGATTAAAGAGCCACTGACAGCATAATATTTTGCCTACCATCTGAGCCAATAACCTCTTTAAAAAAAAGAAAATTTAGTTCTCCGATTATTCCGTGATGGTGCCATTCCAATAAATATATGCCGCCGAAGTCAAAACATAGCGACTGAAATCAGTAAATATGGACGCTGTGCATTTTCCCCATAGAGGAATAAAATAGTGAATAATTTGCCAAATAGTCTTGTTCTATGCTATGTGTTTCTGAATATCTCGTAGGGTAATTTTGCTTTATGTTGTTTAAAATGAGTAGAAAGGTAATTCAGAGAAAGAACCTATTTAGTTATTTTAACAAAGTTCATGAAAATAATGTGCGTGAAAGTGATACTATGTCTACAGAGATGCCACCTTTTAAGGATTTTCCATAGTTTATATGGATTTTTACTTCATCTTACAGTTTTACGGACTCTCAAAACTACGGAAAATCCCATGAAATCCATGCATCCCACCATTCAATTCATATTCCCTGCTTTGCTGAGAGTCCAAAATTATCAGTTTGCATCTATTTTCTTCTAATGATTTCATATCAGAAATATAGACCCAATTTATTTCTATAGTGTAAGTAAAAATAAAGAAATATTTTACTAAACAAATTATATTTTGCTTAAATTATAAGATAGAGCAATTCAGTCTTTCTTTTAGGGCTTTGCTGAGAGTACACAATTGCCTATCTTCATCCATCTCCATTCCCGTATTATTGCACATAAACTTCACTAAACTAGCTTATCTTCATATTTTGGTTGATTATAAAGGTTAATTTTTTAATTATTTTCATATTATTAGTACGATTGTGAAATTCGGTTTTTTTTTGTTTCACCGGCATTGCCGAGGGTACACAATTATCCTTTTCCATTGATCTCCATCTCCCTATTGTTGCACATTAACTTGATTAAACTAGCTTATATTCATAGTTTGGTTTATTATAAAAGTTAATTTTTAATTATTTTCATATAAATAGTACGATCGTGAAATTCAGTTTTAATGTTTCTTTTTGCTGCCGTTGCCGAGAGCACGCAATTATCCCTTTCCATCGAACGTCATCTCCCTATTGTTGCACATTAACTTAACTAAACAAATTTATTTTTATATTTTGGTTGATTATAAAGGTTAGTTTTTTAATTATTTTCACATAAATAGTATGATCATGAAATTCAGTATTTTGTTTCACGTGCGTTGCCGAAGGTACGCAATTTTCCTTTTCCACTGATCTCCATCTTCCTATTGTTGCACATTAACTTGACTAAACTAGCTTATTTACATATTTTGGTTGATTATAAAGGTTAATTTTTTAATTATTTTCACATAAATAGTACGATCATGAAATTCAGTTTTTTTTTTTTTTTTTTTTTTTTTACAGGCATTGCCTTTCTTTACTAATGCTTTCTGATATTTTACCTCATTTATCTACGGGTTGACAAAAGCAAGATATTGGCTTAACAGAAATAGAACCAATTTTGAAAGCCATAAAACTGACCATTACAGAACTTAAAGAATCTCTTTGTCACTTTCAAAGCATCCACCACAATCTGACTAGCTTCTGGATTGATTTTCATGTTAAATTTTCAGATGCTGAAGCAGCTACATTTAAAACTGAAATCTATGATAAATACATATAGTTATTGATCACCTGGAAGCCAGACATGCCTATTATTACATCTTTCCCTAGACTTTTTAGTATAAACACCTCCAGTCATGACGAAAATGAGGCTGCTGAGAGTCTCTTTGATCATTATTCTAAACAAGGGAATCCCACCAATATTAAACTATGAAGCTTCTAAATTAGAGTGGGTAGTTGCCTCCAAAATGATCAAAGGGCAATCATATAAAAATATGAGCACAAAGCAAATACTTTTGAAATTGGCTACAACACTTGAGCTCAGAGAATCATTTCCAAATTTATCATTTACTGTTGCACTCTATACCTGTCAGTACAACAGAATGTAAAAGAGAATTTTCATCCCAAGGTTGAATTTAGACCTGTTTACGAAACCGAATGAAACAGTCAACTCTGAATAATCTCATGGCAATTTCAATAGAGGGGCCAGATCCAGATGATTTTGATTATAACAAGGCAGCTGATGACTTTGCATCTCAGAAGAAGAGAAAAATTCATGTGTAGAATTATTAGCATTTATTAATACTAATAAGTAATTATATTGTAATATTATAAATAATATGTGTTGTAATTATTATTAAATGTAAGTTACATTTACAGTTAAAGACGTTTGCGTTTCTGAGCATCGAAAAAATTTGTAAAACATAATACATCTGCTTTGACCACCCGGCTGATAAAATTTTCAAGGAGAACACTGTAATGTTTTCTTAGCTATAAATCATCAGTTGTTAGAGATGAGAAGATATCTGTTTAACCCATAATGCATAGCTGCCAACCTCCAAATATGAAAAACCGGGAGATTTTGTACAAAAATATGAAAAACCCTGGAGATTTTGATCAGCCCAATTTTAGACGATGCAGACAGATTGTAAATGTGGATATTATTTTCACAATTAAACGAAATATAAGGAGGATCACGCACAAATGCCGTTTTTCGCAATACTGCTGCAAAATATTCTTTCATTTCATTATTAATACGTTTATACAATAGTTTTTATGTATGAAATACGAAATAATTATAAAAAAATTTGACGATGTTGGCAGATTGCAAATGTGGAAATTATTTTCACAATTAAACGAAATATTAGGAGGATGGCGCACAAATGCCGTTTTTCGCGATACTGCTGCAAAATAGCCTTTCATTTCATTAATATTACATTTGAACAATATTTTTGTATATAAAACAAAATAATTTAGTAACATTTTAGTCGATGCAAATGCGTTTTTCCCACATTAATTAGATAATCATTGGTCATCTCTCTTGTGACGTTGTGGGAATAATCGCCGTTTGCGAGCGCTGATTACGCGATAGCTGGGAAACGGATTTTTAGACGAAAGAACGGGAAAACTTCGATTTCAAAATTTGTAACTTCGTTTCTCACTTCGTGATATTTTCGGAATATTCGTGATCTATTTCCGATTCTTTTACTTTTGTAACCTGTAGATACAAATACAAAAATACAAACGTCAATCGCGATCCATTCCTACATCGCGGTAGCAAAAAACTGCACAGCGGAAAACAATTGAAAGTCACGATTTGCATTCGAGTGATTTCTGCCTAGAAAGGGGGGGAAATAAGGGCAGTTGAGTGAAAACCGAGAGATTGAGCGACTTACCTGGGAGACCAAGAGATATAGCAAAAAACCAGGAGTCTCCCGGTAAAACCAGGAGAGTTGGCAGCTATGCACAATGATATGTCTACTTACAGGAAATTAAATAAAATCATTTCATGAATGCGGCATTATTCTTTCACTTATGAATACCTTAAAATTCATGCTTCTATCTTTCGTGCTTACAGCTTTTATCTGCAGCAACAAAATGATAAGTAGTATATACATTATTACTTATTACCTGTCTCTAATAAGAATATCATCACAAAATTTGGCATACTTTTCAGCAAGATTCCATGAATCAAGCATGCTGATTTTATAAGTGAAAAAGAAAAAAAAAATTAAGTACTTGTTCCAAGTTTATGTCACTTTTACCTAATAACTACGTCAATGGTAGTTACCATTACATTTTTTAGGGTTCTTCATTTTAGTGTTCTCACAGGCATATATATTGCATTTAAGTGCAATAATCAGGTCCTGCTTGTAGAAGAACATTGATAGAAAATTTAATCCAGTGGCTTATTGTTATCGAGTCCTACGGTAGAATGTATTTACTGAATTTACACAATTAAAATATTTTGATATTTGATTAGTACGTATGTACATGCGATAGCAAAAAAAAAAATAACCACTAGTGGCTGCATAAAAGTGAGAAAGTTCATTTAATACAAAATTTTTGTTACTGAAATACTCTACCTCGGTACAGGAGTTCCCTGACGATTTTCCACTCTTCCAAAACTAGTATGTGCTTCTACCTGGGATCCATGTCCAAATAAAGTAGGCCCGAAGAGAACACTATAGCAAGGAATATGACAGTAAGGCACACCTTTATGCTAGAGAAAAATAATAAAATTGCTTAATTTGGTATGCTATTCAATTTGTTTTGAAAAGAGCTAAAATCAGCTCAAAATAAGATAGAAACATTACCAATTTATTTTTTTATTTAAAGGAATTCTTATTTTGAAAGCAATAATGCAACAAAAAATTCATAGGCTGCAGTAAAACCCAATTTTGCATTTTTTTAGTCGACCAGCATAAAAATTTTTACATTAAAACCATTGTGGTGCAATTGATAATGTGAAGGGGGGGGGGGGGGGGGTAAGGTGCAATTTTGCATGACCTGTTTTTTAGATGTGGATTCACCACTGTATGGGGAGAGTTGATTCTAGATGAAATGGGTATACTTGATTCAGGACTAATAGGAATATATAGTCTTGTTTACTTTACTCATGGAGCCATCAGAAATAAAGCAGTTAGAGAAGGAATTAAGGGCTCATGCTGCCTGCCATTCATCAATTACCAAGTCTTAAGGAGTGAAGAAATTAACTTTTTTGACTGAAAAGAAATGCAAATGTGTCCTGTGACACAACAAATCAACAAACTCCCTTCCTTCACCTAAGTGTGATCTAAAACTGACTGATAATTTAGATGACAATCAGACATTATGGCAATTAAACATTAGGGAACTCAAAATTGTTATTAACTGGGTTATAGTGATATTCGAAAAAAAAAAAGAAAAACCGTTCGCATATATGTTGATGAAATTAAAAAAATATTAATGAATTTTCAGATAAATTTACAAGAAATATCAAAGATCAAAGAATTAAATGGTCAAATAAGGAAGTCAATTGTGAACTAGATGAGGACCAAATAGAAAGAGTGATTTCAACTGCAAAATTTGTAGTAAATAATGATCGTATAACTTGCTTTATCTTCAAAAACTCTTTTGCTGATTATAATATGCTGAAGTCTTAATTACTGTCTAAAATAGATGGAAACTTTACTGATAGAATGTAAACTATGCATGCAATTCATTTAATAAAACATTTTTTAATAAATAACACTGACCATAAATATCAGAAAACCATTATCTTTTCAAAATCAAGTTTCCATAGTCACTAAATCAAGTCTCCCCTATGATAGGCAGACTTAATTCTTTCTACTTATGCAGAATATATACAAATTTATAAAAAATCAAAAATTTTTAAGCAAAACTACTGGTGAATATTATATAAAAATTTTTGCTTTATCTAAACTTCATAAAAAAAAAGACACATTACCTACAAACAATAAAAAATATATAAGTAAAATTGGAATCAAGTGTTCTCAGTCTCTCCTAAAGTCTAATTTCCTAATAAATTGATTATAATTTGTATATGATAATCCCCAGCATACAATACTGATTAAATTTGATAAAATTGTGAATGAAATTCAATTTAAGACATTTTCAAAATAAGACACTTACTTCAGCATGCTGCCCTGGATTCAGCCTTTTACTACACTCCTCACATCTTAAACATTCAGGATGCCACTCGTATCCAAGTGATGTTTTTCGTTCAGCTAAAACAAAGCATAACTAAATATAAACATAATGCAACTTTAATGTATCAATAAAGACATTTTTATCTAAACATATTGATAAACTGTACGTATTAACATGCACAGTGAAACTTCTGTTAATAGACACTCTTGAATAGATGAATCTTAGTTTCTCTATTTGTTGTCAAATTCACACAAAATCAGGTAAGTACTTAGTTTACCAATAACGGACATCTCTAATTAAAATTTTCATTTATCAAGTCAAAAATACATTCATACGGCAGATAAGACATTTTTAACAATTGGAAAAGTAACTGAGTTAGAATTTTATATCTGATTCTATTAAAAATCAGTGGTAAATTTTTGTTTATCTTTCTGTTCGTACTGCTCCTACGAACATCCTAATTGTTTAAATAGTCCATGGTTTTTTAATTACTAATATTTTATATTAAAGTGTTCAAACATTAGACTGTGATAATTAAAATGAATTTTAATGCATACTTTTCAAATAGAAAACCAGATACCATTGCTATATCATACATTACTGACAGAAACATAACACTCTGAACATTTTCCCCAAAATAAGTTTTACTTCATTATTTTAAGTGGAAATATAAAATATTAAACTTTCAATGTTATATATAAAACACCTACTGTAATTTCCAGCGTATTACGCACACTTATAACACAAAAAATAAGGTCGGAAATTACGAGTGAGCGTTATGCGCTGGATATAAAAATGATAGCTGCAAAAATAAAGAAATGATGAGGATGAAAAAAAAGACTTGTACATATGGCCATTTGTACATATTCCAGGATGGTCCATTTCGTTACTCCTTTACATAAAGCACATTTATTCCTTGGCATATTAATGATTGTCATTTCATTTTTTCTCCACGCACGTATGGAGCTTTCACCAACACCAAACATCCTCACTGTAGCACGATTTCCATTCTCTTTTACAAATTTAATCACTTTGATTTTAAAACCAGCATTGTGTTTGCTTCGTTTCGCATGACCCATATTTAGGGATTTCTGGTAAAAAATGGATGCACGTTAAATGGTGAATATACCTAAAAATTGTAAAATACAGTTTAAAAGTATATGTGCGCGTTATACGCCGGAAATTACGGTAAATATAGAAATATAAAAATTGTTTTTCTCTCTCAGCTAGCATCTACAGAAACCAAACCCTTCAACATCATTGCTTCATATATAGTGGGTAAGTCTTAATAATGTACAATTGTCCCATTACACATGAGTATTAAAATTTCAGCGTATTTACAGTGGTGTTAAAAAAAAAAAAAATACACCATTCCGAAAATTCAGTATTTTCAAAATGAATGTTTAACATAGTGTAATAAACCTAAATGTTGTATCCTATTTTTAGTGCATTGACCCGTATTATATGAAAATTTCAAGTGCCATCACCCTCTAGCCATTATTATGGGGCAGTAGACATTACTCCATCATGTCATCTGAAAATTTATCGAAATATTTTTTTAATTATGAAAAATTTCTATTATTAAATATTAAATAAAATAAAAAAATATTACACATTTCTCATAATTTTGGAATATTTCACACAGACATTCCTAAATAAATAATGTTTGTGCATTACTGCATACCCTCCTATACAATGCATTCACCAACATTAATTAATAATTTTAAATGTGTTATTGTCCTTTTTCTTCATCAAAGCCGTGGAAATATGTGGGTGATGTAATTTTTTTGAGCACCATTGTAAGTTATCGTTTGCCATATTGTCCAATTGAAATTGGATGACATGCTTTAGAACAAATCTGAATAATTTATGTATGGATGAATAAATTTATAATAAATATGGACAGGTTTAACAATAAACTGAGTTAGGAATATCAATATAAGGGTGCCATCCCGTCTAGCACCAACTATTTCAGTTAAAATACAGATTAGTATGCATATCTCAAAAATCATTTAGGGGTTCTAGTGTAACTTTTAAGACTGCTTAGCCCCCCCATTTCCTCCTACATCAACATTTTTTTAAAGATGAATTTAAGTACAACCAGTTGTATTTGTAGTACACACTGCATTTCACCTGATGATGCAGCTCATAGTGTTTTTGAAACAATCGTAGTCACCTAATTTTCTTATGCCTGTTTTGTATCAAAGTAATAAAAATTTGTAATAGAAACACCACATGAAATAAAACGTTCCAAGAAAACAATAAATGAATAATGTTTATTAGTTTAAACAATAGTTAAATAATAACAAACTTATTCAAAGACGTCACTATCAATGTGTTTGGGCAGAAAACGTATACGCATTTTAAAACTCGAGAATACGAATTTACAAATTAATTAGTCACATTATCTTTGAAATACATGCTTATTTTACACTGTTAGCTCCTAAATTCTACATTAATAAAATGCATTAGCAACGATAAATGACAAGTACTAACCGAAAAAGACAGGTTTCCCACATTTGTGACACTTCCACATGTTTGCAAATGTAAAGGAAACAAATCTTTTCCAGTTTTATTCATGTATTCTATGACTGAATTTAAAGTTTCAAGAAAGCAAAAAAAATTTGATTATTAAAATTGGTTATTTTAAAAGCATTTAAAAGGGTGTAACAAAATTAAATTTTGAACACTTTGCAAAAGTAACAAAACAAAACAGAGACATTTTTGTTTTCACTCTTCACAATTTACTGTTAGAAATGTTGCCGCTCATCATTACCAAAAATTTAATAATTAACTAAATATAATAAATGAGAATATTTTTTTAAAAAACCAACAAAACATTACAAGAAACTATAAAATGAATTAGAACTAAATGAAAAAAATAATTATTTTTATTTTCACTCATTTTTAAAGAGAATTTAACGTTTAGTTTTAAGGAAAGAAAGAAAAACATTTTTTTACTGGCTTAAAATTATGTCAGCAGCAACTGCTTAAATATATTGATGCATATAAAAATCTAAAGACTAATTTTTGTATTATTTAAATAAACAAAAAAATAACAATAAATTTGAGAGATGAGTTTTTAAAGCCATTCATTCCGAAGATTTCCATCAGTAATTGCGTTGTCATTGCAGTGCATTACATATATTTTTAATTTATATTTCTAATTATTTAAATGTATATATTGTAGTCTTTGGTACAATTATTTATTTATTCATTCTCTTACAATTTTGACAAAGTGTCGGAAGTTAAAACAACCTTCTTTGCCATTCAGAATATCAATCAACAAAATGCCGACTGTAATTCCAGAGGATTCCCGGTTTCAAATTGAACTTACTAATGCTGGCTCGAAATTAGTTGTAGTTGATTTTATGGCTAATTGGTGAGTTTTAAGTAATATAAAAGTTAAAGTAGGTTACTGTTAAGCTATCATGTACTAAAATATGTTAAAAAGTTTATATGTACCAGGGGAAGACCGTGCGTTGCTCTGGTAAAGGGTGAGTGATGCAGAGTGATAAACTTTCTGAGCATAAAAAAATTTATAATTTGCTATGTTATTCCAAGGATTGTAATAGAGTCAAAATCATCAAAATTAATAATGTAAGACGACTCTGAGACAAATTATGAATCAACATCAAAACAAAAGTGAATTATCAGTTTTTTGTTTGCATTATATTTAAAATTTTGAATCAAAATTATATTTTTTGTTTATTTTTTATTCGTCATATTGAGTTCCATAGGCATATTTGGTGGCTTTGGTTGAGATTCACTGTGACATTCCTTGTTCTTCTAAGTGTTGGTCACATCATTCATTGATTTTGTCTGATAATAATCACTGAGTCGCATGCCTTTTTGTCGCTGAACGTTGCATATCTTATAAAAGTTCGAGATTCTTTTCAAGCCTCTCAGCTACTTTGATGTAATGCCTATGTCTTGTAGACATAGGCTTATTCATTTAAAGGAAGGCCTTTGAGATGGGAATCTAATCAGTTTTCTTCCAACAGTGTCATGTTCTCCTTTGAAGTTCTCTTTTCTATTGATGCACATGATCCAGCAAACTTATTTAGCCCTGGGCCTAGTGCCTACTCTAGCGATGTTTTACTGTATTTTATCATCTTTCTGTACTTTGTTCTGTTGCAAAATGTAAGCAAAAAAAAAAAAAAATCAAAGTCCTTAATTCTGTTGTATAAAAAGTATTGGATCTATCAGTTCTCAAATATTGGATTATTGTTGGCATTTAAAAAAATATGGGTGAAAACCAATAATCTATATCGAAACATGCCAGCATTTTATAGAAAATAAATGTTACACAGATTATATTTAAAATTGGGTGATCACTTCTGGAACTTTTTAATCTTAGAAATTTCAGTCATGGAAACCTTGTGTGACCCTTATAAAGCTGTCATCTTAGCAACGAATGCTTGTGCTTACCAATATAACTCCTTGTAGCTAAACTTCCAAAATCAAACTGTAACATCATTATGCCAGTTATTACTAACATTTTGCATTATTTTGGGTTTACTTCAATTTCGCAAAATGTTAACATTGTTTTACCACTTCTTCCATTTGATACTTTTTAAGCAAGTACTCCTCAGTACTATTTCGCTTCAAGTGAGAAACAAAAAATTACTTGCCAAGTTGGCGTCTCATTAGCTTGTTCTGTGCCGTTCAGAATTGGCTGGATATCTCTGTTCTTTGTGCTTCTTCGACCCAGACCGTCCAACCTACCAGAAAGGTATAAGACAGAGTTTCCCCTAGACACTTTTGGAAGGGCGCAGCACTCTGCCTGCCCTTGTATTACCAGAACAGCGCCCTCCTTGCTTTTTGTACGAGAAGAGTGCCCTCTCTGCCCTTTTGTTAGCAGATCAGATCCCCTGCTTAGCCTTTTGTTAAGACAGCAATGTCTGTCCTCAAACGAAAATCAACCAATTCTTGTATGACCTCAGATAAGTCCCAGAGCCCTTTCTCTACATTTATAACCGTAAATTTTGATTGTGTGTATCCTCCCGCCTTCTCCTCCTTCAAAGAAAGAAAAAGGGTAATCTAGTGCCAATAAAAAAAGGATTGACAGCCCCATATCACTTCTTTCCTCTACTAAAAGAAGCAAAACGGAAAGGAGAATATTAAGCTCATAGATTCCTTCTTCCATCTGATGAAAACTTTCAAAGCAGTTTTCTTTTTCAACTTAAACTTTTGTTAAATTATTTCATGTTTGGTATGCATTTGAGCTATAAAGTCTTGTAAATGTAAATCCTGTAAGCATATTTGTTCTAAACCAAATATTTAAAAATATAGATTTCTGGATTAGGGTTCCTTGCGCCATTTGCAGGAAGATGTTTATGTTGATTTTGCTGATTCAGTCAAAACGGAGGATGATAGAAAGGGTGGGGGAGAAAAGTTGTTAGATTAGTGCGGTGATTTTAGCCAGCGTGAATGAAATATGGGATAACTTATTTTCTTTATATTGTTTACTAATTGCCTTTAGCTACCAGCCTAGTCGCTTTTTGAAAATTCTCTTAATATGCCATCTTGTTGTAGATTGCGTATCTCCGCTACACGCGAAAGTCACAGCTAAGGGCACTCCCATTTGTAGTTCATGTAATAGCTATCGACTGTGTGTTTGTCCACGGCTGCCCTTAGAGAGGATCCACCACCAGACACCACTCAAATGGTAGGATCCGGACTCTCCAACAATTTTTGAGGGAGAAGACATGAAAAATGCACAAAAGAGGAAAATGAAATATGAAGGGGAACCAAGGAATTTGTATGGGCGGCCCTGATCTGACCACTACATGCTATATACAATATAATGAAAACTCTGCTCCATGCAATAATGATACATGGACATATTTAATTCGCGTATTTACTCCCAATGCAGTTCATGCAATAGCTATCGACTGTGTATCTGACTACAGTTGCCTATAAGGAGGGTCAGATACCACTCAAGTAGTGGGGACTCCCAATAATTTTTTGAGGGAGGAGAAGACATTAAGAATGCACAGAAGAGGAAATCGAAATATGAAGGGTAACCCAGGAATTTGTATGAGCGGCCCTGATCCGACTACTATGCAAACGGATGCAGTATGTGTTATATATAATATAACGATAACTCCGCTCCATGCAATAATGATTCACCATATTAATTTGCCTAGCGGATTTACAAAATTAAGCATCTTCTTTTAACGAGTGTATGCAATCCGCATACAATGCATGCAATAACGATATATGCCCTGTGCAGACGCATGCAAATCGTGTGACATTGTGTTATGAACACACGCACTATGGATTAACAGATTAGCCCGTTGGACGATATTCGCATGTCAGATTTGAAACACAAAATAAACCCCCTTATATTAACTGACTCGTCTTTGACCCGTTCCGCAGACGCATGCAATAATAATAATGGGTGATTTCACTGTCACGTGCGGGACATTCAGACTACCTTTTCAACTATATTTACTTGTAGACCTTTTTTGTAAGAATAAAGTTTTAGAATTTGTTATGGTCTGATGAAGTACTTCAGTTGGGTGATTTTATAAGCACAAGAAATTTTTCATAAACTTTTCAGTTCCCAAGTTTTTTAATTAAACTTAACTGTCACGTGCAGGACACACCATTTGAGAAGACTTTTTATTATATCTCCTTCTAACAAAAATTTCTCAATCTGCTGTAGTCACGTGACTTCAGTATTTTTTTTATATATCTCCTAGGTTCATATTAATTATTCATAAATGTTTATAGGAGGTAAGGTAAGCATATATCCAGGTAATTTTTTTTAAATAAATGTCACATGTGGGACAACTCCGTCACATGCGGGACATTGTGTGATTTGATTTGTCACTTAATAAAAATATAATTGCTTTATTAATTCCAAGAAGTTTATTTTAATGTGAAAGTACTAAACTATTATTATAATATGAATATTAAAGTTCAATAAAGCTACTCGATTTTTTCAGATTCATTTATATTGTTTACAGGATTTCAAAGTGCTACAAATGACTCGCTAACTGTTTATAGCTAGTTAGTACTTTAGTTTTCACAACGATTTTATCTGGATGCTTCGACAATAGACATTAATTAAAATATAAAATTATTTTCTGAACTTGTTTTTCGGTATATAAATTAAACTTATCTGACCTGAAATCAACCTGACCTATAATCTATAAACTTGCCTGGCGGCACTTAAATATGTACTTGATTATTTTCATTTCTTTTGTTCAAACCTAACCAATTATTACATATTTTTAGAATAGTTCATTATTACATATTTTTAGTTCATTTAATGCCCTAATTTTTTAAACAAAATAAGATTATCTCATACTTATGCATAAATATTTCACCAAGGAGTAAAAGCCAACGGCCCTACCGTGCTGAAAACACCGGTTCTCGTTAGATCACCAAAGACAAGCAGCATCGGGCATGGTTAGTACGTGGGTGGGTGACCACATGGGAACACCATGTGCTGTTGGCACATTTCGGGCGCGGTAGCCCGGTGGTTTGCGCGCCGGATTTGCACGCTTCCACAACTCCCACCGTGTTCATGCGGAGTACGATCATGTTAAACATGTGGGTCCGTAAGTCCTTCCGAGAGGTTGGTGGTAGGGTAAGGAGGGTACAGTGCCGGAGGATGCCTCCCCCACTGGGTTCCGGTCTAAATTGGGTGGCACTTCCCGGCCGTCCAAACAGTTACCTTACACCTTCCTGGTAGGTCGGACGGTCTGGGTCTCAACAACAACAACCAAGGAGTAACAGATTCAGCTGAAACAATAGTAACATTTTAAGTAAATTATAGCTTTCCCACATATTGGAATACCCAGGTTAAGATACTAAAATATCTAAATTATAACCACTATACTGTGCAAACAAAGAGCTCATCCAAAATCCAATTATATACACTTGTAGGAATTTCAAAGAGCTATATTCTTGTATAATTGTTTACAGGTTTAGTTTTTGAGATAGCATTACAAACTTGAAAAAGGGAAAATTTTTACTCTTCAACTCGACAAAACGATTATACTCGAAAACTATAAGTGCATTTTTAAAATATAAATATAGATTTAGCAACTACATTTCCTGATACATATTTTTATCCCTTACTATTTATATCTGTCTTTTATGGTTTCAAAGATATTTCGAGTGAAAATAAGTAAAATGAAAAAAAAAACACTTGCTCAGACGGATACTTTTAAGTTCTTCAAAAAACAAATTCAAAATATTAAAAAATTGGAATTAATTTTATATATTCACAATCTGGACCCTATTTTCTACAAATTGAGAAAATATATTTACATTTTTGTCTATTAGACTTGGAGGTATAAGCGACCACAGTGTTTACATTTTCTTGCAACACTCTGATTTTTGTCATAAAAATCCTAAGCATATATTATTCACATAAAAATATATGTGCCCTTTTTCTGGTAACAGCACCCAGCCCCTTTTTAATCCTGGGGGAAACTCTGGTATAAGGTATCTGTTTGAACAGCCTGGAAGTGCCACCCAATTTAGACCGGAACCCATGGGGGGTGGCATCCATAGGGACCGTACTTTCCTTTTCCTACCACTAACCTCTCGGAAGGACTTACGACGGATCCACATGTTTAACGTGATCGTACTCCACGTAAACACAGCGGCAGACTTGGCAGTGGTGGGAATCGAACCTGGGCTGACCGAGTGCAATTCCCACATTCTAACTACTGCGCTGACGCGCCCCAGTTTTCTTTGTGCTTGAGAAAGTTCTTCACACCAAGGACAAGGTGTTAAATTCAGACTGGTCAGTGATAGCTTTAGCCACTGGAATCTGGATTCCAGACTTTTCAGCACGAGAGCAATGTACACAATTCACAGGATAAGATCTTTTAAAGAACACATCAACGTTTCCATTGGCCGACCTTTTTGAATACCAATATTCCATTCCAACCAAAGGAACATTTTCAGAAGCTGTCTGTAGTAGATGTATTTGTTAGTCAATAACAAATACATGTTCCTTTAAAAAATCCAATCCGTGAATGCATAGGTCAACAATATCTGCTATGTAAGTGATCTCGTTGTAGAAGTTCGACTTGATAAAAATATTAACCTTCATATTCCCCACCATATTTATTTTTACCTCGATGACAACAGGGTTCTATAATCAAAGGGGAATTCTATAATCAAGAGAAATCCCCTTTAGTTTGGATTCTGAGGGAGATTCAAAAGATTCGCAACAAAATACAAAATTTACTTTTTTTTTGCTAAAAATTTTGGTACCATGAATGTGGATCCACCATATAGCGCCATCCTCTCAATTATAGTACTATTTTTACAGTATGTCTAGAATGCTATGTACAGTATGCATATGGAATGCTGCAGCATTCTATCCTGCAGGGGCCAAGAAAACATATCTAATACTGCTGATTATCAGATCATTGATGCAACACTCTGACTGAATCTCTATGCCTCGTTTTTAGTTACTATGCATATACAGCACTCGATCATGAATCATTTACAGCTTGCAAAGACCTAAACATTTTACTGCATCTAGTAGCGCTATTTCTCAGAAGGTGGCAGCCCAGTACTTTTGACATAACTTTTCATGTTATCTACATTAAAAGTTTTATAACAACATATTAAAACAGAAGTTGAAGAAAATTCTTATTTATCATGTTCATTAAAATGAAAGAAATTATTTTTGAATTAAAATAAATAACTTCAAAATTTTAATTTCAAAAGAACTTTTGTCATAAACAAGAAATTTGTTTTTACTCAAATATAACAGTTGTTATATATAAACATTTTATTCAAAGCAAAAGAATTGTTCATGTATACCCAGTGAAAGTAGCAATTGTTTAGATTTTTTTTATGTGCAATTGAGTACTAAACTACTTCAGTATTTTTCTGTTTTTTAATGTGCTATGGCTTAAAAGATATTACTTCAAATAGCTGAAAAAAAAAGTACTCCATTAGAGTAGTGGTTACTGTCAATATTTCAAATTTTATCCAAATCCAAAGGAGTCGAGTCAGGTTACGAGATTCGTTAATATAATATGGAATGACCCATATTTCTTGTTTTCCTATTTATATTAGGTTTTCAATTCTTAAATCTAAACTTCCTATTTTATGATTAGTAGATATAAAATACAAATAAAAATGCTTAGAATATGAAATTCAATTTAATGTGATTAAAACATTTCAATTAATTCAATTTAATGTGATTACAATATTGGTTGACTGATAGAATACCTCCCCCCCCCCCCCCACACACACACACACACCACTCAGTTTTCTAAGTGCAATGGTGGGCTATTCTATCAATCACCTAAATAGTTTTTCTCATTAAAGCGAGACATATCAATATATAAAATTTTAGTTAGGTCTAGTAATTTTGCAGTTAGACGAAGCAACATGCTAAGCCTGTCACCAGTATTTGATAATGTAATGTTGCACCAATGTCACAATTGCAGCATCAAATCAGATCACAAGATTGTAAGGTTGAATATCTAATAATTGTCAATTTTCAGGTTAAAAAAAAAATAAAAAAATATATTTAGTTTCTAGAAACTTGCATGAAAAAAGTTTTATCTAGAAATGTCTGTTAATTTCTAATGGATGTCGGAGCTATTTAACATGATTAATGGAATTTTTATGTATATTCATTATGTTCTTGTGGCAGGAATGACATAAGGGTTTGTTTTTGTTCCACATGGAAATCATCAAAAAAGCATTAGGAAACACACTATGCACTAACCAAAGATACAGTATTTTTAAATTTTCATTCATATTAATACATGTATTAATACATGTTTCATATATTAATACATTAAATGTATATCAGGAAAAACAGGTAATAAATATAAAAAAATGAAGAATAAAATTGTGTTTTTCACTTAACTATTAATAGCAACGTTCCAAAACTCCATAAGTGAAATAAAACTCTAAATAGTGTTGTTCTTTAACTGACTTTAAATTGTTGCTGCTGTCATCTAGTGGATAAAAAGGATGATTGTTTAAACAACATTGTAATGTTACTAATTCTCAGGGACTTGCACATCACTAATTTCTCAAAATAATATAGTTAAAATTTTTATAAATAAGGAGGTTTTAACAAGTAAAAATCATAATTTCTTAAGCTTCCTCCATTTATTTCAATTTATGTATTTTTATGATGTAATTAGGAGATGTAAATTCATCTCATCACTGAGGGACAGTGACAGAATGACCAATTTGCATTTTTATGAAGTCAAAAGTGCATTGAATATTATTGAAAAATACTTTGTCGAAAAAATATATAGAATAGATTGTAAAACAAAACAAATAATGCAAAAAATGTCTTATTTATTATTTTTTTAAAGTTCAAGAGACACAAAATTGACAATTATCAGGCATTTAGCCATAGATAGTAATTAATATATTTTATCTAAAAAACAATCATCCTTATGTTTAAGCCCTTCTTGGAAACTAGTAATTTATTATTTTTTAGGTGTGGGCCATGTCATCGAATAGCTCCTGGTTTTGAAGACTTAAGTCGGCGTTATCCAAGTGTTGTTTTCCTTAAAGTTGATGTGGATCAGTGTCCTGAAACTGCTACTTCACAGGGTGTCAGGGCAATGCCAACATTCATTTTCTATAAAAACAAGATGAAACTAGGCCAAGTGAAAGGTGCCGATATTCAAGCTCTTGAAGCAAAGCTGAAAGAGTTAGAAGGGGATGAAGGGGACAAAGCTTCTGAAAGTGGTGTTCAAGGACATGTAAGATTTCAAAGATATTCCTTTGAGTTTCATTTAATGACCGTATGAAGGACTTCAATTTTTTTTTTTTTATGGCTCTACATACATACTGGGGAATTTATTTCTTTAATTCAGAATATCTTTAACCTGAAACAAAATTCAATCTGAAGCAGATCAGCCAGAGATTTATTTACAGTCAGAGTGTTATAGATATAGAGATGTAGGTTTGAAAATTTTCCCCTATGTTTTCCGAAAAATTTTCCATTTTTTTTTCCTCCCTAATTCATTTGAAAATGAAATGTAATACTCTTTCCACAGTGCTTTTTTTAAAAGTGAATAACTTTGAGAAGTCTTTGATCATTTAGTTTTTTAATTTTGAGGAGGAAAGGGAATAATGCTTTATTTTGAAGAAAGGACTAGGCAAGAACTAGAAGGGTACAAGTGATATTTTACTCATTCTGATAAAACAACAGATAATATTTTTCGAAGACTCTTCTTTCAGCAATAAATTCTGTAAAATTTATGAATATATAATAAATATTGAATATTTTCGCAAGTGACTTGGCCGAAGGAAAGTACTTTAACAGCTCTGAATATAAACTTAATTCAATGCTCACCAACTTGTCTTTTTTGTCTCATGGTGCTCACCCATTCAATTATAAACAGATTTTTTTTAAACAATTTTTAATATTATATATAGGTAGATTCACAGATCATGCTGGGCTAATTTACGTGCTATAGGGCGTAACAGGAGTTCTTTTGATTTCTCTTTTAATTATCAGCAAGCAGGTTTTGCTGATTAAAATCCCATTAGTGTAAACCATGGATTTCAGTTTTAAAAAATCACCCAATTTTTTTTCTAACCCTGGTCATCTGGCATCTTTTAAACATTGTTAATATAATATTTAATTATTTATTTTTAAATTATAAGTAATTTTCATTTTTTTCTTATAATATTTTTATATCACAATTAATAAAACTGCAAGCATATGAAAGTTATATATGTAATAATTTCTTACACCTGTAATAAACAGTAAATTATTTGATTCAGAAAGGGTTTAGCAATTTTTATTTATTTTTAATTTATATTGTTTTAAATTGATGATTTACAAAAATATTTTTTCTATTGCTGATAAAATATAATTATTTTGCAACTTTTCAGAAGCACAGGTACTCAATAAAAATATTAAATTGCTCCTGCTGACTTCAATATATATGAATTAGAAATTTTTGTGCATATAATTTTTTTTATATATTTTTAAATTTAAATAAATCTTTTTTAAATCATATCATTTAGTATATACAGTAGGTGACCTCATATTCGCAACCCTAAAATCCGCAATGTTCTAAAGTCTGCACATTTCTGAATGTAAACAAACATTTTTTGTATGGTATGTGAACAGTGGCAATTTATGGCCTTCATTATTTTTTGATAGCGATGAGGATGAGACCAATGACTTTGAAGATTTTAGAATGACTGAAACAAAGAAACATTCTTCAGAATTGCTTTCCTATGCAAAGAAAGTAAATTCAAATATATCCAGTGTTCTAAGCCAAGATGCTATTGAAGATTGGTTTGATAAAGAAAAAACCAAGTGGTTCAGATACAGAATCGGATTGTAAAGAAGAAAAAATCACATTTAACAAAGGATTAGAATTTGGCGATCAGTATCTGAAGTTCTTAGAAAAGCAAAGTTGTGTTACACTACAAGAAAGAATGACTATATATACAGACTTCAACAAAAGTTACACAAGGAAAAATTTATTAAAGTTTTGAAAAAACGGACCATTGTGTCAACGTTCGCAAAATTACAAGATAGACATAAAATGACATAGATTAAACAAAATATTTTTACTGGATTCACATTTAGTACATATCATTAAAGTGTATCATTTAATGTGTATCATTAAATTCTTGTGTAAATTTGACTAAAATGTGTCCGTTTTTATTGTGTGTATGTATGTGTATTTATTTAATGTGCATAAGCCATTCATATGATTATTTCAACAAAGTAGTAGTAATTTTTCTTTTGGTCCTTAAAATCTACAAAATTCTGAAATCTGTACAAACATCTGGTCCCAAGCAGTGCAGATATGAGATCACCCACTGTGTATATATATATATAATTGTAACTCTAATGTAAGCTCAAATACTTTTAAAAGTCACTGGAGATATTTTAGCTTAAATGTAAATTTAAGAAGAATTTCAAAATTTTTCATTTGAAAATTTTCTGAAAAATCCACATCTCTAATTCTGGGTGGTTTTTTCTGTTTCCATAGGGTACTTTTTAATTAGGGTTGTGTCAGAACACGTTCCTTTTAAAAGTCTTATTTTTAAACAAGAAAAATTAATAAAATTAAAGTTTACAGTATAAAAAAAATTACTTTTTAAGCATAAAAATATACTTTGCCTTACTAATTAAAAATAAATAGAAAGAGAACAGTGGTTATTGTCATCATGTAATTAGTTAATTGAATCACAAGCAGTCATGCCACTTCCAATTCACAGAACTTTCCCAAATCTGAGAACAGTGGTTATTGTCATCATATAATTAGTTAATTGAAAGACAAGCAGTCATGCCTCTTCCAATTCACAGAACTTTCCCAAATCTGAGAACAGTAGTTATTATCATGTAATTAGTTAATTGAAAGACAAGCAGGCATGCCACTTCCGATTCACAGAACTTTCTCAAATCTGAGAACAGTGCTTATTGTCATCATGTAATTAGTTAATTGAAAGACAAGCAGTCATGCCACTTCCAATTCACAGAACTTTCCCAAATCTGAGAAGAGTGTCTTGGGTCAAAAGCATTATAACCAGGTCATAAATTCAAATTCAAGTTTTCAACCCTGTCACCTGTACTATTATAGGGAATGTCATGGGCTGTCCATATCAAATTTTTAATAATTATTTGGTTAAAAAGTAAAATTTTCTAACAATTTCTTTCTTTTTCAGGTAGATCTAGTAAGCTTCATTCACAAATCTACCTGTGAATGTCTTAATGATTCGGATGATCATCCGTTTGCTAATTCTTTCGCATCTGGTGGTGGCTACCTTGAGTCAGATTGTGATGAACAGGTAAGCTCTAAATATAAGTTTCAGCAATTTTCTAATGTAAATACATAAAGCTTTTCAATATTAATTTGTTGTACAGTGCATTCAACATCACATGATCTCAGCCCTGGTAACAGCATAGCAACCGTGGATATAGGATAGATGATCTAAGTGTTAACAAGGATGATGCAATGGTAAAATGCTGTGAAAATAAAATTTCTATCATAAATGATGTCGATCCATATATTTTAGATTCCAAGACTGTATTAACAAGTTCTAAAGGCCCCCCCCCCCCACCCCCGCCCCTGCCATCCTGATGCAATTTATGGGGTATTAGTAATTATATTGGTAAAAAAACTCGTATATTTATCCTTAGATTCTACACTCCAGTGGCATGTAACGCCACAGTACACAGTTGTTGCCAACGTTGTCGTTAAAGGTTACTATAATTCTCTTGGAGGTTACTAATGTCATTCGAAATCACCTACTTGGTATTTAAAATGAAAACGTGGAAATATTAAAATTTATATTTTAAAGATAGTGATATTATAGTACTATATTTTTGCACTGTAATTAATTATTTACTTCAATATCAATCATGGATTCAAACTCAAAGGATTACTGTTAAAGGTGTTTTATAACTTAAAAGATTTTCTTTCTCACGTCATGTTAATACCATGGGGTTGGTGTCCTACGAACACATCCGAAGCAGTAGAGGAGCATGTGTAATGCCATATTGGAAAGCCCTATTGAAATTATTAGTTGTACTCTTTAGCAATGCTGCTAGCTGCAGCCAATCTGGTACATATTTAATTTCTCTTTAATCAAAAGATATATGTCAATCTTATGTGTGTGTATATATATATATATCTATATATATATATATATCTATATATATATATGTATATATATATATATCTATATATATATATATATATACTCATATCCAAAAGTTAAGCATAATTCATAAAATGCAAAAAATTGAGTTAATATGGATACAATGGTTCACAATCAGTGGTGGAGAATCGTGGAACGAAGGTAAATCATTGTGCATATGCAAAACAATTCAGTCGACGGCAACATGTGTGCAGCATCGGCGCATGTTGGAACGAGTATAAAACGGCCTCGAGCAACATTGCCAGTTAAGGCAGAATTTTGCAATTGCTGTTGTACGGAGCGGTGATAACAATCAAACAGGACGAAAGATGTCACAAAGATGCTAACTGGACATGTTTTTGAAGTGACGAATTATTGGAATGCTGGAATCTGATCGATCCCAAACCGATGCATCTCGAATTCTGAATGTGCCTCAGTGTGTGATCTCCAGACTGTGGCAGAGGTTCCAAACCACTGGAGATGTTACCCGATGACCAGTAGTACCAAGTTGGCCAAGGGTAACAACTGCTCGGCAAGACCGATATATGGTGATAACTGCGCAACATCAGAGGAACCGTTCTGACAGACATCTAGGTTCAGCCCTGACATCCGCCACAGGAGTCACTGTTTCGAGATAAACTGTTTACAGGAGACTCTGACACGTTCGTCTCAATGTCAGATGACTAGCAGTTTTCATCCCCCAGATGTCTGCATAGAAATGTGTGCATTTACAGTGGAGTTTGGAACATTGGCAGTGGAGTGGGCAACAGTGGGACAATGTCATGTTCAGTGACGAGTCCAGGTTTATCCTGCAAACTGATTCTCGTCATACCATGATCTGGAGAGAACGTGGAACGCATTTTCACTTGGGAAACATCATGGAATGACATTGTTTTTCGTTTGGGAGAGTCATGGTCTGAGCAGGCATCATTATGGACTGCCGCCCAGACCTCCACATCTTTGATACAAGGTCGGTTACCTGCCAAGGATACAGAGATGAAGTCCTTGAGCCTACTGTTTGATTGTTTCGAGATGCTGTTGGTCCTGATTTCATATTCATGGATGATAACGTGCCTCCTCACCATGCGGCCTTGGTCGACGACTTTCTTCAAACTGAAGATATCCAGTACTTGCAGTGGCCTGCCAACTCTCCTGATCTGAATTCAATAGAGCATGTGTAGGATATACTCGGGAGACATCTTGCAGCCCTCTGCTACCCACCAAGCTCCTTTCTGGAATTAAAAACTGCTCTTCATGGGGCTTGGAACTCTTTGAGCACACAACTCATCCGAACCCTCATCGAAAGTATGGGAAATCGTTGTGCAGCATGCGTAGGTACCCGAGGTTCCCCCACAGTGTATTAAACTGCAGCATCACATTGTTTTAATCATTCTGTTTCACTGAGGTTGACACTCTTATTGTGACCCTTTTCTTTTGGATAATAAAGGTCATTATTATCCATGTTTTGCATTATTTTCTTCTTCTATAACCCTATTACACCCGCATACCGCATTTCCTTCTATTCCGATGTAGATTTCCTGAAATTTTCACATAAACAGTAACTATGCTTAGCTTTTTGACATGAGTGTATACACTCACACACACACACACACATATATAAACACACAGCTAGTTTAAACAAAAAATCCACACATGAAGAAAATAAATGAAACTGGTAATGTTTTTATTTTACCCTTTTTGTCTTCCATCTCCCTCTCTCCCAGTGTTTCTCTGCCTGGGGTACACAAAGGGTCTGCTAGAGGTATACAAAGGGAGAAAAAATGCCATCACAAACAGCATATTTATGTTCTTTAAAATCAAAAGCTAATTTCAATAATATTCTTTGCTTCCAGTACAGTTATTAATTAACTATTTTGTACTGAAGAGGGCAGAAAAGTAAAAAATCTGTCCATCATTTGATGCACTGGGAGTTCAATTCTACGCTATGGGAATGGCCCTGTTTTTCAGCCAAGGATAATAAAGCATTAACAGGTTATCTCGTTTTTTATTCCTCCTGTTAAATTTCCACTTAAACTGTGACATTAATGTCACTGTCAGCCCATGAATAGTTAGTTCCTATGTTGACACATATGCTTTCTAGCACAAAGTGTAATTCTAAACTTGCCAACTACTCTCTACCACGAATCGATGAATTCAAGATTTCAGATTTGACTTGTTATTGCTCTTTCTGGAGTTCTTTTGTCGGTATCATGACTTTTTTCTCTTGGTCATTGTGGGTGTATTTTTACAATCATATATAACTTAAATTATGTTGGAGCCATTAGCCAGCTGGCTAATAACTTTCAAATTTGTTTAGTAAACTTTTATCTACTGATAGGCATTGTGGCTAGTAACTTTTTGCCATTAACACTACTGATGTCAAAGATCAATAAGTAAAATTATTGAACCTCGTCTGATGTGTGGAAAATGAAACAGCATTTATCCAATTTTGTGTGTTTTGTATGTTAATGTTTATAAAATATAATTTAAAAGTATTAAATTATTTCTTTATTGAATATTCTTTTAATTATTTCATTTAGTTAGGATAACTTTTACAACACTTCTATTGTGGCATTTAAATGGTTACAACTTTTGCTTAAGTCAGTGGCTAGTAATGAATGAAGATTGGCTAGTAAAAATATAGAGTCTAATTACCAGTAGCTACTAAACTCCAGAATCATAATTTAAGTCAAACTATCATAGACTTATTTTTACTATTTTAGAAAAAATTGTCATTTAAATTGAATGATACCTGAAGCATGCTGATTTTATGAATAGCAAGATTGATCCAAAAATCATGTACAGTAGAACCCTGCTAACTCTCCACCCTTTAATTTGTCATATCTGCTAATCCATCCCCCCTCCCCCCCAGTTTGGATACACAAATATTATCAGTAAAGTAACATGAAAAATGGCTGTCCTGATCTCCTTAATGGATTGCCAAGGTTCTACTGTTAACAGGGTCTTATGGTTCCTTTTCCCCCCTCTGCTTTTAAAAATGATTCTTACTGCCCTTTTTATTTTCTTTTTCTTACTATTCCACATTTGGAAGCCATGATTTTTGAGAAAGGGGGCTAAAATGCGAAATCATTAAAACAGTCCTGTTTTTAGCACTTTTAAAAAACAAATTTTGGCACTTTAAAATTATATCATGTAATTTAGTGCTTTTAAATAAAATTGTATATTTTGGCACTTTTAAATAAAATCATCTATTTTTAGCACTTGTAAATAAAATTGTGTATTTTAGCACTTTTAAATAAAATCACGAATTTTAGCACTCTTTCTAAAAATTCATGAATTTAGCCCTAAAGAAATCATGCTTTTTAGCATTCTTTCTCAAAAATTGTGACTTTTAGTGCTCTGTCTCAAAAATTTGAATTTTAGTACTCTAGCTGATCTCAAAAATTGTAAATTTCAGTGATCTTCAATGTGCTCTTCAGTGCTCTCACAAAATTCATGAATTTTATTACTTTGCATAAAAATTGCAAAAATATCAAATCTTGCTACTAGTTAGATAATTTTGATTTTCAATAAGTAAAAACACACAACAAAAATTAAGCAATGTAATTATGCCCAAATTATTATACAACAAAATATGTATATGTAGGCCGTTTAGTTTTTTTGAGTGATGTAACATTTGTTGATTTTTATAGTTCCCTATTTTATTTGTATAGACTAAACATATTTATGAGACTAACACATTTTATTACATTTAAAGTTACACAATATACAACCTAACAACACAACATAGAATCAGAAATCAAAATGTTCTCTTGCTAGCTCGAGTTGAGGTGTTGCCTTTCTTGGCTTCCAGAAGTCGAGTGCCGTCTGGTGTTCAGTACACAACACTCCTCCTGTCGTAAGATGTAGAACATAATCGTCCAGATATTTTAGACGTGCAACTAACTGTTGTGACCAGCGAAGAACAAACTCAGAATCTGAAGTAGCAGATTTTTCACAAACTACAATGGGTTTCACATCACATGATTCATCGGGCTCCTTTAAATGAATGCCATCAGGTGGAGGAGAATTTTCTTGCACAATTTCTGGTGAAATTAGCTATTCACTTGTTACAGGCTTGGACACGGACGATTTCTAATCTGGTCCACATGACGTTGTGAAATATCACCATTTCCAGCTTTTACTTCATATGAAAGCGGTCCGGTAGACTATACAATAGTTGCTGGGGTCCATGATGGTCCAGACGAATAGTTTTTAACATAAACAGGATTGTCAGTTTCAAAAGTACGAACTCGACTGCAGTCTGTTTTGAAAGTTCTTCCTTATCTCTAATAGCTCTATTCAGATCGGGATGTAGACGATCAAGTAGGGATGCAAGGCGTCGGTTCATGAGCAATTCAGCAGGAGATTTTCCAGTAGTTGTGCATGGTAGGGTATGCTGGGAATTCAGAAATCTAGCCAATCGAGCTTTCCAGTTACCATACACAATGCGTTTAAGTGCATATTTTGTAGTAGTAATCACATGCGTTCTGCCTTACCTTTGGAAGAAGCGTGGTAAGGAGCTACCAAAACGTGTCTAATAAAGTTTTTCTTTAGAAATTCTTTGAATTCTCCAGATGTGAATGTTATCCCATCCTTGTCGCCATTTTATAGTTCCCTATTTTATTTGTATAGACCAAACATATTTATGAGACTAACACATTTTATTACATTTAAAGTTACACAATATACAACCTGACAACACAACATAGATTCAGAATGTTCTCTTGCTAGCTCGAGTTGAGGTGTTGCCTTTCTTGGCTTCTGCAAGTCGAGCGCAGTCTGGTGTTCAGTACACAACATTGATGAAGAGGATCCATTGTTGTGCTATGAAATAATTGGTGCATAACTATGCATGTTGCTTAATTTTCCCTTAAATTTCATTTTATTGCAGTGCATTACTTAATAAAATTGCAATAAAATGAAGCATTGCTACTTACAACTTTCGCTCCAATATAACTAATGTTCCCATTTCATATTTTATTCCCCCTCAGGGCCAATTCTTGTGAACTGTTTCAAAATTTTATTTTAATCAGATAAAACATTTTCTTTTCCGAAATTTTTAAAATGCTAATTTCCTTGCTTCAAACTGCTACAAGATGGCTTTATTTCTATAAAGTAACATATAATATACAAATTTTCCTCTTTTAAATTTCATGTTTTATTGCTCCAAAGTCGATACTTATACAAAATTAGATTTTGCTGTTTCAAAAACACTGTATGACTGTGATATCACTGTTATGCATATTTCAACACTATATTTATGAGAAAAAATTAATTATGAAGGGGAGTGAGAATTAAAATTCCTACTTTCTTATATCAGAATTCTTGTTTTGTCTCCTCCCCCCCACCCTTTTTACTTTCCTTATATACATAATGTATAAGGAAAGTATTGTGACAGGGTCGAAAATTCAAATTAGAGTTTTCAACAGGAGAGCACGTTTCCAGCATCCCTGATCACGAATCAAACATTTTTGAAGTGATGTGTGTGTGTGTGTGTGTGTGTGTGAAAGTATGTGTGTGTGTGTGTGTGTGAAAGTGTGTATGTGTGTGTCAGTGAATCTGTGGAGACGATAACTGACGAACGAATGGACCTATTCGAATGAAATTTGGTACAAAAATCACAATCCGTAAACATTGGAAGCCTATTGTTTTTATACGCAATCGAATGTTCAGACCCCCCCCCCCTAAATTTTCGAGTGAAATTTTGAAAAAATCATCGAAAAATCAAAACCGCTAATAAAGTTACGCAAATAGACATTTCTTATGTAATTTTTCATTAGAAAATGATTGGCATAAATTTTAGAATGCTTACATGAACCGTTCTCGAGATATTGCATATTTTTCAAAAAAATTTTCAAAAAGTCATATAAAATATAAAAAAAAATATTTCCTATTGAGAAACATATTCACTTTTCATATGTAATACCATGCGATAAATTTGGTGACATCATTCTCGTGGATCTAGCTCGTTCCATTCATAAAAAAAAGATACTTTGAGTAATACTTTTGTATTTGAAAGCCAATAGTCATTTATCTGCTGTAAGAATAACTTATTTCTTTGTCCATAACGCTTGGCGAGAATTTGGCGACGGATTTGGTGGAATGTTGCCAACTTGGCGACTTTTTGAAATGTTGCTAAATTAACGAAAAACTCGCCAAATGGATAAAAATGACTCTAATTCAATGACGACTCATTGATGAAAATTCAATATCTTGGAAAGAATACAAATAACTACTATAAAAATAATCTATTTTTTTTTACTGTAAAAGTAGTAAATTCATTGCATTATATAAGGAAATTCATGTGCTGCCTACATCAGATTTTTTTAAAAAGAAAAGTTGAGGGCAATCCCTGTGTAATATGTATATAACTTATTAATATTTAAAGGAGACTTAATCAGAAATAGCATCGATGCTTTCTTGAACCATACTAAATATTTTTGCTCCCTCCCTTCCCACCACCACTTCTCTATAAGAAAAGTTATTTAACACCTTCAGTATGTGATTTTCTTAATTTACTAGCATTTTATGCACTTTTAAATTTAATGATTTTTATATGTAATATATAAATTTTTGAGCTTTTAATGTTTACTCTTATCATGTTTCTACTGAAACAATTGCAATATTTATATGAATTTGATGCTTAAAATTAAAAAGATTTCTTTTCTACATTTGTTTATAAATAGGAGTAAATGTAATTTTTTTATGATTATAAATTCATTTTTTCACAAAAGTAGACTGCTATTTTTTAATACATTTTCTTTTAATGCATGAATATTCACTTCTTGACCAAAATATAAAAATATAAAAGCTGAAATTTCCCGATTAGAACATTGCCCAAATGAAAATTGGATGCTATTTCTATAGTATTGAGTACTACTCCTTTATGGATTAAGTATGATAGTATTTTCAAAATAATTAGATGAGTAGATAGATATCTTAGTGCTATAGAAACTTTTAGTTTATTAACAACCTAACTAGATGCAAGCTATGTATTGCCTTGATTATTATTTATTTTATTCCATTTTCTTTTTGCTTCTAAACCTTAGAATGCAGCCAATATTTAAATCAAGACTTTTTTGCACAGAGTAGATAAGAAAGAATACTTAAATATTTTTCAAACTTATTTAGATAACAAATTTAACAGTTTGTTTCTGTTCTCTATCAGTAAGCAGGGCTAACAGTGCGTCACACCTTTCTTCATTAGGGGACAAGTACATAAGCTATTCTACAGATTTTGTTTTCTGGCAAGTCTGTGACTGAATAAATTGGAAAGAAACTAATTTTTATCTGTTAAGCTTATAATCTTATAATGTTTAGTTTTTCAGACATTTGATGGGATTTACAATTATTTATTTATTAATTTTTGATGTTTAGTTTTAATTTCTTTGAGAAATTTGAGACCTTGTTTACATAGCTAATTTTCTTTTTCAGCTCATCATGTCTTATGGATTCAATCAAGCAGTGAAACTGCACTCGTTAAAAATCTCTGCACCTGAAGGTATTTTATATTTCACTATATGTATGTGTGATATTAGTAAAGAAGCCAGAGGGGCTCCATGTGCCCCTCCCCCAATCCTATAGGATCATTTTTTTTTCTTTTTGCCAGTGATTTTCAACTTTTTTTGATTGGAGGAACCTTTGAAATATTTAAAATCTCACAGAACCCCCAACTGACTGACGCATATTAGCTTTAACAAAGGTAAATTATAAAATGGATGTGTAAAGTAATGAAGTTCAGAAATAATAACTAACTAATAAATAAAATATTACACGATTACTGTGTATTTCTATTTATTAATGACTGTTAATAAAACAATAATAAATAATTCTGCTTTTTACCTAGTTTACTCATTACAAACAAACATTGTGTAATGATTTTGTGCTAATATAATTGTTTTTCATAAAAATTTTAACAAAAAGCAAGTTACATTTTGTTTTTTGATACATTCACATTTTCATTTTGATGTGATTAAGAAAAAATTATTTTAATTGCTTTGGCATTTCGCAAAAATTTTTTCTGGCAACCCTATGAATAGTTGGCAAAAGCGCTGGTAATGTTCATTACTGCCAACTGAATTCTTTGATGTTGCGAAAATTCCCCACTTCAACAAAATTTCTCTCTCCAAGTAAAACCCTTGCTATACTTCATTCTTTAATTAATAAATCACATTGAAATCTTAAATAATAATCATTTTTTTATTGAATTACTAAAAATATGGTAAGTTGTACTGTTTGCCGAGGAATCCTAGTTAAAAATCACTACCTTATGGGTGCTAAAATATTTTAAAGATATATGACCTCAATACAATTGTATGGAAAACATGTCAAAGTCGAATAATTTAGACTTTAAAATTAAAACCAACCGAAGTTGCCTATTATTAAAATGTCTTTATTAAAATCTATCTATGATATATATAAAAATTACATAACCAGAGCACTTTCGGACATTAATTATTATGTCCTTCATCAGTGGCAAAGTAGAAAATAGGTAGCAAACATGAGCTTTAATATACTGGTCACAACTTTAAGACAAAATCTGCAAAATATGCAAATTTTGTCTCGCGATTGTGGCCTGTATATTAAAGCTCATGTTCGCCACCTATTTTTTTACTTTGCCACTGATAAAGGAAATAATGCCCGAAAGCACTCTGGCTATGTAATTTTTATGTACGTCATGAATGGAGATTTTAGTAAAGACATCTTAATAATGGCCAACTTTGGTTCTCTTTATTTTTAATGTATGACCTCACTGAAAATCTGCCTATGCTACCGAAATGTTAGCCATTTTTTAAATTTAAATAAAAAAAAATAAAAATACTTAATTTGCTCACATGAATTGTCATGTTATATGTATTCTTATTTGAAATAATGAATGAAACCATTTTAAAACTGCTACAACAAACTGTTTTTGAATTATTTGCTGTTTTTAGTAATTTTCAAAAAATATTACAGATGGGAGTAAGTAAATATTTAAACTTTTTTATAGTAATTTAACATTAGAAATGTATTCAAATTTTGTTCAGTTCAGGATCATATAAATAACAGTTTCTCAGATTTTCCATTGATTTTAAATATTTGTAGTGTATTTTGTGCAGGCACACATCATTTGAAAGTGTTTCAAATACCACTGTCTTGAATGTCAGCAATTGAGAGGTATTCACATATACCATTCTTTCAGATCCTTGGGCACTTTTCAAGATGTTCCGTGAAAAAAAAAACTATGCTACAGAAATAGTTGCCGTTTTGGTCAGATCGCAACAAAATAAAAAATAATTGATTGTTCTTAAATGTGTCACCTTAATAGTCATTTTATGCATATTTTTATGCAACAAAATAAAGTATACAGTTTTTATAATGCTGGAACTATCTATTTTGAAGAAATTCCACATAGATTTTTTACAAAATAATTTATGGCATGGAATCCTTAAAGCCTTTCTAGTACCACCGTAATATAAACCAGAAAGACTGGGTCTCCACACGTGCTCTTCTGTCAGATCTTTGGGAACACATTTTGTACATGCCTATGATTCATAAACCATGATTTTCACAAAGTAACAATGTTAAAATATACTGAAGACTGCCTTGATAGACGTCTTCTGTTTCTAAAAAACTTAACTAGTAGAATGAAAAGAAACTGTAGTAATGAAAACAAATCAGAAAATGGTATTGATAATACTGATGTGTCACAATAGTGCCATAAAGAATTCATTAACAGTCACCCTCTTATACCTGTATTCAATAGATGAGCAATTATTTGATATTTGGTATTATATATTATTTGATATTGGATATTTGATAAGAACTCTTTGTTGCATTTGGCTCATTTTCACCTGTATTTCACTCATTCGTATTTTTGTAGCATAGACAATTATTTTCTTCTGTAATACATACAACAGAATGTGTTCCTAAAGATCTGAAGGACATATGTATAGAGCCTCCATCATTTTGGCATATATTATGATATTTAGAGGGTTTTTAAAGGATCCCATCACATAACTATTTTTCTGAATGTAGAATTTATTCAAACAGTTGGTCGACTGTCGTAAAATCGACTAATTTATTTTCTTGCACAAAAAAGTGACTATTAAGAATAATTAAATCATGACATAAATAAGAAGAATTAAATTCTTTTATTTTGCTGTGGATTGGTCAAAATGTTCACCATTTTTGTACTATAGCCATTTTTTTTTTCTGGAAACATTTAAAAAAATAATCATCACTCTTTAAGACATGTAATAGAATGCATTCTTAAGAATAAGAGAAGGGCACGTATGGATACCTCTTGATCACCAACATTTCAGACAGCGGTATTTGGAGCACCATCAAATGATGCGTGACTCCATAAAGTACTCTGCAAATATGTAAAAAACAATCAAATATCGGAAGAAGGGCTATTTATATGATCCATTTACTTAATTTCTAAAATAAATTTACTATTAAAAATTTAAATATTTATTTTGTTTAAAAGAAAGTCCATCTCCTCTAATACTTTTCAAAAATTACTAAAAACTGTGAATAATTCAAAAGCGATTCATTTTAGCATCTTAAAAATGGTTTCATTTGCTTCCCTGTTCCCTGTGTATACATATAAAATGACTACTTGCATAAACAAATTAATCACTTTTTTAAAATTTAATTCAAAATTTTTAAAATGGCAGCTATTTTGGTAGCATAACCAGTTTTTTCACTGAGGACATCCTTAAAAAATTTTAGTACCCCTAAGGTATAAAAAGGATTTGGTCTCGTATGATCGTAAGTTGGGGAGGGTACATGAAGCCTCTTTGGTTACCGGACTATATGTTATACAAAGACGTTGATTATTACAGATTCGCTGTAGTTTATGGGAAACATGCTTATACTACAAATTGCAGAATTTGCATAGTTTTCTAAGGAAAATTACCTTCCTTCGAGGCCAATGTAAATTTATGGTCACATGCAGGGTAATACCAGCCAATGTGACGTGACAACAGAGATTTACGACCACGTGTAATGTGAATTAAGATGACTTTTTTCATGTAAGTAATACATATGCTTCTTGAAATGTTGTCAGAATTGGCATAATAACTGTAAATTTAAAAATTGTTTCCCCTTAAATAGTTCAGTTTATGCTCTTATGAATTGCAGAGAGTCCATTAGTATCTTTTTCAATCCATCCCCATCTTCTAAATATTATATATTAAATTGACTAAACTAGCTTATTTTTATCTTCTGGTTCATTATTAAGGTTAATGTTTTAATTATTTTCACATGTTTGCGATTGTGCAATTTGTTTGTTCCCCTAAATCGCTAAGAATCCATTAATATCTTTTCCATCCATCTTCATCTTCTAATAGAGCATATTAGATTAATTAAACTAGCTTTTTCGTATTCTGGTAAATTACTAAGGTTAATTTTTTAATTATTTTCTTATATGCAGTGTGATTGTGCAATTCAATTTATCTTCTTATAAATCGCTGAGAGCCCAGTAGTATCTTTTTCTATCCATCTATCTTCATCTTCTAAGTATTGCATTTTAGATTGACTAAACTAGCTTATTTTTGTATTCTGATTAATTATTAAGGCTCATTTTTTAGTTTATTAGTTTATTTTTGTATAAACAGTGCCCATTTTGAAAAATGGGTATGAACCCTGTGAAGGGATATTTCTCTAAAAAATATTATTAAAACAATGATTTAGGCAAATAAGAAAGTAACTATTTTGGCAGGAATATATTAAAATTTGATATGTTCACCTCTATAAATACATTGCTATATTTTATTTATTTTTTATTTAGTGAAAACTTGTGTTTTACTAAACGTAAATTTTTGTTTTTGATATAAAGTAATTTTCATTGGATAAAATCTTATATGTAAATATATATATTAATACGTAATTATACATATGTTTAAACAATTTTATGTATATGCATTTTTATATTATGTGAGCATATATATTTCATTTCTTAATCGGACTACAGAAAAGTCTTTAAAACTAATGATTTTTTCATTCTTCACTACTGAAACCTTCATCAGCTGGTTGAAATCTCTGGTATATTAAGGTGAAATTGGACATATTTCATTGTTGTAATAAAATGTTATTTAATTATGTTCTGAAACATAAGTACAAATGTTGATGAATTCACTAATTTAATTTTGAGGCATAAACAAATTGTGTTGAGGAAAAATAGAGGTTTATACACATCAGGGGAAAAAAAACTAGAATCAGAAAATTTAAATTTTGATCTCTGTTAAATGGGCATATATTTTCATTTTTTGGTAAAATTTTGGTGGACATATATTTTTCATAAAAAAATCTGGAAAAAATGAGTGAGAAGCTTGAAAAATATTTTATTTTTTAGGCTTACAATAATTATATGATATGCATATTGGTTGACCTATGTTAGCAATTTATTGCTTTTCTACTTTGTGGGGCAGATTGAAGCATTTGCTATCTAACCCTGATATGAGTGCACTAACCAACCCCATAGTATACTTCCTGATTTACATTACTTTGCACATCACTAGTTGTAGTAAACTTGTTGCAATTTTTCTTAAATAATATGTTAGGTACGGGTATCCCTCACATTATGCATTAATTGGTTCTGAAAAATAATTACTTAACATACTTAGCCGTACGACCATGAAATTTGGTACACAGATACTTGAGGACCCAAAATGGTGCATTTTGGCATTTTTTAAAATTTTGAATTTGTTTTTTAGTTATTTTATAGGCTTGGATTTTCTTTACAATTGCTAAAATCACCATAAAATGAAGGGAGAAAAATGCCATGTTTGAATTTCATTCGAGGCATGGCAACAAGATCATAGATAAGCACCCCACTCGCGAAGTCAGGAATCTCCGATGGCTAGTACTTTGGTAATAGGATTTAAAATTCATAGTTTTGCAGATAGAGATTCAAATTTTTAAATATAAGATTGTAACAGTAATAAAAGCATTCTCTGAAAAAAAATCACGTTTCTATGATAATAACTTCTAAAGTTTTAAGTTATCGCATTCAGTCATTGCAAAAGACAGTTTCATATTTCAATGGAGATTCCGGGTTCCCCCTATCTGGATCAGATGCATTTAAAGATGGGTGAATCCAATGTGTTGTGCATAATGGATGGATTCTTGGCATTCGGGAAGCTACTTCCAGAGAGAGGTTTTGAATCTTTTATTTTTTCTTTGCTTTGTGGATAGCATGTTTTTTATTTTGCTTAGGGGATGGGTAGCGTACTTAGTGAATTAAGTAGCAATGGGCATTTATTTACAACCCAGTCAATGCCGAGTAATTTGTTCTAGGTTCACATATATTTTAGTTATTATGATGCATACCTGCTGTCTTCATGTGTCATATTTATTATACCAGGGGGTCAAAAGCAACTTTTTATATTAGGTTCCTAAATGTACTTAAGTACAGTGAACAATGGTTGGATGCACAAGGAAATTTCACTATGAATATATGTTACTCCTATGCATAGTAACTAATATTATGACCTGAAACTGAAAAATCAGTTATCTAAAAAGGTTTATTATATTATTATCTAATTGTTTTAAAATATTGTCTAGGGTAGGTTTCATTATATGCTGCTCTATCCATTGGCCTTCAAATAAAGATGTTAGTTAGCGGTAATCTATAAAATTACTGATGGCTGCTTAAAACTTGCCTGCTAGCACAACTTTATATATATCCCTCTTCCTTGAAAAGCTCTCCTTCAGTATTTGCAGAATAAGGAGATTCAGTTCTGATATGATTTATGTCTATAATTAAAAATACTTTTTGTGTGGACTTGTTAAATTTTATTTTTAACTGTTCATGATTTTTCTGTTTTTTCTACTTAATAATATAGTTCTTACACTAATTTTTAAAACTAAGGTTCTACTTCATGTCTAATTAGCATGACATGACAGCAAATCTAAATCAATATTATCTAGTTTTGATCCCAAATATTATATTTGTAATTCTTTTTCAGATTCTGGTCCCAAAACTTTAAAATTATTTATTAATCAACCTCGAACACTAGATTTTGACCAAGCTGATTCTTCAGAACCTGTTCAGATTTTACAGTAAGAGTTTAATTATTGAATTCCTTTGTCACTAATATCTATTATCTTTCATTTGGTTGATCTTTTTTTTCTTCTTTGCTACAGATTAAAACCTGAAGATTTAAATGGTGAACAACTCATACCTTTAAGATATGTCAAGTTTCAAAATGTTCAAAATTTACAGGCAAGTGTGATTTTTTTCATCCTGTTGACTGTTTCTTGTTAAGATCTTTGAAGGTTATTTATCAAGATTTATTTTTACTATATTATGTTTTATTATGTGTAATGTATACTGTTATTTGCAATGGGCATTTAACCTAACTTTGAAAACACACTTTACAAGCGGGCTATGTCAGTATGAACTTGGCTGTTGCAGCCTCATGTAGCTCAAGCTGAATTTTGAAGAAATTTAAAGCTGGATTCATGGTAATACTGAATTCATTAGCCTTCGTAGAGCTTCGCAAAATTGTGGAATAATGCACGTTATCTTGTTTTTTTTTGCAGATATCGGCTATTCTATGCTGATGGATGCATAAGGACAAAACTGGTCCAAGTATGAGAACTACTGATTTAAGCAAGTCTACAATGTTGTCACAGATTTATTCTTATTTTAAAAAGGAACATTAGTTAGTTTATTAAGTGTTCCATTGCTTAACATGTTGCTTAGCTTGAGATTGTGTGGCTAAAAAGTTGCTTGCAATTAGTTTATTTTTGTTCTAACATTTTAACACTTTACAACATAGTTGAAAAGTGTTTATGACTTTGTTCATTCTGTCTGTCTGTTAGCACGATAACTGCCATAAAAATGACTTTATCAAAATGAAATTTTAGTATGTTGTTCAGACAGTGTGGGACCTATGGGAATATAAATTAATAATGTCACCCAATTCGTTTTGGTTTGAATCCGGGTTCAAAAAATGAAATACATTGAACCCTATGGGACCTAATTTTTCAAAAAAATTTTAAGCGGATTTAGAATTCACAAATTGCTTCGAAAGTTTTAGGAAATATTCAAATTATCCCATAAAATATATAAAAAAAATTTCAGCAAAATATATTCAGTAGTTTTTTAAATAAAAATTAAAATAACAATTATACTCTTTATACATAGATTACGTGACCATTATATGAAGAGATCACATGACCCACTTCAAAATAAAATATGTTATCTATTTTGTGTCAAAATTGTGATTTTTATAGTTTTATTTAATTCATATTTAGTCTTGTATCCATTCTAAAACCACTTTATTTTTGCTTAAATTCTGTGAATCTACATACTGAAACAACGCAATTACCATATAGTTGAGTTTAAATGATCATCCAACTTTGATTATTTCTACAACGAAGCCTATTTTTCACCTATGTAAAATGTAAACAGCAAAATATGTAGAATGAGTTGTATTAGAATTGCTGTATTTCTTTAACACAAAATCATTTAGTTCATGGAGCCTGCATAGCTGATATGAATGAAATATTCATTGATTTTACAAAGAGAAGGACGATTTTTTTCGATGAAGTTTTACGCATAGAGTTTAATTACTTATAGCTCCATGGTCTTAATTTTTAAATAAAATAAATTATTATAGTATTGTGATGAATGACATGAATGGGAAATTATTTATGAATGAAATGCTGCTTTTATATAGAGAGCCAGACGTGTTATATTTCGATGACATAATTTGAATAAATTTCATTTGTTTTTGATGAAGTTTTCAAATATAATAAATTATTGTAGTATTATGATAATTTTAAAAATATTACCGAGTAATGTATCGCATTTTAGAGATGTTTAAACCAGACAATTTATGCAGTCACTCAATGCCTTCATTTGAATGAAGTTCATTTTTTTCGATGAAGTTTTAAGTTTTCAAATATAACAAATTAATGTAGTATTGTGATAATTTTTAAAATATTACCGAGGAATGTATCACATTTTAGAGATGTTTAGTTTAAATATAATTGCATTGAAGTTGGAAAGTGTTTCATAATCAATGCTTTATGCATTATTCATCTTTCTTGTTAATAATTTGCTTTTTCCCTCCCTAGATTTTTGTAAAAGATAATCAGGCAGGCACAGAAACTACTCGCATTAATCATTTAGCAATAATAGGTAGTACAATTTCAATGACTAATATGGGTGACTTTAAGAGGGTAAGTATTTTCTTATACAATATAATTTTGAGTTTTAGTGTCATTTTATGTGCATTTTTTAAATACAGTAAAGCTCCATTTTTACATTTCTCAAAGGAACAATAAAAAGATATAACAGCAAAATCATACAAGCATTATTTATGTTAAGATCCAAAATAGTGATAGCAATTTAATTTATAACACCCTTACATTTTATGAATTTATTTTTTTTATTTTGATTGATTTCCTTTTTATTCACATATTTATTAATAAACTAATATAAATTTTTATGAAATACATAATTATTAAGTAATACACGTTTTGACAGATATAATTAACAAAAACAACTACTTTTCTTAATGATAATGTTAAAAAAAAAAGTCCTTAACTGTTTGTCTTTAGGCTTATATTATAATTAAAACATTTTGTATATAATTTAACTAAAATATTTTTGCATCTGCTTTCTAAAAAAAAAGAAATGAAAGTTGAGTTACAATAGATGTCATTACATATATATGGTGTAATCTTATTTGTGAAACCTGTACCATTTTATCTTTGCTACTCATTTTCTGTATTTCGTGCTCATATCAGTTCTTTAATTATAAAAAGTTTTGTTTTTTCGAAAGGATTACAATTAACATAAACCTCAAAAGTGATTTCAGAAATCAACATCCTAATTTTCAGCAATGTCAGTTTCAATGTCAGTCCAACCAGGCCCAGAGACAAGGTTTAAGATTAGCTCTGAAAAAAGGGACATGATTGGTCTTTTCAACTTTTCCCATCGTATACATTATTGAAGAGAAAAAAATTAATCCAATGGGCCTGCTTTGCCGGGAAATCTCCAGAGATCACGTTGGCTGTATCCGGTCCTGATATCACTCATTTTTTGGTTTCCAGAATAACAAATTCAGTTTTGTTTGAAACAATTGCTCTTAGAATTCGAAATCATTCTCTGGTGTATTCTGTCTGGCATATTTCTAATACACCTTTAGGATCATCATCCTGCGAGACTATGTACTGTAGTCATAGTCATGGGACCAGTTTTCATTCATGTTTCTCACTCTGACATGGGCATAAGCATTTTTTAAAATTCAAAGTAATGCACATTAAAAATTCATAATTTGCTTTTTATCATAAATACTTTGTAGTTATGTAAATCTTTGTGCTTCATATTGCTGTCTGCTGTCAAAACTTTCAAATGTTAATATAAAAGGAAAATGATGTTAGTTTATAAGCCCTCATTTTTTCCCATAAAAAAATAATTTCATAAAAAATCAACATTTTTCTCCATGAAAAAAATACAAGTTCAGAAAAAATAGGCAATTAAAAAAACAAGTGCAGTTGCCACATAATTTGAATTGTAACCAACTACTGGTGTATATTACTGCAATCTAACCTTTTACACTTTTTGCATAAAATCTTGCTTGAACTGCATTAAAATATCCATGTGTAAACACATTTAGAGTCCTTAAAAAGTCTGTATTTTTTGTTAGTTGCAAAGAGTGGTGTGGAAACCCTAGAATAATATAAGAAAATATAATAGTTTTAACCTAAAAAAAATAAGCAAAAAATATTTGAGTCCTATTGTTTTCAAAAGAAAAAAAATCCAAAATCATACAAGTAAAATATGCATATATATTACCCATTTTAAAATTGCTTGAGACACTTAAAAAATATTTAATATTATTACGTTAAGCACCATGTCAGTCACCAGTGATTGACGATATATAATTTAAAAAATTATATTTTATACTGAAAATTAAATAGTTTTGAAGATTATAAAAAAATTATCTAAGTATTACTTCTTACCAGAAAAATTATTTTAATGGTTATTGTTGAAACACTGGATACACATAAATAGTTGTCCTATGCAGGTTTCACAGAATGTTATTTGTTTTGTCAACTTTCTGGCAATATCTCTTCTGAAGCGTACTGCATTATCTTCGTAACATTTTGTACAATATCTCTGAACTTTCAATACTCTTCCAGTGTTTTTGTTGTAATTTGTGACAAGATATTTGAGGTGTATTTACAATATTGCTACTTGGAATTTCTTCATCCTGACAATTTACAAGATAGACAGCTAATTTCTTTCAAAATTATGTAATGCTCATATTCTTTTTGGTTGTATTTTTAAATAAAATATGAACATTTAGAGCATTTATACTGAGGTATTTAGTAGGAGCTCAAAGATTAGCCGGCATATTGTGACATGAACGAAAGTAAAACAAAGTATGCTCGGCACTTAATGTGTTAAAGTAAATTTAATTTTGTAATTTGAGATATTTTATAGTAAGATAATTTTATTTTGTAATTAAAGGAGCTGCATAAATATCTTTGTATTTCACAATATATTATCTGTTACAGTACAAGCAAAAGATAATATATTTCACAATATATTATCTTTTGCTTGTACTGTAGTGCTTTCAACATTTTCACTTGCAATTATCACTGAGTAGTCAGAACTGAACTTGCTGCTGCAGAGACATATGGTTTTTTTCAATATTATCCCCCCTCCTCTCCCCCTGTCTTTTTTATATATGTAACTACTACAAAATGTACTTGGCATTATTCGGAATTTAAAACAGGGTTTAATTGAATTTATTTATCCAATATTTCAAAAGGCATAGTTACATCCCACCTAATGTTTAGCAATCATATCTTTAAGCAAATGCACAAAAAATACTATGCATATACCTAAATAAGTATCTTTAGACCCCTGTGTTGGCACCATCTTAATGAATTCATAAGCAAAGCTGCTTAAACCACTTTTGCAATCTAGGTACACTCGTATAACTGGTGTGATATGCCCTATAACACTGATTCCACGTTAAGCAGGTTCCTTCTTTGGGAAGGGGTTGTATCCAAACCATGCAAGACTTCATTTAAGTGCCTAAACAGAAACTACAGTTTTATAGAGAAAAGCTAGTATATGTATTGAAAATTTTTAAAAAAGCATTCTAAGACAGAAATTTGGAAAAATAGGCTGTTAAGTACCTTATTATCTAATCATAATTCTCTCCCAATTTCCGAAATGCCTATGTGGAACAAAATTTTTTATCGACTATAAATGCATCATTGCTCCCCATAGCAACAAATATGCCCTTCACCTAGGTTGTGATTCCATAAAGCATAGCAACATATGAGGGAAATTTGCTGCAGAAATGAAAAACATCAACTTTTGTATTTTCCTCTAAAAAATTATAGAAAAATCAAAAATAGAGTAATTAAAAACTTTTTTAATTAGAATGTGAAGATATTAATCCATATTCATGCCAGTGGTTAGAATTGCGCAAATCTTCCATTCTTGGTATGTGACGAAATAAAAATGAAATGGCTTATAATGTGCATATTTAGATATATTTAAAAATAGATAAATATGAAGGAATTGTCCTACAGATTTAGCTCAAAGATCATTAGAAAGAACGTTCTTCAATTTTTCCAGTGGTGTGTAAACTCTGTTATAATATTTTGATCACTAAAGAACCAATTTCTGTGAAAATCATTCAAATTACACTTCAACATAAAATAACCAAAAAAAACTAATTAGAAGTTTAAAAAAACTCAGTGATGTGTGTCTTCCCGGGAGTTCAACTATCCCTGTACCAAATTTAACAGCTGTCCAAGGCTTCTATATATTTTGATCAGGCATTTCTTATCATAATGAAGTGGTTACTAAATTTTTCTAAACTGAAAACTATTAAAACTCATGGTAATGTAATAAATGATTCATGGATAAATCATCCTTTATCAAGAATTATCATGCTTTACGTTTTGAAAATGGTGTTTATTATTTATTTTGACAAATGCTGAAAGAAATTAATCTTGAATTTAAATATTTCAGACAGGTCCCAGTTTTGTCTCTCTCTCTCTCCCCCCCCCCTCCCTTAAGTCTAAAAATAAATATTTTGTTAGTTTAACAGCACAAAAATTCGATTAAATGTCTCAACTGATTTTAGAGGCAAAGAACTGCCTTCTTCAGGATAAAAGATGCTTGAAGCACCAACACCAATAAAGGACAGATGCATTTTTACCTTTGTTGGTGCACTGTCTTAGTTTTAAGGGAGTGGTCTTTTACTTTTGAAATCAGTTGAGACCTTTTAATTGACTTTTTGTGTATGCTGTTAAACTAATGAAGCATTTAATTTTGGATTATTCCAATAAATAGTTTGAGTAAAATTTTATATTAAGTGTTTTAATAAACTGCCCTTTAAAAGGTTAAATACTTTTGTGCACCTTGGCCATCCATTGCCTACCCTTTGTTCAGGGTTCTCATGGTCCTTAAAATAAAAGTGTTTTATTTTTACATATATATTTTCAAGGCACTTAAATATGCTTGAAAATGCTTGGAGGTCCTTGAAAGTGCTTTAATATAGAATTCTTGCCTTCTATTGAAACTTTTGTGAAGCATTTCTGTCTTGGGAAATCACGCTTTTAAAAGGAATGGTTTTGCAAAGAATGTTGTAATTATGCTCAGAGGGAAAAGAGTGATGAAAACAGGTCTAATCTATTACAAGGATGAGGGTGTTTTGTTTCAAAGTCAAGAAAAGAAAATTTTAAAGTACAGTACTTAGTCAACTGGTAACTATATATATGGAAAAGTTCTCTTTATAAAATCTAATTCTCATATAGGTTGTAAAAGAAAAAGCAGATAAACTTGCTTTAAACTTTGTTTTAATGCACAACACTATAGGAAGTCAATAATTTAAATCTTTAAGTGTGTTTGTTATATCTAAGACTTTTCCTAGTTAGTGCCTTACAGATAACATGGAAGAGGTGTTCGATGAAAATAATTTTCAAAATAAGACTTAAAAAAATAGAATTAGGATCTGTAAAAAGACATTTTCATTCTACAAAATGGCTGAAACCCTATTGCTGAAAAGCTGTACAAACTAGTAAAATTGTTCAAGGGCAGTAGAGAGATGAGTGAGCACTTTCTTGTTTATTTGCATTGCTCTGTAGTAGTGCAGAAGTTGCTTCAGGCAATGTACTGTATTTAGTTTTTAAAAGTGTTTGTGTTACCTAAATAGATTTTTTCTCCCTATATTAGGTTGCTGGCAAAGCAGGAGAGAGCCATTAGCTGGATTTTCAAAAGATCATTTTGCTACATTTCAGAAAATTTTTATTTGTACTAAAAGTTTTAATCATGAAATGTCCAGTGTTTATTGGAAATTCCAGGAATTCATGCTCAAAAGTGGAAAATAAAATTATAATTTTATTTGCACAAGTTGCTTAAAACAACAAACATTGGTTGTTATGTCTATATAATGCTAGTTATGTAAAATAATGTACTTGTTACCTTTTTACTTCAATGAGTATATTTGTTTACAATAAAGTATATACATCTGCAAAAATTGTTTCATTTATTGGGGTAAAACATAGTCATGTTTAGAGTCCACTTCTGAGGAAGCCTGTTTGTGATGTTGCAAAGATCATTTCATGGGATCACCAAACTATAAAAATATTGAAAAAAGAAAATTCTCAGCTTATATTTTTATTTATATAAACAGAATAATTTAAGAATTTGGTAATGTTAATGAGGATACATTTTGGAATTAGCATATCAAATGTGTTAGCCAGAACTGTATATTATATTAAAACAATTTTTAAACAGAGTTCTCGAAAAGTTTTACAATAATTGGCAAAACTTTAAAAAAAAAGTTTCGAAAATTTTAACAGCCATTTACAAAATTTTCGAATAAATTAGCAACTAAAACTTTTGCCAAATATTTTAATCAAAATCTATTTTTTTGTTGGCTATTTTCTGATTTATTCACATTTGGCAGGGTGATAAATGAATGTTTAGTGTGAACCCTGCATTAAGCATCTTTTTTCAAGGTTGAAGTTTTAATCAGACTACTTAACATTACTGGTATGAAATTTATACCATCTAATTATCTACATACATAATTTTTATTACAATTTTAAATCAGCTAAACAAAAAATAGAGCATGGTTGTCAAGCATGTTTTAATATAGCAAAAGTTTTAATATGACCTGCTTGAATTAAAAAGATTGCAGGATTTAAATACAAAAATAAAAATTGTTGAAAAATAATGAAAATGCTATCTTAGCACTGGCTAGATTTTAGGCAGTGCTTGGAGAAATAAGTCAATGCAACAAAAAGAAAAGATACAAGCTTTATGAATGATGATGAGTGGTTGAATAATGTGGCATTCCTAGTAGATATCACTTAAGTATCTTGCTGACTATATGAAATTACAAGGAAGGGTCCTTGTCCACAAACTGTATGAGCATGACCAAGTATTCATAAAGACAGGAATTGTTGATTATGAGAAAATGTGCCCATTTTACTATGCTAACAATGTGTCTGAGATGATAAACTATAAAAAATACTCTGAATTGATTGATAAACTCTGATGAATTTACAGGAATATTTTAGGAAACATAATTGTAAAATTGCTTTAAGATCCATTTAGAACCAATGTCACCAATTTTCAGCGATATGTTTCGGATGGAATTAGTCAAGATCCAAAATGACACCACGAGTTTTCATAGAGTGATTTGTTAATATTTTATAAAAAAACAAATAATTTCCCTCAGATTTATCCAAATGTCTCAAAATATACCTTTCAATTCATTGCACTGTTTAATAACACCTATTGATATGGACAGCTGTTGTCAAGGATAAAAACCATAAGAAACAAAAGCAAGATTCTGACAGTCGAACATCTTGCTGGAATTCTAAACTTTGATAGTATCAACAAATGTATGGGCAGATATTTACTACTTAAAGCAATGCCAGACTTCGCATTAAAGTGTTTAATCTAGAATTAAAAAAAAAAAAAGTTATAAATTACTGTGAAACTTTAAATATCTAATTTTATGGTCCTTTTTCTATAAAAACAAACTTTTTGAAAAAGGCAACTGAAATGACCTTTTACACAGTAAGGTTGGAGAATATCTTTATAACAATGTGACAACTGTTATAAAGTTTATAACACTTTTCACACTGTCAACCCTGTGCAGTTTCACTGACTATCGAAAAGAACTTTTAAGCCTGAATATTCAGACTTTATTTCCTTCTCACTCATTCATGGCTTTTGTGTTACGCATCACAATAGCTTGCATAGAGTAAGATTATAGCAATGTAACTATGAGTAAAGCTTGCACCTTTTTTTGTGTGAGGTGTACTTTCAATTGAATTTTGATTTTATGTTTAATGAGTGAATAAAGTGAATGTTTTATTAAAAATAGCCTTCTGATTAGAACAAATGTCTGTATATCCTGGAATTCTGATGCTTATTAAATGTATACACAGTTTTGGTCAGCCCTGTTACTGTGACTTTTCAACACATTATGGTGACCCATGTCAAAAGATAGATTAAAATAATCATACCAAATTTCATTTGAATTGTTCAATAGCTTCCACAGCTATTTAGAAACAAGTATTATTTTAAATATACACTTTATAAAAAAAATCGATGCACCAAGAAGGAGTTGTCCGATTGTAATGAAATTTCGTATACAAAGATATTTTGAAAGAACATGCAAATGAATAAAATTTGGTGTTCAATGAATAAATAGTGGGAGCTCTAGCACATCGGAACTGCGCATTCAGCAGGTGTATATAAAGGAGCAATTTTGAATCTCTGGTCAAAATTTCTGTTTCATTTTGACTGCGGATATCTTGCGTCGACTGTAATAATGCCTCGCTGAAAAATTCGTATTCATTATGGGCATATGTCAGAGTTTGAAAGAGGTCGTACTATTGGATTGAAGGAGGCTGGTTGGATGAATCGAAGAGTTACTCGACATGTGGGCCGAAGCGATGCGGCGATTAGACAATGCTGGCAAGAGTGGGTCAACAACAGCAGATGTCAGCGTCAGGACAGCAATGGTCGACCTAGGGCCACAACAGAACGGGAAGACCGAGTGATTGTCAGAGTGGCTGTCACAGCACTGGCATTGTCAACTATCCAACGTGCGACCTGCACGCTTGTCCAACATGACCCTCTGCAAACTGAGAGAGCTGAATTTACGCTCACGCTGACCGTTACGCCTCTTACCTCTTACACCTGTACACTGTCAAGTCCGATTACAGTGGTGCTGGGCTTGATCAACTTGGAACTGCGCTGACTGGGGACGTATAGTCTTTAGTGATGAGTCCCGTTTCCAACCGTGTCCTGACGACGTCCACAGACGTGTCTGGAGATGTCCAGGGCAGTGTGGAGATCTTGCCCTTAATATCGCACGCCACACATGCTCACAACAGGGTGTTATGGTCTAGGGTGCATCTCCTTTGATAGTCGAACCCTTTTGGTAGTCATTTCTGACACACTGACAGTACAGTGGTACATAGACAACATTCTACGACCGGTTGTGTTACCGTTCCTTTTGCGACACCCCGGACTTACTTTTTAACAAGATAATGCCCGGCTGCACACAGCACTTGCTGCTATGAATTGTTTTCAAGCTTGCCCAACACTTCCTTGGCCAGCTAGGTCTCCTGCTTTCTCTCCCATAGAGCACATTTGGAACGCTATGGGAAGGCGATTGCAACCATCCCGGAATGTTGACAATTTAGCACGATTGAGACAATTTGGCAAGACATTCCACAGGACACCATCCGTGAACTTTATCAGTCTATGCCATGCCGGGTGACATCTTGCATTCAGGCCAGAGGTGGACCAATACCTTATTGACTTCCTCCCTTTGTATACGGTCAAACTCTAAATCATTAAATTGTTCTGAAATTTTAATCCTTTTTTTATGCATGTTCTTCACATCCACCAATTTTTATCATAATCGGACAACTCTTTGGTGCGTCGATTTTTTTTGTTAGAGTGTATATGTAACAAATTAAGTATAAAAATGTGTACTATTTTGAGAATGATGCTTGCTAATGCTTCATAAATTATATTGTTTACTTTTAAATTAAAAAAAAATCTGATGTGTCAACACAGATTTGCCAATTTCGATTTCATGAGAATAAATGATACAAATCAAAGCTTTCTTATTACTCTTAAAATATTCATCAGACTTACTGCTGTTATCGATTAAAATAAACATGCAAAATTTTATGTAATCCTCCTAATTATTTCAAGAAATATCGTGCTCCCCTGTAGAAAAGTAATATTTTAAATATCTGAAAAATGGCATACTGTCTATTTATTTTCAGTTAAAAGTACTTGTAAAGTGGGATAAAATAATTTGGAGACAGAAAACCTTTTTTTCTTATTTTATGCACGCATGAAAGAAAATCACATTTACAGGAAGAAATATAAAAAAGCTGCCTTTTAGCATCTTTAAAGAACTTTTCCCTTTTTTCACTGAACAAGCCTCTTGGAACATCCCTTTTAATGATAAGTATTTCTCTGGATGCTTTTTTAATATAATTTTAATTATAGTGCTTATGGTTGAAAATGGAGTTTTTTCCCCATAATTCTTGCACTTTTGATATAACTATTGATGATATTTCCGAAAATGCTGGTTTTTTTTCCTAAAGGGCAATTTTGTTAGTCTTTTAGGCCCTTGAATATAGTACTTCATAATATCATAGAATACGGGCAATGCTCCTCAACTACATCATCTGTATTTTCAAAGACAGGGCCTTCTCTCAGAAGGAACTCTAAGCTTTTTTTCTCTGTGGTATTCTATTACACCTCCTTTAGCCTTCATATCATTCCTGTCCATTAAACATTTGTAGCAAAAAGATTTTAAATTACCATTAACATAACATTTTAAAAATTGGGTGATTTTATCTTATGAACTTTAATGGTAATGCTAACGAAAAATATTGAGTTCTTTCTTTCAAAGTATTAATGAAGCAGAAAGGGAGATGATTGCTGAGTACTGTGTTTAATTAAATAATAATAATAAAGACCTTTAAAATATACTCTAAAAACATTGCATTGGTTTCATATTTTGAAAGCTATACATGCTCCTTTTAAACAATTATATTACAAAAAAAGAAAAAAAAAAAAAGGTGCAGCATAATTGAAAACATTCCACTACAAAGTGGTTTATTTAAACCTGATTCTAAACCCGTATATATTTTTCAGATAAAACTATTTAATTTTTATTTCTAGTAGGTCTTATGTGTTTTTTGATGGTGGTAATATATTTGACAGCAAAATTTGTAAACCAGAGAGATATTCTCTGAAATTACTAATTTTTATAATTAAAGGCTGCCTTTAATGCTCATGTAGAACCTAAAAACATCTCTTAATTTAAAACATGTTTACATTTCTAAATTTATGATTTCAAAAGGTACCTTTTTCACTAGTGCTAAAACGATTTGAAAAAAAAAAAAAAAAGAAAATTACTCCACCCTAATAGCTATGCCACTTCTAATTTATACAAAAAGAAAAAAGCAATTATTAAATGGAAATCAGAGAATATAAAGTGAAATCTACAAAATTAAAATATCTGGTTATCAGTGGCAAATGCTGCGGTATGATTAGTATGGTGCTGCCATACTAGCCATACCACATTAGAATTAGAGTAATAATTAAAATAAAATCTGCATTCAACAAAAAATTGTTTGGAAAATTTCAATTAGATGTATGCATCTGTAGCCTAAAGAAATAGTTTATCAACACCTTTATTCATGCCTTTCAACCCTTTGAACAATCCTCTAAATCCCTCGGGACTTCCTATCAAGCTCTCATCAGACCCATTCTTGATTATGGCTTTCCTATTTATTGCTGTGCCTCAAAGACAAACTTGAAAAAACTGGAGGGAGTTCAGCTAAGCGCCGCTCGCATCATTACCGGAATGAAACGAAGTTGTTCATCAGAGATTGTACTTTATGAGGCGGATTTGCAGCCTCTTATTGACAGAAGATTGGCAGGATTGGTCAAATACTTCAATAGACTTTACAGTCTAAACCAAGATAATAAAACTGCCGGTTATTTAAAAAATTGGACTTGTAACCAGAGACAAGAAAAATAGTCCATTCAGTCAAATTAAATCTCAACAACTAATCGCAGAGAATGTTGAACCACATTTTCATTTTCTACATAGTAATCTAAATCCTAGTGTAGAATTTTTCAATGTTCATTTCCATGAAGGCCTTGAAACTACTCAAAATAAGAAAGATTGTTTACCCGTTTTTCTTAAACAATTGGCCCTGGAGATTATTGCCAAAATCCCTCCAAATGATATTACTATCTACTCAGATGGTAGTAGAATGGACGAAAAGGCAGGAAGTGGAGTTTTTATTAAAACACCTACAGATGAATACTCGATAAAACAACGAAACCCCGACTACTGCTCGGTTTTCCGAAGCGAATTACTAGCACACATATGGGACTTGAGATTATAATGAGTGCGGGCAACTATGGAGGTATCTGGATACTATCTGATAGCCGTAGCTCTATTCAACACCTTAAAAACTGGACCTACATTGGAAATAAAACCAGCTTATCTATCATTCAGAAAGTAAAAATCTTCTCCCACCAGCATGAAATACACTTTCAGTGCATCCCGTCCCATGTGGATATTCACGGAAACGAACTGGCGGATTCCCTTGCTAGGGAGGGACTGGATCTTCCTGTTCCTGCTGCCGAGGAGCTTACTTACCTGGAACTATTCTCGAGGCAAAAGGCCCAAAACAAAGAAAAATGGCTTCTGCCTCCCTCTCACTGCTGGTATAGGGGAAATAGACCAGGACTTTCTCTGTCTCTTCCTTGTGACAGGCAACTCAACACTTGTCTATCCCGGCTAGCCAGTGGACACTTGAAAGGCCTGTTGTATTCTGGAGGCCAAAAAACTTTTCCCATTTGCACTAAGTGCCGGCAAGTCCAGGCTTCGCCAGAACATATTTTGGACTGTCTCGGGCTGGACAGGGAGGACATTTTTGGTTCTCCCCTTTTGGTATCGGATATTATTAAAGTCAACGGTTTTACTGATCTGATCTGACTCTGTCAGACCAGATAGGAGATTAGCAACAACATTTTTGGTTTGACATTTTTGGTTCTCCCCTTTTGGTATCGGATATTATTAAAGTCAACGGTTTTACTGATCTGATCTGACTCTGTCAGACCAGATGGGAGATTAGCAACAACAACCCTTTGAACCTTTCAATAAAGCAGATAACATGATGAAGAAATTTAGAATTTTAAGTTTATTCACTGCTGGAATTAAATTTAACATTTCATAGAATATGAGCACATTTTTTAAACTTTTGATGAATGCTTGGTGAACTTTGTTATTTTTTATCATCCCAAAACACCTGCCCTAGCTTCAATGAATAACACAACAGAAGTAACATTACAAGATAAAACTGCTGCTTGTGAGTATAATACTTTCAAAACTTCCTTAAAGAAGAAAGTAGATATATAACTTGCATATATCTGCTTTCTTTAAGGAAGTATTGAAAGTGTAAGTAACATTTATTACCATAAGTATTATCACCTTTAAATCCCTTGAGTATTGCTGCACTGGCATTCCGGTTATATTTTCTAAAAATAAGGATCATTTTGCAATATTCTTCATTTATAAACATAGTGGACATGGCTCATAAAATCGAATTAAAAATAGGATGAAGTGACAAATATAGCATAAGGATAAAATACTGCAGATGGAATGTTCTTTCAACTTCAGATTATTTTTTTTCTGGCTTTGATTACGATGATGTCTACCCACAAATTGTCTGTCAAATAAAATCATTAACATTCAAACTAAATGTATTGAATCATTTGTTATACAACTGCCTCCACCAGTTTGAAGTTTGAAGAATTTGAAGTTTAAGTTTGTGTGTGTTTGCAGTCTGTAGTGGGAAATCTAAGCATTATATGACTTTTAAACAAACTTTGGAGTCCTTATGTTGCATAGACAAATTTTAATGAATGTTTAAAAACATATACTTTTTATTCATTTTAAACCTCTCCAATTTTTATATTACGATATATTAAAATTGACACACTGTCCAATGTTTATTTTTTCTGCTTAAAGTATCACAGAATACTCCAGAAATTTTTTTTTCATAAAACCATCCGTTGATTAATTATAAATCTTTTAAGCCAACGATGCCTTCAATTTTTGCAGTCTTCATAGCAGGTTGACACTGATTTAAGGACTCTTCAACTTTTGACAACTAACGTCAGTTGACAACTAACGTCAGTAGCGCATTTTCCCAAGGTTTATTAACTTTGGGAATATAAAATATGTCCTAATATTTTTAATTTGGTATTATATTATCATTATGAGTATTATGCTAAAATTTGACTGAAATTGTATGAAAATTTACCGAGTTTGCAATAAATTTTGTGTTTAAAGGTTAACTCTTTTGCAATTTCAAGCTTCATTTCATTTGTGTTGTGAGAATGATTCTGTCAGTAGATTTTAACATAGAATGTAGATTCTTTGCAAGTGGCAGATTTTGGTTTTGTGATTTGTTGGAGGAGGGGGGGGGGGGGGGGAGGGTGTCATTTGATGCCTGTTGCACAGATGTATACAGATTTTTATTTTGTTATTTTATATAACTACCCTGCTTTAACTCTAAGGCAATGCAGGACAGGGGACCATTTCTAGTTGTAATATCAAAATCGGAGAGGTTTAAAACGAATGTAAAGTATATATATTTTAAAAATTAATTAAAATTTGTCTATTTATCGTATGGACTCTATTCAATCAAAGTTTGTTTGAAAGAGAATTTTTTGATCTTTCCAATAGTGTTAGGATGGAAAATCTGCAATATTTTAGATTGCTAAGGAATTGATTTGTATATATATTGACCTTAATTGGGGTAAAACAAAAATAACTAAAAAACTTATTTGAAATTAAAAAAAAAAATTCCGAGGTGCACCTGTGTACCAAATTTCATAACCGCACGATGCTTAGATTTCACATTACAAACTGCACACACACATATATGTATATATATCTTTCTTTACTATGTAATATAAATGCTATAGGTATGTGCTAACAGCAATTGTGAACTCTGTCATTTGTATGTATATACAAAAATATGGAAAGATGAAATTGGCTTTATTACATTCATTAATATTTTGTGTCTTTGTTGACATTTATAGTATTCCTATAATGTTACAATACGTCTTACATTACAGAAATGGTACATATAAACTTTATGGGAATGACTTCACATATTTTGCATAAAGTTTTACAGAAAGTTAACATGCAATTGTAAATATTATAATACTAAGCAAAATTCACTTAGACTGCTTGTCTATAAGAATCTGAAAAATAAATACTTTATTAGTCACGGCATACATGGTTAAAATAGAAGTTAAGTATCATCGGGTTTCTGTGTTAAGAACATTCTTCATCAGGATACATAACACAGAGTATTAGTATTAACAAAGGCAAAAATACATCTTGCCTTCAAAATTGTTTCATACCTTTTATGCTGTGATTAACAAAGCATTTTTTTTTTAGATTATAATACTGTTTCGATAAATTTATTTAAAAGATGTGCAGTATCTAAAATATTTATACTGCTATACTACTAGCATCCATTTTCTAATGAAAAATTATAATATTTAATGAAAAACTTAATATGTAATGGTTTTCAGGGAAAAGGGTCCAGTTGTTGGAGATTTCAAAGGGTTTACATATCGTTAAGTACAGCTTTTCAAGCTGATTCTAATATACTAAATCTCATCTCTTTATTTTACAATAATTACATCTTACAAATTTTGCATTATTAATCAGTTAAAACAATAAAACAGAGAAAAACAGCTTGAAGAAGTTTGGGTTGATAGCAGGGATGGCTGGTTTAAATCCGCATGAATGCTTCTTCTGGTACAATGCAAAATCCAATGTTCAGCATTGGTGCAAAGAATGCAGAGCTCGGAAGGGATTGATGAAAAGAAGTTATAATGTCAAAGCTGCTATTGAGAAAATTGCACTAGATATTTTGGGGTCACTACCATTGACTTTGGACAATAACAAATACATCTTAGTAGTAATGGACTATTTCACAAAGTGACCAGAAGTTTATGCAATCCCTTACCAAGAGTCTACAACCATCAGTGAAGTTCTAACCCGGAAATGGTTATGTTATTACGGAGTTTCCTTGTTTATCTATTGTGATCAAGGGATGAACTTTAACTCTAACATATTTACGGGATTGTACACAAACTACTTGAAATGGACAAAACTCAAACTACTCCTTTCCATTCCCAATTGGACAGCATGGTAGAGAGATTCAACAGAACAATACCTATTTACCAAATTCAGAAATTGGCTTCAACTAAGCAAAAAGTCATCCATATTAGAAGATTAGTCCCATATTATGGACCACAGTAAATTCATATGGCATGGGACAGGTAGTCTTAAAGAGGGAGCAGTGTTACAAATACATAAAATTCTTTTTCTGCATATTGATTTCCCACAAGGAGAAAGCACTTTTACAGATAGCTATTCCTATTATGTGAAAGAAGGATTGTCATATCTTGGTGATTTTTGACTTTGAGGTCATGGGTGCCAAATGTGGTGAAATATCACCAACTTGGTGACTTTTGGCGAGTTTCCGAATCTAAACTTTCTCGAAATATTGACTCGTTTTAGAGATATGAGCACTCTCCTAGATATTTTTATGGAGAGTGTATAACAGGGGCTATCGTGATTCCTCTTTTTCTTTGGGTCTGGCCCTAAATGAGGGGTGTCCACTGTGACATCATGGTAAGAGCTGGCAGTTTCAATCCTCTTTGTTCACTCTTTCCTTTGTGTGGGTGTTTGTATTGGCGTTAACCGTTGTTTTCATTTTACAATGTGCGAAATGTTTTATAGTGCTAGTTTAAATTTATAAATCAAATATCTATTAAGTTTAAAGACTGAGTTCTATATAACAACGTAGTTTTAAAATGTTCAAGAAGGCTAGGCTTTTGGATATATGTAAACATAGTGTTAACGTGGACATAATAGAAAACGCAATGCTTTAGAAGGGTAAGCTAATCAAAGAAATTTTCTTCTTTACTGTAGTTTTTACGAAATATATAAGTATTAGACTGAACTGGTTATTGCTAGGATATATTAATAGATATATATGATATTACACATTATTATTCACATTTATAGAGATTTTCAATTAAATACTGTAAAATTTGCCGTAGATTTAATGTTTTTGTAAATAAATAAATAAATATATATATATATATATATATAAACTTAATGTCGCCTTTTATTTAAGAATAAGATTGTCAATTAAATATTTGCAGCAGATTTAATGTGTTTGTACATTTATATCTATGAATATTTATTTTTAAGTAAAAACAAGTGAAGGAGTCAATGTACTTACATTAAAAATGGTTCTTGATGCAAATATAAACGAAGAACATTATCTACTTATTGTTCAGAGTTTTAATATGAATAACTGCAAAACATCAATCAGGGATAGTACATTTATAGATTGCTTTATTATCTAATTTATGGCATTTAATGTTGTTCAATTCATTCTTCAATTAAATATTGTAAAATTTGCCATAGATTTAATGTTTTTGTAAATTTATATCTATAAATATTTATTCTTAAATAAAAAAAGTGAAGGAGTCAATATATACATACATTAAAATTAGTTTCTTAATACAGATATTTTTGTAATACATATCGTACATTCATATTTTTTTTATTTTCTGATTTATGACATTCTATTTTGTTCCATTTTTTCTGCAATTCACAGTTTAAAATTTTACCATAGATTTAATTTTTTTGTAAATTTATATTTATAAATACTTATTCTTAAATTAAAAAAGCGAAGGAGTCAATATACTTACATTAAAATTGGTTTCTTGATATAGATATAAAAGAAGAACACTATTTACTTATTATCCATAGTTCTAATATAAATTCCTGTATTTAAATGCAAAAAATTAGAGATGGTAAATCAAAGAATTGTATTTCGTTTCAGTGAGGATTTTTCTAAAAATTCAATATTACCTTTACATTTTACATTCATAGTCAGTTTCAAATTAATTTCTTATTCAGTGATTATTCTATATACAATATTTTATATTAAACATTCAAAGATATGATTGTTGCATCTGATGAAATAATGCAAAAGATAAAAATGCCTGTCACTTGCCATATGTATATATTTAATTTGTAAAATTATAACATATGTGCAACTTAAATTCCATGCTGTTCTACTATTAAATGTTTGATATTATTTTAATCAATCCTTAGAATTGTACATATATTTTAGAGTGCTTTTTGTGTTTTATGTTTGTTCTCTTTTTAAGTTACTCTAGTTCACAAGTAACTTGTTATAAATATTTTTATCTAATTTTGTGAAAACAAAATTTGTATTAGTTATTTGTATTTGTATACGTTTTCATGCATTCTTTAAAGTCTTAAAGACATTGAAATGTTAAATTGTTTTTCATTTGCGATAATTTTTTAAACTGAATATCATCTTTCCATTTTACATTTCTGGTGAATTTTTGTTCAATTGTTCTCTCTCTGTCAGTGATACTATTTATTCTATACACAAGTCAATTTTTAACAGACTATGTGTGTTGGGTTGCTTTAGAATTTAGGTAATTTGGGGATTTGAAAATTTACTTTTATTTCTTTTTCCCTGGCTCAATATTCTTAATTTGGTAATATTTAAATAATATTTATTGGCTTTTTCATTTATTCTTTAATTGGAATATTTTTAATCTTCTAAATTAATTTTCTTTATAATATTCTTAGTTAAAAATGTTCCATTCCTTAAATTAATATTACTTTTGATTTGTAAATTTTAAAAATTATTTATTTATTTGATTCCCCTTAAAATTCCCTTTAATTTGATGTCCCATTTTCCCATTTTGGTTAGAAATTCCGTTTGTTCTACAGTTTCAAGTCATTTCCATGTTTCATGTTATTTCCATGTGTGTTCTCCATGTGCAATTCAAAAATTTCAGTTGCGGCCATTTTCGGAATTCTGTTTTGCGGGCTTTTTACTGCAATTAAATGCGCCACCTAAGCGTTTTCGCGCCTCTGGAATTCGTGATTTATTTTAATTGGTTCGCGTTTTTACGGATCGTCTGCTCTCGGAATTATGAGTATTATTTTGGCAATTCTAATTTCGGTAAGCGAATTTTAATTGCTGCCGTTTATCTAAACTCTGTGTTTTTGCCGCACATATAAATACGCGCGTAGAACTTTTCAGTTTCAGTTTTTTGTTGAAATCCTTCGTCGGTGTTAGCGCGAGAAGCGCGTTGTTTATTTTCGAATGGAACTTATGTTCCACGCAAGCTTTTCAATGGAACGTTAAGTTCCTCGCGTTATTTTTTTTTACATTAGTTGTTTTAATTTAAATGATGGTTTTTTCGAGCTTTTATCGCGAAAGTCACGAAGTAGCTCTCCGGAAAGGTGTGTATTAAATTTTCTTATGCGCGCTACGTGAACGTAGCTTCTGCCGAGGACAGACGTTCTATGAAGATCCGAGTGTACCAGAAGTAGCTGTTAGGTCTGATCTCCTGAGTTTACAATGTTTTTCAAGAAAAATGCTGAATCCTCTCCTGTTTCAAGTTTGGTGATTTTCAGTAAACCAGTCTACAAAATTTATTTCCTACCAGTGCAGTTCTAATAAATTGGAACTTTCCCCCCCCCCCCCCCTGTCTGATGACCCAGCTGGTGAATATTGCTGTTATATTTAAACTCCTAATTTCTTAAATTCTCAATATTTAAAACGTATTTAATCAAAATTTATTCTGTAAATTTAAAATTCTAAACTTTATTCTGAGAGCAAATTTCTAAACCTTCATAAATTTTTAAGAGCCTGGGTAAAATTCTAAAATTCTTTTAAATTTAATATTTTTTGTTAATGATTTTCTGATGGAATTTAATATAGATTGTTTTGAGTAAAGTTTTTATGCTAATTCCTTAATTTTAACTAAGTTGATAAAATTCTAAAATTCTAATGTTAATTCTCCCTGAGTTGCCTGCCTGTGAGCAGTGTTTTTGTATTTGTTAATTTGAATTAATTTGAAGTACTATTTAATAAACTAATTTTCTTTAAACTAAATATTATGTCTTCATTTATCTTTTTTAAACACAGCAGGTTTTATATGTGTATACTCTTTTCATGAGCCATATAACTTTTCTATGTCTATAATTTTTTTTTTCCTTGTATGACAATTAAGTGCTTAAAATAGGATTCTTAAAACTTTTATTTATGTATTATACACTTTCTCTATATTTGTATGCTAGATTTTTTCATTAATGATGTCATATATATATCTTTAAATATAATTTCTACAAAACCCTTTATGGGAAATGTCCTTTCACTAGGATGGCTGGGAGAAAAGTCCATCATTTATCCAAACTCTCTGACATGAAGGGCCAGGCCTAATAAGCGAAGGGAGAGAATTCAGACCATCCGACCTATCAGAAAGGTGTAAGATAACTGTTTGGCCGGTCGGGAAGAGCCACCCAATTTAGACCGAAACCCAGTGGGAGAGGCATCCACAGGGACCGTACCCTCCTTCTCCCACCAGCAACCTCTCGGAAGGACTTAGGAACCCACATGTTTAATGTGATCATACTCCGATTGAACACTGAAGCAGTTTTGGCAGCAGATAGAATCGAACCCGGAACAACCGAGTGCAATTCCCACACGCTAACCACTGGGCTACCGAGCCCCAAATTAATTAACACCTGTGCTTAAATTACAAATTTTTGGTTTATGACTAATGAGTGAAGGAAGAAGCATGTTTTGATGCTAAGCCTAACATGGCGAAAAAATCGTAATAAATAAATTTTGCTTTAGAATACATCTACCATTATCACAAAAATACATGGGAGTTATTGCATTTGAGGAACTTGACTCCATGATTGTTTATCAGATGTGAATCTTGAAAATTTGTTTGTTTTATTGACTATTACTTGTATAATATCATCACTGAAATACGAATTAAAGAATTAATTTCCTTGAATGAGGTTTTGAATTTATATTTAATCCAAAGTTCAGAAAACTGAATAGTTGACAGATTTTCGATATATGAACTCTAATTATCCGTACCAAAAAATATTAACATTATCACTAACATCAGTGTCTTTCAAATAAATTTCCACAACTAATAGTAATTTATAAGGTAGAAAGGGAAGTGCACTATATAAATAAAAAAAAAAATCTTCCACTCTTTTTCTACTTTTTTTTTTCTTAGAAAAGGTAAAAGGGGATGTTTTGCTTTTTTTTACTCTTGATCAACTAATGAAGTTTGGATTTTTTTTTTTTTTTTGGGGGGGGGGGGGGGAGGGGAGAGTGATCTCTAATATTTTAGTAATATTCAGTCCCGATTTTGGATCATCTGTCTGGTTTCCCTTTATATTTTGGAATTGGAATGGCAAAATTTCTAAGAATAATATAGGATAAAGGATAATATAAATTTAAGCCTAAAATTTCAAGGAGATTTTGGCAAAAATAAGTAGTTTTAAAAGCCCTTAAAAACAAAATGTGCATTTAAGGAATTTTTAATGACTGTGCGAACCCTGCATAAGAGAGTCATCCCTCAGTTGGAATGAGTTTAAGTAATACGAGTCAAAATAAATTGTGAAATGAGTCAGTGTTTTAAGAATAGTATCGACTATTTTATGAAATTAGTGGAGCTGTTTTGTGAAATTAATAGTTTTATTGTGTCCCACAGTTGTTTAGAGATCTTATGAAATAGTTATCGAACTCATTGCATATTGTTCCTGTTTAATGTTTATTTGTAGTTTTAAAGCATTTATTATCCAGGAATGTAGACTCTTTTATATCCTGAGAGTACAACCATGATTTGAAAGGATACATAGTATCAAGTCAAGGACTCACATAGTTGAATATCACCTGTGACAATAAAATTATGTATAAACAGAAATAGTATATTGTCGATCTGTGTTTCCAGTATAAGAAATATCTTGCCAGATTTCAAAGGTGCTCAGAATTTTTTTGTCATCTACCCATTTAGAAGCTGGGTATCTCCCTGGCTATGTGCATGTTCTAGAATGCATCTTTATATCATTAAGGCTTTTTCACCAGAAATTAACACTATTTTACCCTTGTTTTACACCTTTATTGTCATATAATACTGTAATAAATTTTTGTCAACTTCTTATTTTTCTATGTGTATGGTATTTTTGTAGCTTTTAATACATAGAAAGATTGAGATATTTAAAAAAAAATATTACCCGCAGTTCTTAGGAAATGCTCATTTTAATTTTTTGATTGAAATGCTTAAAATATAGCCATCAGTGTATATATGTAACTGGATAGACACCGTAATGTTAATTGCGTGAGCAGATTGTACTTTACATCTGTTAGAGAAATGGATATATCAAACCGCATTGTCTTTGCAATGTGTTTTTCGCATTTTAAATAAAAAATTTTCTTGTGTATATGTGATGGATTTTAAAAATAAATAAGAAATGTATAATTTAAGATTAATAGACTAGAAGCATATAGTGTTGGGGAAAAGAATAGTTTTCAAACTGTCTTAGGCCCACAATAAAAATGTAAATATTTGGAAGGAATAATTCGAGAACCAGAACAGCTGAAAAGCAATATCATTGTCTTTCGTGGAATAATCTAATTTTTTGGATTTTGAACTTTACCTGTCCAGCCCTTTTTGAGCATATAACAGGAAGAAACAAGCTTTAGGGAATGAATTGAGAACAGGAGCAGCTAGAAAGCTCAAATGTTGAATACAGTTGTATTCAGTAATATTAATTCATTGAATTTTGAAACTTCAACGGCCAGCCTGTCCTCCACCTGCAATAGAAAAGTACACGTTTCTTTGTGAAAATATGCATAGGGACATAGTTGCATTTCAATTTCTGCTCAACTTTATCTGGTTTTTGTCTTTGCATTAGGTATCTGATTTTCCATGTCTCTATAGAAATTGCAATAGCTTATATTGCCATGTCTTTAATTTTACGTAAAAAATACAAATTTCTTCAAAAGGACACTAAAAAGCATCATCATCACATCTGTCGGATGAAAATTTGGTCTGCTAAAATTCTGTTACACAACACTGAAATTGAGTTTTATACTCAACCACTCTAGGTCCCAAGACTTGTCTGAAAGCATCTTTATAGAGAGTTCCATAACTCTGTTTTTCAGCTACAGTGCACCCAGACAAACAGATATTGCTTGATATTATTTAAGATTAGTTTTTCACATGTGTGCATAAAGTTATATTGATTCAAAACACTTTTATGAGAAAATTCTTTTTCAAACATTTCAGATACAAATCATTTTCACCTATGTGTCAGGGATGAGATTCTTCCATGGATCTGCAAATTTCCACTTTTATATTAGTTTATCAATTAAAATTATTATATTTATTATGGGTTGTATATAAAAAAGTTATTTTTCAAATATATTATTGATGAAATGAAGAGCTATTTTACAGCAGTATAACTATGTAGAAGTATTGAATCAGTTGCGTATAAAACTTAAAGTTTATAACATGTCTGGATCTTAATATTTATGTGGGAAAATTGCTGAAGATGAGAAATTTTATTTTGTATCACAGAAAAATAAAATTTAATGAAATATGTATTTAAATTTGGATGGTTCCATTTTGATAGACTTAATAATTATATACAGAACAGAGTTGATGTATTTTAAATTTCATTTTACAATTAACAAGATAAAGTAAACAGATGTTCATCAAGCACGTTATTACATAAATTTAAATTTTTTTTTATCTTTCTGCAATTTCATGTCTGTATGTGCATGCCTTTATGTTCATTCATGCTATACTTATATTAACAAATATTTTCTGACTTTCACATTCTTGGTTTTTTAACCTACTTGTCAATAAGTTAATGCTAATTCAAATAACTTTTTCCTGTAAATGCTCTGACATATTCAATACACATACAGATTTTAACCTGTATGCACAAGTTCATGCTGATTCAACTGATCTTTACGTTGAAATTCTTTCTGACATATCTCACATTCATATGGTTTTTCATTTGTGTGTGTAAGTCCATGTCGATTCAAATGACATTTTCTTGTAAATGCTTTCAGACATATTTTACACACATATGGTTTTTCACCTGTATGCACAAGTTTATGTAGATTCAAAATACTTTTTTGTGCAAATGCTTTTGGACATATTTCACATTTATATGGTTTTTCACCTGTATGCACATGTTTATGTAGATTCAAAGAACTCTTTTTTGCAAATGCTTTCTGACATATCTCACATTTATATGGTTTTTCACCCGTGTGCATCAGTTCATGTCGATTCAAATGACATTTTCGTGTAAATGATTTTTGACATATTTTACATGTATATGGTTTTTCACCTGTATGCACAAGTTTATGTATATTTAAGAGATTTTTTAATGCAAATGCTTTCTGACATATATCACATTTATGTGGTTTTTCACCTGTATGTACAGATATATGTTGATTCAAATTACTTTTTTGCTTAAATGCTTTCTGGCATACTTCACATACGTATGGCTTTTCACCAGTATGCATAAGTTTATGTAGATTTAAATTACTTTTTTGTACAAATGCTTTGTGGCATATTTCACATACATGTGGTTTTTCACCTGTATGCGTAAGTTCATGTCGATTCAAATGACATTTTTGGGTAAATGATTTTTGACATATTTTACATATATATGCTTTTTCACCTGTATGCACAAGTTTATGTAGATTTAGAGAATTTTTTTTTGAAAATGCTTTTTGGCATAGTTCACATTTATATGGTTTTTCACCTGTATGCACAAGTTTATGTTGATTCAAATAAAATTTTTGTGCATATGCTTTTTGACATATTTCACATTCATATCGTTTTTCACTTGTAGGTATAATTTTACGTTGATTCAAATGATATTTTAGTTGTAACGTTTTCTGATATATGTCATATTCATATGGTTTTTCACTTGTATGCACAGGTTTATATTGAGTCAATTGGCTATTTTGTGTACATGCTTTCCGACACATTAAGCATACAAATGGTTTTTCACCTGTGTGCAAAAGTGTATTTTGATTCATATTATTTATATCTATAAATGTTTTTTGACAAATTGAACATGCATATGGTTTTTTATATACATATACAACATCAGGTTCAGCCAGATGACTGCCATTGCAAATGCTTTCCGACATATTTCACAGAAAGTTTGTTCCTGTGTATATAAGCAAATACTAATTAAATGATTTTCTTAGTATATTATTGGTATTTAAATCTTTCTCTTTTATTTTATATTCCCCAGTGTGCAGGTGAAAATTCAAAATATTTCTAGTAAAAAATGATTTTCTGACTTTTCATTCATAGTGCATTCACGAGTGAACATAAGTGTATGTTGATCTAAATATGGTTTGAAAAAATGTGTTCAGCCGCACTACACACACAAATGCCTTCTTTCCAATATGCGCAAATGCAGATCCAAATGCTACCATTGGACGAAGTATTTCTTCTTCAGCATCAGTCCAGAGACGTAATTTATAATTATTTCTGTAGATTTGGACACTTCCTGTACAGATTTAAAATAATCTGTGAATTACGGATATGAGAAAGTATGTCTCCATTTCTGTACGAATTCTATCAGTTAAGAACCATGACTAAACTGGCCTGAATGCACGTTAAATTATTTGCCGTATCAGGTGAAATTCTCAGTGTTAAATGTTTTTACCATCCAAAGAAACTGCCGTACCATATATTATATATATACATAAAAAATACCATAAAATATATTACTCTGTGATGTCAATGGAAGATAATGCGCGCGCATTGTATTATTCTCTTCCGGTTTCCGCATTTATGTCATTGCCTACCAAATCTTGTGATAGTTTTAAATATTATACAAACATATTTATTAACCTATTAGGCATTTAGAATAAAAATATTCGACATGAAGGTAAAGGTACTCTAACATCATGATTAATACAAATAAAAAAGCACAAATATTTTACTTTTATCGTAAACATGAATACCGATGTTGCCATATTCACAAACCAAGAGATAAAAACGTGAGTGAAATGAAGTGGCTGGAATATAGTTTACCACTCTTACGTTTGGGGCCTAGAGCAAGGCCCATTTGTAACAGATTTTGTCTTACATCTAAAAAATGTACGATTTACGATCTCAACAGAAAAGGCAAATATTTACTTCACAAAAGTTTGTAATGAAAATATGTTTAAAATACAAGGTTCAGTGATGAATAACAAGCCATTCAGTTCTCAAGCTATAAGACTATTCGTACAGATATAGCAACATTTAGCGCTACACGTGCTATGTGTTACAAAGGTATTTAAACTGCATGCATAAAATAAGACAAAATAAAAAATAACTCACCATTTATGAAGTCCTGTTTTCACTAGTCATTGTAATCCAAGTGGGCACATATTTAAATTATTTTTTTTATTTAAACATATGAATTTTTGAAAGTCACTCCTGTAACTTCCATACACTTTCGAAAATTCGGAGTGATGCAGATCCCCCGCGGCTCCCATCCTTCCAAGATGTCCGAGCTTTGTTTCAGGTAGCCTTGCCTTGAGCAAGCTTGATTGAATCAAGATTGCCCTGCCTAGAGTTCCTTTATACCTACCCTGCCTAGAGTTCCTTTATACCTACCCTGCCTAGAGTTCCTTTATTGATATCTGTATATAGGAACTCTATTGGGAACAAGCTTCATGGTAGTTTCCCTTTGTCTTTTACAATCTTCTCACCACCTAATCCAGTTTGGAGGAAATTATCTTTTTAGTATGAATGAACCAGAGAGCTATAATTAGATTATTGCTCTTTCGAGAAAAGAACCAAGGCTACCCGAGACAACCTTATTCTAAGTGGCCTTGAAAAAGCCTACCCACTGTGAGGGTAATTGACGACCTTTGGATACAGCTGTTTCCCCATAGATGGACATTATCGACCCATGTCCTTCATACAGTCAGAAAGTTTGAATAAAATTCCTTTGGTAATTCTAAATACTTTGTTACCTTTTATATAAAAAAAGCACGATAGTCAAACATGACTATAAAAATATCAAATTATAAAATTAATTCATTAATTATAATATGAAATTAATGTAGTATGAAGATATACATGTGTGAAACGCATCGTGCATAAGTTGGGCAGGTAAGGGGTAGGAAGGTATGTCTGTTCAGTATGTCTGTACGGCTACCGTTTGACTGAAGGCTCAATCTAACGTCCTGCGACTTGACTCCATATGATTCATTGATATGTTTACAGTTCAATTGGTTGTGGGATTATATCTCTTAAGATTATATAAAAACATTCATAAAATTTATTTCAATTTTAAAACATTATTAAAAATTCAAATTCTGAACAGAATATAATTTTCAAAAGGGAATAATTTAATTCTAGTAGTACACATGTTAGTGATTGAGACTCAGCACATTAATTGTTTTTATGACAGTAGGCTAATTCAGCTATAGTATTGATATACTGTTGATTTATTTCAACCAAATTATATGGTTTTATTTTTTTTCAGTTTGATTTTGAACAAAAGAAAAGTACTTTTATTTTTAACTGAGCACCACTCAAGGTATACTTTTTGATGTGCATCCTTTTCTCTGAAGCAGAGTGACTGTTAGGGGTATTTGGGGGGGGGGGGGGGGGGCTATCTTCCTTTCCAATATTTTTTAGCTGTTATGAAACTTTAAGATTGGAAAAAAAATTAATAACAAACTGCAATTTTATGCCATAATACACTTCTTTTTACCTTAGAATGCATATTCCCTTTTCATACCGTAGAATTTGGTCCATCCTCATATTCGTCCACAATGATTTTTACATATCCCAATCCTAATTCATCATTCAATGACATCCCGTATATCTCCGAATTTCATCCCCGGATTTAGAGAAAGGCAAACAGACAGGAGAGATTTTTTTCTTATGTTTTTGCCTCTTCTGGTCAGTTTGTCCCTGAAGTGTTGTAATGACTAGGACGCGAACTCGCAGCTGAAATACTCTTTGTTTGATTTATACATTAAATATTTTTAAATCAAAGTTTAAATCGAAAAACGGTTTATTTCAGCTTGCTTTTCTAGCATTCCTCTACAAATGTATTAAATTTCATATTTTTGTAAACTATAGTTTCTGCGGTACGGGTCAAAGAATCTTGAGGGACGGGAAATTTGTCAAACAGTGGTGGCGGTGTCAACTACATTTATAGATAGATATACGGACAAACAACGATGGCTCCTTTATAGATTAACAAAAGAAGCTAATCTAATATATAAAAGGAAAAATTAAAATGAACTCTTTTACTTGACACATCTCTTAGAAGTTCACGATATATTTCAATGATTTTTTTAGGCAATGAGCTTGAGTCCATGAAATGAAAACCTATTTCGGTGTGTCCTGACTGCTTATAATTTATGAATTGTTCAAAGGATTTGCATAGTTGTTTTGCTGATTTCTCAAGCTTTATACAAAAACAGGTATATGGCTAAAAATATTTCCCTTTTCTGCGCCATGTTAATATGTAAAATTGGATATTCAAAATTTATTTTCACGCTAAATATATCCTTCAATATGCAATCTAATTTTACCTGAAACTTTTTCCAGGTAATGAACACAGTCTGCAGAGTATTTGAGTTGTCCTCATACACGTACCAATGAAATAACAAGGATTCAAATAGCTTTATTTATTTATTTATTATTATTTATTTTAATGACCACTTATAGCTTGACTGATGTATGGATTCGATGATGTGAAAATAGTACGAAACTCATCTTAATTTATTGCCAAATGATAGCATTTCCTCCTGTACTAGATTCGATAATGATTATTATTTTCATTTCCACTTTCATTTGCCTCTTTCGAGAGTAGGCAAAACAGCTCACCTTATTACGCCATTTCCATACATAAAAATTCTATGAAATTAAAAATTTTCTGGCTATCAAAGGTATAATGAAATAGCTAAATTAGTTGTTTCTCAAGCATATATCCAAATCCATTTCCAAATTTACCTTGAGTTCTATCCATTGTAAAATTGCTGCAAATCATTTTTAAGATAAACAGGATATCCTTATTATTAATTTTTTGTCAACTTGTGTTGTTTCGGCTGTTATAGAGTATTCAGAAACCTTCTGGAACTGCTGTCATTATTCCCTATACCCGTTTCCTGATTAGGAATGATAACTCTTCTAATCAATTTAAGAAGTCCAAGACTTTTAAAATTGATTTTGGATATTTTTTTTCTTCTTTGATGGCTAAGGTTGCTTCATTTGTCCTCAACGACTTAGAACTTAAATTGTAGCCTAAATGTATTCCACAAATCGTATTTGAGAGTGCAATATGGATATTTCTAGTTTAATAGTCTACTTGATGGCCCTCCAGTACTTGAAGATGGAGTCGAAACTTCCGAGTCTCCGCTTCTAAATTTACTAGAAACATACCTCTAGCCGCAATTTTTATGCTTACGTTGACTTAAGCCTTTCATTGAAGTGCGGTAAAAATATCTTATTAATTTCTAATACTATTTTGGAAAATCCTTTGTATTTTTCACGTAAAATGAGTTTTAAAGAATTATTAGGATCAAAGAAAACTTAACTTAAAACTTTTTATAGAGCCGGAATGAATTGTTCATGATGTTTATGAGACCAGAAATAGATCTCACAAAAAGTGCTGTATTTGTGGTGAGACACTTTTATGTACAAATTTATGGTGTCTGAAACGGAAACAATACGTCCAGTCAAAAAGATACCTGGGTTTACAGCATGTGAACCCAAAGGTCAACTGAAACCATAAATTAGGGGACTCAAGCCAGAAGGGGTCGAACGAACTCTTAAAATAAAGAACGGCATTGGATGGAATGCTAGCCAATTCAGATGAAGCTTGTTACGTCACATTCAATGCTTCGAATGACAGCAAAGGGGGGATTGACACCCCGACAAATGTTGCTCTATGTCCTCGGATGAGTCGGGTGGTCTGGGCTTTCGACCCCCGACAAATGGAGGGAACCACAACTTGTGACCGAAGAAGGACACTGATCAACGACAAGAGCAGTGATGACTTAATAACGACAACCACGATGACTTATTCTGATACTTGCCTGACATAACGACGACTAGAAATGTAGAGTGCTCCGTATAGATATTCAAAAATGATGGATAGATATTGATTTGTGCAGAATTACAGCAATACAATATGTTCAACGAATTTACGTGTCGGAGCATGACCTGATATAATTTGATGAGTACATAACTTTGATATACTATGCATAATGTGTGTTAAAAAACTGTTGGTGATAAAAAGAGACTGTGTTTGACTGCCATTCTGGACGAACTTTGTTCCAAGAAAAATGACAATTACAAAGTTGCGACTCGAACTTTTTTTCGAACTTTACTGGTGGTGTTTTTTTTTTGTCCGAGAGGAGACATGTAAGACCAGAAATAGATCGCACACGAAGTGCTGTGTTTGTAGTGAGACACTTTTATGTACAAATTTATGATGTCTGAAACGGCAACAATACGTCCAGTCAAAAAGATGCCAGGGTTTGCAGCATGTGAACCCAAAGGTCAACTGAAACTATAAATTAGGGGACTCAAGTCAGAAGGGGTCGAACCAACTCTTAAAATAAAGAACGGCATTGGATGGAATGCTAGCCAATTCAGATGAAGCTTGTTACGTCACATTCAATGCTTCGAATGAGAGAAAAGGGGGGATTGACACCCCCGACAAATGGCCTTTATGGTAGGTCGGACGGTCTGGGTCTCAACAACAACAACCCCCGACAAATGGAGGGAACCACAACTTGAGACCGAAGAAGGACGCTGATCAACGACAAGAGCAGTGATGACTTAATAACGACAACCACGATGACTTGTTCTGATACTTGCCCGACATGATGACATAACGACGACTAGAAGTGTAGAGTGCTCCGTAGATATTCAAAAATAATGGATAGATATTGATTTGTGCAGAGTTACAGCAGTACAATATGTTCAACGAATTTACGTGTCGGAGCATTACACCAAGAGTTAATGCCGCTAAATGGACGACATATAAATACGGATGCTGACCAAGTGCAAGACAAGTTTGAAGGTATGTGCCCATTGAAAATGATATCTGGTCATAACCACTATTTAGGATTTTCCGTACTGGTCACATATGTCCCCTCCGCTGAAATAATATAATTAAATATTGTAATTGAATTATTTAAGTATTTATGTTTTTTTAATAAATGTTTTTGTTAAAGTTAAAATGGTGTGATCCATTTAGCATTTTAATAATTAATATTCCTTTACAGGACTCACAAAAAGTAAATAATTGGAGGATTTATAGCGGCACAATAAAGCAATGTACGATTTAAATAATAAATCCACTATGTATGAATTTACAGCTTTGTCAATCTTAGTGAATTTAATATTTAAAACCTCAACTTTAAGTATCTGAATTAGCGCACCACAATGTTTATAGCAGATTCTTACACAAAAGAAATAAAAAAAATGCTGTCTATGATCACTTAATTAAATTCCACCTCAATCGAATATCGATAACAGATTATAAGAATTCTAATCAGAGGCACACAGTAACATTTTCATATAAATCAAAATTTAATATCATCTGCCTCTGATTGGAATGCTTAGGTTATGTTATTTTATTTTTTAGTTCGCTCTTATTGAGACAATCTATGCAATTAAAAGTATTACTATAGAATTGAGATTTAATAATAATGGACTACAAAACTTTGTTTTTAGTTATGGAAAGTGTTTTAGTTTAAGAATGGTTGTGAAAATCGAATACGCCTTTTAATGAAAAAAGTTTAAAATTTATAAAATATGTCCTTAATTTTTTTTAAAAGTAGTACTGAAAAAGCAAAATTTAAAGTAGTCAGGAAGATAAATGTCGTGAGATAAATTGGAGATATGAACGATAGTGATGCAGGGCAGAGCGGGACCTATAGAAACAAAATATAAAATATCATTCGAATGCGAAAAATAGTTGTTGCTAATTTTTTCAGAACATCTGTATATATAGTATCTGTTTTCTAAATATATCACCGAGAGAGTGTAGAAAAGTGTAGCATTTTTCATAGGATTAAAGAAATGAATGAAGACTTGGAAATATAAGATGTCTATATTTTTACAAAAAGGATTTATGTCCTAAATCATCTGAGGCTATATACATTTGAATTGCTTGAAAAATATAATTATAAATATCCATAAAATTTCAAAAACAAATATAGCAATTCTGGTCAGAAAAAAATGAGATTTTAATTAGGATCAGTTTTCCTTCCTTATTATACCGAATAAAATATATTCATTTTCATGGCAGGATAGTTGGGTTCATTGGCTATCACAAAACAGTAGTCGGTACAAAAAATATTATTTTCAGGATTTATGATTTTTTTCCGCCTCTGATTTCTGTCTACAAATACATTATTTAAAGAAAACTTAGTGTAAATTTATATTCGTTTTGTACCCTTCCCTAAGTTGCAAGATGAATTTGTATGATTTTATATCTATTTTCTAAATCTGCTTCATCATTTGTGAAATATTCTTTAATGATGCGAAACTGACATTTTCCACATTATTGCAGTTAAGAGCTTATAAAAAAGAGCAGCTGCTGTGGCGTAGACGTGTGTGTGTGTGTGTTTAATTTTTTGTTACAAGTGAGCAATCTCATTGTTAAAATGTTCTTTGGTTTTTGATAATTCGCTGTGAATTCCGGTGTAATTTTAATCAAAGATTTAAATCTCGTCAGAGGTTTTCATAAATCACTGGCAACGTAGGATACATTTTCTTGTAAGCCTATAATTCGCGGTAAACTCAAATTTGAAGATATGCTTTGGAACTTTTATTCAAGGTTTTGGTCCAATTATTGAAAAAAAAAAAGAAAAAAATACTATTAAAATTTATTTGTCTGGTTCACGCGAAATCTTTTTTCTAAATTAACATTGAATGCAAATGCATCATTAAATAGGTCCACTCCATTGCATTTAAGGGGATCACGTCTAGCCGAAATTTCGAAACAAGTGGACATCTTCTAACCTTCGAAGAGTCTGGATTGCCACAGACAAGTCTCTTAGAGAGAATTGAACTATAATATTGCGATAAGGATAACGTGAATAACTTCTAAAGAATATCTTGTTTAGCAGTTATATATGCCTGCATCTAAATTTTCTGTTAGGAAAGGTTAAAGTAAAAAGGATTTTCACGATTATATTGATTGTGACAGTCTTGCATAACGGTGCTTAATTAGCTATAAGAGGAGAGAAAATACCTTATGTTTTAATATTCCGTCAAGGCTCCTAAATTTAAATTTTACTTCATATATGTTTTTATTTTCCCAGCATCTATATAATAATTGTCTAAGATGTTTTTCTTTTTCCAAACCCTTCAAAAGGCTCCCAATGAACAAGAATGAATACTTTTACATTTATACTATCGACCACGGCACAGAAATTAACGAAGCCATATTTTCGATCCTGAGAGCGGAAATTTGTGAGGATTCGAAAAGTTTTTCCATACTTTTCAGAAGTGTACCCGGTGACTTATAAGACCGAATCTTTGCAGACTTACTTGATCGACTACGGGACAGGACCTAAAACGGCAGCATTTTCGATTCCCCTTGGACAAGGCGGGGAAAAACCGGAGGTTTACGAAAAATCTTTTTACACCCTTTGAAATAAGGTGAACATTTTTACTTTCCCTATTTGCAATTATAATGTATAGGGAAAGTAGTATGACGGGGTCGAAAATTCGAATCGGAGTTTTCGATGGAAGAGCACTTTTCGAGTACCTCTGAATTCGAATCGAGCATTTTGAGGTGATTCTCTCTCTCTCTCTTTCTCTGTGTATTTATGAATCTGTGGATAGAATCTTTCATGAACGAATGGAATGTTTCGAACGAAATTAGGTACACAGTTGATGTGCTGCACATTTTAAAATTAACACTTAAAGTTGGGTTCTTAAATATTTATTAATGTAGTAAGATTATTGACATGGCCGCAAATTGATCGTATTCGTGTCACTCATTAAATTATACATTGCGTTGTTTGCCGCTGATAACCCTCCAATTATTTATCTTTCGCGAGAGTTCTGTAAAATAATATTAATTAATATAATACTTAATTGATTGTATCATTTTAACTTTAACAATAAAACATTTATTAACAACAAAACATACTTATTAAATTCATTACACAATTATTCATATTATTTCGGCGGAGAGAGACAATGTGAGACCATTATTAAAAATACCTAAAATGTATTTAAGACCTGGTATTATTTGAGGAACACATACCTTCAAAGCTGTCTTGGATTTAATATCGAGCACTTCTGGACTAACAGTACTCAGGACTTTGTCGTCTACATTTTGCAATTGTCGTACTGAAGTTATCGTGAATTTCGATATCACCTCTGGTAGAAATCATGCTGCACTCTCTCTGTCGAAACCGTTCTCTATATGTATCGTACTTATGTCATTCTCTTAGTCTACATATCTAGTCGTTCGTTCTTAAGTGTCGTTCTTAAGTGTCATGTCAAGTCTTTTTATCTCTATATCTGTTTTTATCGTCGTTCTTATGTCATAGGTTGTGGCTCTTTTTGCCTCAGGACTGACACTCCTCCTTTGCTCTTATTGGCAGCCTTCAGGATGACGCTACAAGCTTCTTCTCAGTTGGTCAGCCATTTTATCCAATGCCATTCTTTACATCTTCTTAACGGTCCTTCGACCCCTTCTTGTATTGATACCCCTAAATTTATGATTTTAGTTGACCTTTGGGTCAGCGTGTCGTAAACACTGGCGTCATTCAGACTGGAGGTATTGCCTGATGTTTCAGACACAATAAATAATGTACATAAAACTGTCACAATAACTGGTGTGAGATCTATTTCTGGTCTCACAGTTGGAAAATTGTGAATACTGAAACTCTATTGATATTTTAAACGCAATTGAATGTTCGGTAGACATCTACATTTTCGCAAAAAATCATTAGAACATCACAGAACCTTCAATAATGCCACATAAATGATCATTTGTGATGTAATATTTTTTTTTATCAGAGAACGAATGACACAAACTTTAAAACGATCGTAAACCAAATATTTGGATTTTCCATCCAAGTCTTGATTTTCTTAACTATTTCAGAAAATTTATATCTAGCGAAATCGGAGGATATACTACTGATGGGTTTCAAAAATGATATTGGCACATCTGCAGTTGTATAAGAATAAAATTTACTTCACAGAATGATTAATACGTCTTAGAAAATGTAATTCAATTTTTGAAGCAAAATTGCTTGATCTCTATAAACGTATTCAATGATTTATTAAATCTAATTTCACCCCAATAATTATCTGAAATTACATTGAATTTGCAGTTGAATTCAATTGTCGCTTAAGTGGACGTATCTTCAAAGGCGACGTTGCAAAAATGTAATAAACTAAGTTATTTCGAGAACTGTTAGTCTTAGAGTTATTGGATTGATATTATTATTTGCATCGTCAGAAAATACGTGTAAAATAAGCATTTAATTGATACATTTGAGTTTATATAATCTTTTATTTCAGATTTTGACGATTTCTGCGAGCCATTTCACAAAAAAGTAGGTTAATTTTTCCAATTCGGACCAATATTTATTCTGTACCAGGGTAACTTACAAGTGACTTGCCTACCGAATTTTATGTAGTTCGGTCAATTAGTTTCTCAGTTAGAGTGGATGCATACATTGCACAGACAGTCACACAGATACACACACACATACACACACAGATATACAAACACATACACAGATAAACACACACGCACACACACACACAGATATATAAACACATACACAGGTACACAAATACACAGACACACACACGCAGTCATGCAGACACACACAGTCATACAGACACACACAGTCATACAGACACACACAGTCATACAGACACACACAGACGTCAAGCTAAAATAGTTTGTGTTCTTAAGATTCCAAAATTTCGTGAAATTTGGTCAATTAGCTTTGCCTATGAAATTTTATGTAATTCGGTCAATTAGTTTTTCAGTTAGAGTGGATGCATATATTGCACAGACAGACACACAGACACACACACACACAGACATACACAGAGAGAGAGAGGGAGAGAGATACAAACACACATAGAGATACACACACACACACACACACACACACAGGCACACACACACACATACACAGACATACACTCACAGACACACAGACACACACAGACGTCACGCTAAAATAGTTTTTCGTGTTCTAGAGATTCCAAAGTTCGCGACATTTGGTCAATTAGCTTTTGAGTTGGAGTGGATACATACATTGCACAGACAGACTGACACACAGATAGATACACACACAGACGTCACGCTAAAAATAATTTTTTTCCTTATATCAGAGTGCTCGGAACGTGTAGATCCGTCAAAAACTCAAATTGCGATTTTCGACACTCCCATACTTTCTCTATACATTACAAAGTATTGTAGGGAAAGTAAAAAGTGGCAAAATAACTGGAATAATACAAAAGACGGAAGACATACATATAAAATATTGAAAATAGTATGATAAACTTTCTGTACACCTGGGAAGGTTCCTATAGTTCCACTCTGGTTCCCATCGAACCACAATATTTTTTCGGAATTTCTCTTCAGAATCAACAAAAACCTCCGAAGTTGCTGTGTATGCTGAAGGCTAGGTAATTCAACTTATTCTTGATTGCCCATTGACCAAAACATATCCCTTCAATAAGCTCTCAATTAATAATGATCAAAAACATATGAAAAATAAATTTAATATTAATAAAATAAGAAATTTATAATACTTTGTTACAGAAAATGAAAGTAGATTTTGCTTCACTATTTAAGTTTTAATAGTAAATTCCTTTGTTAGCATACATATTACATTGGAAATTGTTAGTGATTTTAATAAATATAGTTTTAAGTTTTTATCTTGTTATCTATATTGTTACTTATTTAGAGTATATTGTAATATTGTTGGGAAGAACATTAAACATAGGACTTTTATGTTATAAATCCTATGTGGTGTTTTCCTATTATTATTGTTACAGATTTTCATATTGCTGCAAACGTGTCAAATGCTCGGACTGAAGATACTTTTGAAAACTAGACGGAGAAAACACCTGTGCAGGCAACTTCTCCTGTGACTTGAATTACCAAATCTGGAGGAAGGTTACCAGATTTGACGAATTATCGCCAATTTGGTGACATTTGGTGAATTTTCGAAGGTTCGAGAAAGGCCTCGAGCTAACCAATATTCTACCAAATATGAGAGATTTCCAAAAGTTTCTATAGGGGAGTCTATAAAAGGAGTCATCACTCAATTGGAGAGTAGTTGACGAGATAGAGCTACATTAAACTGTGACTTACGTCAATGTTTTGAAAATAGTAGCCGCTGTTTTGTGAAACGATATTCGTCAATGTTCTGAGAACAGCTGTTTTGATACCTGTGCGTCATCAAGCTTCTTGAAACCACATCTCACATGATTTACAGAAACTAATCACAAGGCGAATGGAAATGGCGTTTCCCAATATTCCAACCGCCTAATCATAGGCGATTAATTATCTTGATTCTAATCTTTATTTCGAAAAGATTGTCCGCATATTATTCTCTTTGTCACTGCTTTTCTTTATTACCTTGCTTGATTGATATACCAGGACACTCACACGAGAGCATAATGGAAGCACTTATGAAACTCTAGCCGGAATCTATAAATCTTCTGTCGCCTTTGCAGGTTGTCTATCACACCAAGTTATAAATGGCATATTCACAGAAAATACAAAAGCAAAGTGCGTACGATTTGGGTGGCATCGGTTGTAGGTACTTCTTAGTCTGACCGACTCAAATTCTCACTGTGCTATCGTGTGCTGCCTTTATGGAAAAGGTGCACTTACAAGAAATACCTAATAGTGTGTAATCTCCAATTTTCCTGGAAAATTTCTGAAATGTAGTACTTAAATATAGTGCGGAGCACCGTTTATACGTTTTTCATAAGACCGTTTCTTAACGAATGAACGAAAAGGCGTAGAACTGAAAATTGAGTCCAACATATTATACTAGAAGGCAGCACGTTATATTTAATAAAACAATAATATAAATACATTTTTTTCCAACCCATTTAAAATCCCGTCTGTGTTTTAAAAGTGAATAGTTTAAATGCGCATTTGAATTTTTAATTCAAACTTAATTTTTTAAATTACGAAGAACGTAAAACACATGAAAATTTTGCACCTTTATCTTCATTGCAAGTCTTAATTAAATATGTAATCTTTTGATTGTCTGTTTTGTTGAAGGATAAAAACTAATAATAAACGTTTTCTTAAGGGAAAACTAAAGCAACGCAAATAAGAACAAACAACACAATCGTACTGTGCTTTCTTACGTTGCTCTAGTTTTCCTTCTCCTTTGCAAAGTGTATTTTACGTATTAAAACATTTTCTTGTTTGCATACGATTTGGAAGCTCGAAAAAAAAATGTGATATAAACAAAGCTAAAAATTGAGTCGTGTCGTATAAGTGAAATATTTTTCCAATAAATTTATTGGTACCTAAGTTAATCGACGTATAAATGAAAATATGCACAAATGATAAATTTACAAAAAGGACTTCATTGTTGTATAATAACGTGGACCAAAATTAGTCGCAAATTCCAAACGTTTTCTTTAAAACTAAATTTAAGAGTTAACAAGTTCAATCATGCATAAAGCGTTATGAAACACTTTCCAACTGCTATGCAATTTTATTTAAACATCTCTAAAATGCGATACATTCAGCGGTGATATTTTTAAAATTATCACAATACTACAATAATTTATTACATTTGAAAACTTAAAACTTCATCGAAAAAAATGAACTTTATTCAAATGACGTCATTGAAATATAAATCGCCTGGCTCTTTAAGTAAAAGCAGTGAATATTTCATCCATACACTTTTATTCCATTTCTTTCATTCAGTTGTGATATTTTTAAAATTATCACAATACTAAAATAATTTATTTTACTTAAAAACTTAAAACCATGGAGGTAAAAGTACTTTCAAACTCCATGCTTAAAACTTAATCGAAAAAGGCAATGCTATAAAATCGTCTGCTACTCTAAAATCAATGAATATTTCATTCATATCAGCTATATTCCAGACTCCAGAGCTAAATAATTTTGACTTAAAAAAATTCAGCAATTCTTATATAACCCATCTTACAGCTTGATGTGTTTACATTCTGCATGCGTTAAAATTAGGCTTCGTTATAGAAAAAATCAAAGTTTGATGATCATTTAAACTCAAATATATTGTAATTGCGTTGTTTCCGTATGTAGATGCACATAATTTAAGCAAAAATAAATCGGCTTTAGGACGGATACAACACTAAATATGAATTAAAAAGAACTTTAAAAATCACGATTTTGACACTGGAAAAAAAGATGGATACCATATTTTATTTTGAAGTGTGTCACATGATCTCTTCAATTATTATTTTAATTTTTATTTAAAAAAAACTACCGAACATATTTTGCTGAAATTTTGTTTATAATGGGAATTTTGGGATAATTTGAATATTTCCCTAAAATTTAAAAGCAATTTGCGAATTTTAAATTCGTTTAAAAAAATGTTTGAAAAATTAAGTTCCATAGGGTTAAATGTATTTCAATTTTCCAACCCGGGTTCATTCCAGGGCCGCGGTAGCCCTGTGGTTAGCTCTCGGGGATTGCATTCGGTAGGCTCGGGTTCGATTTCCGCCACTACCAAAACTACCGCCGTGTTAATACGGAGTACGATTACGTTAAACATGTGGGTCCGTAAGTCCTTCCGAGAGGTTGGTGGTAGGGGAAGGAGGGTACGATCCCTGTGGATGCTTCCCCCACTGGGTTCCGGTCAAAATTGGGTGGCACTTCCCGGCCGTCCAAACAGTTACCTTACACCTTTCTGGTAGGTTGGACGGTCTGGATCTCAACAACAACAACCCTGGTTCATTTCAAAACTAATTGGGTGATATTATTCATTTACATTCCCATATGTTCCACAGATCTTCTCGACAACATACTAAAATTTCATTCTTACGGCAGTTATTGTGCGAAGTGACAAACAGACAGACAGACAGAATGAACTAAGTCATAAACACTTTTCAACTATGCTGTAAAGTGCTGTAAAATGTCCATATCTAATTTAATTACGATCCAGGCATAAAGTGACGCATATCTACAGTTTTCTGTGAATCGGAGGATCTGCGATAAAACCTAAAAGCAACAGGAATAAAAGTTATTCATTTGATACTTTTATCTCGGTTGAATAGGGAAAGCTCAAACCTTTTTAAGGTGACGGTGGACGTTGAAATGAGCAAAAATTGACTAAAAAAAGGTTTTTTTTTTAATATACTTGTATAACATTATTTTACACATTTAACCTTTTGCTTACGGGTGGGACAGCGTCCATCCCAAACGAAGAACCTCCCAAAAAGGCAGGTATTTGACATACCTTATCCCAAACAGTTCGACCTCCCCCCTTTGCAGGCATTGGCGTCCATGGGCATCGGCGACAGAAACATTGCACCTGCTGCACGCAGAAGTGCCATTAAATTGATTATTAATGCCATTAAATTGATGACAATGTCTTTATAATATTGAGATAATTCCTGAACTGAGAAAGTATTAATTTATAAATTTAAATATCTGATATAAATATCGGGATTTTAGAATCAAGATTTTAGCCGATATCCTTGGATTGACATATGTATTTGGATACCTGAGCTCTAATCAGGTGACTCGAGTATAAAAATATGTCTTATATTGATTTTAATCTCCTGCATTCTGTGGGCTTTAAATGAAATTGTCTGGATGTTCTACCCCCACAGTGGTGTAAACAGATGTTCTTAATGATATAATTATATCAACTTTCTTCAAGCATATTCAAGTCTAATCGCTGTTCCGAAAATAATCACCTGCTTATAATCTCCCATAAATACTAATATCTATTCCATAAGAGAGAAGCCAATGAGTAACGATGTTTTTACCCCAGAAGGAAGCTTATAAACATCACCACAATCCTGTTCATTAGCAGTCAGCTATGGCCACGTAAATTCCTAGTAATTATTGAAAGGACGACATCTCCCTTTGAGTTATGTTTGTTACCGGGCCGTTCCTGAGATATCTAGACATTCGGAATGGCTATTGTCCGTCTCCGAATGTATGCTGGGAATTGTATAATTTGGGAAGTACATTGCGCGAGAGGTATATTGATTAGACGGTAGACTGTTTTTGTAACCTGTTTACTTCTTACGTTTCTCTTTATGTAGGTGGTAAAGGGGTTCCAAGAATTTTCCGGGTTGCATGTAGTGATGGATAAGTTAGGATAAGGACGGAGGAATACAATTTTCGTTCGGAGAGAAAAATAATGTAGTTTCAAAGCTACGTTATATATATTCGTCAAACTTGTTGAGAATGAGATTTATTTGTAAATGATTCGATATTACCGTACATATCTAAATATGACCGATTTTTTTTTTAATTTTCTCTGCATTTAACATCAGTTTGGACAGAACAGCACGGGAGGATAGTGGAACATTATTAGAGGAAGGCGTTCAGGGCCGCCAACAGCCTATCTGTTGTATTTTAAACAAAAATCTCTCTATATTAAAAAAAGTGGCAGACACCGTCACCGCTATTTGGCAAATTTCGCATCTCTAGAGTTCCTATGCCTCGTATCGTAAAAACAATAGCATACAAAAATCTAAAACAATTTATGAGCCCGTAGATGTACAAGATGGGTTAAGAATTTTGATTTAGGCTAATTAAATATTAATTGCTTAAAATTTGTTTTCTCAGGATATTGGTCGCCTAATTTCCACTTTCTCTGTTATTGATTTATGGCATAAATTTCACGTTTATGTCGAAAGACAACGTTAGTTTGTACACTTGGGGGTAATTTTGGCAATGATGTGCTTTATTGACCTTCCTAATATGTACGCATCGCGGGTAGGGTGAAAGAGTTGGAGAGGAGAGATCCGGTGATTGAAGAGCGCCAGCGAATAAGGAGCAGAGCCCTAATGTGTGTACTACGCTGACGTAGCAGGCGGGGTGAACGATTTCGTGAAGCGAACAGTGGCGGTTAGTGAGAGACAGTGAACAGGGGAGCAACGCCCCTGAGCTCTGGTAGTTGGTGATTGTCTACCATCTGGGAGCATGTGGGCGAGGCGGGGGGTGAGAGATTCGGGGTTGGTGAGTATCTGAAAACAAAGGTCGAAGCTCTAACGGGTGTATTACGCGTAGCAGGCGTAATGAAGGACCTAAATAATGAATGGCGATTAATGAACGACTGCGAACAGGGGTCGGAGCCTCCGAAACCGGACGTTGGCGTGCGTCAGCGAGCAGGGAACACTAAGTCGGTCGTGTACGCCAGCCTGGTGTAAAAAACTAGCAAAACAGGCTTCGGTGAGTTAGTGTGCGACAGCGGACGAGAGGCGGTTCCCAACGGGAGTATTATGCCTACGTAGCAGGAGGAAAGAAAGGAGTCCTGAAGCGATCTCAGTGAGCGTCAGTGTAGCCTCTAGTATTAGAAAATATCCGAACACAATATGATTTTTTATTAGAAAAGAAACACTTAAAACAATCACATAAGTTATATAACGATAATTAAGTTTAGCTCTAAGGGATATCGCACAATAAAGCTATTAGCAAGTTCCTCTAAATTTAAATTGAAGGCAATATCAGCCTCTATCGATGAGCTCTCTCTGAGAGACCATCTCTATAAAGTGATCATTTCCCTAAACTAGGGGTGTTCAACTTTTTGGAAATCGCGGGTCAATTTTGAAATATAAAATATGTGGCGGGCCAAACAGTAGCTAAGTCTATAGAAGACAATGGCGGATTTAAGGGGGGGGGGACGTTCTCCCCAGAACTAGTCAAAAGTATATTGAAATGGACATACAATTACCTAATACTTATAGATACACACCTTATACACAATTTTTACATTATGTATTAACTTTATTTTTTGTAAATCTGGCAGCCATTTAATAGGAAAACACCAACTACTACTACTACATTCAAACGCAAATTGTATTACAAAAGTGGGGAAATGCCAATGAAAAATCATTTGCAGAGCCTAATTTAATGAGATGACTGGTTCTGCTTATTTTTTGCCAATGATTCAATGTCTGGAGTTATTTCTGAGGTAGTTAATCGGAGGCAGTGTTCCAAATGGCAATCGGTAATTTTCCCTCTTATCTGTGATTTAGTATGCTTCATTTGCGAGAATAACTGTTCACACAAATAAGTGCTCCCAAACAAGGAGCAGATTCTTGCAGCATTAATTCTTAAATTCGCGAACTTTTCTTCGCTACATACTTCTCATAAAATTCCAGAAGGGGTACTTCGTCAAATTTGCTCCTCAGGGCTGAGTCGCATTGAAGGTCAATAATTTCCATTTGGAGGTCTTCTGGAATCTCCAACATTTACAGTGAAAGGGTTTGTCACCACATTGAAGGATCTCTCTTGAGATTGATAGTGACGGAATCTCTCTTCAAACTCATTCTATAGCTGAGAAATTGCAGCTACATATTGAGGAGCGTATTCTGCAGACTGTGATTTTGAAATGAGTCAAATTACAGTTTTTTAATTGCTGCTTAAAGAGTTATAATTTCAATTCAAAAGCTTTGATGTGATTGAACAAAACATGCACCAGTTGATCTTTTGACTGGAGCTTCAGATTTAAATCTCTCAAATGTGAAGAAATGTCTGTTAAGTAGGAAAACCCAGCCATCCACTTAGATTCGTTGAACTGTGGAATTAACTTGCCCTTTGCTACCATGAACTCCTGTATGGCTTCCTTCAATTCGAAAACCCTTGTCAGAACTTTTCCGCGGCTTAACCAACGCATATCACAAAAGTAGATAACATTGCCATAATTAGAATTCCACTCACACTGTAAAAAGTTTTGAAACTGTAGATAGTTCAAACCTCTTGCTCTGATGAAGTTTACAATATCTGCGATAAACTTCATTACGTTATCAAAACCAAGAGATTTAGTACACAAATCCTCCTGGTGAATAATGCAATGGTAGCTGATTAAATTATTAGTATCCTTCTGGTATTAGTACACTTCTGGCTCTTCTTGTAGAAGAGCTACAACCCCAGCTTTCCTGCCAACCATAGCAAGTGCTCCATCTGTTGCCAACCCTGAAATGTTTTTTAAACTCAGATGATATCTCTCAAGTGTGTTTTTTGTGGCCTCCAGAATGTGAGTTCCTTTGGTAGTTCCTTCTAAGGGACAAAGAGCCAACAACTCTTCAAGCACTTGAAATCGTTCGGCAATTCCACGAATAAAAATTGCCAACTGAGCTGTGTCAGATACATCCGTGTTTTCGTCCAATGTAATGAGTAAAATGTGCAGGCTTGTAAATTCGTTTTCAATATCTCTTCAATATTCAGTGCCAGTACTTCCACTCTTACAGTAATAGTCGGCCGAGACAAACTTATTTTTTGAACGTATCAACTTACGCTTACTTATTTTTCGAAAGCATAGGGGTTAAATCTAATTTTTGCATGCATCCGCCAGTGATCTACATTTGCATATATGTTCTTAAGCTTCTAATTCACTGGCCGGTGTGTGTATAGCACGACAGTGTAAAGGAATCATTTCTTTGAATTCTGTGAAAACAAACAGATAGGCATTATAAAGATATCTATATATATGAAGATAGATGAGGCAGTTTAGTAAAAACAAATTAAAATACTGAAATCGTATCACTTTTTGAAATTTTTTGTCTTCATAAGTGGCCAAAATGAGAAAAATATTTAAGGGGAATTTCAACAAAATATACCTTAGGAAAAAAAATAGAGAGTTTATGTGAAATACTGCTTTTTTCTTTAAAAAAAATAAAGATGAGTGAGCTTCAGAATATAAGGAGCATGGTTTAAGGGGAAGGGTGTGTGGCAAAGTGTCAAACGAACCTTGTCAACGAATTTACTTCAGTTCTTAAACTAAACTTTTATTCACTTTTATTTATTTGCGATTTATATATTAGTTTTCTTCACTGGACAGGTCAGTTTGAAATTAGAATAGATTATGTACAATAGAAGTTGAGGATGTTCAATAGATAACGTTCAGTGTTCACTGATAATGTTCAATAGAGGATATATAGCACCGGTTTCATGGCAGGAAGGGTTGCATTTTCTGGGTCTCCCATCAACCTCCTCTCGATTTTTTCAACTCCTAAAATACTCAACTACCGGACAAAACTCAATTTTACTAAGAGTGAAGGGGACATGCAGGATTGAGGTATGTACAAAATATTTTCCTTCATTGATTTTAATAACTTATAGTTTAGTGAATATAACCAAAAATGTAAAAAACTACAAACTTCATTTACAATAATCACAAGACTTTTCTACTAACCAGCCGCAGATCTGCTCAGTTTAAATAAACTGAATAACTAACTGTTTAATCTTGATATATTATTTATCAAAATCTTCTTCACAGTTTAATAATTTTTCCGACTTCTTTATCCCTCTTTCTTGCCCTGCTGTTAGTGTCTATGGTAGAGCCATATCCTCACATTGATAAACATCTACGAAGTAGCCATATCTTCACATAGTTTGAGGGATCAAAATTATTTAAAGAGGGTCAGACGATTCTGATAAACATGCGGTATTTTATGGTGTCCACAAAAATAATAGTCCTGTCTGGTGTTATGATTATGTTCATTTGTGAAAAATCCCTTTCATACTCACTTGAGGGCACAGGAATTGTGTGTGTCATGTTTCTACGTTGAAGGAGCTTTATATGCATTCAGTAAGACGATTTTGAGAATTTCTTGAAAGTGCAAATCATTTCCCTCTAGTTGAGTTGAAACCATTTTGACTGTTCAGAGATTTCTTCTTCTCCATAAAGGATATTAGAGTTCTCCCCTGGTGGCTACTTTGTGGAATTTAACTTTAAAAATTTTCGAATCAAAACACAGCCAGAATTCACGAAAATGAACACCGAACCTAACCCCAAAACGGACACGAAGCGCACAAGTTCTCGGTTAATATAGTGCGGCCAATCTCTACACGATTATTTCCTTCAATTATTTATTTTTCTGCAGTAAAGAATAAACTGGACGGTAATGCAGACTTTTTCGGTAATACCTGAAGTTGTCTGTCACAAGGCGCGCTGGTCAACACAGCACAGATTCATATTTAATTATTTTTTTTTAAAGAAAGGGGGGAGTGAAAAGGTGTTGGAACGTCGCTTTGATGCGTTCCGGCTGAAAACAGCTCTGACTAGAAAAGACTAATAATATAAAATGTGGAATATATAGGGGCAGAGGTGTAAGGACCTAGATGAATATATAGAGAGGAATACGAGTATATAGAGAAAGGTGTAAGGTAGATACACACGAACTGCAACTTGACAGACGATATACTGGGCGATAAGATCGTGGAGGTGATTTCTTACTGATGAATATAGTTATCTGTAGGCATTTATATTAGTTTTTTTCAATGATTTTGATGAAATGTTATAGATGCAAATAACATTGTTTTTAAAGTCATTTATAATCATTATATTACTAGTTTTTATAGCGTTTCTAGATGAATAAAATACAAATTATATTGCAATTTTAGAAATAATTTTCAGAAAAATCATGAAATAAATTATTATATAAAATATTAATATACCATGGGACATTTTGGTAAAACTAACGCATAATATGTTATTTAAAAAAGTGAGTACTCTATGCACTCACTGATATGATAAGATTGTTAGATTTATATAATAATATAATAAATATTTTCTCAAAGTCTGAAGTGGTATGATGAAATAGGTCTAAAGTATGGTAATATAATGAAAATCTTTCAAGATTTCCTTTTGTTTTTTAAAATTAAATAAGTTTAAAATGTTTTAGTTTTTGAACTTCTGAATTGTTCAGTGATATTGTAGCGTACATTGAGACTATAGAAAAAAATACTTTCATCTCAATGGTTTAATGATACAGCGTCCACTAGCCAGTCGGAAATCCATGGTTCGATTCCCGACTGAGACGTAAATTCATTACAATCTGATTACGTGAATTCTGAAATTCCAGGTATTATAGAAACAACATAAAATTAACATTTCTTTCAACTTTTTTTTTTTAAATTTTTTATAATGTGAGTCGCTATTCCTTTGTATTTCAGACAAAAATATATTCATTTGTAAGTCGAAATGTTAGTTATCAAACCACATTGTCTGATGATTTTTAAGATGCTGCGAGCGATGCCTTCAAGCAGAAGAAGTATTTTGACCACACCCTCACTCAATATTGGAAAATAGTTTCTCATGAATCAAATATGAAGGTTAGTAAGGGTAATCAATTAATTATCTCTGCTGTGTTACAATTAAGATAGCTTATCTATGATTATTATGTAAAGGTATATTTTTGGACAGCTGAAGGTTTTACACGGTTTAGAAAAAATAATGTCAAGGAAAATTGAGATAATATTTCCAACGTGCACTTTGACCTTTATCATCAAGTGGCACCTTGAAAGAACGGCTGTCAAAAATCGATGTTAAATTTTGCAGAAATAGGAGTTTCCGCACCCTGTTTGCTACGCTTACCAACTCCCGAAATTCTTTCGTACCGCATGTTATGCCAACGTAATATGCCCGAGGCGATAGTGTAGTGTACATGTAGTGAAGAGGCTTTGCATCTTGTTCGCTGGCACTCACTAATCCACGGAGTGTGTTTCGCAAGCGCTTTCAATCCGTCCAGTGCACAGGACCACCCTAGTGTTCCCAATCAGCTCGACCACTTAAATCTTTGGTCATACTGTAGAAAAAATTTCATTCCAGATGTGCACGAAAAGAGAATAATTCATAAACCAAATCGAAATTTCAAAAAAGGGCTCCGTTTTGCAACATTTCATCTGCTTAAGTACATGTCTGCAAAAATTTGTGGTCTTGCTATCGGTAGTCTGTCCAAGACGCGACCTCGCTGCTGAAGTGCTCTTCCTCTGATTTTGTCATTAAACTGCAGTTAAAAACTGCAGTTTAATGATAAACTGCAGTTTAAATCGAAGTTTAACTGCAGTTTAAATCGAACTGCAGTTTAAATCGAAAATCGGTTTATTTGAGCGCATTTCCTCTACAAATGTACCAAATTATATATTTTTGTATGCTATAGTTTTCGCAGTTTGAGATAAAGAAACTATGCAAGTAAAATTTGTTAAACAGTTTCGGAGTTGACGTCAGCTACATGTTTTAATATAGAGAAATAAAATATATTGATACATCTTAGTAATTATTATATGTAATGGGAATAAGTGAATTCAAAATTGATATTTGAGTTTACAAATAAAATTATGTAGATATACAATTCCTCTTTTATATTCCATGAAACTTCATATGTGTTAATTTTATAGCGTCTACTTCAAATGCAAGACGAAAAGATAATCATCTCAGTAGTTCAGTGGATAGAAAGACGATTGAAAAAATTTATAGAACAACGACAAGATAAAATATTCAGTTATTCAGTAAAAATAAGAACAACAAAAAAAAAAAAACCCAGGAAATTTTTAACTTCTATATTGGGAAAAAACATAAAAATTTGTTTAATGTGAATATGAAATGCCTTTTTATTGTTTCCTCACATTTTTCATAACGTTTAAATTTTTCATCCGACTTTTTATTACATGAATATTCTACAAGTATTTCCATTTGAGTGTAGTTTGGGATTTTTGCTGATAGGCCAACTCGTATCTCTACGCTTTTCTCATCTTAAAAGTTAAAAATTGCTTCGGTAGGAATTTCATGTAATATCCTACGTACGTTCTAATATTCGGTTAATACGTAGCTTTTCTTTTAACTCGTACGTCTTTTTATCTATAATAATTATTTGTAATACTAAGAGATGAAATAAAACATTAAATCCGGCCACAAAGAGATGAAACAAGAGCTTAAATCCATAAAAAAAGGCATTAATGTCGAACAAGAAAAGATGAAAGGGCTCGGAAAGAGATTATTGGCTGTCGAGCGAAAATACGGATTTCTGCATGCAATCAGTATGCAAAGTAAAATCTCCCACTCCCACGTAAGAGGGGCAAAGCATTTGGACAAATTTTCGGGCACAATTCGATATAGTCGCATCAGCAAACGATTGACAGTAAAGACAAAAACACGTCAACTCGCTGCTTCCTCTGCTGCTGATGTTTTTTACAGGCGCTGAAGACTGGAAAACGCCCAGACTTCGAAGTTTTGGCGAATGTTCTGGAACTCCGCTATGGGGAGAATAATTTGAATGAGACGAGCAAAGTTCAATTGAAATAGCTCCGTTAAAAGTTTTGTACTTTTCTGTACTTAACTATAATTTGTTTCATTTTAGCATTTCAGACGTTTTATTGTACCAGATAATCTGACTGAATAAAATTTAAACGAGACTTAAATCCTTTTAAAAATGCATGGGACATTCGTTGTCAAATTTTTGGAATCCCTAATAATTTTTCGAGTCGGCGCCTAGGCTTATAATACGTAAATAAAGTACATATCTGTGGCATATAAAAAAATATAATTATATTACTGGGAGGCCGCTAATCGTAAATTTCTGTACATTGTCGAGGTAATAACCTACCATAATTAATTTGATATGTTGCCCGGAGTTTGTTCTGAGACACAATTTAATTAATAACATAGAATTAATTTTACTTATCCAATGAACAGACATTAAATTACTCAAACAAAACTGTATTAATTATTACTAATTTTATCATTAAATATTATTCACAAACTTTATCACTTATTAACATAATAGTTACTAGAGCTGTTTTCGCGTTGTGATACAGTACGAATACTATTAATTTAGTACACTGGCTACTGAGCTTTCAAAATCTTTCATCAAAATGTATATGTAAATGGTTACCTGAGTCATCTTTGATACATCTAGTTGGGCCTGGACTCTTTGTTCAGTCATCTGCCATTCTCTCACACACTTTTCTAGGCGCATACATTATTTACTGCACACTCGATTCGTGATATTCATGGTTACACTACTGTTTTTTAATAACAAGAGCACACATCGGCTTATTAAAGCCAAGGCAATTGTAATGTACGTCGTAAGAAAGTATAATGTCATTTTATTTGTAAGAAAGTCATCTAAGTCTCTGCACGTTATTTCATGTCAACAGTAAATCAGGTATCTGTCTTTTTCACAAATTCTAGTATAAGGTACTCTGGGTTTTCCCACTTCTGCTCAGTGGCTTTGGAGATTTGTTCTGCCATTGGTTCCAGTTTTGTGGGTGGAGCTTATGTTAAGCTCCATTGGACATCTCCTTTTCCCCTGGAGTCGTGTTTGCGTCATAAAGTGCACGTGTTAAGAGTTCATAATTTTATGGTTTGGGCAGTAAATTATTGTCCACCCCATCATAAAAATTGGCGTCTCAAAACTGGTAATAAAACTGGTGTCTGGGGCTTGGTGTCAGGCTGTTGGTTTTCGCACCTGTAGATAAAAATATGCTTTCTACTCGTAAAGCCTATATTTTGTAATGGTTATATTTTCACTGTATGACAATATCTTCTGTTCATACAAAAAACTAATCTTTAGTCATACAATTTTTACGCAATTGACGTTATTACGTAAATTTCATTGAGCTTTAAAATTTGTTTCACGTATTTCATCAGCACCCTGATTTATCGAAAATAAATATGATAGTTTTATATTTTAATCACGTATTTTTTCTTTTCTTTACACTCATTTCTTAATTGGAGTTTTATTCTAAATTAGAAGGAATGATCAGATTTACTCTGTTAACATTGTCTCTAATTAACGTGCAAATGCTGAACTGCTTAATATGTCAAGAATTACGAGGATTCGACGATTTTTTTGAAATCGCTTTTGTAACGAGAAATGTTTGTTGCCCTCGATTTCCTTTTTTTGTGTAAGACTTGCGTTTTATACAAAACTGGCTGTAGTTTATTGTTTGTGCGTTTTATACAAAACTGGCGCAGAGCATTTGCGCTCTGGTGTTTTTATTGATCACTTTCCGTTGGCAACAACTTTTGACTCTTTTTAAATACTGATATTACATATTATTACTTTCCCTACAATACATGGTAATCTGTAGGGAAGTACTAAAATCGTGTCGAAACTCGTAACTCGTGTTTCTAACGGAGCTACATGTTTTGGGACCTCTAAAGCGCGAAAACACTATAGCGTGACGTTTGTGTGGGCAATGTATGTATCTGTTCTAATTCAAAAAATTGACCAAATTTCATAAAATTTTTATAGGTAAGTCCCTTGTGGGTGATCTCTGGTGATAATTAGATTTTTTGTACGATTTGGGATAAAATAATCTACTTTTTTTTGCGAAATGGACCGCAAAAATTGCATGTATCCACTCCAGCAATAAAACTAATTTACCAAATTTCACAAAAGTTGTCGTTAAAATCTAAAATAAAAGACTACATATGCTCAAATGTATACATTACATGCTTGTTTTATACGTAATTTTTGACAATGAAAAGAAAAAGACCAATCACATTATTCTAGGACTAACCGTTCTGCAGATATATATATATATATATATATATATATATATATATATATATATAAATATATATATATATATATATATATATATATATATATATATATATATTTGCAATTTTGTTATTCGGCCTTTGAAAATACGCCCAGTTATCAAATGGAAATTAAATCGGATTAAAAGTGCAAATTCAGTGTAATATCAAAAAATCATGCGTGTTATTTTGTGCAATTAAACTCAATTAATGAATTATTGAAGAAATAAAGAGAAATGAATTTGAGTCTGTATGGAAAGTCATGTGATGCCCACATAAGTTTCTTTAGTTATGTTTTTCTTACATTCATTATCAGAAGGGATAGGTATCCCACCATCCCCCTAGATACATGCGGATTCCTTATTATTCGACCCCCTTAACGAAGCATATACCATATACTTATTGAAATTAAATTAATTTGATCAAATAATATATAATTCACAGTGCAGAGAATGTTGCAGTAGTTATGACAAAATCTTGCTCATAAAATGCACGTAATTAAATAACTATTTTGACATCATATTTGTCATTGTTGGGCAAAAATCTGAAGAAAATAATCAATAATTATTGGACAAAAACCTGAACAAATTAATCGATAAATGTTTAAGATATAACTTTTACTATGTATTTAAACCATGGAAATAAGGGTTATATTTTAAATATAACTCTTAAAAAGTATTTTAAATAATGTAATGTAAACTAAACTCGGCAAACTGAAATTGGGCTCCTCTTTTGCGTTACTTACCTACGCGGAATACACACACACACACACACACACACATATATATATAAGAAAGAGAGAGAGAGAGAGAGAAATTGAGAGATAAATAAAAATAATAATTGTAAATAATTTACTATGTCCAACTTGAGGAGTACTTTTAGCGAATGATATCTAAAATCGCTATAAAGTTTAGATTTGTCATCTCGTTCTGATGTGAAACATCTGGTGTAGAGCAAATCTTGACCTTGAAGATGAAACAGTAGTATGGAAGTAGTATGAAACAGTAGTATGAATTTTTACGGATAAGTAGCAGAAAACCATGGTTATAATTTAAAAAGCTGGGTCGTTTCACCTTGACAACACATTCGCTGACCTTAGTAACAGATTTGGCCAAATACTACTAACTTGACAAATTCTGGATTTTTGATCAATCTAAAATACAAAACTACATATTCTCAAACATGTAAATTAAATTAATGTTTTATAAATAATTTTTGACGAAATTAATAAGACCAACCCCTTAACTCTTGGACTAATCGGTCTCGAAATATTTTAGTTTTTCGCAGTTTTGTAACGTCGTCTTTGAAAATACGTCCGTCCAGTTTCCCAATGAAACTAAAAACTGAACTAAATTCACAAATTCAGTGTAATTTTAAATTAGTATCCGTGTTATTTAGCGTAATTAAACTCAATTTAATGAATTATGAAAGAAATAAAGAAAGCAAAAATGAATTTGATTCTGTAAATCATGTGTTGTTCACATTAAATTTTATTCTCTAATAATATTAATTTATTTTAGATTAGTTATGGAAAACTGAAAGGCTAGTAACATGTTGTAATATGGCCTACATTATTTTTATACATCTCGTAATTTACTAATTCGTGTTTTTCTGATTACGCATCAGAGGGAAAATTGAAAGGCTAGTAACACGTTCTACATCATTTTTATTTATCTCTTAATTTACTAATTAGTGTTTTTCTTAGTTACTCATCAGATGGAAAAATGAAAGGCTAGTAACATGTTCTACATCATTTTTATTTATCTCTTAATTTACTAATTAGTGTTTTCCTTAGTTACTCATCAGATGGAAAAATGAAAGGCTAGTAACACGGTCTACATTTTTATTTATCTCGTAATTTACTAATTAGTGTTTTCCTTAGTTACTCATCAGATGGGAAAATGAAAGGCTAGTAACACGTTTTACATTATTTTTATTTTTCTCGTAATTTACTAATTAATGTTTTTCTTAGTTACTCATCAGATGGAAAAATGAAAGGCTAGTAACACGTTCTACATTATTTTTATTTATTTCGTAATTTACCAATTAGTGTTTTCCAAGTGTTTAGCTGAAAAAAAAAACAGTGAGGGCGATGAACGTATCTCATTAAGAAAACGTTTAATAAAAAACCTCCTTCAAATCTTTCGAATGATCCGTGTATCGACATTGCATTATCTGCTAGTTCATTAGAAATAATGCCAGCAAAATAATGTTGATCACTCTAATTTGGAATCAATTTGCAATTAATAAGAAATTACAATAAGATGAAGAAAGGAAATTTAATGAAGCACCAAAATCACGCTTCTAAGAGAAGATAATTTTGTGTTTGGGCAAATTACTGATTTGTTTTAGAGTGCAATGTAATTGATATAATTCGTTAAACTGAAAAATTAATTTTCTATAAAGAACTGGTTATAATCCTCCATTTTACGAAACACTTATTAAGAAGAAGATCAAAGTACTTATTAAGAATAAAATCAATAATATTTATATACATTTCAAAGTGATGGCTAATTGAAATTGGATGTTCAAATTATCCCAATGTCATAGGTAATCATAGGTTTTTTACATTAAAATTATAGTTATTTTTAATTATTAATAGCTTTTATTGTTAATGAATTAAATTGTTTAGCTGAACCTCACAGATTTTCTCTATACCTCTCTGTTGTCAAGTTAGTTCTGCTCTGAGTATAATTCTTAATTTTGTATAATTCATCTGACGGTGTGTGGTACCTGCATAGAACTGGTTTTTATCGATACGTCAAGTAATTTTTTATATAAAAAATTTTACTCGTTTTTTTAATTAATTTGAAAAATGTGCACTATCTCTAGAACGGTTCATGATAATGGTCTTAAATAAATGTAATAATTGTTTTCTAATAAAAATTGAAGTATAAAATAATTGTTAATGCAAAAGAAGAAGGAATTACCCGGCGTTGCTCTGGTCATAAATATACTCCAGCTCCTTAAATAAAACAGAAAAAACCCTTCAATTTTCAAAACGGCCGTTTAAATCAAAAATTATTCTCGCCCTCCGTTTATTCCATGTGCACAGAAAATGGTACAAGTCACATCTCCATAGCAACAGACACGCTCCCCCAGTTGTGACGCCACTCTCCCAGAAAACACGTTCTTGTTTCAATCCATTACCTCCCTGATCGATCCGCAATTAATTTTTATAGACCCAGTTAAAATATCATAGAAATTTCAGAAATGAAGTAATTAAAAATATTAGATTGCGAAGATATCACTCTATATTCATGGCAAAAATGAGAATCGTGTGAATCTTCAATTTTCCGAGGCAAGTAGGTAAAAATGAAAATGTTTCGCACATTTCGATGCATTACTTTTCTAAAAGCGTAGTGCCGGTATGTTAGACCACAGAAGGCAACCCCGAGAGCTGAAAACAGTCATGATTAGACCATACTGAATCCAAACCTGACATCCGTTTTACAAATTATCCTTTGGATCTAGCGAAATAGCCTCTCAAAATGTAGCCATTTTGCTATTTTTGTTCTTATATCTCAGGTTGAAGCATGCCACAACATGATGCAAATGCATGGCTATGAGACGAAAAGCAAAACTATATTCACTCCATGGAGTTCGAGATGAGACCTCATCCATGATTCAGCTGAATAGGGAAGTTAATATTGAGTGGTCATCCCAATTTAAAAATTCAGAATCATGAAGTTAGAGAGACTTGCTTCTTCCTTTATCTTCAAATTCATGTTTCAAATAACGCAATTAATATTTATAGATAGATTAGTTGGAAAGTTTTAGTTCGATCAATAAGAAACCGATTAATGTGAAAATTGCTCGAAATTTTGCTTCAACATAAAATAACTAAAAAATTAATTCAACTTTTAAAAAAATTGTTCCTAGGTATCTGAGAGCCTGATCTGAACTATCACTGATCCGAATTTCTTAGCTGTGGGTCGTTTAGATTTTCTTCTACGTGATCAATGGATGAACATACATCTTCTTAAGTAATATTTCGAACTGTCGGAACTTTCGACAAAAAATAGTTGACGATGTTATAGAACTTCCTCATTTCTAATTGTGTATTGATATCTATTGATAAATAAGCAGTCCATGTTTTTATAAAATTTGATGTGGACAGCACATGACTTTCCCTGAATAATGCAATGAATTTACTTTTTTCAAGGTGAAAAAATTATGTATAAGATTTGCAGCACAATGTTTTTAATGTTGAACTGCACATTTAACGCTTGTACGGATGACAACATGTAAAACTATTTCGAAGTACTTAATTAACTTATATTTCACGCAATTCTAAATTCATAATTATCAATATTAATAGCATCCAAAATAAGCGATATAGTCCATATATTAAAATATTTTAATAATTAATTCATCCATTTGGCGTCATTTTCGCTAACTTTACGTTAATTTCATCAATCTGTTGCGAAATATCACCACCAAGAGCCGCCAACTGCGCCAAATTTATCGCTAAGCGTTACAGACAAACGAAGAGAAGAGCATTTCTTATGTATAAAACGTTATTGGCGAATGATCAGGCGTTCAAATACAAAATCATTATACATAAAGTATCTTCTCTCATAAATGGAACGAACTAGACCCACGAGAATGATGTCATGAAATGAATTACACATGAAAAGTGAACATATTTCGCAATAGTTAATTATTTGTTTTAATTTTATGTGATTTTTTTGATAAAATTATTCAAAGAAAGTGAAAATTTATGTCGATCATTTTCGAATGAAAAATTACAAAAATGATGACGTAACATTATTAAAGGTTCTGATTTTTGAAGGTTTTTCTCAAAATTTCATTCGAAATTTGAGGAGTAGGGGGGGGGGGGTAGTCTTTTGAACATTTAATTGCTTTTAAAATCAATAGGCTTACAACAATGCGAAGTAATAATTCTGAAATGAAACATTTTATTTCATCATGATTTACAGCTGCAAGTGCTCAATGTGTCCATCACCACATTCCAGTACCGAGTGCAGTCGCGTATTACGGCTGATACAGCATATCAACGTGAATGGCTGCTATCTCCTGCCCCAAGGCATCTCTCTGGTAAGGACTGGGGATTTCCTCTATAGACCCGTGATTTTAGGTATCCTCACAATCAGAAATCACAGGGTGTGAGATCTGGGGATCTCGCAGGCCATTCATGTATGCTATGCCTGCGTTGACCGTATGCTATGCCAAACGTTGACCGTATGCTATGCCAAACGTTGACCGTAGTAACGCCATCGCTTGACGCGTCGTGTGGGGTGGTATTCAATAATGTTTTTGTGTGATCCTAATTTTGCGTTGCGTGAGTGATATACATAAGTCACCGCCATGGCTTTCTCTGCAGCAGCGCCCTCCAGTGTCGAGATTTTGAACTAATTTTTTTATCATGCCATATAAAATCCCCCATCATGGTGAATCTGCAAACCGCATGTCGCTCCGACCCATAGATATTTTTTTTTATCGCGTTTTACTTTCGCTCCGAACTTTTGAATCACCTTGTATATGTGTTCATAAGTTATCTTATCCAAACTTCACATGCAAGTACATATACAAAGACGCACTCATATAATCAAATATATATATATATGCGCACACGCACGAGAAAACATATACCTATATGCACACACACAGGAAGACATACATCTTGTTTACATACACTTGTGACATACACGAACATCTTGTTTGAATTGTGTTAATGAGGTCTTAAAACGTACTTTTCTTACCACTTATGTTTCTTTCTGTTTTCGATTCAGACCAAATAAAAACATATTAAAATCATTTGATATGAGCTATTTTATGACTTTGACGGTAATGAGGTATGCCTAAACTACGATTTTAAACGATTTTTACGATTTTTGTCCATAGAGACGTCAAAATGCGAGAGAAGTCATGAGAACAACGAAATACTCCATACCAACTTCTTTTATAATAAAACTTATATAGCATGTCAAATGTAATGTAGTTTTCAACTTATTTATAAATTTTATATGCAATTTGTTCGATATCAGTCGGTTACATTTTCAGTACATATGTCAAAGTACACATGTATATTTATTGTACTAGCTTTTTTAATATATCGTATTGCTTAATTTAGGGTGTATTATTTCAGACGGTTAACTATTGTCTAATGCTCTTTATAAGTATATCAGTGTTTATTACAAATGTGAAAAAGTACTTAAATGTATTGTTTTTTTTTATAAAAATGTTCATTATATTCAAAATTTTGTTACATCAAAAGGTTGTTATAAGAAAATCTCAACATGCTATCATCATTTATATACATGTAATATTTACAGACAAATAAATCAGAACGTAAGATAATTAAAATATACTTCCTTTATCTTTAAATTGAAGTAAAAGGATATTTTTAATCCCGCGGGATACCGAAATTGAAAAAAAAATAATTTCTGATAACCCGGGATCTAAAAAATACCCTAGATTGCAATCTCAAAATTATATCTTAGGAAGCACAAACTATTTCTTGCGCGCATCCAAAGCACGCGAGCGTGATCAAACAGTTTCGTTTTTGAAAATCTCCAAATATCGCCAAAATGTAGTAAAATGCAGTTTAAGATATTTTAATGAATATTTTTAACACTTTACAACAAAGTTGAAAAGTGTTTATGACTTTGTTCATTCTGTCTGTCTGTCTGTCTGTCTGTCTGTCCGTTAGCACGATAACTGCCGTAAAAATGAGTTTATCAAAATGAAATTTTAGTATGTTGTTCAGACGGTCTGTAGGACCTATGGGAATATAAATAAATAATATCACCCAATTAGTTTTTTATTGAACCCGGGTTGAAAAAATGAAATACATTGAACCCTATGGGACCTAATTTTTCAAACATTTTTTAAGTAAATTTAAAATTCACGAATTGCTTCGAAATTTTTAGGAAATATTCACATTATCCCATAAAATATATAAAAAAAAATTCAGTAAAATATGTTAAGTAGTTTTTTAATTAAAAAAATTATTTAATATAGGGAAAAAAACAAATTCAATTAAATTCTGACTTTGGGATATCTTCCAGAAAGAAAAGAGAGAGATATTATATAATAAATATCTCTCCATTTGTTTAAACGTTTTGCATATGGGAGTGGCTTCATATTTTAAAATAAATTTGGTAGATAACAATTTTTCATTTTTTTAAAATTTTATATAACTCTTCATGATAAATTTAATTGATGGCATTTTAAATGCACTTTCCTACGTCCTAGAGAGTTAAAATTTGGTACACAGCTTAAATTTGTTGAACATTTTATTCGACAAAAATTTGATGGATCTTTAAATATAGATCATACATTTTTTTCGAAATGGCCTGAAAATAATCCCCGTTCACTTCTATAAATCGTTGTTGTAATATTGTTAAAAATTCTGATGTGGACAGCACATGTCTTTCTCTGCAGACTCATATTCGTTCTCTTTATTTATTCAATGATAATTTGAGTTTATCTGCACAACATAAGTATTTTAAATGACATTGAATTTACACGTTAAACTTAAATTTGGTTCTCATTTGATAGCTGGACTTATTGTCAAAGGTGGCGTAGCGAAAACGCGAAAAAACTAGAATATCTCAAGAACGGCTAGTCCTAGAGTAATGGGGTTAGTCTTATTCTTTTTGTTGTCAAAAATCACATATAAAATAGGAATTTAATTGATATAATTGAGCACACGTAGTCTTTTATTTTTATATATAACGATTTTTGCTGGCCATTTCGCAAAAATAGCCCCCCGTTCCTTTTTCCCGAATCGTAGTAGAATAACCTACAAATGATTTATATACAAAATTTTGTTAAATTTGGTATATAAATCACTTGTAGGTTATTGAAATATTATACACCAAATTTTGTTAAATTTGGTTCATTAGTTTTTAGCTAGAGTGGATAAAGGCAATTTCTGCGGCCATTTCGCAAAGAAGGCAGATTCTTTTATTACGAATCGTACTATAATCTAATGAACATCAGGATTTCCCCCAAAAAACATACCTACCAAATTGTATGAAATTCGGTCCATTAGTTTTTCAGTTAGAGTGGATGTAATATCCACACAGACACACAGAAACATACCCGGCCGTCCAAATAGCTGCTCTTAGTCCTTTGGACGAGTCGGACGGTCTGGGTCTTCAACACAGAAACATACACAGATACACCCTTACACACACAGACGTCTTCCTAAAACTAGTTTTTTCGTGTTCTAGAAGTCCCAAAACGTGTAGATCCTTTGAAAATTCGAGTTCCGATCTTCGGCACGATCCCAATACTTTGAGTACATACACATACACATATATATTATCTGTGTATCTAAATTCCGTGCCTATGCAATTACAATAGTTGTGATTTTAAATGATCCATAAACTTTTATTATTTCTTCAAGGAAGCCTAATTTTAACATATGCAGAATGCAAATATCTCAAGCGATTGTAAGATGAATTACATAAGAATTGCTGAATTTTTTTCACACAAAATTATTTAGCTCTGGAGTCTGGAATACAAGTTATATGAATGAAATATTCATTGATTTTGCATAAAGAATCAGATGATTTATATTTCGATACAGTTTTAAATATTTAAGTATAATAAATTACTGTAGTACTGTGATAATGTAAAAGATATTACCACTGAATGAATCACGTTTTAGAAATTTTTAAATGAAATTACATTTCAGTTGGAAAGTGTTTCATAATCAATGCTTATGCATGATTGATCTTTCTTGTTAAAATAAAAATTAAAATAATAATTACACCCATATTATATGAAGAGACCACGGGACACACTTTAATATAAAATATGGCATCCATCCTGTGTCAAAATCGTGACTCTTAAAAATCTTTTTAATTAACACTTTACAACAAAGTTGAAAAATGTTTATGACTTTGTTCATTCTGTCTGTCTGTCTGTCTGTCCGTTAGCACGATAACTGCCGTAAAAATGACTTAATCAAAATGAAATTTTAGTATGTTTTTCAGACGGTCTGTAGGACCTATGGGAATATAAATGAATAATATCACCCAATTAGTTTTGGATTGAACCCGGGTCGAAAAAATGAAATACATTGAGCCCTATGGGACCTAATATTTCAAACATTTTTAAGCGGTTATAAAATTCACAAATTACTTCGAAAATTTTAGGTAATATTCAAATTGTACCATAAAATATATAAAAAAAATTCAGCGAAATATATCCAGTAGTTGTTTAAATAAAAATTAAGATAATAATTACACCTCTTACATGAAGCGATCACGTGACCATGATATGAAAAGATCACATAACCCACTTCAAAATGATATATGGCATCCATCTTGTCTCAAAATCGTGATTTTTTAAATTCTTTTTAATTCATATTGAGTGTTGTATCCGTCCTAAAACCACTTTATTTTTGCTTAAATTCTGTGCATAATATTGTGATGAATGAAATGAATGGGAAAATATTATGAATGAAATGCTGTTTTTATAGAGAGATCTAGGCGTGTTATTTTTTCTATGACGTCATTTGAATGAATGTCAGTTGTTTTCGATGATGTTTTCAAATATAATAAAATATCGTAGTATTATGATAGTTTTAAAAATATTACCGAGGAATGTATCGCATTTTAGAGATGTTTAAACCAGGCAATTTATATTTCAATGCCGTCATTTGAATGAAGTTCATTTTTTTCGATGAAGGTTTAAGTTTTCATATATAAAAAATAAATGTAGTATTGTGATAAGTTTTAAAATATTACCGAGGAATGTATTGCATTTTACACATGTTTAAATAAAATTGCATTGAAGTTGGAAAGTGTTTCATAATCAATGCTTTAAGCATGATTGATCTCTCTTGTTTGATAAATACGTTGATGGAAAAATTTCCTCACAAAGTTCATCAATAATTCCTACAATTTTTTTATCCTCCAAAATTTAGAGAGAGCAGAAATAATTAAAAATATATAATTTTTCTTTCAAGGACGCTTTGACATTCACCTTCTCCCATTGAATTACAGGGGAAACGGAACGCTAAAGGCCGAAAGAGTCCCTCAAGTCACATGACAGCCGTTTTCTGTCCTTCGTTAGGGTTGCCGAGACCTTCTCTACTTAGATTACACCTCGAAGGTTACGTCCAATGTATCTTCGGCCAGTGAAAAATTTCCTCGCACAAGTTCATCAGATAAAGGCGGAGACATAACTGTCTTGCCATAACTGTCTCTTGACATAACTGTCTAAGAGATGCAAGTCCGAATAAAAGAAACACAATTGAAGACAGACACGAGTTGACAACTGTTCGATGCTGTTCGATGCCGGGCGCGGTAGCCCATTGGTTAGCGCGCTGGAGTTGCACTCGGTAGGTACGGGTTCGATTCCAGCCACTGCCAAAACTGCCGCCGTGTTCATTCGGAGTACGATCACGTTAAACATGTGGGTTCGAAAGTCCTTCCGAGAGGTTGTTGGTAGGGGAAGGAGGGTACGGTCCCTGTGGATGCCTCCCCCACTGGGTTCCGGTCTAAATTGGGTGGCACTTCCCGACCGTCCAAACAGTTACCTTACACCTTTCTGGTAGGTCGGACGGCCTGGGTTTCAACAACAACAACTGTTCGATGTCACCTAAGTGTCTTAAGTGTGCAGAGAACCACTTAACAAGAGACTGCCAGAGACCTAGGACAGAGAGGGCAACCCGTGCAAACTGCAAAGGTGACCACCCGGCAAACTTTCGGCTCTGCCCGAAGAACCCTTGGAATAGAGGAAAGGCACCGGCGCATGCCCCCCTCCCTCCCAAAATGAGATACCCCCTTGGAGGCAAAAGGCCCTCGGCCTAAACACCCAGTCACCCCGTCAGGATTCCTCGCACACTGTGCCACAGATAACCAGAATTCAACTTTCAGCACCTACCAGATCGGTGCAAGAGCAGGTCCCCAAACCATCGACTTCCAGAGAATTGATTCCGGAAGAAAAATAAAGCTGGCTACTATAGCCATTAAAAGGAGAAATGAAGCGGAAAAAGCCGGACAGGCAAAACTAGCTCAGGAATCTAAAGAAGTAAATCCAAAAACAAAAGCGTCAGGGAAGAAGAGCTCGCGCAAACCCAGCTGTTAGAAAAAACGGTTGAAAAAAGACAAAACATTACCGAGATCTAAAGGATACTCAAAACCAAGTTCAAACCGTGATTGAGGCTGAGGATATGGACGCTGAGACTGAACCGACTGTTAAATCCGATGATAAAAAGATGGATGAAATCCTGAACCTCATCAGAGGATTTATCAGTATGTTCAATTTAGACGACTTAAAACATCTGTTTATGCAGTTCGCAGAGTTAATACAAAAAAAGAGAGCGATCCAATGTCAATGGTTTTTGAGGCCTTCAAAATAATCGCGGATTTTAAAAATAACAGTGAGAATCAAACCCGCCATGGATAGGTCCCAAAAAGAATCCTTTAAAATAATATTTTGGAATGCGAATGGCATATCTCCAAGAATAAATGAACTTAGGAACTATGTAAACGAAAATGACGTAGACGCCTTGTTAATTCAGGAAACTAAAGTTAGAGAAAATAAAAAACTAAATATAGCCAACTATAATAGCTATCATAACTTTAGCCCAAATACAACTGCTAGACGGCCCCATGGAGGAACAGCAATATGCATTAAAAGAAATATTCCCCACGAGGAAGTAAATAACATAAATCTTCAAGGTGTAGAAAATACTAGTATAAAAATAAAAATAAATAATGCAAACCCTTTTATCCTAACTTCGATATATGTCAAACATACGAGAGGAATAAATGAAGCTGCGCAACTAGAACTGCTTTTCTCGCGATACCCGAACACCATACTTGCGGGCGACTTCAACGCACACCACCATAGGTGGGACTGTAGAAGAGCCAACACACGCGGTACACACATAAACAGACTGCTGAGCACAACAAACACCAACATTATTGCACCATCGAGTCCAACCTGCTTTGCAAGCGGCAATAGATTCATAGATTTTATCCTTACAAGAAACACAGACTACGCTCATACTATTAATACCCTAGATGAATTCGACTCGGATCATCTATCGGTACTAGTGACATTTGATCTGAACACATCTCTTCCAACCTCTCTGGGACAAGAGAGGGTGAACTGGAACGTATTCAAAAGAGCACTATTCGAGCCGCACTTAGCAGTACCTGACATAATGAGCACGGCGGATATTTACTCAGCCACGCATACACTCACAACAGATATCAAGAGAGCAATTGCCTCTGCTACAACACATCGTGAGTCACCAAAAACACCCACACTTTCCCACCATGTCAGACAGTTAGTAAGACAGAGGAACAGAATTAGAAAGACATGGCAGGCTAATAGAGACCCTACCCTTAAAAGGGAGCTTAACAGACTCACGTGTAAAGTCAGGGAAAAAATCGTCGCGGAAAAGCAGCAACAGTATAAAGAGTTAATCGAATCGCTTAACCCAGAAGACGTGTCGCTCTGGGAATTCGCCAAAAGATTTAGGAAACCGCAAAATAAACTCCCGCCATTATTAGATGGCAATAATACCGTGTACTCAGATGAAGAAAAAGCCGAGGCGCTCGCAAAGCATTACGAAAAGCAATTCGAACCAAAGCACGATTTAATGTGTCAGGACACCCTAAAAACGGTCAGGCAAACACTAAATAACTTTAGAAACTCCCCGGTCACGGCTGAGATTAACCCAGCCACACCGCAAGAGATAGTCGAAATTATCAAAAACTTAAAGAACCATAAGAGCCCAGGACATGACAAAATCAGGAACGTAGCGGTCAAAAACTTACCCTTAAATATAATTTTTTTCATGACCATTTTAATAAATAAAATACTAAAATTAAACTATTTCCCTAAAGAATGGAAGGACGCGATAATTATACCGATCTATAAGGCAGGAGAGGATGCCACAATTCTAGCCAACTACAGACCAATTAGCCTACTACCAGCACTTAGTAAAATTACTGAGAAAATAATTCTTAAGAGACTGAACACGCACCTCAGTGAGAATGACATTATCATTCCGGAGCAGTTTGGGTTTCGGTTAAAACACTCCACCACTCATCAACTGCTGAGAGTGGTAGAGTACATATCTTCTGGACTAAATACCAAGACACCCACAGCTGCAATTTTCCTGGATATACAAAAAGCCTTTGATAAAGTGTGGCACTGTGGTTTATCATACAAATTGATCACTCTAAAAGTCCCTGACGCATTAGTCAAACTTTTAATTTCATACTTAAATGACAGACACTTTCAAGTCAGAGTTAAAGATAGCTTATCTACACCCAAGCTCATAAAAAGTAGTGTACCGCAAGGATCCATCCTGGGCCCGACACTTTTTAACATATACCTGAATGACATCCCCAGGACTCCAAACACAGAGCTGGCACTTTATGCAGACGACAGTGCGATACTTGCAAAACACACTTATCTCACAGTAATGCACAGACAGCTACAACAACACTTAGACATACTTCAAACATAGCTGGAAAAATGGCGAATAAAATTAAACCCTAATAAATGTCAATTTTCTTCTCTAGGAAGCATAACCCCCCGCCGCCTCTGTATATAAACAACCAAGCACTAAGCGCGGAAAAATCAACTAAATACCTAGGTGTAACGATAGACTCCCACCTAACTTGGAAATTGTACGTAACAAACATAATCAAAAAAGCGTATAATGCCACAGGAGCTTTATACCCAATGATAGGAAACGGAAATCTTAATTATCAAAACAAACTTCTAATATACAAATCGGTCATCCGCCCGGGAATGTTGTATGCAGCACCCGTATGGGGATATGCCTGTAAAACTACCATAAACTTCTTAGAAACAAGACAAAATAAAATCCTAAGGTGTATCAGGAAAGCCCCTAGATATTTAAGGAACTCGGTGATTAGAAAAGACTTTAAAATAAAAACCGTGAGAGCCCAAATTAAAAAGCTATCGCTAAAATTCTACGACAACCTGCCTTCAGTTCCAAATGAACTTCTATTCAGTCTACCTGACTATGATCATCGCAAGGCCAAATCTCGTAAGAGACCCTTAGCAGTACTTAACCTTGAATAACCGGATTTAGGTAAACCCCTTAACTAGCAACTGAAATTAATTAAAAATCGCGATCAATATTTTTCAAATGCAAAAAATATTCTTAATCCTTAAACTGCCAAATTGCTAGGTAACCCTCAGATCTGCATCAACCCCCCAATCTGACTAATTCCAAATGTGCAATAAACTGCCACACTAGGAGCCAAGTCAAAAATAAAATAGTTAATAAAAAAAAATTCGAGCCTCCATATCATGGGTCAATGAAATAATGTCACAGTATGAAGATACGAACCATATATTGAGATTGGAGATTAAAGGCGCTCCGCGCCTGGTGCTCTGTTCTGTACGTGACTAACTAACAGACACGAGTCAGATACAGAGCGGAGAGTGCTCAGCATGTCATACAGACGGGGAAGACGTGAATTAGAACGTACTTGTGATAGTCTGTATGAGTTTGGAGTGGTGAAAGTGTCGACGGTATCCAAAAACGGCTTCAGTTGATATTGAAAGCAAAATCCAAAGTCACCCTTTTATCGTCCATGAGGATATTATATTTTAATTATGAATTTGGCTTTAAAGTCGATCAAAAATTCCGTCTGCCATCACAACCAGGTTCAAAAGTTTATTTGGAAAACGTTAGAATTGATAGATATGAATTGTAAATTGTGAATAAAAATGTGAGTAATTATTTTAATAATGTCAAATAATAATTTTAATGAATATTTAAGTTGAAAAAAATGTCTCATCATTTTAGAGTGTTGAACATTGATGTTTATCTTTTAAAAATTATATTATTTATAAGTTGACGCCGGACTGCACAAGTTATTGCAAACGCATATAATGTATGGAGCTATATTATACGAAAGCATACATAACTTAAAATGTTTCAAAATAAATATTATCTCTTAAACCTAAATGTTTAAATAAAGAGTAATTAGTTTAAAATATTTTTTTATTAATCATTTCACTTCATATCGGGTAAGAAAAAACGTACAGGTGGCCTTTCATCCAGGTTTTGTTGTATATTAATTTCCTTATTAATTTATCAATTTCACATAACTTGGAGAAGCACAATTATCTTTCTTTTTCGAATTTAAGTTCTTTTCACCTTTTATTTTCACCGGCATGCTTTCTTACATTCATTTCGCAAGCGGAGTTTTATATTTTAAACCGAAGCAAGTCTTTGTTCTACTAACATTATATATTGTTTTTTTTTCATTAACATTATTTCTAATTAACGTAAAAATCATGCAATACTTGACATGATGAGAATCCAACAAGATTTTAATGAAATGCTTCCTGAAAAAATTTCTTAATGTGATATATTCATCGCCTACAGTTATTTTATAATTAAATATCACTCCAAAAAATAATTAGAAAATTTAGGAATAAATGAAAGTAACAAATTAAACACTTTTTGTCAATAATTCTTACTGATAAACAAGTAATTGGGCCAAAAATAATGGTTAATATGGTGAATGCTACGTGACGAAGTTAGTACGCCAATTAAAAGGGTAAATGAATTCCGGATGTGCTGTTGTTGTTGCACAATAAATAATTTAAATAAAAAACTAAAATGTCATGCCCTTTACATAGCGATACTATATAATTTTTTTTTTCATTTTAGGTCTGTATTTCTTAGTGCGACTATACAGGTTTTACAGTTTATAAACATTTAGGTTTCGAAGTGAGTAATGGCTATAGTCGAAGTGTCCGGCTGAAATCGGAGCATTGCGAAAAATTAAACACTTTGGACTCTTATATCATCGAACCTAATAAGTAAAAATATAAATATGTCATACTTATTTTGACGGAAATCTTATCATTACTTTTACTCAAAATATCTTCTTTATTACAAAAGATAGATATAAATAGTAAGCAATACATTTATTCTGAAGGAAATGAAGTTTCTGAATCAATAATTCTTTTACATGGCTATTATAGTTTTTGAGCAATCTTCCAGAGTCAATCCTGTGTGTTACTTCTCGTTTCGGATTGGCGTGACTGTTCTTCATTCTGCTTTCTGATTCGCTCTCTACTAATCCCGGTTTTGGGTGTATAATCTCTTGTGCTACTTGCTTTTGTACCCATTCCTCTTCTGGACTTATGAACAATAAAAAATTAATTTTTAATGCCCTTTAATAGTCTTACAAAGATATATAATTGAATTTCGAATCGAATTTTTGGTTTGAAAAATACATAAAGTCAACAACGAATAACGTGTTTGTTGGTTCTCCTGCACTAACGAAGGGCATCCACCGTATCCCCGAAACAGCTGTTTGCTACATTATTGTGTTATTTGTGCTTATATACGTTGCTCAAGTTTTCCTTAAACTTCCTGTATTTACAATCACAGAAAGTTATTTTAGAGGACGTTCTTAAAGCTCAGAATCACACTTCCATTAGTGTCGTCATCGGTGAGCCGGTTTGTAAAGAAACGAAACCGATTCGTTAATATCGGTCGCTGCATCGAATAGGCATAGCTAGGATCTTGGAAAAAGGGAACGGGTCAACTATCAAATGAGGGATTCACAGTACTAAATGTCGTTTATGTGTACCCAATAAAAAAACCAAGGTAATTGTTAAACTTAATTAAACGTTACGGTGCTCAAAGTAGCAATGTGTTTCTAAATATACTAATTAATTCTGGGAAACAAAAATATGGTGATAAATTAGTCTGTAAAACAGCTTAAATTCTGAAGAACTCTTAGATTTGAAGATTGACTTTAAATCGCACCATAAATGTAACAATGATTATTATTTGCCTCGTGTTTTATCATTATCCATAATAACCCTCCTCGAATTAAACGTTGCGTTACTGCATCTAAAATATCTGAAAGGTAAAAAACATTTATTTCAAAATGTTCAGAATAATAATGAGCCGATTTGCTGAAAATTCAGACATATTTATTTTAAATCCATTTTCAAGAAATTAGAAATTATATTCAATTAGCAAAAGATTGGTCTTTCCGCATTATTATTCACAATCTTCATTTACAATCAATTATCGTACTTATATATTTTGCAGAATTATCGAACTTATTATCGTACTTATATATTTTGCAGAATCCATTTCGAAGATAGGAGCTTGCAATTTCGTCTCAGTAGTTCAAAGGTAGTGCGTCGGCAGGCCAGTTCGGAGATTCAGGGTTCGATTTCCGGTTGGGGCAGCAATGTTCTCTACAATGGCGCCCGAACAAATCAACCCTGTAGGTTAGTGCAAAGATGTCGGAGGTCTAAAAGTGACCTTAGTACTAGTGCGGATTCAGTGGACTCTGTAATAATTGAGCGCTGATTTCAAATTAAGAGGAAAACGACCACGTAGGATACTTAAGGGGATAAAAGAATAGTAGCAGGAGGATAACCTGAGGTAAACAATATCAGGAGGTGATCAGTCAGATTGCCAGTTGCCCGCTAATCTGACATTAGAAGATGGAGAATGCAGAGTCCACTGCTACGATAAGAGCTTGCAATTTCGTCCCAGTAGCTCAACGGTAGAGCGCCGGTTGGCCAGTTCGAAGATCCAGGGTTCGATTTACGGTTGGAGCGGCAAGGTTCTTTACAATTTATTATTAAACTTCTATCTAAATGAAGGAAAATTGGCGGAATTGTAATGGAATGGAGGTTTACAGTTTTCATACAAAACTAAAAAAAAAGAAATGTAATTTACTTTTCAGATTAATTTTTGAAATAAATTAATTTCCTAGTTTTAAAATTAACATTTCCTCATAGTTTATATGAAATTTACAATGCCTCGAAAATCTTGGGTATTATCCCTAACTTCCTTGGCTACGCCACTGATGCACTAGGAGAGTGATTCCAATAATGACATGCATTTTTTCATACGCTCTGACCTTGTAGAACAGTAGAGTGAACTTGATCCCATGCAGTTTTTAACACTTTCCAACATAGTTGAAAAGCGTTTATGACTTTGTTCATTCTGTCTGTCTGTTCGTTCACACAATAACTGTTTAAAAATGACTTGTAAAAACTGTAAAATGACTGTAAAATGCCCTGTAAAATGACTTGTAAAAATGAAATTTTAGTATCTTGTTGAGACCGTCTGTGGGACACATAGGAATGTAAATGAATAATATCACCCAATTAGTTTTGGATTGAACCCGGGTTGAAAAAGTGAAATACGTTGATCCCTATGGGACCTAATTATTAAAACATTTTTAAACGAAATTAAAATTCACAAATTGCTTCGAAAATTTTAGGAAATATTCAAATTATCTCATAAAATATATAAAAATAATTTCAGCAAAATATGTTCGGTAGTTTTTTAAATAAAAATTAAAATAATAATTATACCCATATTATATGAAGAGATCACATGACCCACTTCAAAATAAAATGTGGAATCCATCTTTTTTTCCTAATGTAAAAATCGGATTTTTAAAGTTCTTTTAAATTTATATTTAGTGTTGCACCGTCCTAAAGCCGCTTTATTTTTGCGTATTTTCTGTGCATCTATATTCTGAGCCAATGCAATTATAATATATTGGAGTTTAAATTATCATTAAACTTTGATTATTTCTACAACGAAGCCCAATTTTAATGGATGCAGAATGTAAACAAGTGATTGTAAGATGAGTTGTATAAGAATATCCTAATTTTTTTCAAGCAAAATGTTTTATTTCTGGAGCCTGGAATAAAAGAGATATGGATGAAATATTCATTGCTTTTGCATAGAGAAGCAGACGATTTATATTTGGATGACGTCATTTGAATAAAGTTCATTTTTTTAGTTTTCAAATATAATAAATTATTGTAGTACTGTGATAATTTAAAATGTATCAGCTCTGAATGTATCGCATTTTAGGGATGTTTAAATAAAATTGCATTTCAATTGCAAAGTGTTTCATAATCAATGCTTTATGTATGATTGATCATTTTTGTTTAATTTGAATTTGTTTTGTTTTAGAACGTAAATCCCTCAAGATAGTTCTTAGTGATGTTGACAATTTCATCTTCTTCCTGTATACAGCTAGTTTAATGAATTTTGAAAGAAAGAAAAAAAATAAATTTGAGTGCTCTCTATGCACATTAAAAATTATATGATAATTATAAATCCGATATAGTACGGTCCGATATATCGTGGACATAGATATAATGCGAAGAAGAGTATGTCTGCTGGAAAAAAAAATTATAAACAGTAGGGTCCGGGGTTAAGTATGTTCCCCGACAACTAACATATATCACGCTTTTTTTTTGTAAATATAAATTTATTGCATGTGCACATTGCAGACATGTATATGTATCAGTGGCAAATTCTGGTCTAGAATGCAGATCATGCCAAAATGCCTCTCATACCCCCACCCCCGCGTTTTTAATTACACCACAATACGCAAAGGATTAAATGACGATAAATGAAGTATTGGATCGTGTCGAATATCGCAACTTCAGTTTTCGACGAATTTACACGTTAAGAACACTCTAAAATACGAAAAAAAATTGCATTTTGAAAAAATGAAAGAAATGCGTCTGTATGTGTGTCTATCAATGTATGTATCCACCCTAGCTCAATAACTATTCGATGAAATTTTACAAAATTTGGTATATAAGTCCCTTATAGGTTATCGTGGTGCTGATTATTATATATTCGTACGATTCGAAAAAAAAACCTCTGCCTTTTTTTGCGATTGTCCTTAAAAATGGGCAAAATCTGAAATAAAATAACACATATACTCAAATGTATCAATAAAATGCTTCTTTCATACGTATTTTTTTAAAAAAATTCGATGGACTATTAATGCTTGAAAAAAGTCAAACGGGGACTCGCACTACAGATATGGGGTTGTAAGTTACTAATAAATGCATTGAAAGATACTAAAGAGCAGATGCTCTGCGTGTATATAGCTAGCTTAATGAATTTTGAAAGAAAGAAAAAAAAAATAAATTTGAGTCTGTAGAGAAAGACATGTGCTGCTTTCAACCTTATTTTTATGCAATTTTTTTGATAGATTTATTTTAAAAACGTACAATAATTCAAAACTGGTTTGTGCTAGACTTCTAAAGTTCATGACATTAAATTATGCCAGAAATGATTATTTATTTATCATCCGAAGGTTCTGATTTTTTAACGACGTTTTCAAAAATTCATTCAAAAATTGGGGTAGGGGATAGTTTTTTCTAAAATTTGATCGCGTTTAAAAACAATAGGGTTCCAGTATTCACTGATTGTAATACTCAGGGACGCGGTAGCCCAGTGGTTAGCGCGCGGGAATTGCACTCAGTAGACCCGGGTTGGATTCCCTCCGCTGCCAAAACTGCCGCCGTGTTCATGCGGAGTACGATTACGTTAAACATGTGGGTAAGTCCGTCCGAGAGGTTAGTGGTAGGGGAAGGAGGGTACGGTCCCTGTGGATGCCACCCCCACTGGGTTCCGGTCTAAATTGAGTGGCTCTTCCCGATCGTACAACCAGTTACCTTACACCTTTCTGGTAGGTCAGACGGTCTGGGTCTGAACTGATTGTAATACTCGTACCAAATCATTTTCGAAGTACTTCATTCGTTCGAGAGATATCGCGTCTACATATTCATAGACACACTCACTAACATACACACATATACATACACACACACATACACTAACATACACACACACATACAACATCACTTTTAAAACGTTCTATTCAAGTTCATGGTTGCTTGAAACTTGCGTTTTCGTCGAAAACTCGAATTCGAATTTTCCACTTCGTCACGATATGTTTACTATATTATGCATGCAGGTAATTATTTTCAGGTGTACCCAAGTCTTTCCAAAATATATTGAAAAATATTACATACGCAGGTCTTATCTGGATAGCATATTTAGTGCATGGATTAATAAATAATTATTGATGGATAATTCAGAGCGTACCGTTAAATGCAAACAAACTTCTTTTCATCAAGAAGTCTGTTTTGTTGTAGAACAGAAATAGACCGAATACGAACAGAAACAAAATAGTAATATTTGTTTCATGTCGCGAAGGAATCAATCATCCTTTTTCGGATAATTTCTCTCCCACATTTGCCTTGAATGTCAACAAACAGAAAATAATAAGAGAAACTTCTTATAAAATATACCTATCATTGGATGGCGCTGCGATCGTAAGGAATTGCTAATGGGATAAGTTCTCCTCTAGGAGCATCTTCGATGTCTCATTCTCTTCCAGGTTTCTTTCTACCGATTTCAAGTCCGTACAATTTCCCGCCTATTTCGGCAGCATTAAGAACTTTGTAACTTTATATGAACAAGTTATAATCGAAAGTCAAATATATTAAGTGTACTTAAAGAAACAATAATTGTGTTTAGACGATTTTTAAGTGATTTGATACTCGCTGAACATGGAGCAGAAGAATTTTTTGAAAAATAAAATTGAACGTTTCTAGATATTTTACCCGAAAGCAAATTTTTTTAAATAAACATTTCAAGTAATTTGAATAAAACTTTTTTGTGCCCAGGAAAGAATTATCGAGAATTAATTAACAAATATCTGTGATTACAGCAGCCAAGAAGAAGTTTGGAAATGTGTTCTAAAGTTACAATCATGAATTTTCAAAAAATTCATTTTTTAGACTTTGATATCATATATGTTTTTAGTATATATGTAACTCAATGAAATTATATTACTAAATATATTTTTACTATTCTGTATTATCAAAGGGAGAAGTGAAAAATAATTTTCTTAGCGAAATTACATAAAAGAGCATTGGACATTCAATTTCATCTGGAAGTTATAATCTTGAAATTTCATCAACAGCGGTATTTATAAAATGAATTTTCTATTACTAACTATGCATGCAAGGAAATATTTACTCAAGAATTTACAACGATTTGGAAAACAATCAAACTTGACGTCAGAGAGTGCCGATTACGCAGGCGCAAATAGGAACAGTCTTTCAACTCATTTGCGTGATGAAAACTGTCGAGCGACACAGAAAAACAGCACTAACGTGAAATACCTCAAAGATTCCAAGTTTCCTCCAGAAAAACAAAATCTGGACGGAATAGTTTTGTGCCTGGTGACATTGCTTCTATCTATCACAGAAAGGTAAGATACATTAATGATGCCATTGCATGAATCTTAAAAGAAATATAAAATATGTTATGCAGACGATATTTTAAATTATTGAAGCATATCTTGAAAATAACAAGTTTTACTCTTATCAATGAGGATTATTTTCAGAACAAAGGCTGATTTTCAGAAAATAAATGATATACATATCAAATATTTAGAATACAAAAAAAAAAAAAAGTCTTGAATTATAGCAGACTCAGGAATAAAATAATGAATTTTGTTTCTGATTATTCGATTTTGTTCAAAATTATGGAGACATGGCATCAAAGTTCGGATCAAAAATGTGACTTCAATTATTATAAGGTTAAGTTGATATTTTTGTTCCACAGAAAAATTAGTAATTAAGTACCAAATTAAGGCATTTTATTGCATTGATTTTCAATTCCATAAATAAAAATAATTTAAATAAGTGTGATTATGAAATACAATTCGATGGAAAAATCGGTAAATATAGATATAATTAAATATACATCTGTAGCGTATTCATACATGATACTATAATGATATTTATTGCTTTCATAAAATTGAAAATATATTGGAAATATATTTGAAAAGTATTTTTCATTTGACATGTACTATGTTGAAATAATTTTATATTTATATTGCAAGGCACATTTTTTTATAAACTTGAAAGAGTCAAAACAGCCGATGGAAAATATTTGTTGATTAATTTTGGTATAAACTTTTGACGAATTTATTTCAAATATAAATAAAAATCATTACTGACATAAAAATAGCTCACTTAATTCAGTGTTTTTGGAATATATATATATATATATATATATATATATATATATATATATATATATATATATATATATATATATATATATATATATATATATATATATATATATATATATATATATATATATATATATATATATATATATATATATATATATATATATATATATATGTATATATATATATATATATATATATATATGTACATATAATATATATATATGTACATATATATATATATATATATATATATATATATATATATGTATATATATGTACATATATATATATATATATATATATATATATATATATATATATATATATATATATATATATATATGTACATATATATATATATGTATATGTATATATATAATTGCATCTATCGATTACCTTGTAATATTTGTAATCTATCATATATCGGACAAACTAGTAATCCCATTCATCCACGTATGAATGTTCATAGAGATCACGTCAAAAAATATATCCTCAATAATAATTTTCTTCCTACTTCCAATAAAATTGAATATAAACACTTTGCTAAACACAGTTTTGAAAATATCACAATATATATATTGGATATAAAAACAATTACAGCAGATAGGATTTATTTTGAAAACTACTATATAAAATGAAATTGTACTCTTTTTTCCATATGGATTAAATCAAATATATCTTAATGGCAATATTGTAAAAAATAATTTTGTAGGTAATAAATACTCTATTTTTAATCACCTTTTTTTTAAAACCCCTTTTAAATAATAGTAAATCAGTTAAATTTAAAAGATTTAAACGGAGCAAGGGAAATTCTTTAATAAATGATCATAAAGTTGAGATAATTTGTTTACATAATAAATTTAATAGAACTTTTCAATGGAAATTAATTAAACCCTGGGTTTTTGCAGTAAAACAAAACCATTTAAATAAAGTTTATGCAATTTTCTTAAAATTTAATCTTGCTAATAAACATTTTAATCATATTTTCTATGATTTGCTTATTACAAGATCAAAGTATATAAATTTAAAACTTAATCAATATCATCTTAATAATATGTCAACTAATTCATATTGTGCAATCTCTTTCAAGCATCCCATTTATAATTCTATAAATTTTGGTCATCTTTTTAACAAGTTCAAGCATTTAATGCCTATTGGAGATTTGAGTGTATCAAAGACTTTATATATACAACAATAGTATACAACAAGCCTATTGGTAGATCAATATTTAATTATAATGAAATTTCATAGTTTCTCTCTATAGATCAGCATTCAAAGTCAATTTTAGATAATGAATGTAATTGTAAAGTAAAATATTATACTAAATTTCTAAATTCAGACCTGGGGGACATTGTTACAGGAGACTTGGGTATAGTTAAAGACAATTCGTTAAGAACCATTATGTCTTTTGGCACTAAATTCAGGTTACCCTCTTGTAATAATTCTTTTAAAGTTTTAATATCAATTAATCTTGATCTTGATAAATATATATATAAATTAGCTTCTAAATATGCTATGCCTTTAGAGGCATTTAATATGTGGAAATTTACTTTATTAGAATCTATTAAAAATGCTATTAGTAGTATTAAATTGTCTTGATCCATATATAATATTGATATTAATAAACCCTCCATTATTGATTTACAAAGATCTTTTGTTATCACCTATGTTGATAAAGCCTCTAATAATTATGGTATTATCTGTAAAAAATTTTATATACAATTTCTGTTAGATTATTTAAAAAATAATAGTCTTTTTAAACTTGATGTACATTCCATTAATAGTATTAAATTGAAAATTATCAATATGTATAGTGATTTAAATATTAAATATAAATTTCTTAAATTTCCATATATTGTGTTTATTCCAAAATTTTACAAACATTCCATTAAATTTAAAACAGTAACTAGTGGGCATAATACTTACTCTACTACTGCGCGTAAATTACTTCTAAATTCTTTAAATCAAATAAATGATAGTTTACATCAGTCTAGCAATAATTACCTTATTCTAAATAATAGTGAAGAATTAAAGAATAGATTAACATCTCTTAAAAAACTAATAGGATTTCAAACTTTTGATTTTAAAGTTCTTTTTAATAATATCAAGATCTCAGACCTGTATGATGTAATTTTAGCTCCCTACAATGCTTATATTACTAATCTTTCAACTCAAACGAGTTTTATAAATTTTCCTAAACTTCTTCACTTTGTTATTTTCAATAATTATATTTTTCAAGGAAATAAATTATACCTACAATTCTCAGGAGCTCCACAGGGTGGCTGCAGTAGCAGTATGTTAGCTTATTTATATCTCTATCATTATGAACAGTCTTTTACATCAATAGATTATACATTATACAGATATGTTGATGATCTGATTTGCTTAGTATATACTGAAAATTGTGTCATAGATATAGATTTCTATCCTGACAATTTGTAATTAATTCCTAATGAAGCTACTATTAGTACAAATATTAATTTTTTGGATTTAAATCTTATTATTGAACCTTCTAATTGAATTGTTACTAATTTATATGATAAAAAAGACTTTTTTAATTTTAACATTAATAAAATCTTACCATTTAATCCCTGTAACTCGATTCTATTGCTTAGAAATATTATTCTTAATCAGCTTTTTAGAATTTATAGATTATCTGATAAAAAATTTCAAGCTATACATATTGATAATCTAAAAATTACCAGGAATTTATATAAATATCCTTCTTATTTTGTAAATGATATAGTTAATAATTTAGATTAGCTGGATTTTCATGAATTCTTTTTATGGTGTTTTATATATTAGCCTGACATCTCCATACTCTTGTTTCAATTATATTTTATTTTTACATCTTCTTACACATTAGCCTTCCTATTATTGCCCCTCTTGATTGTATATTATCTCTTATACTTGTCTTTTCGCATTACTGTTATTTATTTCTTACGAATGGCAACGGTAAATCATATCTTTTTCCTTTGTGAATGGCAACACTGGTCTCTTCATTCTTGGATCCCGAGTTCGATAGGTAGTGTACTTTTTTGAGTTAGATTCCAGGTATCCTTTTTTCCTTTTATTTTTTCTTCTTTATGTATGTTGTCCAAGTAGAAATAGTTTATAGATATAATCTATCTATTTTTTCAGAAACATACATTTTTGTGTTTGTACAAGACACTTGGACTTGAAAAAGAGTTTTGAAGAAGTGAACAAATCCTGATTTAGGCCTAGACCTTGTCCAGGTGTATAGCGTTTGTGCTTAGATTTTGTCTGTTTTTCTTTTATCGATTCCATACCATTGTTTTTAACACTTTACAACAAAGTTGAAAAGTGTTTATGACTTTGTTCATTCTGTCTGTCTGTCTGTCTGTCTGTCTGTCTGTCTGTCTGTCTGTCTGTCTGTCTGTCTGTCCGTTAGCACGATAACTGCCGTAAAAATGAGTTTATCAAAATGAAATTTTAGTATGTTGTTCAGACGGTCTGTAGGACCTATGGGAATATAAATAAATAATATCACCCAATTAGTTTTTTATTGAACCCGGGTTGAAAAAATGAAATACATTGAACCCTATGGGACCTAATTTTTCAAACATTTTTTAAGTAAATTTAAAATTCACGAACTGCTTCGAAATTTTTAGGAAATATTCACATTATCCCATAGAATATATAAAAAAAAATTCAGTAAAATATGTTAAGTAGTTTTTTAATTAAAAAAATTATTTAATATAGGGAAAAAAACAAATTCAATTAAATTCTGACTTTGGGATATCTTCCAGAAAGAAAAGAGAGAGATATTATATAATAAATATCTCTTCATTTGTTTAAACGTTTTGCATATGGGAGTGGCTTCATATTTTAAGATAAATTTGGTAGATAACAATTTTTCATTTTTTTTAAATTTTATATAACTCTTCATGATAAATTTAATTGATGGCATTTTAAATGCACTTTCCTACGTCCTAGAGAGTTAAAATTTGGTACACAGCTTAAATTTGTTGAACATTTTATTCGACAAAAATTTGATGGATCTTTAAATATAGATTATACATTTTTTTCGAAATGGCCTGAAAATAATCCCCGTTCACTTCTATAAATCATTGGTGGAATATTGTTAAAAATTCTGATGTGGACAGCACATGTCTTTCTCTGCAGACTCATATTCGTTCTCTTTATTTATTCAATGATAATTTGAGTTTATCTGCACAACATAAGTATTTTAAATGACATTGAATTTACACGTTAAACTTAAATTTGGTTCTCATTTGATAGCTGGACTTATTGTCAAAGGTGGCGTAGCGAAAACGCGAAAAAACTAGAATATCTCAAGAACGGTTAGTCCTAGAGTAATGGGGTTAGTCTTATTCTTTTTGTTGTCAAAAATCACATATAAAATAGGAATGTAATTGATATAATTGAGCACACGTAGTCTTTTATTTTTATATATAACGATTTTTGCTGGCCATTTCGCAAAAATAGCCCGTTCCTTTTTCCCGAATCGTAGTAGAATAACCTACAAATGATTTATATACAAAATTTTGTTAAATTTGGTATATAAATCACTTGTAGGTTATTGAAATATTATAGTCTAAATTTTGTTAAATTTGGTTCATTAGTTTTTAGCTAGAGTGGATAAAGGCAATTTCTGCGGCCATTTCGCAAAGAAGGCAGATTCTTTTATTACGAATCGTACTATAATCTAATGAACATCAGGATTTCCCACAAAAAACATACCTACCAAATTGTATGAAATTCGGTCCATTAGTTTTTCAATTAGAGTGGATGTAATATCCACACAGACACACAGAAACATACACAGATACACCCTTACACACACAGACGTCTTCCTAAAAGTAGTTTTTTCGTGTTCTAGAAGTCCCAAAACGTGTAGATACTTTGAAAATTCGAGTTCCGATCCTCGGCACGATTCCAATACTTTGAGTACATACACATACACATATATATTATCTGTGTATTATCTGTGTATCTAAATTCCGTGCCTATGCAATTACAATAGTTGTGATTTTAAATGATCCCTAAACTTTTATTATTTCTTCAAGGAAGCCTAATTTTAACATATGCAGAATGCAAATATCTCAAGCGATTGTAAGATGAATTACATAAGAATTGCTGAATTTTTTTCACACAAAATTATTTAGCTCTGGAGTCTGGAATACAAGTTATATGAATGAAATATTCATTGATTTTGCATAAAGAATCAGATGATTTATATTTCGATACAGTTTTAAATATTTAAGTATAATAAATTACTGTAGTTCTGTGATAATGTAAAAGATATTACCACTGAATGAATCACATTTTAGAAATTTTTAAATGAAATTACATTTCAGTTGGAAAGTGTTTCATAATCAATGCTTATGCATGATTGATCTTTTTTGTTTTGATACTTTTCTTTGATTTGATGATCCGAAATTTGTATTTTTTTTCATATATATATATATATATATATATTGATGATTTGCTGTATTATATTTTATTCTGTGGGTGTTTTTAAAAAGTTAGGTTTATCGTGTTACATCTTCTTACTTTTCGTTCATTGGATTTTCAAACTTCTATTATTATATATATATATATATATATATATATATATATATATATATATATATATATATATATATATATATATATATATATATACATATATATATATATATTATATATATATATACACACACACACACACATACATATATATACGTTCTTGAATATAAATAAATGCATTTCTATGATGTCTGCGTGTCTATATGAGTGTTTGTGGAATACATATCTGAATATATATCTCAGCAAGTTAAATCAAATTTGGTAAAATTATGGTTATCAATAAACTTTAGAAGTATTTGATTTTCGGGAAACTTCGAAGACCTCAATTGTTTACGAAAATAAAGAATATCCATAAAAATATAATTATATTAAAATGTGCTACAGAAACAGTCATTTGATATATCTAATTTCTTATTTAAAAGCGAATGATATCTTTTATAGAACATAATATACACCGTTTTCGAGATTCTGCACGTTTTCGATCCTAAATGATAACTATACTAGTTTTTAATTTTGTCAAAGACAAGGAAACGAAGACTATTAAAAATTAAGCAGCAATTTAAAATAAAAATAAAAAGTGTTTTATTTTGTTTAACAATGTATGATGCTTTGCATCAAAAATAGTCGTCGTAATCGAAAATTGGATTAGCTAAGTTCTGTTCCGTGGTCGATACCATAAGTATGCAAAGTCACCGATTTCTTGGTCACAGGGAGATTCTGGAGGGTCTGAAAATACTTTTCGTTTTTCCAGTTTGTCCATCCCCTCGAGAGAAAACTAAAATCCGACTCGGTTATTTCCTGCCCGTGGTCGATGCTATAAGTAAGCAAATATTTAATCTTCTAAGTCACGTGGGGTTTTCTGTAGGGCCTGGAACGTCTTTTCGAAAAACTTTCCTTTTCTTTGCCAGGGGAAATCAAAATTAACGCTCTATTAGTTTCTTTCCCGTGGAGGATGCTATTTGTATGCAAAAACTCAGCTTTTTAGTCACAGGTCGAAAACCCAGACCACTCGACTGGCCCTAGGGCGTACAGCAGCTATTTGAGTGGGCGGGAAAAGGAGGTGACCATATTGGTCATTTCTAGTCACAGGTGGCTACTTTCGGGGGAAGAGTTATATATCAGTCCAGTAGGTTTTGTTCCGTGATAAATACTATAAGTACGTAAAGATTCAGCCTTTTTGGTCACCTGGAAGGGGTTTTTGGAGGGTCCGAAAACACTTTTTTCTTCTTCTTCTTCTTCTTCTTCGACCCAGACCGTCCGACCTACCAGAAAGGTACAAGGTATTGAAAACATTTTTCGGAAATTTCCTCATTTTCTCCGTGATCAGGGTGTTAATCGAAAATTCAGCTCTGGTAGGTTCTATTTAGCCCTATGGGGTAGGGCGCTGGGGCTTAAGGGCATGGACTGTTTAAATGTGACCCATCTCCTCTAAGGGAATACACTAATCCGTGGGTTATTCTCAGGCGTTTCTCACTCGGGTTCATGAAGCGGACTTTTCGAGGTGGCGGAGAGGAACTGTGTCTATGGAGCCTGTTTCCAGACCCGTCGGCGACTGGAGTCAAGACTCTTCGGGGTCATTTTCGGACCTTGTCTGGTGGATGATTTCGTCGACCTCACTCTATGGGTGGCGGCCTCGATGGGTGGCGGATAATCATCCCTCTTCCTTCTTGTCCCTGGCGTAAACCTCTAGGTGGCCGCGGGAAATGAGAGTAACTCTGTTAAGTTCTGTTCCGTGGTCAATATTGTAAATGTATAAAAATTGAGCCCTCTTGGTTACCGGGGAGGAGCTTCCGAGAAGAATTCGGAAACCTCCCTATTTTCTCCGCTCCCTTGGAGGTAAATCGAAAATTCAGCTCTGTTAGGTTCTGTCTCGTGGTCGGTATAAGAAATGTGCAAAGATTCAACTTTCTAGGTTACTAGGGGTGAGCGTCTGGATAGACAAAACACGAGTAACAAACGAGTAAATGATTTGTTAATACACTTTTAACATAAAATACTTGGCCACTCTTGTTTATGAATTACCACGAGTTGTTTTCGAGGTATTAGACATGTAATTTTTTCCACAGGAAGAACGATTTCTCGGAACTATTGATCGATTTCGATCATATGTGGTATTCTCAATCGGGGGCGACGTAAAGATTATTGATTAAAATCGAGTTATAAGACAGCCTTAATTTGTGCGATTGTTTTGCTACAATATCAAAATTTATAGTTCTCTCTAGCGAAAAAATGAAAAGGTTATGACTACAAGTGAAAAGGTCATAAATAAAATTTTGTCTTTCATTAGGGGATACGCATTACTTATCGCTCCTGCCAATATTATTATGAACGGACGTTTAATAAGGAGCTGGAATGTAATTTGAAAATTTAAGAAATTCCCTTGATTAACGTCCCCCATCAATATGTTTTCTCCTGCTTTTGGAAATTAGGTGAGAAGGATTTTAAATTAAAATTCTCCCACTTCTTGTATAGAAATATTTGGTATGATCTTACTTTTTCTTCCAATTGCCATGCTGGGAAAAAAAATTTTGAATTATATTTATATTATATTTTTGAATAAAATGAATTGCTCGGCGTTTTCAAGACCCATAAAATCGAATTTTATTTTGTTAGAATGCTGGGCATTTGACCTCTGAACCAAACTATATATACTTTTGAGATTTTTACTTTCCTTATATTCATATAATGTATAAGGAAAGTATTGTAACGGGGTCGAAAATTCGAATTCGAGTTTTCTACAGGAGAGCACGTTTCAAGCATCCCTAAACACGAATCAGACGTTTTTGAGGTGATGTCTGTGTGTGTGTGTGTGTGTGCGTTTGTGTGTGTGTGTGTGTGTGTGTGTGTGTTTGTATGTGTGTGTGAAAGTATGTGTGTGTGTGTGTTTGTATGTGTGTGTGAAAGTATGTGTGTGTGTGCGTTTGTGTGTGTGTGTTTGTGTGTGTGTGTGTGTGTGTGTGAAAGTATGTGTGTGTGTGTGTGTGTGTGTGTGTGTGTGTGTGTGTGTGAGAGAGAGAGAGAGAGAGAGAGTGTCAGTGAGTTTGTGGAGACGATAACTCACGAATGAATGGAACGATTGGAATGAAATTTGGCAAAAAAATTAAAATCCGTGCATACTGGAAGTCTATTGTTTTTAGACACAATCGCATGTTCAGAAACCCCCTAAATTTTCCAGTGAAATTTTGAAAAAATCATCAAAAAATCAAAACATTTAATAAAGTTACGCAAATAGACATTTCTTATGTAATTTTTCCTTATAAAACGATTGACACAAACTTTAGAACGATAGCATAAACCGTTCTTGAGATATTGCACATTTTTCAAATAATTTTTTCAAAAAATCCCATAAATTAAAAGAATATTATCTGTTGAAAAACATGTTCATTTTTCATATGTAATACCATGCGATAAATTGGGTGACATCATTCTCGTGGATCTAGCTCCTTCCATTCATGAGTAAAGATACTTTGAGTAATACTTTTGTATTTGAACGCCAATAGCCATTTACCTTCTATAATAATAACTTATTTCTTCGTTCATAACGCTTGGCGAGATTTTGACGACGAATTTGATGGAATGTCGCCAATTTGGCGACTTTTTAAGTGTTGCAAAATTAACGAAAATCTCGCCAAATGGATAAAAATGACGCTAAATCAATGAAAATGATGACTAATTAACGAAAATTCAATATTTTGGAAAGAATATACGTATCTACTATAAGAATAACCTATTTTTTTACTGCAAATGTAGTAAATTCATTGCATTATATAAGGAAAGTCATGTGCTGCCCACATCAGATTTTTTTATTCTGCATTCACATCTACACAATATACCCAGTATGCCTCTCAAATGGGGCCAAAATCGCTTTAGCGGTTTTGACATTATGATGGTTTCCTAAATTTGATAAAATATCGTTTCATAATTAAACTACATACATTTTTAGGATTTTTTTTAGCATTCACATCTAGAATATATTTTATCAAAGTTTTGTCCAAATCGATTTAACTGTTTATGAGTTTACGAAGGGTCAACGATTTTGACAAAATCTCGTTTTATAGCTAAACTGTATATATATATATATATATATATATATTTGCGTTCACGTCTAGAAAATATATCCCGTTTAAACCCCCAAATTTGGTCAAATCGTTCAGTTTCTTCAACGAGTCAACGACATCAACGAAATCCCGTTTTATATCTAAACTATATGCATTTTTCTGAATTTTCCCCCGTGTTTACATCTGCACAATATATGAAATTTGTCATTTAAATTTGGTTCAAATTGTTTCGGTGATTTTTGAGATTACAAAGGGCTGATTTGGCGCCCACCTACCTGCACATCCAGTGTTTCTTTCAGGACTTTTTGGACGGGGTGGTGGGGGCGAATGAAATTTTAAGGGAGACAAGTTTTCTATTTTCCCTATATAAATTTATCACATATATTGAAACTAGGTTAACATAAAATATCTCGGGGGGGGGGGGGCGAATCCTCGTCCCCGGGGTGGCATCCCTCCCCTGGAGGCATGCCTGAAAGAAACACTATACACACCTACCCACATGTCCACATACACACGATTTATAATTAAATCTCGATCATCATACTTTTCTTAGCTTACACCGGTTAAAGTAGTTAAACATCTACTTAATATACTGATAAAAGCATATCTATAAGGAAAAATGGTACAAGCCACAAACACTATCACCACGAGTAAAGTAAAATCACTGATTATCTCGAGTTTTCAAGATAAGTGGTTGAGGGAATCTGTGGGAATGGATTGTATGCACTGTTTGTAGCGCTACGGAAGAATATTGTGTCCAACTAGGGAGACTAGAGGCAATTAAAAATACCCTTTTTACACTCTTATCTGAAATTTTTATTGGCTAACTGTGGTGCCGTCAGTGATGAGTTCAGTACATTACTAACCTTTGAAGAAGATTCTAAGAGAAATTTAATGCAGCAATGCTAGCAGGATGTTGTCGAAACCTTATTAGGAATACTCTAGAAGCAAGCGACATGTTTCCATCTTGAGAATTATAATAGAGTATGTAAGAACAAATCTGTAAAGTTTGTTTTATAGATATTTTAAAACATGACAGCACATGACTTTCTCTGCAGACTTATAGTCACGTTCTCTTTAATTTAATTAATTTTACTTCACTTTTAATTCTATTTTCGTTCTCATTTGGTAACTGGACTTATTTTCAAAGGGGGCGTAGAGAAAATACGAAAAAACTAAAATATCTCGAGAACGGCCAGTCCTAGTGTAATGAGGTTGGTCTTATTCTTTTCATCGTTAAAACTTAAGTATAAAACAAGCATTTAATAGATATATTTGAGCATACGTAACTATTTGAGCATACGTTAATTTTAGATTTTGAAGATTTTTGCAGGCCATTTCGCAAAAAAAAGTCAGATTTTCTTTCGAATCGTACCAAAATTTAATCAGCACCAGGGTAACCCACAAACGACGTATCTACTGAATTTTGTGAAGTTCGGCCCATTAGTTTTTTAGCTAGAGTGGATAAAGGCAGTTTTTGAGGCTCATTTCGCAAAAAAGGCCGAATCTTTTACTAGTTTTGGAATTTTATGGAATTCGGTCCATTAGTTTTTGAGTTAGAGTAGATACATACATTGCACAGACAGACAGACACACACACAGAAACACACAGACATACACACAGACAGACACACAGACACACACACTCACAGACGTTACGCTAAAAATAGTTTTTCCGTATTCTAGAGGTCTCGAAACGTGCAGATTCGTCGAAAACTCAAGTTGCGATTTTCGGAATGATTCCAATACTTTTCCTATACATTACCATGTATTGCAGGGAAGGAAAAAATCTGATGTGGGCAGCGGATGACTTTCCCTGCAGACTCAAATTAATATTTTCTTTATTTCTTTAATAATACATTTGATTGAGTTAAATTGCACCAGATAACACTAACTTCACATTTTTTATTCAATTTTTGCTTTTAATTGGTAATTGGACATTTTTCCGAAAGCGGCGTAACAAAATTGCAAGAAATCTCAAATATCTTGAGAACGGTTAGTCCTAAAGTATAATGGAGTGTGTTATATTCTTTTCCTCGTCAAAAATTGAGTATACAACAAGAATTAATTTCATACATTTGGGCATACGTATTCTTTTTTTTTTCTTAGATTTTTGCGGGCCATTTCGTAAAAAAAGGCATGTTGTTCTTTTCCGAATCGTACAAAAATCTTCTCAGCACCAGAATATCCCACAAGTAACTTATTTACCAAATTTTGTGAAATTTGGTCAATTGGTATTTTAGCTAGAGTGGATACATGAAATTTTTACGGGCCATTTCGCAAAAAAGGCAGGTTCTGTGTTTACGAATCCTATCAAAAGCTGTTCAGTACCAGGATCACACCCAAGTGACTTACGTATTAAATTTTATGAAATTCTGTCTATTCGTTTTTTAGTTAGAGTGGATACATACTCTGCACAGACAGACAGACACACAGACAGACACACAGACAGACACACAAAAACACAGACACACAAATAGACGTCACGCTAAAAATAGTTTTTTGTATTCTAGAGGTCCCAAAACCTGTAGATCCGTCGAAAACTCGAGTTGCGATTTTCAGCATGATTCCAATACTTTCCATATACATCACCATGTATTGCAGGGAAAGTAAAAAATATGAAGTGGGCAGCACATGACTTTCCCTGCAGACTTATATCACCGTTCTCTTTATTTTAATTAAATTTAATTCACTTTTAATTCAATTTTCGTTCTCATTTGATAACTGGACTTATTTTCAAAGGTGGCGTAGAGAAAATACGAAAAAACTAAAATATCTCGAGAACGGCTAGTCCTAGTGTAATGGGGTTGGTCTTATTCTTTTCTTCGTTAAAAATTACGTATTAAACAAGTATTTAATGGATATATTTGAGCATATGTAGTTTCTATTTTAGATTTTGGCGATTTTTGAGGACCATTTTCTAAAAAAAAGGCAGATTATTTTTTTCCGAATCCTACCAAAATCTAATCAGTACCAGGATGACCCATAAGGGACTTATATACCGAATTTATATACCGACTTATATACCGACCATTTCGTAAAAAAAGGCAGATTGTTCTTTTTTGAATCGTACCAAAATCAAATCAGCACCAGAGCATCCTACAAGTAACTTATCCACCAAATTTTGTGAAATTTGGTCAATTTGTATTTCAGCTAGCGTGAATACATGAGATTTTTTTGGACCATTTCGCAAAAAAAGGCGGGTTCTTTTTTTCCGAATTGTACCAAAAACTAATTAGCACCAGGGTCACATCCAAGAGTCTTACCTACAAAATTTTATGAAATTCGGTCCATTAGTTTTTGAGTTAGAGTGGATACATACATTGCACAGACACACAAACAGACAGACACACAGACAGACACACAGATAGATAGTCAGACACACACACAGACGTCACGCTAAAAATAGTTTTTTCGTATTCTAGAGGTCTCGAAGCTTGTAGATCCGTCGAAAGCTCGAGTTGCGATTTTCGACATGAATCCAATACTTTCTTTATACATTACCAAGTATTGCAGGGTAAAAATCTGATGTGGGCAGCACATAACTTTCCCTGCAGACTCAAATTTATATTTTCTTTAGTTCTTTAATAATTCATTAGATTGAGTTTAATTGAACCAAATAAAACTACATTTGCATTTTTAATTCAATTTTTATTTTTATTTGGTAATTGGACATTTTTCCGAAATCGGCGTAACAAAAATGCAAGAAATCTCAAATATCCTAAGAACGGTTAGTCCTAAAGTATAATGGAGTGTGTTATATTATTTTCGTCTTCAAAAATTGCGTATAAAACAAGAATTTAATTGATACATTTGAGCATACACTATTTGGTCTTGTTTTTAGAATTTGACGATTTTGACAGGCTATTTCGTAAAAAAAGGCAAGTTGTTCTTTTTCGAATCGTACCAAAATCTAATCAGTACCGGAGTATCCTACAAGTAACTAATATACCAAATTTTGTGAAATTTGGTCAATTAGTATTTTAGCTAGAGTTGATACATGAAATTTTTGGGGGTCATTTCTTAAAAAAAAAAAGGCGGTTTCTTCTTTTCTGAATCGCACCAAATTCTAATCAGAACCAGAGTATCTAACAAGTAACTTATCTACCAAATTTTGTGAAATTTGGTCAATTATTATTTTAGCTAGAGCGGATACATGAAATTTTTACGGGCCATTCCGCAAAAAAGGCGGGTTCTGTTTTTACGAATTCTACCAAAAACTAACCAGCATCTGGGTCTCAATCAAGGGAATTACCTACTTGAACACGGAGACAGTTGAGACAGAGCCGGAAATAGAACTCGGGTCCTCTGAGTGCAATCCCCGTGCCTTAACCACTGAGCTGTCCAACCCCTTCTCCCGACCTGGTGTACCTGTACCAGTGATGGCGGTCAATTTGGGATTTAATATATTATTACCTTAAAACTGCAAATTGATCCCCATTACAAAGGGCAGGAAAACCAGCGAAAAGTTTCGAAGTGCCAACTTTAGTAAATAAATCTGTTCTTTCATTTCCAAGTATTCTAACATGAGAAGGATCCCACTGAAATAAAATATGAGTGTTGTTATCAACTTGGACTAGAAAGGAAGCTATCTGACTTAGTAGGTACAATGCTTTTGTAATAGCTTTTAATCTTTTCTATTGCAGGCACAGAATAGGAAAAATAGCAATATTTTAAAAAGTATAGGCAGCAATTTTGAAAGCCTCAAAAATAGTAGTAAATTCAGCCTTCCTTGTGGATATGCTTTCCTGAAGTCTGCCTCTAGTTGAGCGGCCTTTTCTAAAATGAAGTCGGACTGCTACAGTGTGGGTTTCCAGATTATTTAACCCACGATAGATGTCCCCTCACCATGAAAAGATCTAAGCTACATGTCTCCAAAACCTTCCATCCCAAAATTGTTGGACTACTGAAAGATTATTCTAAACATGCTGTATATATTGACATTGAATTTAAATATTTACGACTATTATCCTATACTTGTATCTCTAATTTTTGCCTATTTGAATCGAATGTCAAAATGAGGGAATTTTATTCAGCGATTTCACCCTAGTATTAAAAGCTCAAAATGTTTCTTTCAGATCTGAAGGAAAAAATCTTTAATGCTTTTCAATAATCTAACATATTTCTTTATTTAATCGCATTTGCAAGTTTCTGTTCAGAAAAGAAAGAAAAATGTAACATACCAATAGCTGAAAACAATAGAAGGTTTGAAGGGAAAGAAATGTAATATCAATGCGTTACGTATATAAGCTTAAACTTGCCTAAAATGCACAGAATTTAAAAGTAGTAGTTGTTGATAAAAAAGTTGGAGTGCTAAGACAATTTAAAGCACATGTATATAAAAAAAATTGATGAATCCTCTTAGCTGAATTAATCCAATCCAATATATATTTTGGCTGTGAGCGACATAATGTCAAGTACTTTTTTAGAACTTTTTTATATTAAAAATATACAAAAGTATTTAAAAAACTTTTTAGACATCTAAAAAGTAAATGCTTAGAAGCCTTGTCACTATCCCTTTGTTATGCTAATATCAATTTTTATGTGCGCTTAACTTCTTAAAGTGCGTTGAAGATAAAATACTGCATTGAAATTTTGTGAAATGGATTAATTTTTGAAACAAATTGATTCCCTTGCATATTCTCACTGACAGGCTGGCAAACATGTGCGACGAAACACACGCCCACACATTATTTTATAAAATGAAAATAATAGATTTCACAAAGAGGTAAAACAATTACTCAGTAAGTTTTAAAACATTAAACGAGGAAGAAGGGGAATTATAAAAAAATATATATATATCTTAAAATTGACAATAACTTATAAATATCGGAATTTACACTAGAGTGAGTTTACTACATGCTATATTTTAAACTGTAGATTCTGGTCAAATTAGCATTCATGCATATGAAACTATGACGAAACAATTTTTCCCTTTATACATGTCATCAGCAATAAATTGCAGAGTTCACGCTGACGATAAGAGTTTGCAATGTCTTTCCATAAGCTCATCTGGAGGAGCGTCGACTGGTTAGTGCGAAGATCTGTGGTTCGAGTCCCGGCTGGCTCAGCAAGGTTCTTTACAATGGCGCTTGAACAAATCAAACGTGCAGGTTAGGGCAATGATGTCGAGTGGCTTGAAAGTGACCCTAGTACGACTCAGGGATATTAAGCGTCGATTTCTGATCGGGAGGCCAAAGACCACCCAGAAAGGTAACCTGTATCTTAAAAAAAATTTCAGGAGGGCAACCTGGGGTAAAAATAGCAGAAGGTTGTAAGTAAGTTTGTCAAGTTGCATGTCCATTCGATATTAGAGGGAGGAGAATGCAGAGTTCACTTCGGTCTTAAGCGTCCACTAGACGGAATTGATAGCTAACTAACATATGATGATGTGCAATTGAAGAACTATTAAACATTAATTAGAAATTAACTATTGGTTAGAAAGGACTGTATGCGATGCTGAAATTACAAGGACGCTTTGCAAATATAGTTGTATATTTTGAATTATCAAATTATCAAAAATCTATTTGATAATAACTCACTAAATCTATCAAGATCAACTTCGGCTGGAAATTATTTGTCGCCAAGCGTGAGAGACAGACAGAGATATTGGCTTTTTTTATGTGCGTACTAGACGTTAAACTCGTTACATGATGGGGTTGTTGTTGAGACCCAGACCGTCCGACCTACCAGAAAAGTGTAAGACAACAGTTTGGACGGCCGGGAAGATCCACACAATTTAGACCGGAACCCAGTGGGGGAGGCATCCACAGGGATCGTAACCTCTTTCCCCTACCACCAACCTCTCGGAGTTATATAGGGTTGTTGTTGTTGAGACCCAGACCTACCAGAAAGGTGTTGAAGACCCAGACCGTCCGACTCATCCTAGGACTTGAGCAACCATTTGGACGGCCGGTACCAGAAAGGTGTAAGGTAACTGTTTGGACGGCCGGGAAGTGCTACCCAATTTACACCGGAACCCAGTGGGGGAGGCATCCACAGGGACCATACCCTTCTTCCCCTACTACCAACCTCTCGGAAGGACTTACGGACGACACACATGTTTAATGTGATCGTACTTCGCATGAACACGGCGGCAGTTGTGGTAGCGTGCAAATCCAGCGCGCAAACCACCGGGCTACCAAAATGTGCCAACAGCACGCGGTGTTCCTAGGTGGTCACCTACCCAAGTACTAACCGTGCCCGATGCTGCTTGACTTCGGTGATCTAACGAGAACCAGTGTTTTAAGCACGGTAGGGCCGTTGACCTTACATGATGGGGTCGAAAACCCAGGCCGTCCGACTCATCCGAAGACATAGAGCAGCAAAAATGTGCGGCCGGGAAACTTACATGATGGGGTGTATAAATTTATGTAAAAAATTCCTTACTGCATGTAATAGCGCTTGAAATCATTCACCAAAACTTTCCCCGATCAATTTTATTAATTACTATACGACTTGGTAAAAATACACTATTACTTTACGACACTTACATCAACTACCAAAAACATAAATTCTTTATGACCCCGCAACTAAACATATCTGTCTCGAGAACTGGAAAACTGGGTTTATTTTGAATAAAAATTATTAAAATAATAATTCCCACAAATCGATTAACAACGGAATTAAATGTAATTTTCAAAGATATTGAATTGTTGACAACTTACTGACATTACTCAAGGGTCACCAAGTTAACGATATGTTGTAACATTTGTCGCCAAGCACGATGTTCATCAGATGGACAGACAAAAACCTTGACTTTTTTAGTGTATACCTTTCTAATTTCTGTAGTCAGGTTTCCTTCTGTAGGTATTTTTCTATAGTTACAGTTTATACAAAATGCTGTTATTTTCCAACGAATCTTCAAAGAAACGTTCAACAGATTTTAAAAATTGTGTAGGTAGTGTAGGTAGAATAATTTTAGATTTATTTTGGATTTTAGATTTAATCCAAATTTACTTTTTTTCTAGATAGAGTCTAAAACTTCATTATTTTAGCTTATATTTTATAATGTAGCATTTTAAGAAAATATTTTAGCTTATAAAATAATCATTCAGTTACAAAATCCATACTAACACTCAATTCCCAAAACTAATTAAAAAGTAGAATAATATAAGGCAAGAACTGCGAATTTGAGAAGAAGCAAGATTTGAGAATTCGAATTTGAACGTTCACCATCATCTCAAGTAATAACTTTAAACTCATTTAGAAGTTGCTTAAAATATTTTAAACTTCCAGTAACAAGTTTAATTCCCTAATTTCTCATTTAAATTATGTTCACTATCTGAATTACACAATTGCGAAACGATTTATGATAATTTTACTAGAGTAATAGCATGAAAGAACACACATTTGTAAGGATTGCAGCAGATTAGTTATCGTATTAATTTTCAAGACGCTTTAAACGCTGAAACATAACTATAAAAAATCTGATGTGAGCAGCATAGGACTTTCTCTGCAAACTCAAATTCATTTTCTCTTGATTTCTTCAATAATTCATTAAATTGAGTTTAATTGTACTAAAGAACACGCATAATTAATTGAAATTGCACTTTTAATTCAATTTTAGTTTTCATTTGGTAACTAGACTTATTTTTAAAGGTGGCCTAACGAAAATGCAAATAACTAAAATATCTCGAGAACGGCTTATCCTAGAGTAATAGAGTTGTTCTTATTCTTTTCATAGTTAAGAATTTCATATAAAAAAACATTTAAATGATATATTTGAGCATACATAGTTTTTTATTTTAGATTTTAACGATTTATGTGGGCCATTTCGCAAAAAAGGCAAGTTTTTTTGTTTCCGAATTGTACCAAGATCCAATCAGCACTAGGGTAACTTACAATTGATTTTTTTTACTAAATTTTGGGAAATTTGGTTTATTAGTTTGGATATCGGGAATAATATGTACGCATACGAAATCAGCGTTATCCCGTAATCCACAGTTCGGGAATTCGTCCTACCCATTTCGAGCATAAGTGCTGCATCAAATGAATGGGCGAGAAAACTTAGAGCCCCATTTTGTTCCGATCGTTACAAAAAAGTGAAGGGACATGAATTTAAAATTTTAAGCTAGACTCCATTTTGATCCCTGTAGAGAAGGTCTCGTGATTTTATCTTTACTTGATCGAAGCCCGATCCCAAAGAATGCATTTCGACATACATTTGGGAACTGGTAGCCATTGCTATTCCGTAGCGGTAGCTATATGCCTTACAGAAAGGAACCAGACTATTTGATTCCCTTATGCGAGCACATCTACTCAATTGTAGCTCCTATCCAGGCTCGGATATTACAGCAATGATGTCCTATGACAGCTCTTCGCCAAATCGAGCGAGTGGAACCAGAGTATTTTTGAAAAAACTCATCGGGCAGTGGCGGTCAACGAAGCAGCGAGGACTTCGCCCCTTTCGCCACGCAGGATCACACAGCTCTGGAAATAGACGGCGTAGTATTGGGACACCTCTTTGGACCCTATACATTACAGCTAAACAGTAACAAATGTGTGGACTACAACGATGGACGGCAGCTTGATAGCTCAGTGGCTACGTCACCATACACGGACGACTATGCAGTGGCAAAGTGTTTGTAAGGTACCAAACCTGGGTCTCTACGCAGCGTGTAACACGTCTAATTTGAGTGTTTCAATCGGTTCACAAGACGGGTGGTGCATGCTACCCTACCATTTTAGCGGGATCCAACACCGACCGGCATCGGCCGTCGAGTACGTCCTCCGGACATCGAACCAGCGGTGAACCAACTGGCATCAGCAGTCGAGTACGTCTTCCGGACAGTGAACCCCAGTGACACAACCGGTATTTGTATAGTAGATCCTCATAGCGGACGTTGATGTACAAGCGATTCCCTTATGGAATCCCAATTCTCCGCGAAGCAATTCTCATGAAACCGGGAAGCCTGTATGTCCTGTTTTCCCTGTCGCCTATCCCCGGCATACTATACATATGAACATTGGAGGTAGTTTCTAAGGACAAGGCAAGCCCTTATATCAATGTTTGGAGGTATTGTGTTTTTAAATTTCGATTGTTACTAATATAATTAAATGTATAGATGATCATATGCATATGCTCTGAGCTTGGGAAAATCTCCTAGCAATACAAGCCATAAGTTCGAGTTTAGATGTAATTAATCAATCATAAATTTTGGTAAATATAATATAGGGTTAATTGAGTGCACCCTGAAGTCAAGTTTAGGTATGCTTTAAATATGCAATGTTTGTTTATTAGTAAATTGTTTTATAATTCCTATGTAACAAAAGTTTTTAGTCACAAAATCTTCTGGTTTTCGAATTAATATACGCAATGTACTTAATCTTTCAGCTGTCACTAATACGATCTCTGAGTCAACTGAGGACTCTATGGTAAGTGGTGGTAGTGTATATATGTGAATTTTTGCCACGTCACACCTTTCAGGCCAAATTTATTTTCCCCAAGCTTCCTATGCACGTCCTATTTAATTTTGAGGGAAAACAGGTGAAAACATATATTAACAAAAATGATGATTAACTAATGTATTGTTAATATTTTTGCACGTTTTATTATATTCCAAATCATCCATTTCACTATCACTTATCTGGCTATCACTATCAGAATCAACTAAAACATCACTGTCTTTCCTCGATGTAGACGTCCTTTTAAAGGCTAAATATTGGTAAGTAAAATAAGTAAAATATTGTGTTCATAGATTGAGTTTACAGTACAATAATCAATTAGCATGAAAGAGTGATGTTGAGACCTACTTGACATCTGACTGGAACTAATAATTTTCAATGCCGGGGATCACGTCTTATTTAATTTTGAGGGAAAACAGGTGAAAACATATATTAACAAAAATGATGATTAATTAATGTATTGCTAATATTTTTGCACGTTTTATTATATTCCAAATCATCCATTTCACTATCACTTATCCGGCTATCACTATTAGAATCAACTAAACCATCACTGTCTTTCCTCGATGTAGACGTCCTTTTAAAGGCTAAATATTGGTAAGTAAAATAAGTAAAATATTGTGTTCATAGATTGAGTTTACAGTACAATAATCAATTAGCATGAAAGAGTGATGTTGAGACCTACTTGACATCTGACTGGAACTAATAATTTTCAATGCCGGGGATCACGTCTTATTTAATTTTGAGGGAAAACAGGTGAAAACATATATTAACAAAAATGATGATTAATTAATGTATTGCTAATATTTTTGCACGTTTTATTATATTCCAAATCATCCATTTCACTATCACTTATCCGGCTATCACTATCAGAATCAACTAAAACATCACTGTCTTTCCTCGATGTAGATGCCCTTTGAAAGTCCAAATATTGGTAAGTAAAATATTGTGTTCATAGACTTTGCAGTACAATAATCAATTAGCATGAAAGAGTGATGTTGAGACTTACTTGACATCTGACTGGAACTAATAATTTTCAATGCCGGGGATCATCCGATATCTGACCGAAACTAAGAGTTTTCACACCCTCGATACAGGTTCGCTAAGGGTTGAAGATAGTAAAATTTCACGATAGAACACTATTTTGTTGTGTTGGAAATGCAGACAGTGTGTAAAGATAGATAGTGTGAAATGTAGATAATGTGTAGCTAGTGTACACAGCATTTCAAATATATTTACAACAGCATTTCTAAAACTCTTTATTAAACTGTATATCAGAAAGCATCTGGAATTTTGTAGAGTACTCTTTGTAGAGGAGGAAGTTCCAATCGGCATTCGAACTACGAATTTTCGTTGGACAAACGACGCTTTATATCTTAAGCTACTGAGATAAAGAAAAAAATATGCAAAGTAATTATATACACATTATTATACATAGCAGCATACAGCTTTTTTGATGATGTGTTGGGTCCCCTTCGCTAAACGGACTAACAAACCCAACGTCAAGAATACGAAATGGGTACATTGGCTTTCTGCCGTCAGGTATCCACTGGGATGGTATTGTTATCTTCTATATATATATTGAAAGTGTATTCCTACCTCCTCCTTCAGATCTTAGATTAAAGAAAATCTTCCGATCTTAATGATTTCCCAACTTTCTAATACGTGCGTCTTAATAATAGTGGAAAAGTAAATTGAAAAAAAATCGAAACTTGGTCTTTCTTCAAACTTCACTAATTACAGTATCTACCTGTAAGATTAACGTTTGCAGGAGTTTTATGTCACTGCTCTATTCATGATACTGCTGAGACGATATTATTCCACAATAATTGTCTAGCATGTTTCTGTTTCCCCAGACTCTTCAGAAGCCCCTCCGTGATCTAGAAGATTGAATTTTTACACATTTGTAGAATGGTTCCCGGCCATCCATTTTGCTGCTCTAAGTCCTCGGACGAGTCGGATGGTCTAGGCTTTCGACATTTGTAGAATGGACAACGAGTAGGAACTTTATGAAGCCGTATTTTCGATTCCTCCCCACGGTGTGTGTGTGTGTGTGTGTGGGGGGGGGGGATGGATAAATGGGGCTATTCGAAAAATCTTTTCAAACTCTCCAGAAGCTACCGAGGCTGAATCTTTGCATATTTCTAGTATCAACTACGGGACAGATCCTAAAGAAGCTAGGATTTCGATTTCACATCTGGGGACGGAGATAATGAGAAGGTTCGAAAAGCCCTTCTTCATCCCCTAAATCCATTCGGTGACCAAGAAGGAGAAAAACTGTGTATACTTATAGTATTGACTACGGAACAGAACCTAACGATGTAAATTTTTGAATAAAACGACGATTTTCGATGATAAGCAGCATAAATTGTTATACAATAAAACAAATAGAGAAAAAAACATATTAAAAAAGTACAACTTACTATTTTAAGAGAGTTTCCCTGTCCTTGAGAAGTTTAAATACTATTCTTTTATATTTGAAGGTAACCCTATAACTTTTAACACGGAATAAAATCTTTTTCGAAAAAATCCGATTAACACATTTTAATGCAGATGTAAGTCTCCCTTATGTCAAGGCCTTAAGAAAGTATATGCCACAATATAATGTTTAATTGGGTTTTCGCAATGTCGGTGTTCTTAAACAAACATATATGGCACGTAGTAAGGATTGAAAATTAGAAATTGCTCTTTAAACAATTCCTAAATTCAACAGTTATTTCAAAATTCTAATTATCGAAACACACTCAAGATTATCACTTGATAAAAAAGCAAAGTTACATAATCACTAGATGAGAGGGTATCCTTATGTTAATTCTTAAACAAATCAAAATGGATTTTCCATTAATGTGTTTCTTAATCTCTATATTATTTTCATAGAATGTTATAATTTATGATTTCTGAAACACGTTTTAGGAATTAATTAAAATGTCCGCATAAGTTTAACTGATAGATAGTTTGAGAGTTTGTACAGATAGGTATTTAAAGCGAGTGGTGTTATATAATAATAATTGTGGAAGTATTTGACTTAATTTGAGTTAAAAGTAATAGTTGTTGAATAATATCGGTTGTTTTGTGAAAATAGTGGAGCATTTAAGCGCTTTTTTTACTGTCTAGTGTTCCTGTTCACGCTGTGATTGTGAATAAACGTGTTAGTTACCTAGAAATTTGGGCTCATTCTTGTATCCCGAGTTCACATCCACGATTCCAGAGGATAATGTTGTTGTTGAGACCCAGACCGTCCGACCTACCAGAAAGGTGTAAGGTAACTGTTTGGACGGCCGGGAAGAGCCACCCAATTTAGACCGGAACCCAGTGGGGGAGGCATCCACAGGGACCGTATCCTCCTTCCCCTACCACCAACCTTCCATAAGGACTTACGGACCCACATGTTTAACGCGATCGTACTCCGTGTGAACACGGCGGCAGTTTTGGTAGCGGGGGGAATTGAACCCGGGCCTACCGAGTGCAATTCCCGCGCGCTAACCACTGGGCTACCGTGTTCCCAGAGGATAATGTGTAACGATTTCCTTATTTTGTTGTTCCGTGCTGTATAACACAGATATTCATCAATAAGTTCTGCTTTAGCAGCAGTTTGAGTGATTTTCTGTGTAAATGATAAAGTTTTTTATCCGGTCTTTTAGCAATGAATTTACAATTATAACTTCATATACATATCAAGCTTATAAAATGTAACAAAAAACTACAGCACAAATAAAAAATATTTTTGATTATTAAGAGAATATTTAATACATTTTTAAATACATATGTAATAATATTATATTTTAAAATAACTTAACTTTTGTAATGCTATTTATGTTCACGAATTTCACTTCCAAAACTTTTTATAAACATATTTCATGTTAAACAAAAGCAAAAATACTATCTAATACTAAGAATTTGTTAAGATTTATTGTATATATAGGTGTACAATTTTATACTATAGTATATATTTCATTTATTGTTTAATGTGAGGTTTAAGTATATTTGAAATTTAACTCTTTAAAACTTTTTATTAAACAAAAATTAATATATTGAACATGAATATATAGTTATGCATATTTTCTAAATTAGCATGCATAACATAATTGGCCAATTGATCTGTAAATTTTACTTAGCAAAATCATATTAACTGTCAACAAAGCATTCCACATTATATTGCACATAATTAAAAAGGAAAAGCCGCAACTAACATCATATCAATGATTCGGATAGATTAATTGTAACTATATATAAAAAAGTAAAAACGAAAAGTCTTAAGACAGTTAGTTACTTACACATCACATAGTATCATGTATCCATATAATATCTATATCATAGAGCATGTATCCATATAATATCTATATCATGGAGTGTTAACACATAAAATTGTCAAAAAAAAGCAAGTGATAAATCGCCAAATATAGTTTAATGGTGTAACAGTTGATCTGTGGCAATTCGCTACGCGGGCTTACCTAGCTAGTGCTTGCCCCATAAAAAACATCACAGAATCCGACCCCGCTGACTGTCGGAAGTCGCACGGAGCAACAGTTGTTTGTGCAACAAGTGTTCCGTGGCAGGTAGAGCACAGGATTGCGCTCGCTGAGCGGACATCAGTTTCATTTTCATTTCATTTTTGGAGTTATTTCATTGCATATAGATTATAGGATTACATCTGTGAAGGTATTTTTTCCAGGGCTCGAAATGGAAAATTTCACGAACCGGAACGCCAAATTACAGAGATTTTATGTTTTGTTCTAAGCGGGCGTATCGTTCAAGCATTGTTTGCTTTTCGAGAATTTGTTGTGTGTTCTTATGTAATTTTAATCAGAGGTATGGAACCTAAGTCCCGCGCAACATTGTGTTCGCTGTTTCTGTAAAGTTGAGCTGCATAGCATGCATAGCTGTCGGCATAGCATGCATAGCATGCATAGCTGTTGAGCTGCATAGCTGTCGGCTGCATAGCATGTTTTCTTTTGGACAATATGGAGGTATGGGCTGCAAATGACAAGTTTTCATGATGTCAGTGCAGTTATCATTCAGTGTTGATGAGTTTCATAAGCATGGCATCCGTTTATTAGTGCTGGCCGCTGCATTTGGTTGCATGTGACACCAATGTTGTTGCATATGACTCCAATTTTGGTTTATTTGATCGACGTTGCTTGGCGTTTGTGTTGTAACTGAAAAAACTAATTTTCCGAAAACAGGTGATGCTTGGTTGCCATGTTTTAAGGAGTTCTTAGCTTTATGTTCAATTTAGAAAGAAGTGCAATTTTCCTTTCAATAGAAAGTGTTAATTTTAACAAAAACATATTTTCATCTCATTTTTACCTAGATTTATTATAATCATGCAGTAAAAGCGCTGCTAAAAGACACTCGGGCACGAACGCATTCTTTTCCGAATATGTTAGCGGAATTTTTAAAACTTTTCAAATCAATATTAATGTACTGTTAAAAATACTGACATTCTATGAAGCAAGAGCGTGCCAATAAGCATAAAATATGCCGTATTTGTACACAATAGAAACGAAGTTAGCATGGCGTGAGATCGTTTTCACGGTGCGTGCTAGAGTCAAACGACAAAGCACACAGTAATCTACGTTATTGTATATATGTTTTCATACAGAGACTTTTAGTGAAGAAGGTAGCTTATGTATTTCTATTACACCGTTTGTTTGACAGGAGTTGTAAAAATATGTATTGGTTATCAAGGTGAAGCAGAGAAAGGAATACTGTTATGTGATGATTTGGAAATACTTTTGCTCGCATTTGAGAAAAGCAAAAAGAGAATGTTTTTGAAAACATTTCAATACTGATTTCAATCATTTATATTAATAGAAAAAATGAATCAAAGTAAAATTCGTAGAACTACAATAATAGAAATTTTGCATTGGATTAAAATTGATAAATGCATATTTATTAATAGTCATAGATGCATAATATGCATACTACATTTTGTCCTAAAACATTGAAACAGCGAGTTGATAAATATTTAAAATCAGTTTGTCAACTTGTTTCCTTTTAATGATGAAGGACGATGTTTGCTTGATCGTCTGTTGGTGACACAGTGGAAAACTTAAACGACCCACAGCTAGAGTTGTAAAGACAGGAAAAATCCCGGTTTATTTTTTATTTCTAGCAGCAGCACTTGATACAAATCATTCACTGGTGTACAAATACACAACACCAAAAATAAAGGAGAAAACTATTACAAGAAAAAGGAAGCATGAACACGCAACAAAAACAGCAATAAAACAAACATAGGAGATATATGGACGGTAGCCAAAAACACAAATCCGAAACAGTCAGACTGTTTGAAGGGCCTGCATCCTCTCCCTTACGCGCCAATACCTTTTGTACATGTCACCAAAGAGTCCTGGACAGTTCAAAAATCTCGGTTTATTCTCGAGAAAAAACGGGTTTTTTGGAAACAGGATTTTGAAGATAAAAAAGGGGAAAAACATGAAAGTTTTCGAAACGTAGGAATTTTCAGTCATTGCATTTTGCATTGTAAAAGAAATGTGTTTGACCCAAAACTAATATTTATTTTTTGCATTCGAAAAATAGTTGGAACATGGAAAATTGAGAGGAATTTGTTAGATTAACGAAAAATTTTAAATTATGTAACTTTATTATTATATATAAAAATGAAAATTAATTCTATAAATAAATTGTAATTTAATTTGTAAATATTTTAAAGGTAAAATCACCCCCAGGGATGAAATACTTATCACAAACAGATTAATGCATTCATGTTTATTTAATATTGAGAGATAATAAGAAATCTGTACTTAGTACCAATAGCATTTTAATAGTTTTGTGACTAATATAATTTGCCCATTTTGAATCAAATTTTTATACTCTAATGTCCAAAAGTTAAGCAACAAAGTGAAAAAAGCGGATAGAAAAAGTATTTATTCGATTTCCTTGAAACGTTCACAGATTATGGGGTATAACAAAAGACACTAGCATCGATAACTGCAAAGAAAATTATCAATAAATAATTAAATAATGCTGATAAAACAAAAACATTGGCGGAGGTTTGTCAACACGAAATGCGATGACTACTGTTGGAAACTCATGCTCGACAGCGTTGATTCATGCCAAGAATAAGATAAGATCATCTATGGCGGTTGGGAGTGTCTGTGCCCATTAATGGAGCAGACATTTTCTTAGCTCGTAAAGGTTCCAGGAAGTGTCAGGGAGAGAGAACTGAAACGTCTCTCAAGCATGTCCCACATATCTTTGATAGGATTTAAGTCAGGTGATCGCGATGGCCGTTCCATACGAAACAGTGTTTTCACTTCTAAGTACTGGCCGACAATGCGAGCCCTGTGAAGTCGCGCGTTATCGTCCATAAAAATGGCATCAAGATCCATGGCCGCAAGAAATAGGCGAACATACTGAACAAGGATGTCATCTCTATATCGCACTGCAGTCGCAGTATTGCTAGGGAAGATGTGGAGATCAGTGCGGGCGCCGACTACAATCCCTGCTCGAACCATTAAACCACCGCCTCTGTATGCATGCATTTCACGGATGTTACTGGCATAATGACGAGTTCCAGGTGTTCTCCAGATAAATAACTGTCGGTAATAACTCTTTACACCAAACCGTGATTCATCCATGAAGAGCACAGTACCCATTGTTGTGGAGTCCATTTGAGGTGATCTGCATTACAGTTTAAGCGGGTCCCTGTGTACGAGGGCGTCACATAATACGGTACCTAATACGTTTTCTTGATGAAAAATATTGGTATGCAAAATGTTTTCTGCGGGTTAGTTTCCTCGTGCGTGCGCCTGTCATTTTTTTAGATTTGTTTTTAGATGTGCATGTTTTTAGAAGTGCATGTTTTTAGATTTCTTTTCGATAACAGTTAGTGTCGCTTTAGCGAAGTCCACATGCTTAGTTAAATTGTTATTGTTTAAGTTTTTAAATTTTGAATACTGGGTTTCACTTGAAAATATTGCCATTTTGTCGTTTGTGATACCTTCTGGTAAATTTTGATATTGTACTTTATGTTGAATAAAGTTGTTGCTCTTCGAGTGGTGGATAATTCTCCACAGAGAACACTGTGGTAGTTGCAGGTTTGTTTTTTGTGTTGTTTTGCTTTGGCCCACCCGGCAACTTGTAAGGTGAGGAATTATTCGTAGCGGAGTTCGGGCTTGGGGCGTTTGTATTGGCCCATGGTGGAGACTTTGTCAGCTTGCTTTTCGGGCTTGCGAATACGCATGGGTGAGCAGTTTTGCTATCGTGACAACACGTTCTTTGCTTGTTCTTTCGTATACTTTCGTATACTAGTTCTTTCATATACTTTCGGGTGGGCTGCAGATTGATCTAAGTAAAACAGTATTAAAAATTGCAAAAACTTAGAATTAATATTTATAATTTAACAGAACATGCAAACTTTTCTAATGCGACAATAACTGTTGTAAAAAAATTCTATAAACATGCACTTTACAAAATACTACAAATTACTATACTTATGATTATACTCTATATATATCCTTTGATAAGCCCTAAATACACCTGTAGATCTCTGATAAATTAGCTCAGCTTCTTTAATAAGCCCTAAATAAGCTCATTTGATAGTTCTTTATACGTCCTACGTCCTTTGCGCGGGTGTAATACGCCCTTTTGATACTCCCTAAATAATCTATTTTGATACGCCCAAAATAATCATCTATAATACGCCCAAAATAATCTTCTATGATACGCCCTAAATGAATGTACTGTACGCATTCAAATGGGCAATGTTTAAAATCAACACCACGTTTTCTAAATCGAAACACATAAAATCATAGATAATATTTTCGACAGCTGAAAAAATGGTTTGCCGTCTGATTAAAATTGTATCGGAGCTCGCAGTAAATTCTTGAAAGCCAACTCTATACCCCCAGCACTAATAAAAGATGAAAAACCAGTTCTGAGAGGAAATATTGCATTTCGGATTTCTGCTTGAGAGCTTTGAAAAATAATGAGAGGTTTCGCATTAAAATTAATAGAAAATTCAGAAATGGAGTAATTAGTTTTTGTACCTCAATGCGAAGATATCACACAATACTCATGCTAATAATTGGAATTGTGCGACTCTTCAATTTTCGGTGTACATATGAATGTATTCATATGAATGTATATACACTACGTGACAGTGTAACTGAGACACCGAAAAGGAGTGGGCTGAAACTGATGAAAATCGGCAAACAGAGAAAGACAGCAACGAACAATAAGTGATGTTTATTGCAACATGATACACCTATACACTGAGCGATAACACCATCTGATCAGTAGGTTATTGTTGTTGAGACCCAGACCGTCCGACCTACCAGAAAGGTGTAAGGTAACTGTTTGGACGGCCGGGAAGTGCCACCCAAATTTGGACCGGAACCCAGTGGGGGAGGCATCCACAGGGACCGTACCCTCCTTCCCCTACCACCAACCTCTCGGAAGGACTTACGGACCCACATGTTTAACGTGATCGTACTCCGCGTGAACACGGCGGCAGTTTTGGCAGCGGCTGGAATCGAACCCGGGCCTACCGAGTGCAACTCCAGCGCGCTAACCAATGGGCTAGCGCGCCCTTGATCAGTAGGTTGTAGGATGGCGGCCATAGAGGCTGCAACACGTCTAGGTACAGAGTCAATGAGCATACGGATGGTGTCCTGAGGGATGGCAGTCCATTCTCTATCAAAAATTTGCCAGAGTTCGACTTCTAAACGCAGCGGTGGCAGCGCACGCAAGCGGCGTGCAATCATGTCCCAGACGTTTTCGATTGGCGAGAGATCAGGAGAGAATGGTGGCCAGGGAAGCACCTGGGTACCTTGCAGGGTATGTTGGCTGTTGTGTCACCGACCGCAGTACGTCATCCACGTATCGTTGGGCCGTCATAGTTCCCTCAATACGGATAAGAGGTGACCTGCTATCGTAGGCGATGGTGCCCCAAACCAAGATGCCGCATTGTCGCGTTCCACAGATACGACAGGATTGGACCTGTCACCACTTCGGCGCCATACTTGTACACGGCGACTGTCATTGCTAAAACAGAAGCGTGACTCGTCTGAGAACACGACCCTGTACCATTCCGCCATCCACGTGGCTATATCCCTACTCTATGGCAAACGGGGGCGTCTGTGCTGTTGTGTCAATGGCAGTCTTCTTTACGGATGCCATGAGTGCAGGTCGCCGGCGACAAATCGGCGGATAATGGTCCTGGTCGACATGGGAGCATCAAGGGTGTCCTGCACATGTTGCAAAAGGGCGATGAAAGTGGCCTGCGGGACCGCCAACGCTTGCCGACAGATGCGTCGGTCCACGCGTGCTGACGTCGCTCTGGCCGTACCGGCACCACTCAAAAGTGCCACATTCCCCTGTTCCAACCATCTTCGCAAGGTGCACCGTGGACGCGCATAGGTGGCTGTCCGCTGAGATTTGACGTATGATTTGACTCAGAAGGGCAGGACCAACCTGTCCTTCAGAGTCCGATCACCATACCCCTGGGGAAATCATCTGTTTTCTGGAACTGCTTCTGTTGGCGGCGACGGCCGGCGCGATTATTGCCGATTTTGCAGGTATCTTCCCTTATATCTCACTCAGCGTGCACCGAACATTTCGCATCATTTACATAACTCGGTCATCTGCGTCTACCCTGCAATTTGCATATTATTCTGTCCACTCCTTCTTAGTGTCTCATTTTCACTGCTACGTAGTGTACACGAAATGCATGTATATTGTTGCGAACGGGCAATGTATGTTGTTGCGAACGGGCAATGTTCCGTCTGGCGCCTCCTCTTTCGTCTGTCTCGAAGGCCAGGCGAAGAAAATACAGTGCATACAGGTTGAAGTGAGACCAGGGTTGCCATATTTGTCAATTTATCGCCAATTTGGCGACATTTGGCGACCTTCGGAATATTCCAGAAACTTCTCGATAGAACGATTATTCTTTAAGATATATAGATTTCCAGAAGTTTCTATGGAGAGACTATAAAAATGACTCGCCCCTCCGCTGCAGGGGAATTGACGAATGGCCTTGACACGAGCTAGATTGGACTGTGATTTTGTCAATATTTTGAGAATAGTAGCCGCTGTCTTGTGAAATTACTTTCGTCAACATTCTGTGAATAATATCGCTTATTCTGTGAAATGAGTGGAGCATTTAAGTGCTGTTTAATTGTATATTGTTCCTTTTTACTTTATGCTTGTAAATAAACGTATGTTATCCAGAAACTTGGACTCGTTCTTGTATCCTGCGTATACACCCACGATTCTAGAGGATACGTTTGTAACAATGCATATGTATACATTTCAATGTATACATATGCATTGTTACGAACAATACATATGCATTGTTATACACTTCAATGTGCAGCCAACGGCTGCACCGTGCTGAAAACACCGGTTCCCGTTAGATCACCGAAGTTAAGCAGCATCGGGCGCGGTTAGTACTTGGGTGGGTGACCACCTGGGAACACCGCGTACTGTTGGCTCATTTCAGTCGACGTGGTGGCCGAACGGTCAAGGTGAGCATTTTCAGCGATTGATCGGCCGCCACGTTGTGGGTTCGAGTCCCACGTAAGACATGGATGTTTGTGTTGTTGAGCGCAATGTGTTCCCACCCCCACTGGTGCGCTGGGGCCACGTCTTTGACGGCTAAGAGGTTCACTGTTCTGGCCGATGTATAGGCGAAGATGAAAGAGTCAATGCCTGGCCATTTGAAAAAAAAACACTTCAATGTATACATATGAATTTTACACATGAAATATCAAATTTTCATATTTTGATGAATTTTCAAATGTTTTTTAAATATTAAGGAATTATCCTACGGATTCCGTTTGGTTGAAAGAAATTTTTTTTCGAATTTCTTGATGGTATCAAGACGGAAACACTGCAATAATAATATTTTTGATCTCTAAGAAACCGATTTAAGCGAAAATCACCCAAAATGACCTCAACATTTAATAACTATAAAAACTGATTCGAATAAAAAAAAATCGCCCCAAATTGTATTTGAACTTAAATCACTGCAGCTACCAAATTTCGTGGCTGTATGTTGCTTATATTTTCCGCTAAGCAAGCAACAAATAGACAGAACCGATATCATCATTTTTCGTTACAGTCAAGACCTTCTGGAAAGTTTCTACCTCGGAAAAATCTAATCATCTCGATTGGTTGGCTCTCTGATAAAAAAAACTACTCTCAACATTACCGAAATAATTTAATAACAAAATGTTTTTCTCACTCTGTACCCGCATATGACTTTATTTAAAAAAATATTTGTGTTTGCATACGGGAATTCTATGCAAATGCATTTACTCCCAATGATCAATATTTAAGTTTTGGAAAAGAAAACTATGTACTAATTAAATAGAATTAGATAGTTTAATACCAGGATAAAGTTCATGGATTTAATTAAAACAGATATTAAAGGACTTGAAGCAATATCTAGCAGGGGATGGGAATGTTTCAATTTTAAAATGATTTTAAAATATAGTGGATATTATTTGTGTATTTGCTTACGAAGAAGTTTAGACACGAAGTAAGAAGTCGTATAGATTAATTTGATCTTTAAGTGAATTTGAATCCTGATGCGTACCGGGATCCAATATCATTTTCTTCTTTCCTGAAGGTATGTTATTGATTTATCAAACTAAATATTAAGCCCTTTATATGATGAAGTGAATAAAGTTATGCAAAATGCTCTTTTCTATCTGTTCATCTGCAATTTTTCCGTTCCTAAAATCCTCAGATACTTGCTTTCCACGCAAATTTAAATATTATTAATTACTACACGACCCCCTAACAATACTCAATTATTTTACGATGTTGGACGATGTTGGATAAAACATATCTGCACAACGAACAGTGAAACTCGATATAATTAGAAACTACTATTAGACCAAAATGACTATAATTTCATTAACCATAATTTTACTAATTTTAATATTTTAACGACTGTAATTTCAGTAACCACAATTTTGCTAATTTTAATATTTTGACGGTCATGGTTTCATTAACCACAATCTTGTTAATTTTAAATATCCTCAATCAAACTCACAATGGTTTTAATTTCATTGGTGACATAGTAATTGTAAAGTCAGATCGTCAAGAAAACGTTTTTGAAGCGTCACAACAAATCGTTTACATCCATTTTGTGAAACATTATGGATACATTTATTAATGTGCAGATATGTTGACTATAAAAGAAAGTAATCTTCTCCTGGCTGCTGAATGAATTGAGCGTCAAAGACTGGTGTTCAAGTCTCTGTTGGGCCAGACGTTTTTATGGAGCCCAACCCTATAGGTTAGATTCAGTAGATCTTTAAGGTCTCAAAAAGACCAATTTCAGATCTTTTAAAGGCGGATTTATGGCATAATTTATGGCAGAGATTTTCAATTCACGAGTGATACGATAAACATAATTTTGGCCTTTATGAAAAACGTTGAGGACTGAGGATGTCGTTGAGATCGTAAATGTATATATGTGTCAATGGATATAACACCTATAGAATCAACCGAATATCCAGGTGCAATTCTCTGTTTCATCATAAGCTTCTTTTCTTGGCTTAATTCCTCTTTCTTTTACGAAAACATCCTTTGGTAATACTTTCTTTCAAAAGTGCCTAAATTTCTTTTATTTGCATTATGGTCTGAATTATTGACTAATTAAATTACCCGATGGTTATTTAATACATCTGTTATTTTAGGACACTGCTTCTGTAACAGGGTGTGGTGTCATATTAATGCCAGATATTTCACCTTCGAAAGAATCTACAACCTGAGCATAAAACTCCTCAGGAAATTCTGAATGTCACCATTAACCACCAGAGAACGACGACAAACTTTTACAACCTTGAGGAATGACGTGTAACTCAATCATAGCTCGAATTCGATGTTTTACGATTGATATATAAACTTTATAGCGTTTTCCCTCCGTTTTGTCTCCATATTATTGTTACAGAGTTGTCTATGTATTTTATACATATTTGATTCGCATGAGGATAACATTATTTCGATCATCCAAATTTAGATAATTTATCAGGTTTTCTCCATGGATCATAAGAACATCTATTGCCACTATAGTGTGGTGTAAAACTGCATTTTTACAGCGCACCGAATAATTGCTCACAGAGCTGACACTAATAACAAGAAAGATCAATCATGCATAAAGCATTGATTATAAAACGCTTTCCAATTCCAATGCAATTTTATTTAAACATTTCTAAAATGCTATACATTCAGCGGTGATGTTTTTAAAATTATCATAATAATACAATAATTTATTATATTTGAAAACGAAAAACCTCATTGCAAACATCATTAAAAAAATCTGATGTGGGCAGCACATGACTTTCCTTATATAATGCAATGAATTTACTACTTTTACAGTTAACAAAATATTATTCTTATAGTAGTTACTTATATTCTTTCCAAGATATTGAATTTTCTTCAATTAGTCGTCATTTTCATTAATGTAGCGTCATTTTTATCCATTTGGCGAGATATTCGTTAATTTGGCAACATTTGAAAAAGTCACAAAGTTGGCAACATTCCGCCAAATTCGTCGCCAAATTCTCGCCAAGCGTTATGGACGGAGAAATAAGTTAATCTTACAGCAGATAAATGACTATTGGCGTTCTAATACAAAAGTATTACTCAAAGTATCTTTTCCCGTGAATGGAACGATTTAGATCCATGAGAATGATGTCACCAAATTTATCGCATGATATTACATATGAAAAGTGAACATGTTTCTTAAGAGTTAATATTTTTTTTTATTTTACTTGATTTTTTGATAAATTTATTTAAAAAATGTGCAATATCACGAGAACGGTTAATGCTAGCGTCTTACAGTTTGTGTCAATCGTTTTCTAAGGAAAAATTACATAGGAAGCGCAACTTTATTAAAGGTTTTGATTTTTTGATGATTTTTTCAAAATTTCATTCGAAAATTTAGGGGGATTCTGAACACTCGATTGTGTTTAAAAGCAATAGGCTTCCAGTATTGACGGATTGTGATTTTTGTACCAAATTTCATTCGAATCGCTCAATTCATTCGTGAGATATCGTCTCCACAGACTCACTGGCACCCCCCACTCACAGATATCACCTCAAAAATGTTCGATTCGTGATCAGGGATGCTTGAAACGTGCTCTCTCGTCGAAAACTCGAATTCGAATTTTCGACCCCGTCACAATACTTTCCTTATACATTATGTATATAAGGAAAGTAAAAATGAAATTTATTCAAATGACATCATCGAAATATAAATCGCCTGACTTTCTAAGCATAAAAGCAGTAAATATTTCATTCATATACTTTTATTCCATTCCTTTCATTCAACGGTAATATTTTTAAAATTATCACAATACTACAATAATTTATTTTCCTTAAAAACATAAAACCATGGAGGTAAAAGTACTTTCTACCTCAATGCTTAAAACTTCAAAAAGGCAAGCATTCATATCAACTATATTCCAGATTCCAGAGCAAAATAACTTTGCGTTATAAAAATGCAGCAATTCTTATACAACTCATCTTACAGCTTGATGTGTTTACATTCTGCATACGTTAAAATTAGGCTTCGTTGTAAAAATAATGAAGTTTGATGATCATTTAAACTAAATATTGTAATTGCGTTGGTAGCGTTGTGTTGCGGAATATAGATGCATAGAAATTACGTAAAATAAAGCGGTTTTAGGACGGATGCAACACTAAATATAAATTAAAAAGAACTTTAAAAATCACTATTTTGACACTTGGAGAAAAGATGGATGCCATGTTTTATTTGGAAGTGGGTCACATTATTTCTTCATATAATGTGGGTTGTTGTTGTTGAGATCCAGACTGTCTGACCTACCAGAAAGGTGTAAGGTAACAGTTTGGACGACCGGGAAGAGCCACCCGTATTTGGACTGGAATCCAGTGGCAGAGGCATCCACATGAACCGTACCCTCCTTCCCTTACCGCGAACCTCTCAGAAAAACTTACGGACTCATATGTTTAACATGATCGTACTCCGCGTGAACACGGCGGCGGTTTTTGACAGCGGAGGGAATTGAATCAGGGCCTACCGAGTGCAATTCCCGTGCGCTAACCACTGGCCTAACGCGTCCCCATATAATGTGGTATAATATGGGTGTAATTGTTATTTTATTTTTTTTGAAACTACCGAACATATTTTGCTGAAATTTTTTTATATATTTTATGGGATAATTTGAATATTTCTAAAAACTTTCGAAGCAATTTGTGAATTTTAAATTCGCTTAAAAATCTTTGAAAAATTATGTTTCATAGGGTTCAATGTATTTCATTTTTTCAAACCGGGTTCAGTCCAAAACTAATTGGGTGATATTATTAATTTACATTCTCATATGTCTCCCGGACCGTTTCAACAACATATAAAAATTTCATTTTGATAAGTCATTTTTACGGCTGTTATCTTCCGGACGAACAGACAAACAGACGGACAGAATGAACAAAGTCATAAACACTTTTCAACTATGTTGTAAAGTGTTAATTAAACGTATTATGTGCCAGAAAAATTTCATTGTCAGAAACTGCCTCATTTGAAGACGGGTTTTCTGATTATATACCATGAATTTAACATATTTTTCAAAATTTATGAATTTCAATACTGTGCACATTAATTGGGATAAGAGTAAAATCTTTGAATTTTTACATATTTTGATGAAAATGCTTACATACAGCATTTTCACTCACAAGAATGTGAGATATATAGCCTTCATGTTATTAAAGAATAAATTTCCTATTTTTGATTATAATTTTAGCAGTTCGATGTAGTTTTTCGTTTTCTTCCCCATTCTCTTCTCCCTTTTTAAGAAAATGATCCAGAATCTTTGGGTGCATTCACAATTCTGAATTCCAACACCAACAGTATAAGCAATTTCTCTAATCATTATCGCATTATTTAAGTGGAATACATTTTACTCTTTGAGCTAATATCTAATTTTAAATAATAAAGCTGGGAAATAAACTGGAGTTTGTCCCAATCAATTTGCACGCTACTGTAAATATTTCACATATACTTTATATTTTTTAAATATTATATGTTAAAACAATTTAGTATTAAAACGATTTATTTTCAATTTCGCATCATCACTACAGAATTTAATAAAAAATTTGATGTGGGCAACACATGACTTTCCTTATATAATGCAATGACTTTATTAGTTTTACAGTAAAAAAATAGGTTTTTCTCATAGTAGATACGTATATTCTTTCCAAGATATTGAATGTTCGTCAAATAGTCGTCATTTTCATTGATTTAGCGTCATTTTTATCCATTGGGTTAGATTTTCGTTAATTTGGCAGCATTTAAAAAAGTCGCCAAGTTGGCGACATTCCGCCGAATTCGGCGCCAAAATTTCGCCAAGCGTTATGGACGGAAAAATAAGTTATTCTTATAATTCTTATAGCAGATAAATGATCATTTATTCAAATACAAAAGTATTACTCAAAGTCGCCAAGTTGGCGCCATTCCGCCAAATGAATCGCCAAAATCTCGCCAAGCGTTATGGATGGAGAAATAAGTTATTCTTATAGCAGATAAATGACTATTTGCGTTCAAATACAAAAAAAATCTGATGTGGGCAACACATGACTTTCCTTATATAATGCAATGAATTTACTACTTTTACAATAAAAAAATAAGTTTTTCTTACAGTAAATATTTATATTCTTTCCAAGATATTGAATTTTTGTCAATTAGTCGTCATTTTCATTAAGTGTCATTTTTATCCATTTGGCGAGATTTTCGTTAATTTGGCAACATTTATAAAAGTTGTCAAGTTGGCGACATTCCGCCAAATTCGGCGCCAAAATCTCGCCAAGCGTTATGGACGGAGAAATAAGTTATTCTTATAATTCTTATAGCAGATAAATGACTATTCGCGTTCAAATACAAAAGTATTACTCAAAGTATCTTTTCTCATGAATGGAACGAGCTAGATCCACCAGAATGATGTCACCCAATTTATCGCATGATATTACAAATGAAAAGTGAAAAGGTTTCTCAACACTTCATATATTTCTTTTAATTTATGGGATTTTTTGATAAATTTATTTTAAAAATGTGCAATATCTCGAGTACGGTTCAAGCTAGCGTTCTAAAGTTTATGTCAATCGTTTTCTAAGGAAAAATTACATAAGAAATGTCTATTTGCGCAACTTTATTAAAGCATTTGATTTTTTGATTTTTTCAAAATTTCACTCGAAAATTTAGGGGGGTGTTCTGAACATTCGATAACGTTTTAAAACAATAGGCTTCCAGTATTCATGGATTGTGATTTTTGTACCAAATTTCATTCGAATCGCTCCATTCGTTCGTGAGATATCGTCTCCACAGACTCACTGACACAATTTTATTTTGATATTTCGCAATATTGACTTTTCCACAACGAAGTTTATTCAGGGGTGGGACAGGCCTGCGGTTAGCGCGCAGAGATTGCATTTCGACGACCCGAGTACGATTTCCAGCTCTGCCTAAACTGTCCCCATGTTCACGCGGGGTACGGACACGTTAAATATGTTGGTCCATAAGTCCTTCTAAGAGGTTGGGATCCATATATATATATATAAACATTCCATGTTTTTACTATTCATGTAACCACAGATGAAGGGCGTATATACGCCCGAAAGCGCTCTGGCAGTTTTTAATAATGTTCTATACGTCTTTTAGGATGTATTAAATAAAAGACCTTTCGTTTCTTAAAACGCTTTGTCCTTAATTTTATCTATCCATAAGTCCTTCCAAGAGGTTGGGGCCCATAGGTTCTTCCAAGAGGTTGATGGTAGGGGAAGGAGGGTACGGTTCCTGTCGATGCCGCCCTATTGGGTTCCGGTCAATTTGGGTGGTACTTCCCGGCCGTCCAATCAGATACCTTACACATTGCGGTAGATCGGATGGTCTGAGTTGAAGAAGAACGAAGTTTATTCATTGTTGTAAATTGATCAGCGAGACATTTTACGCCTGATTTTCAGAAGGCATTTTTGTAAATGCTTAATTTAAAAAAAATGTTTTTGCTTTTTTGACTACTTACCCGTTTCCCATAGAAAGATATTTTTCATCGGACACCAACGATAATTTATGGGAGTGCGAACTTGAACTAAGTAAACACTGGACACAAATACTGCATGCCTATATAGATGTACGCGTTTTAACTCTTTGACTGGTATGGACGTATATGAACGAATATACCAGTCAAAGTGTTAATAGCGTAGATACCAGGTTTAAAATTTGAAAGTAATCTGACAGATTTGATTTTCAAAATCCACATCTGAGCTTGTGCCTTTGTAGCAAATGTACAAAAGATCCCATTGCATATACCGGTGCCTTAATTAAAATCTAAAAAATAGCCTTAATGACCTATCACACAAATAATCGATTTGATTTCAATCGATTCATGAAAGGAATATAAACAGACTGTTTGGAATAACATGGAAAACGTATTTATCTTTGGTACGAACAATTTATCTTTTATGCCTTATACTGGACAACAAATAAGATTAAAAATAGAGTTTCTTATAAGGAACAAATCCATTTTGGCTGAGATACTTTGCTCAACGACAACATGTCGAAAAACAGGAAACACCGCTAGGATTTTGACTAGAATGTAAAAAGGAATAAAGATATCGGAAACTTGGGTCTCTATACTCGACTTTCTCCTACATCCATATTCAATATTTTCACTGTCACTTATATCATATCGGTATCAGAATTTAAAAAAATTGTATCTTTCTATGAACTTTCGTTTGCAACACAAACTCTTAAAAAAAACTTAAAAAATTTATTTTTTCTATTTGGCAACACGGTTGATTCCTTCTAGTATGTAAAAATTTGTACATCCATGGCGCAGATAAAATTAAATTATTACTCATACAGTTTAAATTCCTATATTGTTCAATAATTATGTTTTCTTCCATTGGAAATAAAGCTATGGAAATACAAATTAGAATAATTACCGTTCTAATCATGTAAATTACGAAATATTTAAGTTTCAGATTTTTATATAATTTCTACTGTTAAAATTTTGCAGGGATACTTGTATTCGATTTTAGGGTTTGACTATTCCTACTTTTTAATTTATAGGTGATCTTTAAAGGTATTGTGCAGTTTTAAATTGAATGTAACAGACTACAGATATGTATTGGATTTTTACTTTCCTTATATACATAGTATAATGTATAAGGAAAGTATTGTGACGGGGTCGTAAATTCGAATTCGAATTTTCGACGGAAGAGCACGTTTCAAGCATCTCTGATCACAAATCGAACATTTTTGTGGTGATGTCTGTCTGTGTGTACGTGTGTGTGTGTGTGTGTGTGTGTGTGTGTGTGAAAGTACGTGTGTGTGTCAGTGAGTCTTTGGAGACGATATCTCACGAACGAATTGAGCGATTCGAATGAAATTTGGTACAGAAATTACAATCCATGAATACTGGAAGTTTATTGTTTTTAAACACAATCGAATGTTCAGAACCTCCCTAAATTTTCGAGTGAAATTTTGAAAATATCATCAAAAAATCAAAACCTTTAAAAAAATTACGCAAATAGACATTTCTTATGTAATCTTTCCTTAGAAAACGATTGACATAAATTTTAGAACGCTAGCATGAATCGTTCTCGATTTATTGCACATTTTTAAAATACATTTATAAAAAAATTCCATAAATTAAAAAAAATATATTAACTGTTGAGAAACATGTTCACTTTTCATATGTAATATCATGCGATAAATTGGGTGACATCATTCTCGTGGATCTAGCTCGTTCTATTCACGAGAAAAGATACTTTGAGTAATACTTTTTAACACCAATAGTTATTTATCTGCTATAAGAATAACTTATTTCTCCGTCCATAACGCTTGGCGAGATTTTGGCGCCGAATTTGGTGGAATGTCGCCAACTTGGCAACTTTTTTAAATGTTGCCAAATATAACGAAAATCTCGCCAAATGGATAAAAATGACACTAAATCAATGAGAATGACGACTGATTGACGAAAATTCAATATCTTCGAAAGAATATAAGTATCTACTATAAGAGTAACCTATTTTTTTTTACTGTAAGAGTAGTAAATTCATTGCATTATATAAGCAAAGTCACGTACTGCCCACATCAGATATTTTCATTTTTAGTTTATCTAATAAAATCACTATAATGAGAAAATGTAAAACTTAATTTATATTAAAAGTTTTAAACGAATTATTGCAAACATGCAGTTAACCGAATTATTGTTTATCCAGTATTAGAAGACATTCAAATTAGTTAGAAGTTACAGGCTTGAATGATAGATGCTACAATTAGCAATTGGTGAATTTTGAATTCGCTAAATTGTGAAATTGTGAAGAGTGATGTCATTGAGGTGTTGGGTATGACTTTCTTCTGCAAAAAATCGGAATATTTAAATTAGAATTAGGTTTCACTATGGTATTTTATCGTAGCAGCATGAGCCCACAACTCTAACAGTGCTTTACTTTCAATTGTTTAATTTTACATAGCAAACTTTTTCATATAAATAGTTCAGCTTTGAGCTGATAGTAGGGTTGGATGGTTTAAACATGTGTAGCTCGAGGTAACACATAGGTTAAAGTGAGAGTAGAGCAACAATTGTTAAAAAGGAACTATTTATGTGGCAGTCTAATGATAGCTATGCGTAAGAGTCTGTCTAGGGAATGAGCCACAATAAGGTCGAAAACCCAGGCTGACCGACTCGCCCGAAGGCATGGAGCAGCAAAAAGGAAGGCCGGAGCCATAACAAGGTGACGCCATTGACCCACCAACATGGGCGTGTGCAGGATTTTTTTCCTACGGGATGCTAAAGTTGACTGCATTAAAAGTATAGAATTTACTGTCAATCTTGAAATATGTATTTTTGCAAAATAAATTTGAATAGATGATATGAGCATCACATTTAAAAAATTAGTATGTATAGCACGTTTGAAAATTAGTATGCATAATTTTTTAAAAATTAGTGTGTATCACCTTTAAAATCATCCCCACTTTCATAACAGAATTCTAACCTTCCCGGAGACAGAGCAACTAAACTAACAAATTGGACATTCATAAGCATGCCAAATGCAATAATCCTTAGTTTTCTATCTATGTATAAATTTAAATTATTTGTATTAATATACACCGTGAGAGAAAACACACAGTTGTGGTTGAATGTTCTAATTCTAAGAAGCATTTTTCTTATTTTTTTCTCTCATATTGGTTTTTAATTAACAATTTTCCAGGGGTGTGATTTGGCACCCCTGATCCCCTTAAATACGCCCATGCCCACCAATAACATGGCCTCGTCTCTCACGCAATTAAATACGTGCAAACGAAGTTTGAGACGAACCATTGATGATGTTGAGTGTGCTGAACCACCAAAAATCGATCCCGCATACTTCAACAAAAAAAAAAGATTTTCGATGTGTGATGAGAGTTGGCTATTCTAATTTTTCGTGACAGGTGATATGGATGTGCAACATGACTCTCTGACTATGTGGCATCCCGAGATATCTCACAGAATTCGAGGGAATGTTTCTGGAAGTTATTCCACGCTGCATAGATATACGTTCATAAGTAACCATGCTAAAAGGCACTTTACTTATGCTACTTAAATAATAGAAGATAGTAAAGTGCCTGCTAGAAGACAGTAAAGTGCCTTTTAGCAAATCTTATGCCCCTTAAATACTGGTAATCAAAATTATTAATTGTTCCCCTGGGCAGCACCCATAGCACTACTTTGAAAACGTGTGGGGGTTAAAAGCGTCCGCTAACATTTAATTAAGGCTTGATAAAATAAAACAAATGTTCTGTACATCTTAAAGAAGTGCACAAGTGTGCGATATTGAAATGCAATTTTAACTCGGAAATAATTAAGGAACAGAATACTTTACCGATATACTCGGTGTTTCGCCTATTATGAGCTCGCCAGCATGAAATAGCATATATCTATAATGGCTGTAAGAAACTTGCCGTAAACCACAATTTTTATGAACTTTCCATTGTAGATATTGGCTATTCCATGCAGATGAGCGCATAATAAGTGCGTAACTGGACCATGGATGTTGGTTTTTGCAAGAGTGTCTTCCAAGGTTTTTTCTGTTTATACTAGGTTTTTTCGTTTTCCTTTAAAAAATAAATCGCTTTTTACCCAACCCTGGTAGATAAAAAAAATTTAATTTTTCGGAATTGGCAACACGCAGAGCACAATGAAAAATTTTCCTGTATTTGAAAAATATGCGGCTACCTAATTCCACTGAAAAGGGTAACAAACAGTTGTCGGTTTAATGGCTATATGTTATATCAGAAGTAAAATTACCTACAACTGGACCCTTTACCTGCAAACCATCACATATTAATAAAATATCAAAGAAAAATCTGTTAAGTCAATTCAAGATAATTTTATACACAGTCGGTGTGCAGTGACTTGTTGCACAATTATGAGTAATCCAGGAGGCTGGAATTTGACTCTCAGTTCTGGCCTAATGTGATTTTGTTTTTAAATTAGTTTATTCTGCACAAATCAATTTCACTCTTAAGTTCTCGCTCTCTTAATAAGAACATAATTGAAAATGTTCGGTATGGAAATTAGATAGCGAAAAAAGTTAATGTAAATACTAAATTATGCATACTGCTGTCATAAATAATAAAAAGGCAAGCAGCTGGAAGCATTCATTTATTGTAGGAAAACATCTACAAAAAGGATTCAATAGCATGAAAGCCTAGTAGTCAAAATATACGTATAACAAAGCATACATAAATGACCCTAATATTCCTGTCGTGTAATCGATTGAATGTCATCAAATGTTTATTCTATTGATTTCAGCATCATGTGGGTTTTGTTCTATCAAGTTGAAATATGGGTGAGATATTCTTCCTTCTCATATTTTGATATTTCATCATATTCAGATTATATCATAAAAATTAGATTTGTAACTATATATGGTTTTTAAAAAGAATAAATATCTCTTGAACGATTGGTTGTTGATACAATATTCCAATTTAAAAAAAAATGCTTTTTTTTAATCATGTAACACTTTTTGATAAAAAAGTATAAAATGTAACTTTTCATACGGGTCCTTTAGAAAAAAAATTCAATTATAAAAATATTTTCTATAATTCAGTGAGTCAAAGATAAAAAGTTCATTGTCATATGATTAGAATTACTTTAGATATCATGAATTAAAATTTTCGATGCATAATATTGGGGACTGTGTGAAAATCTCCCTAACGATAGATGTGCGTATAAGTTTTCGAATTGAAATTTTATCTAATGAAATTCTATTTTTGTACGGCCCCTGAAATTTAAGTTTTCGCCGTTTCTTTTGCTCGGGTCAAAGGAGTTTTTGAGTGTTAAAACTTCGAAATTTTTTTTTTCGCTGTCAATTTTACATACTATTAGAGAATTAGTCCCCTTCCCTAGGAATTTTTAAATGAATATGGAACAATTTTATAATTGAAACTTTCTTTGTAGAGGGCTCGTATAAAAAATAAATTTTGTACTTTTTACTAAAATGTGTCATGTGACCAAAACTGTCGTAGTCTGACAATCTATCTTATTCGAAGGAGTTCTTAAAGTGGAACCACCATAGGTTAGAAACCAATCGTTCAAGAGAAATATTTCGTCGTGAAATTTTTTGAAACACCCGGTATATTGAAATGCAAGTCGGCGTGAGTGTTTTGGCTCATATCAGATCATCATTAAAACCAGAGTTTAATCCGATTTTAATTTTGGGAATATGGCGTATCTTTATCTTTTTAAAAGTATATTTGTTTTTTAATTTATTTGAAGTATAGCATTTTTATGAATTCTTGCGCCTTTTGAAGAATTGAATGAAAGAAATAAATTGTTTCAAATCTCGAGCAACGGCGGGTACATTTTAGAGCTACTGCAAGAAAGCAACTGCAGTAAAGTGTGTGGTGATAAAACCATGAATTGAGTTTGCTTTTTTAAATAAATTTTGTGGATTAAATTATTAATCTTAATTAAAGTGGTCGTGAATCGAAACATTTGTACATTGCTATCGTGGCCGCAAAACCCACCATTACTTCTTTGAACACAGAATCTTTGAACACAGAATCTTCCTTAACAGAATCATTAAATCAAAACACTGCACATTAAAATCCACATTTTAACCTTTAAAATAAATTATCATTTATTCACACCTCTATATTATTATGCTTAAAATTACACGAATTTATTAACAAACGCTTAAGGAGGAGGAAAGCCCCTTGTGAGACCAGATCTATTGAATCTTATTCCACAGATCAAAAATTGACCTAACATACATGAAGACTGGCACATACCTCTGTATTTTGGGTCTGTAGCTCAGCATGACTGTCACTTTTGACGATTCTTTTTTTGATATTTGGAGTCAAACTTCGTATTTTTCTATAACATTCTCAATACTCAAATAAATAACGACTTTCTCTAAATAACACTGCTTGAAATCACGACTCTCTCTCTTTAACTCTTGAATAATCATTCAATTATATTCGTTGACTTTCCTTCTTCAACAGCATGATTTTGGCCTGGGGTTCAGATACGCCCTCCTTGCTCTCATTGGATGCTCCTCAGTGCGATGTCTTATCTTTGCATAATTGGCTCTTTCTGTTTCCAATGAAGCTTGGCTTAAGTCTTGGTTCTAGGATATTTTGCCCCAGCCACACCTGCAATTTGCGTGACGTGTATTTATTGAGGTCATAACCTTCCTGGCCAAGACTGTCATAAAACGGTGACTAAAATTCTGCTGCGCTTTGTGTCGTCGTAAACATCAAAAACTGCATATGGTGCCTCCTGGTCTCATAAAGAGCCTTTTAAAAAAATGTAGTATGTGTAGCATAGAAGGGGGCGTAATGTAAAGGCATTCTTAGGTTTTCGGCAACTCACTGGGAGTTATGGTGTAACTTTAATCAGAGGTTTGCATATTAAATAGAGGGCAACGTCGGGTACATTTTATAGTTCCGTATAAAATATTTCTTCTCACAAGGATCCTCTTTCAAAAAATAGTTACTAACAGCATCACAATCTTACACATTTTTACCTTTATTTTAATTCAGTGAGTATTTGAAACTGCCAAACTATATTTCTTCAATGTGAGTTCTAAATAATTTATTACCATATGCAAAGTTTTTCAAAGTGTTTCCTATGAAACTCTGGGGATCCGCGACGTTATAGTTTCGTACAAATTTTCTAACAATTAAAAAAAAATCTGATGTGGGCAACACATGACTTTCCTTATATAATGTAATGAATTTACTACTTTTACAGTAAAAAAAATAGGTTTTTCTTATAGTAGATACTAATATTCTTTCCAAGATACTGAATTTTCGACAATTGGTCGTCATTTTCATTGATTTAGCGTCATTTTTATCCATTTGGCGTGATTTTCGTTAATTTGGCAATATTTCAAAAAATCGCCAAGCTGTCGACATTCCGCCAAATTCGTCGGCAAAATCTTGCCAAGCGTTATGGACGAAGAAATAAGTTATTCTTACAGCAGATAAATGACTATTTGCGTTCAAATACAAAAATATTATTCAAAGTATCTTTTTTCATGAATGGAACGAGCTAGATCCACGAGAATGATGTCACCCAATTTATCGCATGGTATTACATATGAAAAGTGAACATGTTTCTCAATAGGAAATATTTTTTTATTATTTTATATGACTTTTTGATAATTTTTTTGAAAAATGTGCAATATCTCGAGAACGGTTCATGTTAGCGTTCTAAAATTCATGTCAATCGTTTTCTAATGAAAAATTATATAAGAAATGTCTATTTGCGTAACTTTATTAGTGGTTTTGATTTTCTGACGATTTTTTCAAAATTTCATTCGAAAATTTAGGGAGGTTCTGAATATTCGATTGCGTATAAAAACATTCGGCTTCCAGTGTTTACGGATTGTGATTTTTGTACCAAATTTGGTTCGAATCGGTCCATTCGTTCGTCAGTTATCGTCTCCACAGACTCACTGACACACACACATATACACAGACATCACTTCAAAAATGTTTGATTCGTGATCAGGGATGCTTGAAACGTGCTCTCCCGTCGAAAACTCGATTTCGAATTTTCGACCCCGTCACATTACTTTCCTTATACATTATGTATATAAGGAAAGTAAAAAACGCGATAAGTTTGAATGCTTTATTTGAACTACAATGTAGGCTTTTTCTCATTTTGGGATTCCGCCTTCAAATTGAATTTCAAAAGGGTTCCGCTACCAAAAGAGTTTGAAGAACACTATTCTATTGCATGCTGTAAGTGGTTTTAAGCTCTACGTGTTTTCTACTAACTTGTTGCGTCAAGAAGATTAATATATAAATTATAGATAAAACAGTTAATTAAATTTTAAAGAGTCGTAGTGCAGAGTGGCCATAAATAAAGTAGATGTGGTTAAAGCCCGATAATGAGAAAACTGTTGGGCGAAACTCAACCAAATTTGCAGTAAATACTATTTAAACTATGGGGTTTTGATTTTTAAAAGGAAAAAAAAAATAGTTCTGATTTTTGCCACCGTGGGCCAAAGTGGCGCTGTAAGTTCTATTTTTGGGTTAAAATAGGCATAGGAAGTACAGAAAGTTAACATTTTACATGTATTTTGAAAAGGACATCACATTTACATTTTATACGTATTTAGTACATTTGATATTTACATTTGCATCTTACATTTACATACGTATGGCATTAATTGTTATATTGGCATCATTTACATGTGTGATTCAATATGTTTTCCTTGCATATGTTCCAAAAAGTGCATTCTTTGAACAGCATTCTCTAATGCAGAATGCAGCAGATCACCACTGTTTTCACTTGACGTGCAATGTTATATTCGGTCCTTCAAAGTGGCTAAATTAACCGCATTCCCTTGGTATATCAAGCGCTTTACATGACCAAACAACCAAAAGTCACAAGGGATCATCAGATCAGGCGAACAGGCTGGCCACTTCATAAGAAACGCGTGACTAATTATTCGGTTGTTGGTAAAATGTTGTCGTAGGACTTTCTGTACGCGCAATCCAATATGAGAGGGTGCTTCATCCTGCATAAATATCATAGATTCAGGACATCCACGCTGTTGAAGTTGCGGAATAACAAAGTTCAGCAGCATTGTTCGATACCTCTCAGCAGTGACGGAACTATTTGTACTTCTTATAACTATTACTCTAAAAATTGCCTTACAGCGCCACTTTGGTACACGGTGCTAAAAATTCGAACTTTTTTTAAAGAATCAAAACCCCATGGTCTAAATAGTATTTTCTGCAAATTTGGTTCAGTTTGGTCCAACAGTTTTATCACTATCGATCTCTAAACACCTCTACTTTAATTATGGCCACCCTGTATAACCAAGGGTTCAATTACATTGACACTTAGTCACGCCCCTTAGACCCCATCCTCTTATCGCAGTTGCGTCTATTCACATTTTTTCTACGAAAATAAAACACACTGACTTTAACACTGGTTTTTGTTTGAGTTGCTATATGATAATTACTAAATTTACAGGATTTATTGTGTAAGAACAAGTATTTAACATATTAAAATCATATATATTAATATTTAGGTTGGCCATAGATACAAATACTTAAAACTGTGTCTGTGCCTGTTGAAAAAACGGAGTTGGTCAGCGTAGCGAACGTCAGGTTGAACCTCTAGGATCATCAAATATGATCTTGATCAGGATATTAATGATGCGATATCATATCAATAAATCATGGAATGATATCGATAGTGTGTCGATACATCACCGAATGCTACATATATTTTCTATTAATATTTTTGATTCATCATGACTTGTCAGTAGAGCAGTCACGTTACATCTAAAAAACAACCCAAAACCGCAACGAGTAAGTCTATTAAAATATTGTATTAAATATACTTTTGATTTATTTCTGTAAGTTATTATATTGCACATAAACAGCAAATATTAAATTTTTACTTTTATGTTATTTCGTAAATATTGATAAAAATGTGTAACATATATGAGTGTGAAATTCCTTTCGATTTTCTCATACGTTCAGCCCATGGTGCATAACAATCGCGCAGCAACAGCAAGTAACACTTTGTGGCCACAGGGGTAAAAGAACGGCAGAACTATATAAGGAACTAAAACAGCAGATGATGATTAAAATTTCGCAAAAATGTTAATTAATAAATATAAATCCATGGAAAGTAATTTTTCGGCTGTGCATACAATACAATTGCTAATTTTCACTCTGCCGGTTACCGTAGCTTCTATTGAAAGGTCACCAAAAATTAAAACTTATGCTTACAACAAACTATACTTACTACAAAAGAATTCTATCATATAACCACGATCAAGTTATTTTGTCCTTCTGGTAATTGAACTGTTGTTGATGTTGAGACCCAGACCGTCCGACCTACCAGAATGGTGTAAGGTAACTGTTGGTAATTGAACTGTAAAACATTTGCAAGTATGTTACTGAAAGTTTCAGGGAAATCAGCTGTCTGTAATGGGGTGTAATGTTTCTAATAGTTTTGGATAATATATACAGGGTATCCAGTGCTATCGGTGCCCAATGGCTATTTCCTTAAGCGTTAGTCACAGAGATACACTTCCAATTGCAGAAATGTTTTAAATTTTAAAATCTATTATCTTAGAAACAGTTTAAATCAATAAATGCATTTCTGAAAGAAATACGAAATATAAATTTTTATACAATCCCCCGATCCTACCAATTATATTTACGAAATTCATCCTCATACAATTTTATGCAAAATAAAAAAAAAATCATCCTTTAAGACCAAAATGGAGCAACTTATAGCTGTTTAAAGTTGAACCCCTTTTTTGCTGAGAAATGGTCAATACAGTCCCTGACTGGTTGCCTGAAACGTGACATTTTTATGCGTTGATCTTCAGTGTTTTGGATATTTTTATGCGTTGATATGGTGTTGATTTTTTTTGTTTCTTTGTCCACGGGGAGATGTGTAAAACCAGAAATATATCTCACACCAGTTAATGTGAGACAGCTTTATGTATATTATTTATTATGTCTGAAACGTCAAACAATACCTTCAGCCTCAATGACGCCAAAGTTTACAGCATGCTGACCCAAAGGTAAGAAAACCATAAATTTAGGGGTGTCAAGACAGAAGGGGGTCGGAGGACTCTTAAGAAAATGTGAAGTAACGGGATTGGATAAAAAGACTGACCAATAGAAAAGGTGCTTGTGGCTTCGCCATGAATGCGGCCAATAGGAGCAAAAGAGGAGTGTCAGTCTTGAGGCAAAAGAGCCACAACCTAAGACAGAACGAAAAGATAAGAACGAGGACACTTGGAGAATACAGACTTAGAGCACGATTTTAGTTTATATTAAAAAACTATTTGCACTTCGTGTGTCCCCGCTTTGAAGTCTACGACTTCATTAAAAATATTAGATGGGTGATACACACGACTTTCGTTGCAGATTAACAACATTAAATTCTGTTGATAAGCATTAACTCAATTGTATTTCGCATAACTCGATTGTATATATTTCGTATAACCCCCTCCAAGGAAGGGAGTATTCCAAAAGTTCTTCCGACGTTACAAAGGGGGGGAGGGAGTGGTATAATAAAAATTTCTCTAATAGTGTTAATAGCAAGAGGTGCTGAAATATAAACAGCTATAAATATAAATCATCAAACTATAATATTAGGAGATAAAGAAATAAATCCTTTAAATATTATAATATTTCGAGAGTTAAATTTTGAAGTAAATATCATTAACTAAAAGAAATAAAGCTGAAGAGGATAATCCATGAGCAAATATTATAATAATTGCTCCTATTATTCCAATATAATAAATAGATATAATTCTTGCTAAAGTGAAACCTTTGTGAAATACTTTCTTTAGAACTCGAACGGTTCTTCACTTGTTCTCGGGGGTAGAGAAACAATCCCCGATTGTGGTAAGTCCGACATTAAGACACACGCACCATCATTAAAAACACAACTCTTTATTCATATGTACATTGCTTACAATTTATCTCTCCACTACCTTCCACAACATCTTACATTTATTTAAAGCCGGGAGCGCATTCCGGCTTAACCACTCTCAAATCATAATCACAGACAAACAAAATTAGCATAAACGGAAAGCATCGTAGCGCCATCTATAACAATGAGGAGAGAGAATTAAATTCTCAGCAATCTATATGAGCTACAGAGGAATAAGCAATTAAAAATTTTAAATATTTTTGGCAAATGCAATTAAATATTGCAACTGTAGCGACAATTATACTAATTCTAATAATTCAAAAATTCAAGTTAAAAATTTTATATATATACAGGGATAAAACGAATTGAACCGTAGCATCCTAATTTAAATCCCCCCTTTTGTAAATACTTATATTTCGGGTCAAAAGTGATTTATTAATTAATATTCCTAGAAAATAATCATTATTTGTAATACTAAATAATTTGAGTCATTTTTCACGAATATCTTAGCACTTCCCTAGCTTTAAACATTATCAAGACGAAGAAATATTTTAATAATGACTACCATTAAGTAATTTGCAAAGTGAACATAGCTGTTTATATCGGCATCAATATGGTGATGAAGTATGCATGCGTTTGCGTATTTGGGAATTTTAGAAAGAATAAATCTGATTTCCCTTTAAAAATACCATGTTACACGAGAATCTTAGATAAAAAAAAGTGGTTGTTAATTTCCTATCGGACTTTTAGCATATTGTAATTATAAGATATTTTTATAGTACAATATTTGTAATTAATTAATATACAGTATTGTTTAAGGACATTATTGACTACAGTGATTTTCAACTTAGATTATGTTTCAGATTTCTTCACAATTTTCAGTGCACGCATTCATACATGGGCGCCTGTAGAACGTTTTCCGGGGCTGGAGGGTAAACTTCATCGTAAAATGGACAACATCGTCTAGCTTGATGATCGAACTTTGTTATCTTGAATCTCCAAGGGGGGAGAGTGTCATCCCCTATGAGCGTCTATTTAATGAAATGGTTGTAAATGTTTAACTTATTTAGAAATAAGAAAACATTTAAAATGTTATATTTTGTATGTATTTATTTTACATAAGTAACATATTTTTAAATATCGTACATTTCATTCAATCTTAGCATTTTTATGTTAAACTATTTTATTTTATTCACCAAGGAAATAAAATTTATTAAAAGTACGAATGTTAATATAAATGCCACTTATAATACGAAGTTAAAACACTAATCACTCAGTCTCCCCAATCAAAACTATCACGCTATGCTGTAGTTTAATGGTTTGGGCTGTAGTTTAATTTCTTACGGGTGCATATACTTTTTTGCAACATGGTGTATTAGCATGTCAATATTGTTACAAATGGCCAACCGATATTGGGCCAATATTTCAAATATTGGTCCAATATTGTCAAAATGTCCCCATTTTCACATTCACCCAATATTGAGTCTATATTTTCCAATAACTAGTATGCTACTAAAGAAGTATTCAATTACTTGTATAATGTTTCTTTTGGCGTCAAAGATTATATTTCCATGATATTTTGAAATCTATGCTATTTGGATTATATTTACACGATATAGTGCTGTAGAATCGTAACGAATTGCTTGATTTAAAAATCCGAAAGTCGCCAAATGAAGGCTGAAATTATTTAAAAATTGTAAATTCGATGTAATTTTGAGTGAGTTATGAGGAATTCATACCCCAATCGAGAGAATCTTACACAAATACTCAGAAAAATAAAAACAAAACAAAGGATTTCTCAAATGAAACAAACTCTATGAAGCCATATTAGATGGTGGATATATGCATGTCACGAAAAATGAAATTTGCTTTGCCATTTATATTTATTACGGTCCTTAGGGAATATTTACTTTATCTTGCAAAACAAATACCGTACTCTGCTTTGCATCAGATGCAAATAAAGTCGCTAGTTCAATTAATTTTAACTTTTTGTTTTGCTTAAAAGAAATATATTTCTTGCAAGTTTTCGTTTCTTCAGGAAAAACATACATTCGAAAAAGTATATATGCATGCATACATACCCAATAGACATATGCTGTTTATCTATTGAAATAATCGTATCAAACTACATTCGTTTTCAATATTAAAGTGATAAAAATTATTTTTAATGGAAGATACATTTCAATAAATTAACTCTGATATAATTTCCCTAACGTATAACATTTATTTAGTTTAAAATTCATTTATTACTTTTTATTAAGCCATTTCTGTTATACGGATTTTCCATATTATATCTAGTAAAGCAGATTACTATTTAGTTGCTTACTGATGGGTCACGTGAATGCAGAAGGATGTATTTTAAGATACGTCGTTTGCGTTTGAAAGGGTGGTTGATTTTCTACCAGTGGGTGAATACTATGATATATTTTGAAGGTGTATCTAAGTTAATAAAGAAGGCATGAGATTGCGAATGAAAATATTTCCATGCATCTGTGAGATCTCGGTAATCTTTTAGTTATCAATGCTTTAATTTGCATTTTACTTATGAAGTTCTTATATTCAAAGGAAACAATGTATGCTTAGCTCAGGACGATCGATGATGGTAATCCACGAAAATTAAGGAATCCGAATACGTTGAAAGTTTGTCTTCTATATAAAGGTCTGTCTTCTATATAAAGGCCTGTCTTCTATATAAAGGTTTGTCTTCCATTCAAATTTATTGTGAGATAAACGTGGGTGATGAACACGAAAGATTTAGTTATATGTATTGCCACCAAACGTCTAGAGTTCATGTATGCGTAGTTTAGATAACTGTCCCCGGTAGAAGTAGTACCTAATTGAATTATTTATATCCAACGAGAAGTCTATATGTTTAGTTAATAAACTGTGCGATGGACTCTTATAATCTGTCTGTGCATCCTTGGCTATTAAGCGTCGATTATTTGTTATTTTCCGAATCGAGTTTGTGTTGTGACATTTTTGGAGTTCAGACATGTTACCCTAAGGTGCGAACTATATATCTAACACTTGAACAGGGTGTTAGATGTACTACAGTTCGTACCTAAGAGGTGTTAATTTTTTTTATTGCTCTTTATGCAAAAACGTCTCTTTTCTTTAATGTTTAGAAGCTGTGAATTTTTGTTTTTATAGACTTCAGAAGCCCCATGGTGATCTCGATTCTAGAAGACTGAATATTTGCACATTTAAAGTATCGAATAAGGGACAGAACTTAACGGATCCAAATTTTCGGCTCGATCCCTCGGTGGAGCAAAAGTGTGTTTTTACGAAAAGCCCCCCCCCCTTTTCTGGCTCTCCAGAAGCTCCCACTATTGACCTAGAATGCTATATATTAGCACATTTATAGCATTGTTTATAGAAGCAGTACCTAATAGGGTCGGATTTTATATTTCTTTCCCGGGGGAGGGTAAATTGTAGGGAGAGGGCTAGCATTTTTTTCAGCAAAAAATTCTCACCAGAAGTCCCCTGGTGAGCTAGAAGTATAAAACATACTTATAGTATCGACCATGGTACAGGACCTAATTGGGTCAATTTTCAATCCAAAAGAAACAGTTCTGTGTTTTCAGGTATCTATCCGTGAAGTTTCGCCCTCCCGGAGACATTTTACATTACCGAGCCAAATGTAATTACTATACAAATACATATGTAATAGCCCCATCTAAAGGATTCAACCGCCCCTCTAAAAACCCCCTCTGAAGGTTTTTCTGAAATAAAAATTAAAAATAAAGCATATTTAAAAAGTTGCAGCTATCTTAAGAGTTGGTTTCCTTTTCTTTGATAGGCTTAAATACACGTAATATATAAATCTGTAAATTAAATATTTTGCTAGGCACAGCATATAAAGTTTGAACAGAGGCATCAAACGTATTTCAAATGCAACAAAGAATATTCTTAAATGAGACAGAGCAAAGTAGCATCATGAAGGCGTATGTCCTTTATTGGTACTTGTGTTATGTCTCATTTATCATGAAGAAGGAGGCTCTGTGATGCACTGAAACTGTTTGATATCTTTATGTAACCTTTATACGAGTATGTTGCGCCTAAAGAATTTTTACTTTACAGATTTTTTTCAAGTAGCAGTTTGAGCGAATTTAATATTAATAATTTATAAACCTTTTTATGTTTTAGCAAATAGGCCATGTAGTTATAATTATGCACATACCTAAATTCTTATAACTGTCAGATGACTTTTTTTCTTTCCCAAAAAGTGACTTTCGGATTTTAATTTCGAACACCAGTGTGATTTGAATAGCTTAATGTGTTTGAAAATTTCGTAAACAAATATTTCGCTTTATATTTACTGTTTATTGCAAGAAAAGTAAAAATCATGCAGAATTTAATCTGAATTTCTCAATTTGAGAGGAAATTTTTATCCACCAATTCGCATATATAGATGGTTAGATACGCAGACATTATTCAGAGAACGGCTAATTCCTATTCAGGGATGCTCTAAATATGTAAATCTATGAAAACATATCAGTCCGGATTTTTGACTCATCAGAATATTTCATTTGATATACACTGTGTATTGAAAGGAACGCGAAAAGCGCAACAAATTTTATTTCCATTTCTGAATTAATTGGAGGAATTGTGTGCCCACGTATTTGCACATGTATAGGCAAATAAATAGATAAATGTCCTTCAGAGAATCACTGGGTTCCAGTCAGTGTGTAAATCCATCGAAATCTGAGAGTCGGGTTTTTGATGTATCAGAATATTTTGCTTTATAATGCATTGCAAGGAAAGTAAAAATCTTACCAAATTTCAACTGAATTTCTCACTTCTTTATAGAACATACATATCCACATATTCGGCAGATAGATTCACAGGCAGATAGATACTATAGGCAGATAGATACACAGACATCATTCAAAGAACGTATACTTTCTGTTCAGATATGCCCCAAACTGTAAATTTAATAAATCCCAAAAGACAAAATTTTCATTCTTTCGCAATGCTTGTACTTTCCATATATATTACGCAGTAGAGGGAAATTAGAATTAGGGTTGAATATCAATTAAACTAGACTGGAATCTAAAGACTTTTCATATTCAAATTTCGGAAATACGATTTCTGCAACCGTATTAACATATAAATACTTGGTCTTCATAAAGAATTATACTGAAATAAGAAAATGACTTAATATTTTACTTTTAGACTATTCAGTTTCCCATTCACAACAACATTCTCACAAATTTTTGAATTCAAGCAGCGTTAAAAGTCTTTGTAATTCTTTGTAAGGCATATTTGAATAAATGTTTGTAGCAAAATTAAGACACATAAATTGTAAGAACCAGCGTTACTTTCCTTGTAATACATGGTAATGTATAGGGAAAGTATTGGAATCATGCTGAAAATCGAAACTCGAATTTTCGACGGATCTACACGTCTTGGGACCTCTAGAATACGAAAAACTGTGGGTATCCCTAATGCTGATTAGACTTTGGTACGATTCGGGATAAAAGAACCTGCCTTTTTTGCGAAATGGATCACAAAAAATACCTTTATCCACTCCAGCTGTAAAACTAACATACGAAATTTCACAAAATTTAGTAGACAAGTCATTTGTGGGTTACCCTGATGCTGATTAGATTTTGGGACGATTTAGAAAATACCCTGTCTTTTTTTGCGAAATGGCCCGCAAAAGTAGTCAAAATCTAAAATAAAAGAATCAAAATGCTCAAACATATCAATTAAATGCTTGTTTTATACGTAAGTTTTGACGAAAAAAGAACAACACGAACCCCATACCTATAGGTCTAGCCGTTTTTGAGATATTTTAGTTTTTTTCGCATTTTCGATACGCGAGCTTTGAAGATAAGTCCAGTTACCAAATGAAAACGAAAATTGGATTAACAGTGCGAATTCAGCATAATTTAAAATAGTTACGGTTGATATTTTGTGCAATTAAATTCAATTTAATGAATTAGTGAAGAAAAAAAGAACGTGAATATGGGTTTGCAGGGAAAATCATGTGCTGCCCACATCAGATTTTTTTATTTACTATTGGTTTAGTGGTAAGCTTGCACTATTGCAATTAATTATACACAAACGGTTGAGTGTGGGTTTCCGAATATTGCTTGGATATTTGGCTTTTCGTAGAAGAGTAGTATTTAATCTTGATTCTGAAAAGAAAAAACAAAAATAAATACCAATGAAAGTGTAAAAGAACACGTTAAATTTTGCGATAAAGAGGTAATGGGTAGAGAGAGAGAGAGAGTGTGTGTGTGGGGGGGGGGGGTCAAAAGTATTTCCAGACCCTCCAGAAGCCCCCCTCCCTCCCAATGATTTAGAAGACCGTAGCACAATTATCAACCACGAGATCGAATTTAATACAGCCGAATTTACATTATTCTTCCAGGAGACGGGAAAAATGGATACGATCGGGGTCCAAAAATATTTCGAGACCCTCCAGAAGATCCTCGGTAACTCATAAGGCTAACATTTTGTGCAATAATAGTATCGACCACGAGACAAAATCTAACTGAGCTGGATGAATATTCGATGACTATCAAAGATCCATGCATTTTTGGACTTTCGATAATTCAAAATAAAACTTATTTAAAAAAAATTGTAACCAATTTTTTAGAGTGTTAGCTTCCACGCCTTTGATAGACTAAAATACTATTAAATTTATGAACTAGTAGAAAACGTCTAAAAACTTAAAATTGAAATGCAAATAAAACATATATATATAAGAAATAAACGCCATTTTCAAGTAAACGAAACTGTTTTTAATTTAAATGTGAAAATTAATTAGGAGTTTTTCAAAATTTACATTGTTGAAAAGAAAAAAAAACATTTAAGAGCGAGCAAAAGATGAACTCACTCTTATAACATTATTTGAGTATTATCTGAGTCTGCTCGTGCAGCTCAGATAATACTGATGCCAATCTAGCTCAAGAGCGTTTTCAAGAGTTCGATTCCTATGAAATCTGGTAGTCAGGTTTGCATCTGCAACCTGATTGCCAGATTTCAAATGAAAGGAAGGAAATCTGATGTGGGCAGCAAATGACTTTACCTACAGACTAAATTTCATTTCCTCTCTCTTGTTTTCTTTCGTAATACATTAAATTGAATTTATTTGAACAAAATACAATGGATACTTATTTGAAATTACGCCAAATTCATAGTTTTAATTCAATTTTGTTTTCATCTGGCGACCTCGCGTATTTTCCAAAGGCAGAGAGTCAAAAGGCTACCCCCTTGAAATAGCTCGAGAATGGTTTGAGTAATGGATTTTTTTTTTTTTGTTGTTGTCAAAGAATACGTATAAAACAAGTATTTAATCAATACATTTAAATAAATTTAGTTTTTTATTTCAAATTGCTTTGAAACATATCGCAAAGAAAGGCAGGTTTATTTTATAAATTGTACCAAAATCTAATCAGCACCAGTGTAACCCACATGGCGTATAAAGCAAGTATGTAAACAACACATTTCAGTATATTTAGTTTATTCTTTCAGATTTTGGCAATTTTTGTGGGACATTTCGCAAGAAACCAAAGAAGCAAAGAAAGGCGAGTTTTTTTTTAAATTCATTCCAAAATTTAATCAGCACTGGAGTAACCCACAAGTGACTTATCTACCAAATTTTAGGAAATTTTGTCATATAGCTTTTGATGTAGAATAATAGCATACATTGCATAGACACATAGACATATATAGACAGGCACGTCACACTAAAAAATGTCCCGGTCGTCCAATTTGTTGCTCTAAGTCCTCTGGACGAGCCGGACGGCCTGGGGCTTTCACACTAAATAATGTCAGGTCACTCAAATAGCGACTGTAAACCTTAGGGTCGAGTGGTCCAGGTGTTCGACTCTAAAGAATGTGGATTCGTGTTTTAGAGTGCCTGAAACATGCATATATAGGGTGATTAAGAAAAGATGGGCCAAACTTTATGAGGTGGTAGAGCACACCAAACCAAGCAATTTTCGGCATAGTTTACCGGGTCGGAAATAAAACCTAAAGGCGTTACAGAGTGCTTACTCGTTGGGAAGCAACTTAAAAGCGTCTGTTGTTATTTTCTGGTTGAAGAAGAAAATCACGTATACAAATTTCATCTGGGGAAGAAGAACCCTTATGCAAATTTTTGTAACACCGAATCTACGGCTTTATCAGTTTGCAGCAGTTATACGCAGCTCCAACTTTTGAGCTGATGGAGGAATTTACAAATAGGGTAAAAGCCGATATGCATTTCATCTATGGATCTTCTTTTATGGGGATATCTCGAGAGTTTCGTCTATGACACTCCCCTTGAATTTGAAGTGGAACTTGTCGCCAGAATTTTGGCCGCTGCTGCCGAAGTGCGCGACATGCATAGTCTGTTCGAGATAGTTCGACAATCACTCTATCGCCGCTGTGAGACGTGCATTCAGGTTGGTGATCGCTCGTTTGAGCCATCATTGTAATTATTGTTTATTAAATATCGTTTTATAACTTTAAAGTTATTCTTGTGCTTTCGCCCCACCTCGACGGTTTCACCATTAAGCACCCACTGGCGCCTTTACGTTTCATTCCCGACCCGGTAAGGTATGGCGAAAAATGCTTGGTTTGATATATACTATCACCTCGTAAAGTTTGGCCTATCGTTTTTTAATCACCCTGTATGTTGAAAATTCGAGTTCCGATTTTCGACGCTATTCCAATACTTTTCTATACATTACAATGCATTGTAGGGAGAGTTAAATGGTTTAATTTCTCTAACTAAAAGCTTTTGGTTTATGTACCTTTTGAAGATAAGGCGAATTTAACTACCTCCACAACTGTTGAAATAATTTTTCTTTCCCTGCACCACATATATGGTGATGTATGGGAGAAAGTACTAGAATAGGGTTGAAAATCGGAACTCGAGTTTTCGACGGATCTACATGTTTCAGTGACATTGGAACTTGAAAAACCTATATTTAGGGTGACATCTGTGTGTGTGTGTGTGTGTGTGTGTCTGTCTGTCTGTACAATGTGTGTGTCCAGCTCAAACTTATAGGTGAAATTTTACAAAATTTGGTAGGTAAGTAACTTTGGATTATCCTGGTGCTGAATAAATTTTCGTACGATTAGGAAAAATAGAACCTGCCGTTTTTTGCAAAATGGCCCGCAAAAATCAATGGCTAAAATCTAAAATATAAGACCAAATATGCTGATAATGTGTTAATTAAATGTTTGTTTTTATACGTAATTTTTAATGAAGAAAAAAATAAAATCAACATTATTACTTTAGCATGGACCATTGTCGAGATATTAAGGTTTTTTTGTAATTTGAGGAGCTGAAAATGTTTTTCACCGTGGCTAAAAAATATTCAATTAAATTTCTTAATATGTGATAGTTTGGTTACTTGTGAATTACTCTGGTACTAGATTTTGACACAATTTGAAAAAAAAATAGAACTGACTTGGTTTTTGCGAAATGGCCTATAAAATCATCAAAACCTGAGATAAAATACTATGTTTAAAAGTATTCATTAAATGCCTGTTTTATATATAAATTTTAACTACGAAACGATCAAATTCGTTATTCTGGGAAGAACTGTTTTCCAGATATTTAAGATTTTTTGGAATTTTGTGGAGATGGCGACGTTTTAAAATGCGTTAAGTTGCCTAATGAAAGATTAAACGTATTACAACTGCAAATTGGATATAATATCAAGCAAATATACGCGTTAATTTGAGTAATTAAACTCAATTAAGTGGATTATTATGAATTTGAATCTGTAAGGAAAGTCTTGTGCTGCTCACATCAGATTTTTTAGTTTTATTGTTAATTTTGGCAACGTGGTGTTATTTCATTAAACTCTAATTCGTCAAATGCAAAAAATTTATTATAAACTGCAAATTCGACTCAATTTCAAATAAGATTTAATTTTTTGTGTGTCATAAATTTGAAATTGACGAATATAAATAAACAAGAAAAAAGAAATTAAGAGAGTGTGAGAAAAAGCTATGCATCTCAGGTCTGGTTTTTGAGAGAAATCCGTTTACAATTTAATAAAACCAGTCGAAAGATGAACACGGCCATCTTGAAATCTTTAAAAAGGTGCGGCCCAGACAAATAAAACATACTACTCAAATGCTAATAAGGGGTATAAAAGGAAAAGTTCTTTATGTGGGAGATGCTAAATGCGGGTTCTAAGAAAAGAATATTTCGACAAAGTCTGAAACTTGGGTTTATTGACCCCATCTAAAAATATGGAATATGTTATTGAAGTTATTTGCCATATTTTTAAGGAATGGTTATCATTTAATATGCTTAAATTATAGGAAGATTAAATTATGAATTAAGTATGAAGTTTGGGACAAAAATTCGATATTGACTTTTCGAAATAGTTTCAAAATCAGTGTCATTTTCAAATATAACGCCAGCTGTCAGTCAATAATGCTGCGTTGTGTGCATATCAGATCAGGCTTTGCATTACTGATCATGCTTTCATTCAAGTATTAGTTTCGGTACCCGCAGCTATTGGTCACTATATTTAGAAATTACATTTTTTAGCAATTATGTTTTTAACACTTTACCACAAAGTTGAAAAGTGTTTATGACTTTGTTCATTCTGTCTGTCTGTCTGTCCGTCTGTCTGTCTGTCTGTCTGTCTGTCTGTCTGTCCGTTAGCACGATAACTTCCGTAAAAATGACTTAATCAAAATGAAATTTTCGTATGTTGTTCAGACGGTCTATAGGACCCATGGGAATATAAGTGAATAAAATCACCCAATTAGTTTTGGATTGAACCCGGGATGAAAAAATGGAATACATTGAGCCCTATGGGACCAAATTTTTCAAGCATTTTTTAAGCGAATTTAAAATTCACAAATTCCTTCGAAAACTTTAGGTAATATTCAAATTGTTCCATAAAATATATAAAAAAAAATTCAGCGAAATATATTCAGTAGTTTTTTAAATAAAAATTAAAATAATAATAACACCTCTTATATGAAGCGATCACGTGTCCATGATATGAAACGATCACATGACCCACTTCAAAATGATATATGGCATCCATCTTGTCTCAAAATCGTGATTTTTAAAGTTCTTTTTAATTCATATTGAGTGTTGTATTCGTCCTAAAACTACTTTATTCTTGCCTAAATTCTGTGCATCTACATAGTGAAACAACGCAACGACAATATATTTCAGTTTAAATGCTCATCCAAATTTGATTATTTCTACTATTAAGCCTATTTTTCACCTATGTAAAATGTAAACAGCAAAATATGTAGAATGAGTTGTATTAGAATCGCTGTAATTCTTTAACACAAAATCATTTAGTCCATGGAGTCTGCATGGCTGATATGAATGAAATATTCATTGATTTCAGAAAGAGAAGGACGATAATTTTCAATGAAGTTTTACGCATAGAGTTTACTTATTTGTAGCTCCATGGTCTTAATTTTTAAATAATATAAATTATTATAGTATTGTGATGAATGACATGAATGGGAAATTATTTATGAATGAAATGCTGCTTTTATAGAGAGAGCCAGGCGTGTTATTTTTTCTATGACGCCATTTGAATGAATTTCAGTTGTTTTCGATGAAGTTTTCAAATATAATAAATTATCGTAGTATTATGATAATTCTAAAATTATTACCGAGGAATGTATCACATTTTAGAGATGTTTCCACCAGGCAATTTATATTTTAATGCCGTCATTTGAATGAAGTTAATTTTTTTCGATGAAGGTTTAAGGTTTCAAATATAATAAATTAATGTAGTATTGTGATAAGTTTTAAAATATTACCGAGGAATGTATTGCATTTTAGACATGGTTAAATAAAATTGCATTGAAGTTGGAAAGTGTTTCATAATCAATGCTTTAAGCATGATTGATCTTTCTTGTTTTAGAAATCACCTTTTCAAGCAAATAAGCAAATGAAAAAAAAGAAACATGCAAGCTTTAAGCAACTATACGTTCTACACTGTGGTAAAACATTTATAAGCACATTACTGAAATTTTCAGGGGAATCAGATATCAGTTGTCCTTAATGGGGAGTAAGGCGCCTGATAGTTATGATATATATTACACTTTTTTACAAAAAAATTAAGAAAGTGACTGAAAATAAATATTTGAAAATAAATATTTGTACAGCTCATACATAAGTAATGCCATGATTACAAAATCAAGGCCGCAGGACCCAACAATGGTTAACAATTGCACATTGAATTTTCAAATCAGTAATTGGTGAAAACCCTCTTGGCGGCAATGCATGCTTGTATACGTCCAGGTAAAAAGTGATAAAGTTTCCTAATGTCATCTTGTGATACATTCTGCCAGGCATTCCTCAATTGCTGCTCCAGATCTGCTACATTTCGGAGTGTCCGAATCTGGCGCCCTAGCATGTCTCATACATGCTCGATTGGCGAAAGGTCTGGTGACCTTGCTGGCCAAGAAATAGTATCAACAGCACGGAGACAGTTGACAGATATGCGACCCGTTTGTGGCATGGCATTATCTTGTTGGAAAATGGTTCCAGAATGACGTGCCCTGAAGGGTAACGCAAACGGCCGCAGGATTTCATCAATATATCGTTGAGCTGTTAGCAGTTGACTGGCAGAAGTTGTACGCAGGATGACTAGGGGCGACCTGCAGTCGTAAGAAATAGCACCCGTACCATCACACCGGGGGTAATGGCTGTGTGCCTATGTAAAACAAAGGCTGATTGGGACCGCTGGCCCTGTCGCTTCCACACACTTACCCGATGGTCATCTGCTGAAAACTGAAGTGTGATTCATCGTTGAACACTATGCGATGTCAGTCTGCTGGCAGCCATGATGATCGGCTACGACATCACTCCAAACGACTCTGTAGATGTTGTGGGGTTATGGGCAGACGTCTTAAAGGTCGCCGTGAGCGTAACCCTACCTCAGCCAAGCGCCGTGAGATGATGGAAGGTATCACGGGTGGTATGGAAGAGGATGTAGCACGTTGGATGGCGAACAATGATGCCGTTGGGACAGTTCGGGCCTGCCGCACAATCATCCGATCTTGCCTCGCATTCGTGCACTTTGGCCTTTCAGAGCCTTCATTTCGCCAATAAGTTCCTTGCAGTAATCATTGCTGCCAGCACCTTTGCACAGCAATGCCCGTTCGGTGCAGGTGGCGGCTTATTGCTCGGTATGACCGGGCAGATTCACGCATCCCGACTATACGACCACGTTCGTACTCGTCTAATTTCTTATAAGATCTTCGGCAACGTCGTAACGGTATTATTGGTTGTGTCTTCACGGAACTACAACGCCGATAACGAGCAAAGATAAACCGTCTACATTTTTAACCTGTTTTATAGGATGCTAGTTGCGCAGTAGAAACGCGCGCTATGACCGAAGTTAACACTCATTGGCCTTGCAAATTTAATCATTTGCATACTTAGTATAAAGGAATTTGCATGCTAAATTTCGAGATGATCGGACTATTTTTTAGGGGTGCTTCGTTTTTCAAAAGAGTATATATATATATATATATATATATATATATCTGACTCACTGGACGGGTCTGGGAGTGTCGCTGTGAACATTCGTACTGCATCCTAGGTTTATTTCATCATGTTCATTCCGGTGCTTCTAGATATTTATTATACTGTTGAGGTTGGCCGCATATACACGTGGGGATAGAAGAATGGTTTTGCCATATGGTAATACAAATTTTCCTAATGTTTCTTCATTTTTTCATCTTTTGGTGTCTGTAGTCTGAGTTTGGACAATTATAGTAATGTTCTATTGTCCAATATGGAACAGGCATTGGTTTGGGTTAATAAGAATTAAATACTCCCCTTGCCGATGACTCATGAGGAATGAGGAGGAAGTGATAACGGAATGAGGGAATCTTATCTGATCGCATGACCTTTGGATCGATGAGCAATGAGGAAATTTTTGAACTTTGAACCGATGACGTAATGAGGAGGTTGTATTGGGAAATATGTGAATAGTTAATCTGATCGTGGACTGATAATGAGTTAGATAATCTGGGCGAGTGAATTGAACTTGGACGGATGACGTAATGAGAGTACTTTAACTTGAACGATGCCGTCATGAGGTAACTTTGAACTGTCATGTGAATCTGAAAGAATATTGAAACACAAGAAAAATTTGAGTGGCGCCATCTATCGGGATTTTTTAAAGTTCTGAATTTAAAAGTATATACCGGCTGAATTCCAGTAGATTAGTAGCGGAGCGTGCTATCCACTAGGCCACGACGACTTGTTAAGCTAGTAATAAGGAAGGATATCTTTAGTGGGAATTTGAATGGGGCAATATTTTCGGTGGAATGGATAGGAATACATATAAATATGAAAGAGTGTTATTTAAATGATAAGTATATTGTAAAAATTATTTTTCATACTTTAATTTTACGGAATATTCGGTGAGCGAATTTTTCGGGGATGTTAATTGTTTTAATGAAACACTTATGACTGAAGGGGAAAATATGAATATTAAATAAACAAGAAAGTGTCTTTTCAATATTATCACAACTTGATATTCCAAGGGGTTTAAAAATCTAAAATTTCATTATTTACAGTGAATTGATGGATACTGAGTGAATATTCGGGAATCTATTCAATATTTAAATGAAATTTAGCAAATTGCATGATATTTACCGGATATTTGGGAAATGAAAGGTACGTTTTTAACGTTAAAAGGGGTTTAAGATCCTACAATTTTATTATTGCAGTGAATTGAAAGTAATCTGCATAACAAAAAATATTCAATAAACCAGAACGAGTCTTTTCAAACCTATCATAACTTACCATTCGATATTCCATGGGGCTTTTAAAGTTTTCATTAAAACTCTAAAATTTCATTATTTTAGCAAATTGCACTATATTTACTGAATGTTTGGGGAATTAAAGGCATGTTTTTAATGTTACAGGAGGTATCCTCCTTTTGGTACATTTACAAAATTTTACAAATTTTAGACGAATACCAAGACACTTTTAAGGGTATCTAATTGTTAATATTCAATTTAAATGAATGAGTGACCCTCTATGGGAAAGTACAGATTTTTTAAGGAAGTGGATGTTTCATATTCTAATAACATTAAAATATGAAACATCCACTTCCTTAAAAAATCTGATGTGGGCAACACATGACTTTCTTTATATAATGCAATTAATTTACTACTTTTACGGAAAAAAATAGGTTTTTCTTATAGTAGATACTTATGTTCTGTCCAAGATATTGAATGTTCGTCAATTAGTCCTCATTGTCATTGATTTTGCATGATTTTCGTTAATTTGGCAGCATTTAAAAAAGTCGCCAAGTTGGCAAAATTCCGCCAAATTCGTCGCCAATATCTCGTCAAGCGTTGTAAACGGAGAAATAAGTTATTCTTATAGCAGATAAATGACTATTGGTGTTCAAATACAAAAGTATTACTCAAAGTATCTTTTCTCATAAAAGAAATGAGCTAGATCCACGAGAATGATGTCACAAAATTTATCGCATGATATTACATATGAAAAGTGAAAAGGTTTCTCAACAGTTATATATTTTTTTTAATTTATGGGATTTTTTGATAAATTTATTTAAAAAATTTCCAATGTCTCAAGAACGGTTCATGTTAGCGTTCTAAACTTTATGTCAATCGTTTTCTAAGAAAAATTACATAAGAAATGTCTATTTGCGCAACTTTATTAAAACTTTTGATATTTTGACGATTTTTTCAAAATTTCACTCGATAATTTAGGGGAGTTTTGAACATTCGACAACGTTTAAAAACAATAAGCTTGCAGTATTCACGGATTGTGATTTTTGTACCAAATTTTATTCGAATCGTTCCATTCGTTGGTGAGATATCGTCTCCACAGACTCACTGACACGCACACAGCCGTCACTTCAAAAATGTTTGATTCGTGATCAGGGATGCTTGAAACATGCTCTCCCCTCGAATTCGAATTTTCGACCCCGTCACAATACTTTCCTTATACATTATGTATATAAGGAAAGTAAAAATACTTCTCATGGTGAGTTATCGTTCACATACAAATAGAGATTTCGTAGTTGTAGGCGCATCGTAAAAACCAATTGTTTCTTAATGAATCTACGCACATTACCAAAGGTGTTGGATTTTTTTCTAAAAATCTGTTCTGAAAGAGAAAAAGAAAATGTATTTGGAATTGTACAAATCCAAAGCCTAGTATAATAAGTTGGCAGTATAATAACTTGTTCTGCCAAAGATTTGTAATAGACGAATCAGACGTCTGTGCGTTCGCATGGAGAATTGTAGCGCACTTATTTAGGGCATATCAAAGGAGATTATTTAGGGCTTATCAAAGGGGCGTATTATGCTATTACACTAAAGCGTATTACGCTATAGTTGTGCATGGAAAAAAGGAGCAGGGGAATGCTTCTGGTTCAAAACCGGTGATTTGGAAATTAAATGGTGTTATCTGTATCCGTATTGTTTTAAGTTACGGGTGCTTATTTAGGACCCGGGTAATACGTTTTATTAAGAGATATATAAATGTGCCATCTTTCAAGGAAATTTAAATCTCATTTTCCCAGGGGTTTATTTAAATATTAACGAGGAATCAAAAGGTAAAAGCAATCATACTGAAATCTTTTAAGAGGCTTATCTCCAAGCATAAATAAAACACCCTCACTCAATTTCTAATAAGGGATATAAAACGAAAATGCCTTTAGCCATAAAATGATAAATATGAGTTCTAAGAAGGAGAATATTTCGAGAAAGTAAGAATTATGAGTTTATTGATCCCAGCCAATAAAGGAAAATTTTTTTATTGAATGTTTTAATCTTTTTTGAAGCATAGAAGTTTATTAAAAATGTATGAATTATTATAGTATATTATAAATAATGAATGTCAAGTAAAAATTTGTATTAGATTTTGAATTTTGGCCGACTGTAAAATACTGACTTCCTAATATTGTTTTACAGAAATAGTTTACTTTTTATTAGGGGGCGTTTGTAGACCCCTAGAAATTTAGCCGGGAAATGTTTGAGGTTGTACTTTTCTGCGGTATATGAGAAATATCATCTAATTACTATAGAACATTTCCTGCAGTCTAAATTTCAACCACACTAAGTTCTGCACTACAGCTATTTCTGGCTAAGCTCTTATTTGGTGAAGTTCTATACTTGTAAGTATTGAAGATAGAAATCCGAGTATTTTTGAAACAATCGTTTGTTGTTATTTTTTTTTCGCAGGAAATTATATTATGTTCATTTTATTTATTATTAGTTCTCAAAGTCATATTTCATACAAATTACACTTTTCCTTGATACCTTTGTCTAATGATCACAAATCACTACAGCAGCTATTGAAAAATATCAGTACCACCAAAGAGTGTGGTACTGATACTCGACTTTCTCATACCAAAATCCATTTTTAGCAGATTGTGATTTTTTCTTAAATTTTATAACCGTACTGGGTAACATGCTATAATTGAGATCGTATAATTGTGTCACCAACGATTTTTCTTGATACGGTTTGACCTACAGACAAATATTACCGATGCATCATTATAATACTATCTTCTGAAAAAACACAATTAATTTCATTGATTTAGAAGCTTGTTTATCAATTTGGCAATATTTTAATCGATTTGGCGATAATTTTGTCAATTTGGCAACATTGAAAAAACTCGCCAAGTTGGCTATATCCCGCCAAATCTAGGGCCAAAATTTTCGCAAAGCGTCATGGAGAAATGGGTTATGGATGGAGAAATGAGCTATTAAGTTATTAAATTAATAATTTCTAGAAAGCAATAGAGATTATCAAGTTAATTGAACTTAATTTTGCAAAATATTTCATTTTTTATCAATTAGGTGTTAAGTTTAGTAATTTAGTGTCATTTTATCAATTTGACGACCTTTTCGTTTATTTGGCAATATTTTGTTCCATTTGGCGACATTAAAAATATCACCAAATTTGTCGGCAAGTGGGGCAGTTGAATTGACAAACCAGCGATACCGAAACATCATTTCAGTACTATCTCCTAACTAAACACATTTAATTTAATTGATGTAGCGCCATTTTTATCGATTAGGCGCCATTTTTATTGATTTGGCGACTTTTTCATCGATTAGTAGACATTTTTATCGATTTGCCGACATCTCCATCAATTTCGCAACATTTAAAAAAGTCGCCAAGTTGGCGCTATCCCACCAAATTTTTCGCCAAACATTACAGAGACGAACGGATGGAGAAATGGATTCTTAAAGGAAAATGTAAGTAGTTTCTGAACATTTTTTTTTGTAAATTTTGCAAGAAAATTTTTGAAAAATTTGTATCGAAGGGCCAAATGATCACAAGTATTACATGTTACCTTTCATTTTAAAGGGCTTGAAAAATCTTTCAATTGATACTATACAGGACAATTTACTCCCGAGGTAACTTGCCCCCCCTTCATAATGATGTCACGAATACAAAAATTGTTACACGGCTTTTCTTCACAGCAATGATTGAAACTATTAAGTCTTGTGATCATTGAGCGTGTTCATTAATACCATTTATGCATAATTATGCCAAATTTTGTCCTATGCTGCAGTATTAAAATAATATAAAATTTCTAATAAACTTCGAACTTAAAAATATTCTAACTAGTTCTAGATTTTTCGGTAACAAAATCGGATATAAAGTTTTGTAAAAATCCATTAATATGAGACAGCTACAGTGTGCACAAGAAAACGACCACAGACAAATAGACATACAGACAGACGGATATCACTCCAAAAATAGTCAAAACGCGTTTAGGAGGTCTTAAAACATTATATTGGCATCAAAATCTCGAATTCGAAAATTTTCGTCAAAACAATACATTCTCTATATTATATTACATAGTATGAGAAAGTGAAAGTATGTCTGTAGGCATGCAAATCGGAAGCCAAGACCTTATATATATATATAATTAAGTTACATACACTTAATTAAGTTATTGCTACATATACAGTTATACACTGACATGCACTTAACACACTGACATACACATATACACTGACATACACTTAATTAAATTATTGCCACATATTTTTATTTTGTTTCAAATAAAATAATGAAAAAACAATATAGATATTAGTAAATATGATTAGCAATATGATTAAATATTTTATTATTGACTTAAAATATGATTGATAAAATGATTTAATGTGATACTTTTGTATGTTTGACAGAAGTTGTTTTCTTTATACTTTGTTCTATTTTGCTTAATTTTAAACGTAAATTTGTCTCCATGTCGGGTTTCGTTCTATATTTGATTTTTAAGTACTGCATTAAGTACAGCAAAATGGAATTAAAAGTATAATTGCTTTTTCTGCAATGTCTTTAAAACCTTTCTTTCGTTTTATCCAAAAGTTGATCTAAGAGTAGTTTTCAAAATCATCCATTAAACTTCTGTCCCATGAAATACCAATGAGTTGCTCTTTTTCTTTAGAAGATGGTAAAATTTTGTACTGTATATTGCACAAATTATCCAGGGTCTACCAGTCAACTTCTGTAGATATGTACGATATGTAGTGCTCATAGACGTACGATATGTAGTGCTCATAGAACCCCTGGACTATCGTATATCAGTCAACGTAAACGGACAATAAAATATCTGTCTACTTTTACCAATATACGATGTTTGAAAGAACATCAAAATTATGTTAAAAATCAAGAAATTAACAAATATTCTATTGCTGGTAACTGCTAGATAACCAGTCATCATTCTGATTTTTTTTTTTCTCGATGATTGAAAAATGCTTATCATTATTGGACCTGGTTTTCTTGGAGACTTTACACATCAATAAAACTTACAGAAATCTTGTAAATGATTTATCTATGATACTATATTTTTCTTACTTATGGCTCGACCATGTTTAACTGCTTTCTCTATTTTTTATTCTTTAGCTTTCCAATTTCTTCCTTTTCTGTCCAACATTTTTCTGGTTTCATAGTTCTACATTTTGAGCACATTTTGTTATGGTATTATTCAATTCCCTCTCCTTTTTTTCAACAGGCTGCACTACAGTTACATACCTTTGTTTATTTAAGCAAATTTCTGGACTTGGTTATTTCATTCACTCTGCATTGAAGGAGTGAGGATGAAAAACCAATACGTGGTTTCTAAATGATCACATGCTTTATACAATTTAATTGCTCAGTATTTAACGTTGTATTTGTTCTGCTTACTTATTACAAAATAACTGTTTTAATGTTAAACAAGAAAGATCAATCATGCTTAAAGCATTGATTATGAAACACTTTCCAACTTCTATGCAATTTTATTTAAACATGTCTAAAATGCAATACATTCCTCGGTAATATTTTAAAACTTATCACAATACTACATTAATTTATTATATTTGAAACCTTAAACCTTCATCGAAAAAAATTAACTTAATTCAAATGACGGATATGATTAAAATATAAATTGCCTGGTTTAAACATCTCTAAAATGTGATACATTTCTCGGTAATAATTTTAGAATTATCATAATACTACGATAATTTATTATATTTGAAAACTTCATCGAAAACAACTGAAATTCATTCAAATGACGTCATAGAAAAAAAAATCTGATGTGGGCAACACATGACTTTCCTTATATAATGAAATGAATTTACTACTTTCACAGTAAAATAAATAAGTTTTTATTCTAGTAGATACTAATATCCTTTCCAAGATATTGAATTTTCGACAATTAGTCGTCATTTTCATTGATTTATCCCCATTTTAATCCATTTGGCGAGATATTCGTTAATTTGGCAACATTTCAAAAAGTCGCCAAGTTGGCGACATTCCGCCAATTTCGTCGCCAAAATATCGCCAAGCGTTATGGACGAAGAAATAAGTTTATATATATATATATAACTTATTAGATATTGAATTTTCGACATATATTATATAACTATTATTATATATTTATATATTATATAACTTATTAGATATTGAATTTTCGACAATTAGTCGTCATTTTCATTGATTTAGCGTCATTCTTATCCATTTGGCGAGATTTTCGTTAATTTGGCAACATTTCAAAAAGTCGCCAAGTTGGCCCAAGCGTTATGGACGAAGAAATAATTTATTCTTACAGCAGATAAATTGGCGTTTAAATGCAAAAGTTTTACTCAAAGTATCTTTTTTCATGAATGGAACGAGCTAGATCCAAGAGAATGATGTCACCCAATTTATCGCATGATATTATATATGAAAAGTGAACATGTTTCTCAATAGGAAATTTTTTTTTTCTATTTTAAATGACTTTTTGATAATTTTTTTGAAAAATGTGCAATATCTCGAGAACGGTTCATGTTAGCGTTCTAAAATTTATGTCAATCGTTTTCTAATGAAAAATTACATAAGAAATGTCTATTTACGTAACTTTATTATTGGTTTTGATTTTTGACGATTTTTTCAAAATTTCATTCGAAAATTTAGGGGGGTTCTTAATATTCGATTGCGTATAAAAGCAATAGGCTTCCAGTGTTTACGGATTGTGATTTTTGTACCAAATTTGGTTCGAATCGGTCCATTCGTTCGTCAGTTATCGTCTCCACAGACTCACTGACACACACACATACTTTCACACACACACACACACACACACATACACACACACAGACATCACTTCAAAAATGTTTGATTCGTGATCAGGGATGCTTGAAACGTGCTCTCCCGTCGAAAACTCGAATTCGAATTTTCGACCCCGTCACAATATTTTCCTTATACATTATGTATATAAGGAAAGTAATAACACGCCTGGCTCTCTCTATAAAAGCAGCATTTCTTTCATAAATAATTTCCCATTCATGTCATTCATCACAATACTATAATAATTTATATTATTTAAAAATTAAGACCATGGAGCTACAAATAAGTAAACTCTGTGCGTAAAACTTCATCGAAAATTATCGTCCTTCTCTTTCTAAAATCAATGAATATTTCATTCATATCACCCATGCAGACTCCATGCACTAAATGATTTTGTGTTAAAGAATTACAGCGATTCTAATACAACTCATTCTACATATTTTGCTGTTTACATTTTACATAGGTGAAAAATAGGCTTAATAGTAGAAATAATCAAATTTGGATGAGAATTTAAACTGAAATATATTGTCATTGCGTTGTTTCAGTATGTAGATGCACAGAATTTAGGCAAAAATAAAGTAGTTTTAGGACGAATACAACACTCAATATGAATTAAAAAGAACTTTAAAAATCACGATTTTGAGACAAGATGGATGCCATATATCATTTTGAAGTGGGTCATGTGATCGTTTCATATCATGGACACGTGATCGCTTCATATAAGAGGTGTTATTATTATTTTAATTTTTATATAAAAAACTACTGAATATATTTCGCTGAATTTTTTTTTATATATTTTATGGAACAATTTGAATATTGCCTAAAATTTTCGAAGCAATTTGTGAATTTTAAATTCGCTTAAAAAATGCTTGAAAAATTTGGTCCCATAGGGCTCAATGTATTCCATTTTTTCAACCCGGGTTCAATCCAAAACTAATTGGGTGATTTTATTCATTTATATTGCCATAGGTCCTATAGACCGTCTGAACAACATACTAAAATTTCATTTTGATTAAGTCATTTTTACGGCAGTTATCGTGCTAACGGACAGACAGACAGACAGACAGACAGACAGAATGAACAAAGTCATAAACACATTTCAACTTTGTTGTAAAGTGTTAAAAATTTCAAATATATTAGGAGATGTAGGAAAAAGATGTAGGAAAAAGTAACTTTTAAAAACAAAATTTTTCTACCATCTTATGAACCAATTTCTTATTAATATATATAGAGATTTGTTATGATACATTCGTCAACCATGAACATTTTAAAATCTTACACAGTATTTATATCAAGATATGTTTTAGGCAATATTTTACGTGAATCAATATATGAATTCCCACCACGTTCCATTTCATATTGACTAGCAAAATTAAAATTTTCTGATGAAATTCTCGATGAACTATTTTGGAAGAATTCCTCCTATATTTTATGCATTGGGGTGAATATTCTTCGAAGTATTGATATCGACGATAATGAAAAAAAAATAACTATGAGTTCTGAGACGCATTACGTTTTGTATTTAATAATAAGTATTAACTTGCGTATACTATAGTATAGAATTTTCACTCTCGAAATTTTGATTTAAAAAACCATTGTATTGCCCCATGAACGCGTTTGGAACACTTTTGGAAAAATGTGTGTTTGAGTGAATGTGCGTGTGTTTAAGTGTGTTTGTGTGTATATAAATGTGTTTGTAAATGTGTGTATATCTTTGAGGTGGAAATATAATTGAGAACAAATGCACGTATGATCGTGAGATTTTATATGTAGATACATTATGTAAGAAACTATAACTAGGTAAATTTGTTTGGGAATAAACAACCATTTTCTGCGCAATATTGCCTCAAAAATAGAATGGTGTTTGGTTTAGAATTCTGGCAGGAATTGCTCTCCAGATATTATAGGTTTTTCGTTTAAATATGTCGAAAAATATTTAAAAATTTACAGTGATTAAGTGAGTTTATTTGCTCTTTACATGAAATATTTTGATAAAAAAATATTGTGGCGATCGCCTTTCCTTTGTTGTATCTTTTATAGAAGCAATGCCCAATGACATTACATATAGAAGCAATACCTGATGGCAATGCCCGAAATGTAGTTATGAGAATCTAATAGAAATCCAGGGTGGGATAGCCTAGTGCTTAAGACATGCATATTGCAGCCCGAGGATCCGAGTTTGAATCCGGATCCTACTCAAATTATTTGGGTGTTCACGCGCAGTATGAGCATGTTAAATCTGTGGGTCCGAAAGTTTTTCTGAGAGGTTATTGGCAGGGAAAATAGGGTATGGTGCACCTGTATGTCGCAATCATTGAAGCGTTAGACAACGGTGAAATAGGTTCAGAGGTGCATCTCGTCCCTATAATGTGCACCTCAGTGAAATTTTTAGAATTCGAATTATTTTAAAATTAATAAATATTTAAAATCGAAAATATGAAATTTCGCCTCCAAAATTATTTTTCCCGCTCAGACTATAAAAGATTAAATCAGATGGTCCGCGAACGATAACTTACGAGGCGACTTAGAGTGCTATTTTATTTGCTATTTTCTAAATTCGTGTGTAAGACAAATTTTCATGGTTTGAAATAAATAATTATTTTAACATTATAAGTGTTTTCCCAAAGTGTGATTTTAATTGGATGAAAAATCAGAGAGATAGCAATTTTTTTTAAATTTTACTTCTGTTGTGAAGGAACTTTTTCTTTTTTACGACTTTAAGTATTTGTTTTTATTTGTGGCACACTTACTTAGGGCATATAAAAGGAGCTTATGTAAGTCGTATTAGAGTTGCGGTGATGAAATTTGAACAGTTCATATATTACATCTCTATATCGTTTTAAAATAAATTTGTCAAGTTCGTTACGAAATACATCCGATTAATGAATCAACTAATTAAATAACAAATCTAAAAAAACCAGATCTAAACGTCACTTTATTGAAAACCATCCTATAGACGTACAACAAATAATTTTTTTAAGCCAGATAGCTTTCGAACACCTTCATGCTCTTCCTCAGTGGCGATAGAATCAGAACAGATGCCAACATGCCTAAATACATTCAAATGCCTTCAAGCAAAATTTGCATATTACGAAAATTGCCATCCATACAAAATTGTGTAAATTTTTAAAGCGCTCTGGCTTAAAAAAATTATTTGTTGTACGTCTGTTAGGATGGTTTTTAATAAATTGATGTTTAAATCTGGTTTTTAAGATTTGTCATTTAATTAGTTGATTCAGTGATTTGAAGTATGACGTGTCGCCACTAATGGTATACATCCAATAACTTTTCCTTCATGTACTTTTCAGTTACTAAGTTTGATAAACTTGGCAACAGTTATTCATCCCAATCATTTTTATATTTTTGTGCAAAGCTGAAGAACTTGACCTTTCTTTACAAGTTTATTTTTCATTGGATCCGTTATTCTCTAAGCCGCTGATCCTAATTAGAATTAACTGGCATAGCATCTAATCATTATACGAAAAATACGATTAAGTCAAGTTTTCCGGGATATTTTTAGACCTAATGACGCTGTCTGGATTTATTTTGCAATAAAGATGCAGCAGACGACTTTATTGTGAGTGAACACAGCATAGGAGACCATGGAACAGCACATTTTCTCTCTCGATAAAAGCGGTTAAAATATGCACCGCAGCAGACACTTTAGCTTTCATATGAAAGAGTATGGGTTTTATATTGCCACATTGTTTCGAAATTCTGATCAAAAGTGGATGGGATATATTACTTTCCTTATATACATAATGTATAAGGAAAGTATTGTGATGGGGTCGAAAATTCGAATTCCAGTTTTCGACAGGAGAGCACGTTTCAAGCATCCCTGATCACGAATCAAGCATTTTTGAAGTGATGTCTGTCTGTGTGTGTGTGTGTGAAAGTATGTGTGTGTGTGTGTCAGTGGGTCTGTGGAGACGATAACTGACGAACGAATGGACCGATTCGAACCAAATTTGGTACAAAAATCACAATCTGTAAACACTGGAAGCCTATTGTTTTATACGCAATCGAATGTTCCGAACCCCCTAAATTTTCGAATGAAATTTTGAAAAAATCGTCAAAAAATCAAAACCAATATTAAAGTTACGCAAATAGACATTTCTTATGTAATTTTTCATTAGAAAACGATTGACATAAATTTTAGAACGCTAACATGAACCGTTCTCGAGATATTGCACATTTTTAAAAAAAATTATCAAAAAGTCATATAAAATAGAAAAAAAAATATTTCCTATTGAGAAACATGCTCACTTTTCATATATAATATCATGCGATAAATTGGGTGACATCATTCTCGTGGATCTATCTCGTTCCATTCATGTAAAAAGATACTTTGAGTAATACTTTTGCATTTAAACACCAATTTATCTGCTGTAAGAACAACTTATTTCTTCATCCATAACGCTTGGCGAGATTTTGGCGACGAAATTGGCGGAATGTCGCCAACTTGGCGACATTTTGAAATGTTGCCAAATTAACGAAAATCTCGCCAAATAGATAAAAATGACGCTAAATCAATGAAAATGACGACTAATTGTGGAAAATTCAATATCTAATAAGTTATATAATATATAAATATATAATAATAGTTATATAATATATGTCGAAAATTTAATATCTAATAAGTTATATATATATATATATATATATATAAGTTATATATATATATATATATATATATATATATATATATATATAACTTATTTCTTCGTTCATAACGCTTGGCGGGATTTTGGCGACGAAATTGGCGGAATGTCGCCAACTTGGCGACTTTTTGAAATGTTGCCAAATTAACGAAAATCTCGCCAAATGGATAAAAATGACGCTAAATCAATGAAAATGACGACTAATTGTCGAAAATTCAATATCTTGGAAAGGATATTAGTATCTACTAGAAGAAAAACCTATTTATTTTACTCTAAAAGTAGTAAATTCATTTCATTATATAAGGAAAGTCATGTGTTGCCCACATCAGATTTTTTTTGCGAAATGGTCTGCAAAGATAGTGAAAATCTGATTTTTTTTGTATTGATGGCATTTATTAATCATGCAAATTTTTACTGGTTCTTCCGCAAGTTCTTCCGTTTCTTGGAAAAGCTCTGTTTCGTTAAAAAAGTAAATAAACTTAAAAATGACACATTTCAGTAAAATTTTTCACATGAAACGTTTCTACATTTTAACTTCAAAATTTCAACAAAACTTTTTGTAGCAAGAACAAAAGTAATTACTAAATATGTTGTAAAAATATATGTCGAAACTTTTTTGCTATCTTAATTTTATTCCGATTTATAGTTTTTATTGATTCTTGAAAAAAAAATGAAAATATGACTCATTGTTGACTCAATGTTGTTATTTTTGAAATGACAGGTTCAATTAGTATCAGAGTAAAAATATATTTTTCTTTGAGTTTTTGTTTGGAGTTGTTATTTGAAAAAAAATATTAATTTCACAAAATGTAAAATTATTTGAACTAGAAAAATGTTCCTTTTACTTTCCTTAGTATACTAAAGGGAAAAATTGCAATGAGATGAAAATATTCAATACTCAACTTTTTATTAATTTACAAATTTTGAACATTCTTGAATACGAATCAAAACACAAATTATTTTCGCAATGTCTGTGCGTTTATCTGTCTGTGAATCTGCAGGTAGGTTAATCTCGTTGAAATTGAGCGAATCAGATAACGAGTGGAGTAGGAATTTTCAGTTTGCTACCAGCCAGAAGTCTGAAAGCAAAAAAAGTGGGTCGGAGTGCAGCAGGAGCAGATCGAATGGATTTATTTCAGAGAAGAAATTATAACGTGTAAATTGCATCAAAATAGGAGCAAGAGTCTCCAAGATAGATAAAAATGCGGATTAAAGAAATGGGAATATCCCCCTTCCACCACGGCCTTTTCCAACTGCCGCCGTGGTCATGCGGAGTACGATCACGTTAAACATGTGGGTCCGTAAGTCCTTCCGAGAGGTTGATGGTAGAGGAAGGAGGGTACGGTCCCTGTGGATGCCTCTCCCTCTGGGTTCCGGTCTAAATTGGGGGGCACTTCCCGGCCGTCCAAACAGTTAGCTTACACCTTTCTGGTAGATCGGACGGTCTGGGTCTCAACAACAACAACAACAACGGCCTTTTCCAAAAGTGGATCGACGTTTAGAGTGAAAAAGTCGAATGGGTCCATTTTAGAATAGAAAATGCAACACTAAATTGCATCAAAATCCGAGCATGAATCACCAAATAGATAAAAACGCAGATCTAAAACAACTGAGGGCCAACCCCTACACCACGTCACATCTTCCACCACGGCTTCCCTCAAAGTGGGTCATTTAAATAATGGGTGCCTGTTCCGGGCACTCACTTTCACTACGACCTTCCCCAAAAATGTGTCAAAGTTGAGAAGGTCGACTGTGTCCATTGAGGAGTAAGTCAGAGAGAAGTCACTCAAAGATCGTATTATGAAATCTGTAAACCCCTTTCTAAGGGTCGAAATGACCAAGGTCAGTGGGAAAAGTGAGTAAGTTGAAGTAGAATTTAAATCTGAAATAATAATTTTTAAAGTTTTTTATTGTGAAAAGGTTATTTTTTTAGAAAATGCTTATAATAAAGTTTTTACTTTCTTTATATACATAATGTATAAGGAAAGTATTGTAAGGGGTCGAAAATTCGAATTCGAGTTTTTGACGGGAGAGCACGTTTCAAACATCCCTGATCACGAATCAAACATTTTGGAAGTGATGTCTGTGTGTGTGTGTGTGTGAAAGTATGTGTGTGTGTGTGTGTGTGTATGGGTCAGTGAGTCTGAGGAGACGATAACTAACGAACGAATGGACCGATTCGAACAAAATTTGGTACAAAAATCACAATCCGTAAACACTGGAAGCCTATTGTTTTTATACGCAATCGAATGTTCAGAACCCCCCCTAAATTTTTGAATGAAATTTTGAAAAAATCGTCAAAAAATCAAAACCGCTAATAAAGTTACGCAAATAGACATTTCTTATGTAATTTTTCATTAGAAAACAATTGACATAAATTTTAGAACGCTAACATGAACCGTTCTTGAGATATTGTACATTTTTCAAAAAAATTATCAAAAAGTCATATAAAATTAAAATATATATATATCCCATTGAGAAACATGTTCACTTTTCATATGTAATACCATGCAATAATTTGGGTGACATCATTCTCGTGGATCTAGCTCGTTCCATTCATGAAAAAAGATGCTTTAAGTAATATTTTTGTATTTGAACGCCAATAGTCATTTATCTGTTGTAACTTATTTCTTCGTCCATAACGCTTGGCGAGATTTTTGCGACGAATTTGGCTGAATGTCGCCAGCTTGGCAACTTTTTGAAATGTTGCCAAATTAACGAAAATCTCGCCAAATGGATAAAAATGACGCTAAATCAATGAAAATGACGACTCTTTGTCGAAAATTCAATATCTTGGAAAGAATATTAATATTTACTATAAGGAAAACCTATTTTTTTTACTGTAAAAGTAGTAAATTCCTTACATTATATAAGGAAAGTCATGTGTTGCCCACATCAGATTTTTTTTTTTTGCAACCCAGGTCGTCCGGCTCACCGGAGGGAATTTTTGTTATAATGTCCAATCTTATATTTTAAAAAAACTCAAATCTCTATCTCCTAAATTCGCAAATTTAGATTTTTGTATTTTAATTGAAACTTCCTCACGTGCCATCTGTCTGCGATTCCACGCTACGAATATTCCTTGATTGATAATGGAATGCGAAAATGTGTTTTAGTTCACATTGCTTTTCACCGGCTTTTTTTGCGATTTTTAAAAACCTGCATTAAAAGAAATCGACTCTTTAAAAAAAAATCCTTCTTTTAGAGGATTTTCGAAATTTATCTGTCTCTTGCTCAAATCCAAAACTGAGATTATAACTTTATTTTTGACTAAGGAGATAGCTTCTTCCATAACCCTTGTCTTATCACCCGCTCTAAAAGAGGTGTTTATAAATATTTAAAGCCTATTCTGTTACGACTTATCTTCTGGAATCTTGGGTGTATTCTCAGGATACAAGCGCAAGTAAAAATTTCTGGATAACTATCACATTTATTTACAAGCACAGCGTAAGCAGGAACAATGTACAGCAAACAGCTAGATAACTATTGAATTTAATTGCACAAAATATTGAATTTAATTGTACAAAATTACACGGATAACTATTTAAAATTACGCTGAATTTGCAGTTTTATATTCAATTTTCATTTGGCGACTGGACGTAATTTCAAAGGTGACATTGAAAATATACAAAAAACTGAAATATCTCGAGAATGGCTAGCCCTTGAATAATTGGGGTACTTTCCCCAATACATTGTAGGAGGGAAAGTAAAAATTCTGATTTGGGGAGTTCATGACTTTTCAATATAATGTAACTAGCAGCGATTACCCGGCGTTGCTCGGGATTTATCATGCAAAACTGATAAAAATTACAGCGGAACAAATAGGGCTGAGTGTGATATATTACCGGTGAATGTATCGCGTTTTAGAGATATGTAAATAAAATTAAAGTTGGAAAGTGTTTCATAATCAATGCTTTATGCATGATTGATCTTTCTTGTGATTTCTTTATTTTTCGTTATTGAGTAAGCCTGTGAGAAATAAACCATGGTGATAGTTTCCATTTAAATTCATATCTCAAGCCTGCGATGATTTTCAAAAGTGTCTAATACGTTCAATAAACTCCCACAAAACTCAGTGTTGAGTAACCCTGTGAGAAATAAACCATGGTGATAGTTTCCATTTAAATTCATATCTCAAACCTGCGATTTTCAAAAGTGTCTAATACGTTTAATAAACTCCCACAAAACTCAGTGTAGGGTAAGTCTGTGAGAAATAAACCATGGTGAAAGTTTCCATTTAAATTCATATCTCAAACCTGCGATTTTCAAAAGTGTCTAATACGTTCAATAAACTCCCACAAAACTCAGTGTTGAGTAACCCTGTGAGAAATAAACCATGGTGACAGTTTCCATTTAAATTCATATCTCAAACCTGCGATTTTCAAAAGTGTCTAATACGTTTAATAAACTCCCACAAAACTCAGTGTTGGGTAAGTCTGTGAGAAATAAACCATGGTGAAAGTTTCCATTTAAATTCATATCTCAAACCTGCGATTTTCAAAAGTGTCTAATACGTTCAATAAACTCCCACAAAACTCAGTGTTGAGTAACCCTGTGAGAAATAAACCATGGTGACAGTTTCCATTTAAATTCATATCTCAAACCTGCGATTTTCAAAAGTGTCTAATACGTTTAATAAACTCCCACAAAACTCAGTGTTGGGTAAGTCTGTGAGAAATAAACCATGGTGAAAGTTTCCATTTAAATTCATATCTCAAACCTGCGATTTTCAAAAGTGTCTAATACGTTTAATAAACTCCCACAAAACTCAGTGTTGAGTAACCCTGTGAGAAATAAACCATGGTGACAGTTTCCATTTAAATTCATATCTCAAACCTGCGATTTTCAAAAGTGTCTAATACGTTTAATAAACTCCCACAAAACTCAGTGTTGGGTAAGTCTGTGAGAAATAAACCATGGTGAAAGTTTCCATTTAAATTCATATCTCAAACCTGCGATTTTCAAAAGTGTCTAATACGTTCAATAAACTCCCACAAAACTCAGTGTTGAGTAACCCTGTGAGAAATAAACCATGGTGAAAGTTTCCATTTAAATTCATATCTCAAACCTGCGATTTTCAAAAGTGTCTAATACGTTTAATAAACTCCCACAAAACTCAGTGTTGGGTAAGTCTGTGAGAAATAAACCACGGTGAAAGTTTCCATTTAAATTCATATCTCAAACCTGTGATTTTCAAAAGTGTCTAATACGTTCAATAAACTCCCACAAAACTCAGTGTTGAGTAACCCTGTGAGAAATAAACCATGGTGACAGTTTCCATTTAAATTCATATCTCAAACCTGCGATTTTCAAAAGTGTCTAATACGTTTATTAAACTCCCACAAAACTCAGTGTTGGGTAAGTCTGTGAGAAATAAACCATGGTTGTTGTTGATGTTGAAACCCAGACCGTCCGACCTACCAGAAAGGTGTAAGGTAACTGTTTGGACGGTCGGGAAGTGCCACCCAATTTAGACCGGAACCCGGTGGGGGAGGCATCCACAGGAACCGTACCCTCCTTCCCCTACCACCAACCTCTCGGAAGGACTTTCGGACCCACATGTTTAACGTGATCGTACTCCGCATGAACACGGCGGCAGTTTTGGCAGTGGCTGGAATCGAACCCGGGCCTACCGAGTGCAACTCCAGCGCGCTAACCAATGGGCTACCGCGCCCCTAAATAAACCATGGTGAAAGTTTCCATTTAAATTCATATCTCAAACCTGCGATTTTCAAAAGTGTCTAATACGTTTAATAAACTCCCACAAAACTCAGTGTTGAGTAACCCTGTGAGAAATAAACCATGGTGACAGTTTCCATTTAAATTCATATCTCAAACCTGCGATTTTCAAAAGTGTCTAATACGTTTAATAAACTCCCACAAAACTCAGTGTTGGGTAAGTCTGTGAGAAATAAACCATGGTGAAAGTTTCCATTTAAATTCATATCTCAAACCTGCGATTTTCAAAAGTGTCTAATACGTTCAATAAACTCCCACAAAACTCAGTGTTGTGTAACCCTGTGAGAAATAAACCATGGTGACAGTTTCCATTTAAATTCATATCTCAAACCTGCGATTTTCAAAAGTGTCTAATACGTTTAATAAACTCCCACAAAACTCAGTGTTGGGTAAGTCTGTGAGAAATAAACCATGGTGAAAGTTTCCATTTAAATTCATATCTCAAACCTGCGATTTTCAAAAGTGTCTAATACGTTCAATAAACTCCCACAAAACTCAGTGTTGAGTAACCCTGTGAGAAATAAACCATGGTGACAGTTTCCATTTAAATTCATATCTCAAACCTGCGATTTTGAAAAGTGTCTAATACGTTTAATAAACTCCCACAAAACTCAGTGTTGGGTAAGTCTGTGAGAAATAAACCATGGTGAAAGTTTCCATTTAAATTCATATCTCAAACCTGCGATTTTCAAAAGTGTCTAATACGTTCAATAAACTCCCACAAAACTCAGAGATTTAATTGACTTTCACGTTTTAAACCAACAATGCCCAACCTTTTTCGTTGTGAATCATAGAGTTAGAGAGTAGAACTCCTAGGAAAAGTGTCGTTTTTCACTAATATCTCGAGAACCACTAGTCGTAGGAATTCGAAATATAGCCTATGTTTTTTGTGTAGCAATTTCAAGACTACCAAGACAAATTTCATGAAATTCGGTTCAGCCGTTCTCCAGTTATGGTGGATCATACATACACACTTTTCTTCTTTATATATATAAATGAAATTACTTGTATTATATAGAGACATTCCTCTTTTGGTCTTCGGGTTAATTGGTTCTCTTTGCACTGATGAAGGGGATCCAGCGTATCCGCGAAACAGCCGTATGTTGCATTATTATGTTGTTTGTGCTTTTATACGTTGCTGAAATTTTCCTTCTCCTTCGCAAAGTGTAGTTTACTTATTTATAACCACGAAATCCATGAGAATCATGCTAACAGATTTGTTGCATAATATTGCATAAGGGAAGTGAATACATTTGACGAATCTTACTACTTTTTATATTTTTATATTATTTATGTTATTTATTTATTTATTTATTTTTTTGAAAAATAAATTTAAATCTCGAGAACGGCTTATGCTACCTTTCTGAAATTCGTGTTACCGGTTTTCTAATAAAAAATCACGTATGAAGTAATTATTTATTTAACAGAGTTAAAAGTTCTGATTTTTCAATGATTTCTTCAAAAATTCATTCAAAAATTGTGTGACATCTTTAGAACAGTTCATGCTAGCGTTCTAAAATTTATGTCATTCGTCTGAATTTTGATGAAGATATTGAATTTGAATCTTCAGAATATGCGATTGCTTTTAAAATCAAAAGGGTTACAATATTCACGAACTATTATAATCGTACCAAATTTCCATTCCATTTGTTTCTGAGATAGCGTATCCACGAATTCACGGACGCACAAACTAATATGTATAGAAACATCATTAACACACACACACACACTAATATGCATACATTAACATACACACATACACTGACATACGTACACACGCACTAACATACACAAATACACAAACTAACATACACAAACACACACACTAACTTACAAAAACATACACACCAATATACATGTACACACTAACACATACACTTATATAGATACACACTAATATACATAAAGACACACACTAACATGCATACACACACGAATATATACCCTTACATACCTGCACATACTGACACACACACACACACTCACAAACGTTCTATTCGAGTTAATGAATATTTGAAACTTGCTCACCAGGCAAAAACTGCAATTTGAATTTTTTACACCGTCACAATACTTTTCATATGCACTATACAATGCATTTAGAAAAAGTAATAGTTTTTCACAAATTATCACTTAAATTAAGTGATAAGTTGATATATTCTTACGAAATACTATGACGTCATGGGTCGACATTAAAGTCGAAAGGATATTGAAAAGGCCTTTTTATGTCTTATTTAATGGTAACGCTGTTGCCTAGAATAACGAAACGAGAGATAAGTCTATTTATGTAGATCTAAATGAGCCCAGCGTGGCTGTGAATGTGTACCTTAAGACACAGGAATAGATTAGAGACTATTTTCTTTGCACATATTAGATCCAAAATTAGCACACTGATGTTAGAATTTTATTATTCTGTGCAGTAACGTAAGGAATAAAAGAACGTAGGCATTGGATACTATATATTTCATTGAAATTTTATTGTAATACTAGTGTTTAACATCGTCAAGGATAAGGAAATTAGCACTCTTGAAAAATTAAATTACAAATACCTTGCTCGCTACGATCGCTTCTTCCCGTAACTTACTTCGTGAGTAGGGTGGTCTGCTGGCGAATGCTCGTTAACTCGTTTCGCGAGGCCTTTCATGCCGCCTGCTACGCAGGTGTTTTACAGTATTAAAAAAAAAGTAATCGAACAAACGATTACTACTAATGGCGGTGCTTTTACAAAACCGGGTGGATGGGTAGGGCCATACAGCTAACATTTTGTTTCAATTACAGTCCTGAATTTAGATTTTTTTCAACTTCATTATAGTAAACAATCATTTCAGTAAACAAGAATGTTGGGGTGCTTTACGCCGGGTGGTCTATAGACCTAATTTAATTTCAGTTACGCGCTTCATACCAATGCCTAAATTTGTCATCCTGAAATAAAATACGGAGCGAGGTGATTATGCCCATATTTTTATTTTATCTTGATTCCGGAACTTCCATATGCAGTACCTGTATACGTTTATGCAGCCTAATGCCATTCTCTTGTGGTCTAATCACCGGGTGCCTTTTTCTAAATCTTAAAATGAAATATCAGAACGCATGTTGCATCTTTTTTTTAGACTTCCGAAATCTCTTGTGGTTCTGTGCCCATTTAGTCATTCGCCTATTTGCATAATCACCGGGCGCATTTTCTCAAGATCTTGGTTTTTCCCACAGTTGCAAATATTCTTCTTCTTGAGGATCTACTTGAAATTCGGTGCCTTTTTCTAAATCTTAAAATGAAATATTAGAACGCATGTCACATCTTTTTTTGAGACTTCCGAAATCTCTTGTGGTTCTGTGCCCATTTAGTCATTCGCCTATTTGCATAATCACCGGGCGCATTTTCTCAAGATCTTGGTTTTTCCCACAGTTGCAAATATTCTTCTTCTTGAGGATCTACTTGAAATTCGGTGCCTTTTTCTAAATCTTAAAATGAAATATTAGAACGCATGTCACATCTTTTTTTGAGACTTCCGAAATCTCTTGTGGTTCTGTGCCCATTTAGTCATTCGCCTATTTGCATAATCACCGGGCGCATTTTCTCAAGATCTTGGTTTTTCCCACAGTTGCAAATATTCTTCTTCTTGAGGATCTACTTGAAAGTCGGTGCCTTTTTCTAAATCTTAAAATGAAATATTAGAACGCATGTCCCATCTTTTTTTGAGACTTCCGAAATCTCTTGTGGTTCTGTGCCCATTTAGTCATTCGCCTATTTGCATAATCACCGGGCGCATTTTCTCAAGATCTTGGTTTTTCCCACAGTTGCAAATATTCTTCTTCTTGAGGATCTACTTGAAATTCGGTGCCTTTTTCTAAATCTTAAAATGAAATATTAGAACGCATGTCACATCTTTTTTTGAGACTTCCGAAATCTCTTGTGGTTCTGTGCCCATTTACTCATTCGCCTATTTGCATAATCACTGGGCGCATTTTCTCAAGATCTTGGTTTTTCCCACAGTTGCAAATATTCTTCTTCTTGAGGATCTACTTGAAATTCGGTGCCTTTTTCTAAATCTTAAAATGAAATATTAGAACGCATGTCACATCTTTTTTTGAGACTTCCGAAATCTCTTGTGGTTCTGTGCCCATTTAGTCATTCGCCTATTTGCATAATCACCGGGCGCATTTTCTCAAGATCTTGGTTTTTCCCACAGTTGCAAATATTCTTCTTCTTGAGGATCTACTTGAAATTCGGTGCCTTTTTCTAAATCTTAAAATGAAATATTAGAACGCATGTCACATCTTTTTTTGAGACTTCCGAAATCTCTTGTGGTTCTGTGCCCATTTATTTTAGATTTCTGCTGGCGCAAAAAAAAAAAGCAAATTATTTTTTCCCGAATCTAATCAGCACAAGCGTTTTGTGTCCATTAGTTTTTCAGCTAGAGGGGCTTCTGCGGGCTGTTTTATCCCAAAACTAATCAACACCAGATTCGTCCACACCTACCAAATTTTATGAAATTCGGAGGCAGATCAAGTTTTCTTTATTTTAATTAAATTTAATTCAATTATCGTTCGCATTTGGTAACTGTACTTATTTTCAAAGGTGGTGAAGAAAAAAAACTAAAATATCTCGAGAATAGCTAGTGTCTTTAAGAATTACGCATAAAACAGGCATTTAATGTTTGAGTATACGTAGTTTTTTATTTTAGATTTCGACGGGCCAAAAAAGCCAGGTTATTTTTTTTCCCAAGATATTGAATTTTGTGAAATTCGGTCATGGATCTGCACACGCTTAAATGGTGTTCTCCATTTTCGGTATGATTCCAATACTTTCCCAATATATTCCCACGGTTGATTTTTTTTAAATTGAACGAGCAGCAACTCGAAATTTGGTCAACATTAAAAAATAGCTTGACCACGAAAAATCTATTTTTAATGTAGACATAATTTTAGATATTTCACTTTAAAAAATGTTTGCTTACCGATTTCAATGGAAGAATTTACATATATTTTATGGGTGTTACGATTGTTTGATTATAATTTTGAGAAACTGTGCGTCCGTAAGAGCCGTTTATTCAGTAACTCGTACCAACCACCCTCGTATGTCCTGCTGGCTAATGCTCGCCAATCCCTGGCGCTATCTCCGCTCCTGTTCGCTACCGCTCATTAAAACTGTTCAATATATGGGCTACATTGCATTGCGGTTACTAGCAATGTCAAGCTGGATTTTTGCGAAATATAAGTTAATTGGGTACTTCAAAATGCTTTTATACATTGCATACAGAAAAGCGCGAAATATAAAAGTACAATTTAACGTTAAAATCACTGTTATGGATTTTATACATCATTTTCATGGATCTTATACATTACATTATGTAGAAATCATTATGTGCTATCCACATCAGATTTTTTTAATCCAGTAGCTAGTTACGGACCCTGCAGCTAGTAATTTTTAATGTGAGTTTAATTAACATTTTCTTAATGAACTCGAGATTAAGGAGATACAAATAATTATATGTGGTAATATGTTGCAGTGTCTGAAGCATAGAAAGGGAAATCAAAGTAATTTTCTCAAGTCATTTTAAATCTGAAGAAGTATGTGAATTTTGACATCACCTCAACATTAAATTTACTCTAATTATCTTTGTAGACATAGCGGCAAAGTGTTCACTAGCAAAGATTAAGTTCTGTAAATGTTTGTAAACAAAGTATTTTATACAGGGTGATTCAAAAATGACGGGCCAAATTTCACAAAGTGGTAGTACTACATACCAAACCAAGCATTTTCCATCATAATTTATCGGGTCGGAAATAAAACGTAAAGGCGTTACAGGGCGCTTATTCGTTGGGAAGCGGCCGCTCCGCAAACTCAAAAGCGTCATTCTGGATGGTATTTTCTGGTTGAAGAAGAAAATCACGTATGCAAACTTCATCTAGGGAAGAAGGAAAAGAACCCTTATGATAATTTCGTAACACCGAATGTACGGCCTCATCAGTTTGCCGCAGTTATTCGCAGCTCTAACTTTTGAGCTGATGGAGGAATTTACAAATAGGGAAAAAGCTGAGATGCATTTCATCCATGAAGCTGCAAATGGGAATGGCAGAGAGGCACAACGACTAGCCTGGGAACGTTTCCCCCACAGGCGGTTGTTCAATCGTAAAACATTCAAAGGCTTACATCGGCAGCTCTGTGAATCGAGATCCAGGTCTTATCGCTACCAGGTCTGATGCAGGTCGTGCAAGGAATACTAGAAGGTCAAGTGTGGAATAGGTGATTCTGTACACAGTAGCAGTTCGGCCAGGCACAAGTGCAGGAACAATGGGGCATATTCTTGGTGTGACACAATCCACGGTAAGGGGCGCGGTAGCCCATTGGTTGGCGCGCTGGAGTTGCACTCGGTAGGCCCGGGTTCGATTCCAGCCACTGCCAAAACTGCCGCCGTGTTCCTGCGGAGTACGATCACGTTAAACATGTGGGTCCGAAAGTCCTTCCGAGAGGTTGGTGGTAGGGGAAGGAGGATACGGCCCCTGTGGATGCCTCCCCCACTGGGTTCCGTTCTAAATTGGGTGGCACTTCCCGACCGTCCAAACAGTTACCTTACACCTTTCTGGTAGGTCGGACGGTCAGGGTTTCAACAACAACAATCCACGGTAAGGCCGGTTCTGCATGAGGAACAGTTACACCCATACCATCTCCCCTTACACCTTTCTGGTAGGTCGGACGATCTGGGTCTCAATAAAAACAACCCATACCATCTCCAGCTAATCCAAACAATGGCTGCAGCAGATTATCCTCGTCGCGTGGAGTTCACCTGCTGGTTCTTGGGACAGAGTGATTCAAGTTTTCCGGCCAGTGCTGCACATCCAGATTTTCCGGCGACTGTGCTTTTAGCGAATGAAGCACGTGATGGCACATTTAACACCCACAATGAACATGTGTGGGAGAGTGTAAACCCACATGCAACATATCCACATGCGCATCAGCGACGATTCTTCATCAATGTGTGGGAAGATCGTCTAATAGGGCCGTACCTTATGGAGGAACAACTTAATGGGAGAATGTACCGAATTTTCATACAGGAGGTTTTACCGGAATTGCTGGAGGATGCTCCAACAGACATTCGGCGGCGTATGTGGTTTCAGCACGATGGAGCACCAGCCCATTTTGGGCGAGAGGTAAGGAACTATTTGGACGTCACTTTTCTAGACTGATGGATTGGGCGACATGGTCCCATAGCTTGGCCCCCAACGATCGCCCGATCTGTCGTGTCTTGACTTCTTTTTGTGGGGATACTTCAAGTGTCTCGTTTATGATACTCCCCTCGAATCTGAAGAGGAACTCATCGTCAGAATTTCGGCCGCTGCTGCCAAAATGCGCGACATGCCTGGTCTGTTCGAACGAGCTCGCCAATCCCTCCATAGCCGCTGTGAGACGTGCATTTAGGTTGGCGGTCGCTCTTTTGAGCCATTACTGTAATTATTGTTTATTAAATGTCATTTTATAACTTGAGTCATTCTTGTGTTTTCGCCTCACCTCATCGGTTTCACTATTAAGCACCCACTGACACCTTTACTTTTTATTTCCGACCCGGTAAACTATGACGAAAATTGCTTGGTTTGGTGTGTACTACCACGTCGCAAAGTTTGGTCCATTTTTTTAAATCCCCCCCTGTATAAATAATTTCCATTTTTAAGCATTCTACTGTCTAAGAAATTTTATTTCTCATTAGGAAAATCAAATATATATTTAAATTTAGTGATCACAGTAATTATTGCATTTACCTAAAAATTTTTTATTGTATCTACCTAGTAAATTTTATTTCTCATTAAAACATTGAAATATGTATCTAAATTTATTTACTGATTGCAGTAATTATTGTATCTACATAATAAATTATTTTTGTATCTACCTAGTAAATTTTATTTTTCATTAAGACATTGAAATATATATCTAAATTTGCTCGTTACAGTAATTATTGTATCTACCTAATAAATTCTTATTGTATCTACCAAGTAAATTTTATTTCTCATTAAGACATTAAAATATATTTCTAAATTTACTGATTATAATAATTATTGTATCTATCTAATAAATTCTTATTGCATCTACATAGTAAAATTTATTTATCATTAAGACATTGAAATATATATCTAAATTTACTGATTACAATAATTATTGTATCTACATAGTAAATTTTATTTCTCATTAAAATATTGAAATATATATCTAAATTTACTGATTACTGTAATTATTGTAGCTACCTAATGAATTCTTATTGTATCTACGTAGTAAATTTTATTTCTCATTAAGACATTGAAATAGATATCTAAATTTATTGATTACTGTAATTATTGTATCTACCTAATAAATTCGTATTGTATCTACGTAGTAAATTTTGTTTCTCATTAAGACATTGAAATATATACCTAAATTACCTAAATTTACTGATTACAGTAATTCTTGTATCTACCTAATAAACTCTTATTGTATCAACCTAGTAAATTTTATTTCTCATTAAGACATGGAAATAAAGGGTGTCCCAAAATTCACGCAAGAAGTAATTTTGATAGAAAACACAGGTTTAAAATTAAAATTGTAAATTTTTTATTGATTCATAAAGTATACAGTATAGGGTTATATATGGAATAGCATATCGGGTAAATAATTTCCACGGCTTTGCTAGCACATACGAACTCTTTTGTTGAAATTTTTCCATGACCGTTTTGCATAAATGTGGCTGAATTTCGTTGATACAGCGCTCAATTTCATCCTTCAAGACGTGGGTGGTCGTGGACTTGTTGGCACAAACCTTAGACTTCAAAAATCCTGAAAGAAAAAAGTCCAACGGCGTTAAATCGCATGATCTGGGCGGCCATTTCTGATCATCAAAACGGAAAATTACACGATCAGGAAATGACTCATGCAGTAATTGAATTGTTTTTAGGGCTGTATGGCATGTGACACCGTCTTGCTAAAACCACATGTCGTCCACATCCATTTCTTGCAATTTAGGTACAAAAAACTGGATTATCATGTCGCGATAGATTATTTTTAAAATATTGCTCAACAATGAAAACGCGTTGTTCTTTCGTGTAGCGCTCCATTTTTAGTAATCCTAGACTGTCAGCTGTCACGATGTCTTTTTTTTTCGTTGCCAACACTTTATCGCTCAAATGGCGCAAAATTCAAATCTTGCGTGAATTTTGGGACACACCTATACATACCTAAATTCACTAATTACAGTTATTATTGTATCTTCCTAATAAATTTTCATTGTATTCACCTAGTAAATTTTATTTCTCATTAAGACATTAAAATATATATCTAAATTTATTTACAGATTACAGTAATTATTGTATCTACTTAATAAATTTTTATTGGATCTACCTAGTAAATTCTGGTTTCATTTTTAGCCATGGAGTCCACTTATCAGAGACCAATTTTAAAGAGTTCCTAATCGATAGAAATTATGATCCTCTTGAAAGACCACAGATCTCTAAAGGTAACATTTCTCTTTACTTTGCTTACTGTGTTAAAACCAATTAAGGATCAAAAATAAAAAAAAAATATCTTCTTAATTTTAATTCATTAAAAGCACATTTTTTGAATTAGATTCAAATATCACTATTTGGGTCTGAGAATAACACTATATGGACGTCACCCAACCTTAATGTAGCTTATTACCCATAGATTTACACTTTTTGCAATCCGGGACAAAATTAAATAAATAAGAAATTTATAAAAGATCCTTCATATGGTGGTAGAGAGTCTGCACACTTAATTTTTGACGGAAATATTAAACATTTTACTCTTTTACGCACAGTTTTTCCATAACGTCAAACGAATTTCCGGAAAAATCGGATGTGATAGATCCAGAACTGTAAGTGGAAATTCTTAGTGAATATCTATACTCCTTTTAGAATTTGATGCTGTATCCATATCAGTCATTATCAAAGCTTTATAAAAAATGTTCAAAATATTAAAACATTGAAATTATTTTTGTATATTTATAAATGGTACCCTATTTCCGACAAAATAACTAACATTTTTTTTCCATTTTAATTTATTAGGATAGGAGATATGTATCCAAAGTGTTCTGATTTCAGCCAGCTCCAACTATATATGTTATTCACATCAAAACCGCCTGCTTCTGTCTGAAATTAAGAATCACATACCATATGCAGATGGTTGTCCGTTCATTTATTGTTAAACTTTGTTTTGCGCAGTAAATAATTAGTTTTCCATTCAGGTAAAATATTTTCCCATTAGATTTAAGTCACTGTTCTTAAAGGAAGTTATTAAATTGAAAGATAATTATTTGTGGATCTTGTTTATCCTCCCTAAAATTTTCGGAATTCTGGTTAGTGCATACATAATAAGCCACTGGAAATACGCTATGCGCTAATTTATGAGAATCAAAAGCTGTGAAACCTATACAAAGCTGGCGAAAAGTTAATTACAGAAACTATTAGCTTTTTGAAAGAAAACTATTCGTATTTTGAAATGGTGTTGAACGATAATTGGATTATAAATGTAAATTACAGAAACTATTCGTATTTGAAAAGGTGTTGAACGATAATTGGATTATAAATGTTAATTACACAAATTATTCGTATTTTGAAAGGGTGTTGAACGATAATTGGATTATAAAAGTTAATTAAGAAACTATTCGTATGTGAAAAGGTGTTGAACGATAGTTGAATTATAAATGTTAAATACAAAAACTATTCGTATTTTGAAAAGGTGTTGAACGATAATTACATTATAAAATTTAATTACAGAAACTATTCATATTTTGAAAGGGTGTTGAACGATAATTGGATTATAAAAGTTAATTAAGAAACTATTCGTATTTGAAAAGGTGTTGAACGATAATTGGATTATAAATGTTAATTACAAAAAATATTCGTATTTTGAAAAGGTGTTGAACGATAATTGGATTATAAAAGTTAATTAAGAAACTATTTGTATTTGAAAAAGTGTTGAACGATAATTGGATTATAAATGTTAATTACAAAAACTATTCGTATTTTGAAAAGGTGTTGAACGATAATTGGATTATAAAAGTTAATTAAGAAACTATTCGTATTTGAAAAGGTGTTGAACGATAATTGGATTATAAATGTTAATTACAAAAACTATTCGTATTTTGAAAAGGTGTTGAACGATAATTGGATTATAAAAGTTAATTACAGAAACTATTTATATTTTGAAAGGGTGTTGAACGATAATTGGATTATAAAAGTTGAAAATCTCTATGTATATCAGACAAAATATTTCAGTACTGCGTTTATGCAAGCTAAATAAGAACTTTATTTGCAGTTGAAAACATTGCTTTGTTTTCATACAAATCGTAGTGAATACATAAATCAGTTTTTATATTGTAAATCACGAACTTTCAACCAGTGGGGTGCTGTTTTCCAAGGAAAGCTTAAACAGAATTCCTCTGAATTTGTGGATTACGGAAACATTTGAAACTTAATTTAACCAAAAGAAGAACTAAAATTATATTGTATAAAGTCCCAATTAGACGACCCTAATTGTGGCCCATGAAAGTGAAGCTCCCTAAAATATATTTTAAAATATATGTAAAAGCTCAAAATAGAGTAGTGAACACTATAGTAGCATGCTAATATTGGCTACCAATATACAGTCAATACTGGGCCGATATGAAGAAATTACATTTTATCAATATTAGGTCAAAATTGGCTGGCTATTTATAGCCAATATTAGCTGGCTGTTTATAGCCAATATTGGCATGCCAATGTATACTCAATATTTAGCTAGAATCCGTTGATAATATATTCCAAATATTGGAAATATTTTCAATGGAACGCCAATATTGGCATAATATTGTAGTGCCAATATCTAGCCAGTATTCAAGACCAACGTATCCTTAATACTGGCATTGCATTAGAAATATTTCCAATGAAATCGTTGCATGACAATATTGATCCAATATTGTCATGATACAAGGGTAGCAACTCCTGCCTCACTTATCAGGCAGTTCGCAGTCTCAGCAAAAATGGATTGATTTATACTTTATGGAAACTAATGGAAAACCTGCTTGAATAATATGTCTCGAAATCAATATCCCATGTCAACGAAAATACAATTTGAAAAGACATTATGACGCGAAACTTGCAATCAAGTTTGCCAGTCACTGGGTTCAGCTACACACAAACTAAGCATTTTAAAAATCGTTAATCCGTTTTAGGATATGATAGTATTTGAAAGTTATGCCACAGCTAGTTTCATCATTGCTCAAAATATTTCCCAAAACGCCGAATCTATTTTTTGATGAAGAATTTAAAAAGCACCTTGTAGCAGCAGTCAGACTTGTATGCTCAAATAAAGTTGATGCTTTGAAAGGATAAGTTTGTCTTGAATGACTGTTACTGGGAGAATATAAGAACTGACATTGAATGTCAAAGGGACATAGGAAAATGACATAGTCGACATAGGAAAACAAAATTGCTGATATGAAAATTTCACTCGTTAGCATTGGATGTGTGCACAGAAAAGTGAAATATTAAAGTTTACTTTTTAAATATAATTATTCTTTGGATTGAATTATCATTCTTAATTATTATTGTGATCGTAAATTGTACATTCGTACATTGCATCGTTGCCGCATTATAACACACTATTAATTCTTTGTACGAGTTCCTAAAATATAATTATTAATTACAACACTACGCATTGAATTCCACATTTTTAAATTTAAAATAAACATTATTTAACATTATTTATTACACATATTATGATTACGATTAAACTTACATTAATTTTATATACACTCTTAAGGAAGAGAGACTGCAGATGTGAGACCAGGATTTTTGTATAATGCCCAAATTCATATTTTCGACCTATTTATACAATGCAGATTTGCACATGCCTCTGTTAGTCATCGTGGACATGCCTAGCCTCCAAATGACTTTGAAAGCATATTCTTGGATGGTCATTGCCTCAATTCTATAAAGTACCTTCTTGAATATTTTGGATTGCCATTCTAGTTACAACGCTCTCGGACGGCCATAGCCTGAATTATTTTTGAATAACACTACACCTTCTAGGACATCTCAAAAACTTCCAACTCGAGACGCACACCTCATTTCTTGACCTCAATTGCTGAATGCCACCGCTACTGAACGGTAATTGCTTGCATATCAATTTTTGTAAAGCACAACACTCTTAGCCGATCATTCTGAATTATATCTTGAAAATTTCTCCTTGTTACCACATCACTTCGCCTGGGGTGCAGATACGCCCTCCGTAACTCTATTTGTTGATTCTCAGAGCCGATGCAGCATCATTTCTTTATTGGCCACCATACTATCCAATCTGCTTGATTTCAGCCTTGGCCTCAAGGAGATTTTTGACCTAACCACACCTGCAATTTATGTGCACTGAATTTATTGCGGTCATGACCTCCCGGGCCAAGACTGTCGTAAAATGGCGCCTACGAGTCTGCGCTTTGTTTTGTAGTACATGTATAAATCTTAAAACTGCATAAATGTCTGGTCTCACAGGATGAAAACACGATTTTACATAACTGATACAAATGAGTTTGCAAAATTTCATGCTTGAAACGAACTAAACATTATTGAAGTTCTGTTGGATTTATTTTCCTTGAAATGAATCACGAAAGGAACTAATATCCTAAAAGCTACGAAAATTTTTCTCTGCATCATTTATCAGGAACTATTTTGTGTCAAATCTATCAGTTATGAAAATGTCATAAGTGTTATCTGGAACATTGTGAATTTCATCTGAGTAAGCGAGTTGAATCATGAACAGTTTTAACATTTTCTTGAGATAGAAAGATATGCTAATCATGGGTGCGTTGTCTACTTCTCAAATGTCTGACACTTAAACATTTCAAAAGTGCTCACGAGGATTTTTGAATTGAAAGATGCAATCTAAGAGTTCATGACAGCAAACGGAAAGCCAAACTGAATACCGGAGTTCGACGATTTGAAGTATAGTTGCCCAACTTTATGTGTGTGTCTTCCATATGGACATTTATTCTCATTTGAAATAGTAAAATTTGGAATTTCAGTCAAAATATCAACTAGTGCATGTTCTGTTTAAAGCTTTGAAGATTAAATCAGAACTTTTAGAGTGTAGCTTAAGACTAGAAGTTAATTACCTTAATTTCCTGCGTATAATCCTAGACGGCGCATAATCTGTATGCGTAATTTCCAGAGACAGAAAAAGAAATACTTTGTAAAATTTGCTGTTCTGTATATAATCCGCAGATAAAATTGGCATGTTCAATTGTTTGTTTCCTCATATATCTATGCAACAGTAGTTAAAATGATGAAATTTACCTTGTATTTGAATTAGTGACACCATGGTGATGTCAAATTATTGCTACTTCAAAAAGATCGAATTAAAAAGAAAAACTATTTTATTTTGTATCAGTACAATGTTTTATATACTCTATAACAAGAAAATCGACGCACCAAGAAGGAGTTGTCCGATTGTAATGAAATTTCGTATGCAAAGACATTTTGAGCGAACATGCAAATGAATAAAATTTGCTGTCCAATGAATAAATAGTGGAAGCTCTAGCGCATCGGAATTGCGCATTCAGCAGGTGTATATAAGGAGCGAGTCTGAATCTGTGGTCACGTGATCAAAATTTCTGTTGCATTTCGACTGCGGATATCTTACGTCTTTGGTAGTCATTTTTGGCACACTGACAGCACAGCGGTACGTAGACAACATTCTACGACCGGTTGTGTTACCGTTCCTTTCGCGACACCCCGTACTTAATTTTCAACAAGATAATGACTCCAACAGCTAAAGCTGGTTTCAATCTTTTTGGGACACCCTGTATAGAGAAATTTATCTGCTGCCCACATCAGATTTTTTGCACTTTAGTTCGTAAAATAACAGTACTTACAGTATTATGACTAATCATTTTAAATGTATCTTATTGGACTTTTGTTCGAGAGGTATTATGTATATAGACAGACATAAATACATTAGAAAGATATCTGATTTGTATTCAGGGACACCTCAAAACGTAAAGTTATAAAGTTATCAAACGTTATTTCCTACCTTACTTTCAACATTTTTGCAATTTACAGTGCCCACTTATCTCCAACAGGTAAGGAATTAAAGCGCGTTTCAAACTTTTTGAGACACCCCGTATAGTCATAAATAACAAGCATTTCTTTTCGCTGAAAGATTATTATATTCTTTCTCTAGAATATATTCTACACGATACCAGATAATTCCAGAGCTAAAAAGGACTTTTTTACGCGAAGAATAGGCTTTTATGTAGGAAATAGTACTTCTACAAATCTAATATTGGTAGACTGTGGGACAAGAGATATGAATGGAAACTTCTCAAAGTTTGACCACTGAGATAAATGCAGATAATATAAGTTTTAGTCTAGTCTATAATATTGCTTTCTTACTTTTTGTATATATGTTACCGGCAATTTATGAAATGCCGGCATTCTATAGAATACATAGGCATTTTAAAGAATACCGGCTATTTTTAGGCAAAGTATGAAATATGAGAATTATTATAAACTTTCCCTAGGCTTTGTATATAATACCTAGGCATTCTATAGAATGACAAATGCTATTTAGGCAAAGTATGAAAAAAGGAATGAATCGGAGATATATTTCATACTTTGCGGGTTTGTCATTTGGCATTCTATAGAATGCCTAGGAAATGTGTGAATTGTTAATCGTTTCATAGATTGCTAACCAGTTTTCGGTATTCTATATAATGCCTAGATATTCTATAGAATGCCGGCTTTTATACATCGCCGGTAACATATACATTGTATAATATACATGGAAAGTATTGTGACGGGGTAAAAAATTCGAATTAGTGTGTTTGACGGAAGAGCAAGTTTTAAGCATACTTGAACTTTAATCGAACGTTTTTGAAGTGATGGCTCTCTTTGTGTGTATGCATGTTAGTGTATATGTATGTATGTAGTGTGTATGTATGTACGTTACTGGTGTGTGTATTACATTTTGCAATGTATTTTATTGTGATATTTTGCAGATTATTCAACCAAATTATCCCAAATTTGAAATAAATATAGATTTTTACATCAGTGAGATTAAGAAAAACTTGAGCAACGTATCATAGCGCAATTAACATAAAAATGTAGCATACGGCTATTTCGAGGATACAATGGATTCTTTTCGTCAGTGCAAGAGAAGCAACAAACACGAAGTCCAAAAGAGGAATGGGAGCGAATAGAAGAAGCAGGGGGCATTATATACCCCAGACCTGGATTAAGAGAGAGCAAATCAGAGAGCAGCATGAAGAACAGCCCAACCAATCTGAAACGACAAGAAACACACAAGATTGGCGTGTTGAAGATCCAGACCATCCGACTCGTCCGGAGACTTGAGCAACTATTTGGGCGGCCGTACAAGATTGGCATGTGCCAAAACACAACAGAATATCCCAACAGAATATCCCACAACAGAATATCCCCGGTCATGTCAGAACAAGAATTAATGAGACCCAACAAGACGAAGAAAAGGTTAAAACGACACATAAGAACCCCAAAGGAATAGAATGAAGACGGGAAGGGGAGTTATAGGGCATTATTGCCATCTTGAAGAAGGGTACGGTCCCTGTGAATGCCTCTCCCACTGGGTTCCGGTCTAAATTGTGTGGCACTTCTGGGCCATTAAAACCTTACCTCTTCAGTAGGTCGGACGGTTTGAGTCGAAGAAGAAGAAGAAGGTCTTGGGTATATGATCTCCCTACTTCCTTCTTTTGCGCCCATTCCTTTTTTGGATTTCGGGTATGTTGCTCGCTTGCACTGATGAAGGGGATACATCGTATCCTCGAAACAGCTGTATGCTGCATTATTGTGTTATTTGGGCTTTTATACGTTGCACGAGTTTTTCTTATCTTTTGCACAAAGTGTATTGTACTTATTGATAAGTGAGATGGCTTAGGAGCACTTTTTATGGACTTAGTTAAGAAAACAAGGAAAATCGAGTACCGAAAGACAGTAGTTTTATGTCACGGGAATGTTACTCCATAATTTACATTCAAGTCGCATTTAGCAATATTTGCGTTCAAAATGATGTATATGTTACGGGTAAAGTGGGAAAAGCAGGCATTGTATAAATTGCCTAGGCATTCTATAGAATGCGTGACGTATTTAGGCAAAGTATGAAATGTCTGTTTTATTTTAATATTTTACCTAGGAATTATCTAGAATACTTAGGCATGATATAGAATAACAAATACTATATCAGCAAAGTGTGTAACATGCTTTTTGAACAGATGCATGTGAAAATGTAAGAAGTACAGAGTGTAAGTAACGGGATTTTTCTATAGAAAGGGAAACATACCAGTGCTGAACTACTTGTTGCTACAAGGTACGCTGGAATGGCATTTTGAATTGCACTTAATTGACTTTTACATACACTTAATGTCTGCACTTGATATTGCAAGTACACCTCACGAACTCTTGGTCACTACTCGTGAGCTGAGAGGAAGCGGCTGACCGAAGAGCTATTTCGTGGTCAGCAACGTCTCCAATTCTCAGTAAGTCCTTGCTGCATAAAGTGAATTGTGATCTGGCGTAGAGTTGGTTTAAAATTTCTTCGGCACTTCTAAGTCGGTGAAAACCATCGCCTATTACACTCATAACAACCGCCAGTAGATTTCGCGTATTACCCAGTCCCCTGCTGACATCTGGGTTAGGGACTCACACAGTAGCCCCCAAAGGTGCAGGAGGAAATTTTTTGTCTGAATCCAGTTTCATTCTTTGTCCTGTATTTCCAGATTCAATTTAGATCGAATTTTACTTTAGACAGCATTCTCAATATTGAAGCAAAACGTACACAAATTATTGACAGCATAATCTTCTATTTCTTCGCTTCCAATATTTTATGCTTTGACTTTTTGCATTCTATAGAATGCTTAGGAAATGTGTGAAAATCTAAGTGCTTTATACTTCGACGTTCCATTTCCGGCATTACATAGAATGCCTAGGCATTCTATATAATGTCTAATATCAAACTTTGCCGGTAACATATACAGGGTGTCCCAAAAAGATTGAATCGCGCATTAATTCTTTACCTATTGGAGATAAGTGGACAAGTAAATTGCAAAAATGTTGAAAGTAAGGTTGGAAATAAGACTACGTTAATGAAATAGTCCTCCCATTAATTTTCAAAAAGTTACACTTTTTAAATTTTTATACGATCCCCCTTAGACAAATTTGGTCAATCAGAAAATTTTTATTTTTAATGCAACAAGACCACTAAAAAAAACCGCATATCTGTATCTATAAAATTGAGCGAGTTATATTTACTTGAAAATTGAACATTGTGAATTAGGAACCATATATCAAATTAGAAATGTAAATTTGTGACATATCACAAAAATGATAAAACTGGATAACACATAGTAAACCCAACCGCGTAGTGAGTATCACTGCTTTATATGATCTCTGTCTGTGTAATGCTTTATTTAGATGCATTTGTGATAAAAAATTTTGACACATATTAGCGTATTTTTGATCTAAACAATTTCCATCGCTAATTTGTTTATGATCCCTATTTTCACTGATGAAACAGCCTTTCACATGGTACGGAAAACTGGCATAAGTCAGATTTTTTCCTTTACCATAATTCATTTGTTTTTAAAGATACAGATATGCGGTTTTAATGATCTTAATCTGCGGTTTTAATGATAATTAATGGGAGGACTATTTCATTAACGTAGTCTTATTTCCTACCTTCCTTTCAACATTTTTGCAATTTACATTGCCAACTTATCTCCAACAGGTAAAGATTTAAAGCGCGTTTCAATCTTTTTGGGACACCCTGCATATACACACACGGACAACTAAAGTTGCGCACCAAGAAAGAAGCATAGGATGGACTTAAAATTTTCATTGATGGATGGATACAGATGAATGATATACATGACCACAAAAACAGCGCAGCAGAATACGTACAGAGGGAGCTGTGGTACACAGACAGTCATCCTCAATAGCGCATCGCACAGCCTCGTGCTGCGATACAAGCAGCAATACGGTCCGGCATGGTGTCGAACAGACGCCTGATGTTGTTCTGCGACAAACGAGTCCACAGCTGTTGGAAGTTCCATTCCAAATCCGAAGATTGCGGCTGCGGCAACAAGGCAGCTGGCGTTTCAACTGGTCCCACACATGCTCGATAGCAGGCAGGTCTGGGGAGCGGGCAGGCCATGGAAGTGTCTGGACATGACTCAGGCAGGCCTGGGCGACCGGAGCCGTTTGCGGCCGGGCATTATCCTGCTGGAATTGCGCACCTGGAATCCCAGCAACGAATGAGAGCATATGGAGCCGTAGAATCTTATCCACGTACCGTTGGTCCGTCAATGTTCCAGGTACCACTATTAGTGCAGATTGGCTGTCATAAGCTATGGCTCTCCAGACCATGACGCCGGCACCACTGCAACCGGGGTCGTGATGTTCCCGTGTTAGCAGCAGCACCCGTAAGGGACGCTGGGATCGCAGATTCGCTTCCTTCAGATGTCTAGATATGGTTCGTAGGCACACATGAGTCTCTACGAGTGACTGTATTGCAGATCGGGTCGCCGTGGGTTCTATACGTGCCTGCCTCACGATCATTCGATCCTCTCTACTCGTGGTATGCCTGGGCCGTCCAGAGCCGGTCCTCCGTGTCTGGGTGGCGTCCCGTGACCAGTGCTCCCAACACCGTCGGACGGTATAGTTAGAGCGATCCACGTGAGGGGCTATCCGGCGCCCTGACCACCCTGCGGTTTTCAGCCCGATGATCAAGTCTCTCTCAAAGTCCGTCAATTGCGTATATTGGCGTTTCTGGTGTCTACCCACCATTCTTTTCACTCCGTACTCGTGATTGCGTCGACCGAAGCTTCTCGCATTGATGGAGCGGCCAAGGTTATTATATCTGGAGCGGCGACGACACGCTGGTTTATAAGGTCGCTGGCTCATGCTTGCAGCGCCACTCACGGGTATACGGTTATGCGCAATCACATGAGACTGGGATCATTTGCATACCACCCCGCCCTTTATCTAGTTTCATTATTATTTCTCTGTTGTATTGTGTTTTCTTCTTGGTGCGCAGCTTTCATTATCCGTGAGTATATATATATAGCTGCCACAGAATAAGTTGTAGCAGCTACTTTGATTAATGACTGCTTCAAACGTATGCACGACATTAAATGAAATTGTTTTATTTATTATTTTTATTTTTTAACTCTTTGCGGTAGATAAAGTATCTGTCTTTTTTTATAAAAAAATTATTTAGCTAAACTAATTTTTAGGAGTTGTACTCTGTGCTCAACATCTGCGTTCTAGCGCCCTTTAATGCTTAGTATTTGTTGTTAACTTACTTCCAAATATCTGGAGTCTGCCTTTCGACCCTCCCATGAGGGAGGGGGGCGGTCACCACTCAGTGGGAGGGCCGGGACCTTCAAAATATATTTTTAGGGAGGAGAAGATTATGAAAAATTCACACACACAATAAAAAAGAAAATTATATATGGAGTTGTGGCCCGTGATGAATATGTATAGGTTGTTCGCAATATTTAAGAACAATATTTTCGATTATCATGCTTCACTTAACTTTCTGATACAATCAAATGCCATTGAATTTAGTCCTATTTCTCTCACAAGATATACTTGTCATTATCATTAATGAAGGTTACATAAAACATGTTACATTATTTAACAGATTCTTTCCTATTAGCCCTCCTGCAGCTCTTGCACTTCTAATATTCCTTGACACATGCGGACCACGCACTTCTCTCTATCACTGTTATTAATTATTACAGACCTCCTAATGAAACATAGTACATACTATAACCACCCTCGAACAATACGTAACTGAATTACGACCCCTTAGTATCCCTAGCAAAACGCAACTGTTTTCTCTTACGAACAGTGAAACTCACAATACTTATATTAAATCAAGAATATTAAATTAATAATACTCACGAAGGGGGTACTACTAAAAGGGATAATCAAAGGAATTAATCTTAACATTCGGAAGTATTGAATTTTTGTCAATTTGGTGACATTTTCTAAAAGGCACCAAAGCTTTAAGGGTAGGTCAGGCATACAAAAACAAACTCTTTTTGTATAGTAACATGTGGCTGCAAACGCAACCGTGGGATGCTACAGATTCAGGAAGAGAAGCAAAAAGGAAGAAATGCAGATAATACACAGGTTTATTAGACATAATAATTACGAGTATCAATTACAATTGTTTATCATAGCATTAAAGCAGGCGTTCAAAGGTCTTGTTTGTGTTTAAATGCGTTGCTTATGAATTCCTCAATCCTTCAATTCTATTTTGTCCAATTCAACAATGTTTTGGATAACGGTTTTCTTTTTTAAATGGTTGAATCTCTGTCACAGAATGAATATAAACTCCGTAAATGCAGCAATAAATATATAAATAATAATAATAACACAAAATAGTAATTATTATTTTTGTATTTAATACTGTATTTACGAAGTTTTTATTGTGTTTAATTGCAGCAGATTTTGAGCGATTATTTGAATACATCGCTGTCGCTGGCTGATTCATGTTTATTGTAATAACGACCGTTTTGACGGAAGCTTCAAGTGTAGGTGACCTAGGAGGCTGAATCTTTGTATACATATAGTATCGATCCTGAGACCAAACCTAACGAAGCTTTATTTTCGATTTCTTCCCCGGGATGGATAAAATGGGGTATGAAAAAGTTTTCCAGATCCTATAGAACCCTCCCTCCCCGGTGACCTTAAAGACTGAAACTTTGCATATTTATAGTATCGACCACGAAACAGTGGCTAACGGATACAGATTTTCGAATTCGAAGACTGTTTCCGACGCTAAGCGCCATATATTTTTAAACAAAATAAAACTTACTAAAATAAATTTGCAACTTTATTTTCAAAAGTGTTAGTTTCCCTTCATTTGACAGACTTAAATACTAGGGGCGCGACAGCTCAGTGGTTAGCACGCGGGAATTGCACTCGGCCGGCCCGGGTTCGATTCCCGCCACTGCTAAAACTGCCGCCGTGTTCACGCGAAGTACAATCATGTTAAATAAGTGGGTCCGTAAGTCCTTCCGAAAGGTTGGTGATAGGGGAAGGAGAGTATGGTCCCTGTGGATGTCTACCCTACTGGGTTTCGGTCTAAATTGGGTGGCACTTCCCGGCCGTTCAAACAGATACCTTATACCTTACTGGTAGGTCGGACTGAGTGGGTCCAAGAAGAAGAAGACTTGAATACTAGTGTTTCGAATATGATTTGAATGAAGTTCATGGATAAATTCTAGACAGCAATTCCTTGTTGAAAGGAGATGCATGGTGATTATTGTCTTATTTTGGCGTTAAATGACAATGTGAGAAATATTTTCATTGGTTAGATTAAATTATCAATTAAAAATATATTTTAGGTACAGCTGTGGCTATGAAGGTCCAGATGGAGATCGGATACATGGGGGATATTGATACGAAAAAAATGGTGAGTTATTACTTTAATATTGAGTCTAAGTATCAAGTGTATAATGAGTCTAAGTTTCAAGTGTATATTGTGTGGTGCAGCATTGTCTCTCTGCGGCGCGAACAAGAGGAATACTTGTTGTAATTGAGTAATAAGGTGATCTATGTTGTTAATAAATGATTTATTGTTAAAGTTAAAATAGTGCAATTAATGAAGTAGTATTATGTTAATTAATATTCCTTTACAGAACTCGCACTGAAGAAAATAATGGTGGATTTTAATAGCGGCAAACAACGCAATGTTTAATTTAATGAGTTCCACGAATACGAATTTACGGTCATGTCAATTATGTAGAATTTAATAATTTAAAATCCCAGCGTTAAGTTTTTTTATTTTACTGCGCCACATATTGAGTCTAAGTGTCAAGTGTATAATGAGTCTAAGTTTCAAGCGTATATTGAGTCTAAGTGTCAAGTGTATATTGAGTCTAAATGTCAAGTGTACATTAAGTCTGTCTGTTGAGGCTAAGTGCGAAGTGTATATTGAGTCGTCTGTCTGTTGAGGCTAAGTGCGAAGTGTATATTGAGTCTAAGTGTCAAGTGTAAACTGAGTCTAAATGTCTATTGAGTCTAAGTGTCAAGTGTATATTGAGTCTAAATGTCAGTGTATATTGAGTCTAAATGTCTATTGAGTCTAAGTGTTAAGTGTATATTGAGTCTAAATGTCTATTGAGTCTAAGTGTTAAGTGTATATTGAGTCTAAATGTTAAGTGTATAATAAGTCTAAATGTCTATTGAGTCTAAGTGTCAAATGTATATTGAGTCTAAATGTCTATTGAGTCTATGTGTCAAGTGTATATTATTTGCTGGACCAGGCATCCGAAATATGTGCGATCATATTCTCAAGGATGCAACAGAACAGCGTTTTATTTTATTAGAGCTCCTTCTCTGCAGTGCAAAACCGTTGGCTGTACTAGAAGAATTTGATAAGTAGCAGTGCCAGTCTTAACTGCGCAAATTAAACAAATCACGCTAATGATTACATTTTCGATACATTCATTTTCGATACATATATTTCCGTGTTACCTTAGTTAAAGACAATTCGTCGAGGCTGAACTTTATTAATAGCAGACCCGATCCAGTGGTGCTGTTTGCTTCACTATTAGCAGGATTTTGAAATTTGAATACAGTTATCTAAGTTTAAATTCTGTATTTAATTCGATATTAATGAATAGTGACAAACTTTTTTCCGGATCACGTACGTTTTCAAGCAAATTTAAGTCACCCGAATTCTAAGTATGCATACATATATCTATGCATACAAGCATGTACATTATGTATATATTAGTATTCATATGTAAGCATGTATATACAATATTTACTTTATAGAGAACTTGCCAGAAAATTTTAAATTCTGTGAGTGCTCATGAGTGGTAAAATATTGGCGTGGTGACTCCTGCATTAGAGTGTTGACTGACCAGTTCGAAGATCTGTGGTTCGACTCCCGGTTGGGAGAGTGGGTTCTTTATAAAGACACCCTAACATTCTAACCCAGCAGGTGTAATGCAGAAATCATGGAGGTTTGTGAAGGCCCAGTTTCGAATTATCAGAGGATTCTATTAATTAGAGTGCCAGTTTCAAAATCATGAGTTTTACCACCACACAAAATGCTAGTCTGTAAAAAAAAAAAGAGGTCGTTCAGATCGATAATTTATGTCGATCTAACATCTGAAGGAGGATAGTTTAGGGCTCACTTCGATGAAAAGTGGGAATTCCGTCCTGGTAGCTCAATGGTTGACCAGTTTGAAAAGCGTCGGTTGGTCAGTTCAAACATCTATCGCTCGATCCCTTGTTGGAGCAGTAAGCACTTTACACAGCTCATTATCATTTAGATGTAAAGATCAATCAAAATATTTTGGTGATCGCGTTAAGAATAAATGCTCTTTTGATTAAAGATTCGATTAAACAATGATATAGGGAAAAATCAACGATGTGAACATCAAAGTTAAGTTTGTAAAGGAGATAGAAAGATAAACATGGTATCCTCCAAGAAATATGGAATCCAGAAGTAGGAATATGCCAATTGTAGAGGTTTTCAAGGACTCAAGCCTGGTGCAAAGACCGTGGCCTGGCCCATTGATCCGAGACGGGGCACGCCGTACAGGTTTGGCCTCAATTCTCTTAAATAGTTACAGACATGAATCGGGTCAGGATCCGGCTGTGTTTGGAAATCTTCTAACCAGGTTGGGTTGGACTGGGTGTTTGGTCTTTTAGCTTGCTGGATTTGGACTTTAGCATAGTCGACCCTGGCTGGGATAAAAGTTTAAAATTTCGATCCGCGCCGAACTTTAGTCCGTATGGATAAGATATGAGGATATGCTAGAATGCAAATTCTCGAACCAAAAGATTCCATGAATTTATTAAAATATATGTTTCTTAATATTCATGTTTCATAAATAACTGCCTTTTACTGAATCCCTTGATAAAACATTGAGTAGTGTTAAATTAGGGTCTGTGTTACATTCCAAATAATACAGTAATGTAGATAATATATATAAATATATAAAAATTATCAAAATGTATTAAAACTGTGCTTTTCGAAATAAATTAAAACCTCAAGTTTTAAAATAAAATCACTCAAAAGGATTCTAACGTGTTTTGTTCAAATCGTTATATTTTGTTCTATCGAAGAATATTACATGGAAAATTCTTCCTTGTTCCCGATTCTTGAAAAATACTGTAATTGCTCTTGTTTTCAACTTAGTACTCACATCCGTTTTAGGAAATTTGTCTTAAAAGAGAACAGCATTGAGGAATCATTATGATATGCAAATGACCTTAGTGAATAACTCCGAAAATGAAGAATATGAAGAGCAGAGTTTTTGTTATTAATTGAAACATTTAAACTTTTTTGGAAAAAGGTAATGTGGGTATCTATTAATCCAAAACGTTCTTTATGTATCTCTATATCTTCAGTAACAAGATTCAGCTGGAACCAGTTCCATTAAAGTAACAGTATAATTTTAGGTGTTCCATAAAATAAGGCCCATATATAGTGCTAATCTTGTGTCTAGTATGAACTTTCCATATTTTCATATAAATAATTATAATGAATCTAGTTCTTTTTTCTTTCCTACTTGTAGACATTTGAGATTATGGCCACATTTCGCCAGTGGTGGTACGATGAACGGCTGGTGTACAACATGTCAATGGGCTCCAAGGTTGTTGGGCTGAAGTCCCTCAGAGATCTTATCTGGACGCCCACGTTGTTTTTCATCAACGAGAAAGATAGTAAACTCGTGGTCAGCACCAGGGACAATGTCTACGTGCAGATAGATCCCGATGGGAACGTATACTATGCTCTCAGGTAAATAGGTCTTATGCAGGTAACTAAACCACTGATTGTTTGAACCCATTGAAGTTTGTTAACCCCTTGATAGTTTGTATGCATTATAAATTTTATTTCATTGTTGTTGTTGTTGTTGTTGTCGTGTGACCAGTGCAATAACTGGGGAGAGCAAAGCTAAATGGGTCCAAAAGCGTGGAGCACTGCGCAGGCCACATCTACAGCTTTGTCCGTATAAAGGGTCTCCCTGGAACAGAGTTCAAGTCGAGCTTGAAGAGAGCTGCAATGATGGAAGGGAAGTTAAAGAGGTGCTCGGGATCAAGCTGCATACCCGGACAGTGCCTGCATTCAGGGTATGATCTTGACCCATCTGGCAAAATCTTCATGCTTCTGAGGTGCATCGTCCTCAGTCTGGCAATTGTTGTTGTTACTTCTCTGTCGTAGTTAAGCTCGGGAAGGGATGATTTTCGTCGGGTGTTAGCGCAGAGCCTTTGTTTTGAAACGGCATTGGCGTCGGAAGATGTTGCAATCAGGGGGGCTGGTTCGATGGTCCTCGCCTCCTTGGCCAGAGAGTCAACCTCTTCGTTCTCCTTGATGTCGACGTGTGCCGGGATCCATTGAAGGGTGCATTCTTTGCCTCTATTAAGGACAGGAGGGTATTGATCTTTTGGGCTAGGTTTGTTTTTCCTTTTTGAAGGGCCTGGAGAGTAGATTTGCAATCAGTGAAGATTACTATGCCGTCGGAGGGGTTGAGTGTTGTCCAAGTGAGGTAAATGCTCAGAGCCTCCCTGATTGCGACGAGTTCGCTTGTGAAGTTTTTTATTTCATTATTTTCCTAAATTTTAACCTGCTTAAGGAACTGAAAAAAAATGGCTGAAAAGTACGATAGCGATGTATGGATACAATATAAGCTGTTAATTCGCTAATGGAAAAAGTTTTTAATCTTTAAAAAAAAAATCATTTATTGGTAAAAGCAAGTGTCCTAGCTAAATCTTTGAGTTGTATATAACAATCTACTAAAGAAGTTGGAGAGTTTTTTGCTATATAAGTCTTCCCCCGATGATGATAGCATCGCTTTTATTTCAGCTACGGTAGACGGGTCAAATTGGTAACAGATAGCTTCTTTCAAATTTGTGAAAACTGGTGTTACACAAGGATCTTTTTCAGATTAGTATTTTTTGTACTATACATAAAAAATTGTCCTGATTACATTCTTGAAGTTGTTACTCTTTTTGCAGAGAACTCTACTCATTTGGATTGAATCAAAGATTATTGAAGTCTAGAATTGAAACTTATCTCGTTCTGGCAGAATAGTGGTTCTAAATTAACAAACTGAAAATAAACGGCGAGAAAATAGCCATACAGACATACGCAAAATATCATCTATTTTTGAATCGAAAGCGGAAAGATGAGAACAACTTGAAGCCTTGATACTTTGATTTACAGCTCATGGCGAAATTAGACAAATCATTAAAAAAGGGTGTTATTAAGGATTAGCCTTCTGATGAGGAGTCTTAACCCGCACACTTTCTCAGAAACCTTACAAATTAATTGTTTTGCTTATTCTACTCTAGCTAAGGTGTAATATCTATGGGAGAAATTTAAGCAGTGAGAAATAAATGTTTATAGAAACGTGTAGTAAGGTTAATATTGGTATAGGCAACAGAACTGATTGTGCAAAATATTTGTCGGATTTAGAATTATGAAATTACCATCTGCATTTATTTTTTCAGGAGGTGCCAAAGCACCCTTCAGGAAAATTGTTAATGTAATTAGAAGTCATTTCTTACAGAACATTTTACTACCATTACAAGTGATTAGGGTTTGAACGCAATTTCGACAAAATCAATAAATTTTCGCAATGTTTAAATAATATGATCACAAAAAATCTGATGTAAGTATCATGCAATATAAGAGAAAAAAAAGAAAAATTTTGGAATTAGAACATTTAGCCACAATTGTGTAACATCTCCCTCGTGTATATTCATAGAAACAATTTAAACTTATTACCAACTAGAAAACATAGTATTATTGCATTTTGTATGTTTATGAATGTCTAATTTGTTACTTTGGTTGTTCTGCCTCCAGGAGCGCAGGATGTTATCAAAGGGGTAACATTTTAAACGTGGTGCACACTAGTTTTTGAAAAGAATTGAATACTAATTTTTAAAAGTGATATACACACTAATTTTTTAAATGTGATGTTCATGCCATCTATTTATATTTACTTTGTATCAATACATATAATCGCCCAAAAATGCTCGAACTTCCACTCAGGTGGTATGGTTTACTGCACGTCGAAGTTTTCATAGATTTCCTATCATGTAACGTTAAAAAGTCTCAATTTTTAATCATTGGATTCACTGTGAAATTTTTAATCATTTGATTTACTTTCAAATTTTAATCATTTGATTCACTGTCAAATTTTTAATCAATTTACTAATCAAATCACTATAACTTTTTCAAAATTATTTTCAAATTCTCCAAATAAAATATTGTGGAAGTGCACTAGCTTGCACCTCACTGCCAGCCCTCCCTGTCCTTTTTATCCTGTAGAAGGTTCGTTTTACCTTCAAGATCAAAAGAAATAAATCAGTTGATACCCTTCCATTTTTGCCGATGAACGTTTAATCCACAGTGAATTTTTAACTGCAGATTTATCAAAGAATTAGAATAAATGGCTTGTGATTTGGGATTGTTCATAAAACATTATCATAGAAGATACCGTGTAATCACTTACCGTAGGAAAATTAGGCAAATGCTGGAGACCTGCGATTTTTAATGTGCTCATTTCTCTAATACCACCAATATTTCGGATACCTCTTGAAATAGTTGTTTTTCCTCGTCCAACAGATGCTTCTCTATGTATCTGTATGTGCACAAAAACATTAAGCAAGTACTTTTATGAATTACTTACGAATGTTTTGGGTACTCGAAAGATAAGGGTAGTGTTGTATCGTAGGATTCTATTAATACTCCATCCTCCTTTTATTCAGAAAACAATCAAAGAACATACAAATATGGTGATAAAATAGAATTTTTGAAAAACAAAAGCAAAAAGGAAACCACTGGAGTTTTAAGTGACGGTTACAATCAATTGAATACAATCAATTGATTGACTATGTAACCAGGTTATACTTAATTTATTAACTATTAAAATAATAAAAAAAGTTATGTAAAAAGTAGAGTACTGAGAAGTTCCATGAAGTAGATGGTGGTGGTGGTGGTGGTGGTGCGTGTGTGTGTGGGTGTAGGGGGTTATAAGCAGATTTCTTATTGAAAGTTTTAATTTTTAGAAGGGAATTTCTGTTAAGGAATATTTTAGGAGTTATATGATTTTTTTTTTGTGATGAAAGAATTCTGTATAATGCCCAAGATATGTACAATTTATCTTTCTAGGACAGAAAGAATCTATATTTGTATCTGTGCTCCGTGGAGCCCCAAGGACTCCGCAGAAGCATAGAAAACTAAATGGCCCTACCAAAAGTACACATATTAAAAGTGACAGAGGCTCTGTAGTCAAATTATTTCTAAAACAGGACTCCGACGGACAAAACGTGTGGAAAAGCGGCGGGACAGTCCAGTGGTTAGAGTACGGGTGTTGCACTCGAGCGACCCGAGTTTGATTCCCGGTGCTGCCCAAACTGTCCCTGTGGTCACGCAGAGTACGGACACTTTGAATATGTGGATCCATAAATCCTTCTTAGAAATTGGTGGTAGGAAAAGGAAGGTGTAGTCCTTGTGGATGTCGCCCCCACTAGGTTCCGGTCTAAATTGGGTGTTACCATCTCGGCCGTTCAAACCTTACATCTTCGGGCAGGTCGGATGGTCTGGGTTGAAAAAGCAAAAGTGTGGGAATCACAGATCTAGATAAAATTAAGAAAAAATAACTATTTTAATCAAATTGCAAAATTTTATATTTTAATCTTGTAACATAACATCCCTGAAATTTGTATTCTTTGGGATACCTGAATGACAATAATAAAATAAAAATTAATGGGATAAATATTATATTTCACCATAAATTAGGTTCAGATTGTAGGATAAATTCAACTTTCTGAAATTTATTAACGAATAATATATTGTACTACGTGGCTAAAAAGCAAAGTTTCCATGTATAACAACTCCTGTTTTATTCAGTTGTCAAATTTTTGTTATTATCATTTATAATTCACCCAGGTGGTATATATCTGAAACAAAAATCGTTACTCCCGTTCATCATGTTCTTAATCGTTTAGCTCATAAAATTTATGTTAGCACTTAGAGAATGATTAGACAAATTATTTCGACCAGGTTTTATTTGTCGAAACGGTAATGTTTAGAAACAGTTTTAAAAAACATGTTTTTAATGTAAATAGTCTATGATTAGGGTATCGCCAGCTGAAATCTGAGCGTTACAAAAATTTAAAGACTTTAGATACGAAGAGCAAACTAAAATTAATATATCAAATAGGTAGAGTAGATATAGAATGCTTTGCGGACTAGAAACTGTTTAAAAAATCGATTTTTTCCCATCTGCGTAAAGAAAGAAAAAAAAAAGACACGTCGTATATACATGTTTATCACGCATAACATTCTTATTTCAAGATTTAAAATTAGTTCAATATACAGCTAAACGTTTCAAATTGTACAAGTGTAAATTTTCTGATCTACAGATAAAATACTAAAATTTATCTTACTTGTAGACGTGAATGATTGATTTACATGTAAGAGAAATAGTTCGCAGGATCGTCAATAGATGACGCTTATAAACAAGTTTACGGAAAGACGACGCCATCTATTGCTCATCCTACGAACTATTACTCTTTGTAGCAAATTAAACTTTACTCCTTTTTCGAATGGGAGTTCGAATCTTTTAAACCTTCATATTCTCTCGTTCTCTTCTTTTCCTGATCGACTTTTTTTTCTAATTGAACAGAAGTGCACCTGTTACTTTTCATATTTAGGTTGGGATTCCTAAAAGCTTTTTCAGAATTATTTGTTCATTACCAAACTGAAAAGAAACTAAACTCCCAAACTAAAAAAAAAACAAAAATGTTATGTTGTTGAAGCCCCCCCCCCCCTTCCCAAATATCCTACTATATTACATTTGTATATATATGCTTTATTTTTTGACTGATTTTTACACCCTCTCCCCCAGAGAGTTTTTATCAGTTAATTTTCATTGGACCTGAGAGTTTACATTTGCATGCCAGTTTTCAAGGTTGTTAAATGAACAGCCTAGATATAAAATATGGCGTGGGGGATAACAGACTAATACATGCTGTTTAGTAAACAGGGTACCTGTTTTTTAATTTCGAAACTCCTAAAATGAAAGGTTGATAATTATTTCCAGATTTTGGAATGCAATCGATTTTCCCTGGAAAAAATCCTGCATACGCCCATGACTTCTTCGAACTTTGATCCTCAGAGTAATAAATATAAATTTCAATTTTTATTTTGAATATGAATATATTAAGAGCAAATTTAATGACTTGTACATTAATATATATTTATAAAACTTCATATTTTTCAGGTTACAGTTGGTTTTATCTTGTCCAATGAATTTAAAGCATTATCCATTTGATAAACAATCCTGCCGAATTCGTGTGAGTAGCTGTAAGTATTCAATTACGTCTATTTTCGCAGTTTGTAAACATGGCTTTCCGCGATCTCATAATATCACAGCTTACATAACGATTTGTATTGCATTTTGGCCAATAGATGGCGATACCCACCAAGTAAAAGTTATATCGTCTGCAAATTTAGAAAAGTTAGAATGTCTTCCTCCGATTACACAAGTTTAAATCATTTAAACATAACAAAATATTTTTGAATTTTAATTCTATAAATAAAAGAAAAATGTGTGTTAAATTAAAACATGTGCCATTTTTATTCAATTACTTAAAGCAAAATCGTGAATGTTTATTTTTATTTCTCAGAAAGCAGTTAAAAGTATTAGGAAATACCGCAATAAAACTGTTTATTTTTGCATTAAAACTAAATTAAAAGAATAAATATATTTATTTTATATTTTATTTTTCTCTTTTCCAGTAAAGTTTTACCATTACAATTTTTCCCGTACAATTTCCAGTACAATTCATAAAATATTAAAAATTAGTTCTCGATTATTTAAAAATTATTGTATAATGTTTCAAATAAAATTTTAACTGGATTCAAATAGCTATCTAGAAATTTTTGTTGCAGATTTTTTTTTGTGTGTTTCTTTTCAAAATATTAGAATATTAAAATATATTCGAGTCGAGTGAATGTGTTACAAACAAAATTCGGAAATATATATTCCGGATTTATTTATCATTTAGAGACATAGCGAAATACCTACTTGATAGTGCCAGAGTTTAATCTCGGGACCAAAGCATGGTAGGTGAGTATTACAGCCATCGGCGCCCATAGAACATTTACAGAGACGAAGGGGCAGATTTAAGGATGAGACGATCAACAGTGATTAGCTTGATGCCCGCTTTTATAAACTTCAACGACCTACCACCCTGTGACGTGAGGTACAGCAATTCTCAGCTCGGAAAGAGGGCAGATAATTCGTTGAAAACGAAGTCTGATTTGGAACTTTCAGTATCGCTGACATGACATAAATTTTGGGCCCCTATGCAGCAAATGCGCTCCTCCTTGCTTTCCCGATTTTATAAATTATTGACTTTTTATTTCGTAAACTCTTTATGCGGTTCGGGCTCTTATGTAATGCAAACATTTGCCCTCATTTCTCGACTTTCATCAGATTCGTTTAAAGTTTTTGAGAGTTACTCCAAAGTCTTGCAGCCAGACATACTGGTATCACTGAAACAGTATTTTAATCGCATCCTTTACGGCTGCTCAAAATGAGTAGACATGGGTGTATTTAGGGGGGGGGGGGGGGGGAGAGTCAGGTGGGTGCCATGCCAAAGTCCTCCCCTCTGGAAAAATTTTAATTTAATTAAAAGCCAACATGAGAAAAAAAAATAAAAAAATTGCTTTTTGGAATTAGAACATTCAAGTACAACTGTGTGTTTTCTCCCAGGTGTATATTAATAAAAAAAAAATTAGACTTATACCTAAATGGGAAACTTAGGATTATTGTATTTGGTATGTTTATGAATGTCCAATTTGTTAGTTTAGTTGCTCTGTCTCCAGGAAGGTTAAAATTCTGTTATGAAAGGGGGAATATTTTTTAAAGGTCGTACAGTCTAATTTTTTAAATGTTGGTGCATACTAATTTGTGTTATACACACTAATTTTTAAAATGTGATACTCATACCATCTATTCAAATTAACTTTATAACAATGCGTATATTAAGGTTGATAATCATCTCTGAATTTTTAATGCAATCAATTTAAGCACCCCCTTCCCCTGAAAAAATTCTTGCATGCGCGCATGTGAGTAGATATATAAAACCTGATTGCCGACATTTCAACTCCCATCCCAATATTTTCCTTTCACATATACTATGCACTGTATAGAAAGCAGTAAAAACTGGAGTTTTTTTTATGATTCGCTGAAAATCATAAGCTTATAGTGCGAATTTAAATAATCTCACCCAATTTGTTCCCAAATATCCGATTCTTTTGCAGAGATATTGAGCTCACTGTATGAATTACAAAATCTCGTGAAAGAATTGGAAGCAAATGATGTCGATAAAGATTAAAATAAAGAAATAAAGAAATAATAAAATATGTCCAAACATGAGCAAAAGTATTTCTGGCTAAAAGTATTCGTAATGGATGCACTCATATGATAAATATGAATATATGTAATTTTATAAGATGTTTTTGGATATAAAAATGACCAATATCTCTAAAACAGCGTACATTAACATTCTGCAAATGCTTCCAGATAAAAAAGCTTGTAATAAGGAGGCTGTTTCCTTTTCCCGAGTTACTCTAAAATTAATTTATAAGCCTTTGAGATTGAATTTGATAGAAATATTCATAAACAATTTTATTTGGTTTGCTCAATTTGTTCTAGATATTCTTTCTCTGTAAATAAAAAAGTAAACATCTTAATATCTGAAGAATGGTTCAGAGTAACTCGTAAATAATGGTGTCCCCATATTTATGATCAGAAGTATTTACAGAGCGTTGGCTCAGTTGATAATGGTGAATAATTTTTTATGATTTTTTCTTTGATATTAGAAACGTGAAATATATCGAGAACGGTGAATATTAACATTTTATACATTATATCAATCGCTTTTAAATAATAATTTATTTTTAAATAACTATTACTATTTTTGCTACAACTTTTAAATAAATACATTTTTATAATTTATTTTTCGTTTTCGGGAGGAAAATGATAAAAAAATATTGAGTGCTTTCTAATGATTCATGTTTTCCGAAAAATATTAGGCCTCCCAGCTAAAAAGAATTAGAAAATATGAAATCTGTATATTTCCTGTAGAAATCTGAAGTATTAAATAGTTTTAGAAATATCTGATGACATTTTAGTTATTTGTAGAATTTCTGCAGATTGCTGAAGGCGCTAGCACTTTATAAATAGTTATACAGATCCTTTGTAGAATTTACAGTTCCCGAAGAAGTCCAAATACGCTAGTACTTATAAATTTGCAGATTTTCTACAAAATTTTGGAGAATTTCTGCTGAATTTTGTTGTTTTATTTGAATATTCAAGAGAATTTTATGAGTAAAAAAATATATTTTCAATGTTTGAAAATAAAATTACTAAAATTAATTCTAATCCAATAATTTTAAACATAACATATTTGTGTATAGTATTTCACGTATTGAAATCATGACAGTATAGAAGTATGACATAATGGAATAAAAATCTTAAATGTAATTATTTCAATCCATATAAAAATTTACTAATTAAAATAGAAATAAATATTTACATTTCATTTTTTTCGTCTATGTAAAATAATCATTGTATAATAAATAGCGAAAACACCCGAACATAACCATAGTTTCACACTTTACAAATAAGCTGCTTGGATATTTTGATTCTTATAATTATATTTAAACAACACTATTTAAATTTATCGTAAACCTATTTTGTTATTACTTTCCTTATATACATAATGTATAAGGAAAGTATTGTGACGGGGTCTAAAATTCGAATTCGAGTTTTCGACGGGAGAGCACGTTTCAAGCATCCCTGATCACAAATCAAACATTTTTAAAGTGATGTCTGTGTGTGTGTATGTGTGTGTGTGTGTGTGTGTGTGTGTGTGTGTGTGTGTGTGAAAGTATGTGTGTGTGTGTGTGTGTGTGTCAGTGAGTCTGTGGAGACGATAACTGACGAACGAATGGACCGATTCGAACCAAATTTGGTACAAAAATCACAATCCGTAAACACTGGAAGCCTATTGTTTTTATACACAATCGAATGTTAAGAACACCCCTCAATTTTCAAATGAAATTTTGAAAAAATAGTCAAAAAATCAAAACCACTAATTTACGCATATAGATATTTCTTATGTAATTTTTCATTAGATTACGATTGACATAAATTTTAGAACGCTAACATGAACCGTTCTCGAGATATTGCACATTTTTCAAAAACATTATCAGAAAGTCATATAAAATAAAAGAAAAATATTTCCTCTTGAGAGACATGTTCACTTTTCAGTAATACCATGCGATATATTAGATGACCTCATTCTCGTGGATCTAGTTCGTTCCATTCATGAAAAAAGATACTTTGAGTAATACTTTTGCATTTGAACGCCAATAGTCATTTATCTGCTGTAAGAATAACTTATTTCTTTGGCCCTTATGCTTGGCGAGATTTTGGCGACGAATTTTGGCGGAATGTCGCCAACTTGGCGACTTTTTGAAATGTTGACAAATTAACGAAAATCTCGCCAAATGGATAAAAATGACGCTAAATCAATGAAATGACGACTAATTGTCGAAAATTCAATATCTTGGAAAGAATATTAGTATCTACTATAAGAAAAACCTATTTATTTTACTGTAAAAGTGGTAAATTCATTACGTTATATAAGGAAAGTCATGTGTTGCCCACATCAGATTTTTAGGTTTATGTTTACAAAAGCAATTTTTCTTAAACTTGAAATTATTTATATTTAGTAATTAAACGTTGAATTGCATTAGATTAAAATGGAAAATGAAGTGTCGGTTGCCAAATATTCTTAAGACAAATTTGAAACCTGTGGAAATTTTGAAATATCCAATTGGAATCAAAGCGTCTAAATTTTGAATTTCCGTCTTCTAACGTTAGTAATAAATTTCCAAGGATCTTAAAATCAGAAGAGCAAAATAATAAGATTGCTTAAGCAGAATATATTTTAAAATTTTTATTTTTCACATTATAATTTCTCATGACATATCAGTAAAATTCAACTCCAGTTTGAAGTTTTTTGAAAAACATAGCAATGTTTTATATTTCTTATATGTAATAAAATAATAAACTATCATTTCTTGATGTTTTTTGTTATTAAAAATGGTTCTACGGTTACGACTTCTGTTTTACTTAAATTTTTACCAGTTTCTTTGCCTCTTCATGCTTGTTCCAATAATTCCATTCAGCAAAAGATTTCAGCTTTTTATTTTCTCCTACGTAGTATTGAGAAAGTGTTGTTTTCAAGAAAATTTTCGATTTCAAGATTTTAATGCCAATGTATGTTTTAAGACCTCCTGAACAAGTTTTGACTACTTTTGGGGAGATGTCCGTCTATCTGTCAGTCAGTTTGTCTGTCAATCAGTCTGTTTGTATATCTGATCCATTTCTTATGTACACTAAAGCGGCTACAAATATTAATGGATTTTCACAAAACTTTATATCCAGCTTTGTTATAAAAAAATTTAGAACTAGATAGAATTTTTTTAAATTCGAGCGAAAACTTCGAAATTTATTTGAAATTATATATTTTTCTAACATGACAGCATAGAACAAAATTTGACATATCATGCAAAAAAGGGTTTATATATGGCTCAATGATCAAGATACTTCATAGTTTCAATCATTGTTGTAAAAAATAGACGCGGTACAATTTTTTTGTTCGTGACGTCATTAGCTCTCCCTTCCCCTCCCTGGGAGGCAAGTTACCCGCCCCCTGGGTAACGAATCAAATAATACACGAGTCTAATAATGCATTTGGTTTTACTGTACAGTCCAAGGAGCTGTAATAATGACTGGTATTAGAATTTTTATTTTTGACCTACTGTACATAATTTTTACATGTCTGCTGACTTTAAGGAATTACCATGTCTTTTTGTTCAATCTATCCACCCCATCTATATATAGGATAGTGCAAGTATTCTTTCACGAAATTTTTCGAATTCGAAATTTCGATGCCAATATATGTTTTGAATCCCCCTGAACACGTTTTGACTATTTTTGGAGCCATGCCTATCTGTCTGTAGGTCGTCCTTGATTTTAACGAAACTTTATATCCGTCTTTGTTTTCAAAAACTCAAAAACAAGATAGAATTTTTCTATGTTCGAGCGAAAACTTCGAAATTTATTCGAAATTTGATATTTTTTAACATCCCAACATAGGATAGCATTTGACATAATCATGCATAAAAGGGTTTATTTATAGCTCAAAGATCGTGTGACTTAATAGTTTTAATCATTGTTGTGAAAAATAGTCACGACATATTTTTTTTTGTTCGTGACGTCATTATAGCCACCTTTGGGGGTAAGTTACCTTCCGGAGGATACATTGTCAAGATGGCATCAATCCAAAGATTTTTTCAAGCCCTTTAAAGTGAAGGGCCATACGCTATAATTGCAATCATTTGAACCCATGATACCGATTCTTCAACAATTTTCTTGTAAAATTTGGAAAAAAAGTTATTAAAATGGATTCTGATATGAGAAAGTCGAGATGAGATACACGCCAGTTCATTTTATTTATGTTTACTGTACCGTAAATGCGTAATTTGATACTCAGTAATTTTGAAATTGACTTTCCTAAATCCATAATCGTTTCTAGAGGCTTCAATCCCACCATCATTGACAAGACTTTGAACAAATTCCACAAGCCGAAATTTCTAACCTACTACGACATGAGTTCTGTCCTCGTAATTCTATTGCTTTACATTTTTAATGATTTGTTTGCCAATGTTCTTTATCTTTTTAAATTTAGGTATGTATTCAAACCTCTCAGCAAAATATATATTTTTCTTCACTTAAAGACCTCATTCCTGTTATGAATCATTGGGGGTGTTTATCATATTCCATGCGAATACAGTCTTGGTCATGTCGGGCGAACGAAATGCACATGTGTTTTATTTTTAAACAAAGGGATTTTCAAGTCTTCAATTGCTGAACATTCTTGGAAATCTAATCGTGTTTTCAATTTTTCGGAAGCCAAGATAATTTTTCACATTGAGTCGGTTATTTTTTAAAGCTTGTCTATTGTTTCTCCATCAAACTCCATTATTAATGATTATTGTGCGTTTTTCCTTTCCTCTTAGATATTTAGTATTATATTCTGCTTAAAAATTTAGTAATATTTTTCCAGTCAAATCTGCTTCCATTATTTTTTCGGTTATTTGGATTACTTTTCTCAGATTTCAGTTATTTTTCTGATATTTTATTTTTTGAAGTGAACTCATAATGCCTTGGAAATCAAGCAACTCACTGTTCATTTTTTCCATTCTCTCTAATATCACTCCTCTTTCCGTCTTGTTTCCTTTCTGTTCATTTTCTGCTATTCCTCATTTCCTCCGTGCATTTTCCCGTTCATTCGTAGTATCCTACTTCTCGTTTTCCTGCCTCATTGGTTTTTTAACACTTTACAACATAGTTGAAAAGTATTTATGCCTTTGGTCACTCTGTCTGTCCGGTCGCACAACAACTGCCGTAGAAATGATTTTATCAAAATGAAATTTTAGTATGTTGCTGACACGGTCTATGGGACATATGTAAATGTAAATGAATAATATCACCCAATTAGTTTTGGGTTGAAAAAATGAAATACATCGAACCCTATGGGACCTAATTTTTCAAACATTTTTTAAGCAAAGGTAAAATTCACAAATTCCTTCGAAAATGTTAGAAAATATTCAAATTGTCCCATAAAATATATAAAAAAAATTTCAGCAAAATATGTTTGGTAGTTTTTTAAATAAAAATTAAAATAATAATTACACCCATACAATATGAAGAGATCACGTGACTCACTTCAAAATAGAATATGGCATCCATCTTTTTTCCCAGAGTAAAAATCGTGATTTTTAAAGTTCTTTTAAATTCAGATTTAGTGTTGTATCCGTCCTAACACCGCTTTATTTTTTATTCATTTCTGTGCATCTATATTCTGCGCCACCACAATTACAATATTTTTGAGTTTAATTGATCATCAAACTTTGATTATTTCTACAACGAGGCCTAATTTTAACGTATGCTGAATGTAAACAAATCAAGCTGTTAGATGAGTTGTATAAGAATTGCTGAATTTTTTTTAACGGAAAATTATTTAGCTCTGGTGTCTAGAATATAGGTGATATGAATGAGATATTCATTAATTTTACATAGAGAAACAGACGATTTTATAGCATTGCCTTTCACGATGAAGTTTTAAGAATGGAGTTAGAAAGTACTTTTGCCTCCACGGTTTTAAGATTCCAAGTAAAATTAATGTAGTACTGTGATAATTTATGAGAATGTAGACAAGTGATTGTGAGATGAGTTGTAAAAGAATTACTGAATTTGTTTCACGCAGAATTATTTAACTCTAGTCTGGAATAAATGTGTATGAATGAAATATTCACTGTTTTTACATAGAGAGACAGACTATTTATATTTCGATGACACGTCATTTGAATAAAGTTCATTTTTTTCGATGAAGTTTTAAGTTTTCAAGTAAAATAAATTATTGTAGTTCTGTGATAATTAAAAAATATCACCGCCAATTGTATCGCATTTTAGAAATGCGATACATTCAGAGGATTGCATTTCAATTGGAAAATGTTTCATAATCAATGCTTTATGCATGATTGATCTTTCTTGTTTTACTTTTATTTCTCTCAGCGGCAATGTCAACTATTTCTTGACCTTCAGCCACGTGTGCTATTCGCTATTCTACCGTAGTTGTTGTGAAATTGTGCTAGTTGTTTGTCCTGAAAAGGTTTTTTTTTTACTTTTGAGACTTTATATTTGTGTGCATGTTATATTTAAAAACTTTTATGTTATTTAGTTTTTATTAGTTTTTAACACTTTACAACAAAGTTGAAAAGTGTTTATGACTTTGTTCATTCTGTCTGTCTGTCTGTCTGTCTGTCTGTCCGTTAGCACGATAACTGCCGTAAAAATGACTTAATCAAAATGAAATTTTAGTATGTTGTTCAGACGGTCTGTAGGACCTATGGGAATATAAATGAATAATATCACCCAATTAGTTTTGGATTGAACCCGGTTTGAAAAAATGAAATACATTGAGCCCTATGGGACCTAATTTTTCAAACATTTTTTAAGCGGATTTAAAATTCACAAATTGCTTCGAAAATTTTAGATAATATTCAAATTGTTCCATAAAATATATAAAAAAAAAATTCAGCGAAATATATTCAGTAGTTTTTTAAATAAAAATTAAAATAATAATTATACCTCTTATATGAAACGATCACGTGACCATGATATGAAACGATCACATGACCCACTTCAAAATGATATATGGCATCCATCTGGTTTCAAAATCGTGATTTTTTAAAGTTCTTTTTAATTCATATTGAGTGTTGTATCCGTCCTAAAACTACTTTATTTTTGCTTAAATTCTGTGCATCTACGTACTGAAACAACGCAATGACAATATATTTGAGTTTAAATGCTCATCTAAATTTGATTATTTCTGCAACTAAGCCTATTTTTCATCTATGTAAAATGTAAACAGCAAAATATGTAGAATGAGTTGTATTAGAATTCCTGTATTTTTTTAACACAAAATAATTTAGTCCATGGAGTCTCCATGGCTGATATGAATGAAATATTAATTGATTTTATAAAGAGAAGGACGATTTTTTTCGATGAAGTTTTAAGCATGATGCAGTTTTAAGCATGAAGTTTTAAGCATTTCGATGAAGTTTAATAATTTGTAGCTCCATGGTCTTAAATAAGATGTTTAAATAAAATAAATTATTATAGTATTGTGATGAATGAAATGAATGGGAGAAAGTTATGAATGAAATCCTGTTTTTATAGAGAGATCCAGGCGTGTTATTTTTTCTATGACGTCATTTGAATTAATTTCAGTTGTTTTCGATGAAGTTTTCAAATATAATAAATTATCGTAGTATTGTGGTAGTTTTTAAAATATTACCGTGGAATGTATTGCATTTTAGAGATATTTAAACCAGGCAATTTACATTTCAATGCCGTCATTTGTATGAAGTTCATTTTTTTCAATGAAGGTTTAAGTTTTCAAATATAATAAATCCATGTAGTATTGTGATAAGTTTTAAAATATTACCGAGGAATGTATTGCATTTTCGACTTTTTTTAAATAAAATTGCATTGAAGTTGGAAAGTGTTTCATAATCAATGCTTTAAGCATGATTGATCTTTCTTGTTATAAGGATTTTTTGATACAGCACTGCTTTTTGATGAATATCAACTTTGCAGCCCTCAAATCGCTTCTTGTTGAAAAGTTCTATTTCCAATTCTTGTACTGCATAGCGTCACTACTAAAGCACCACATTTTAATTTAAGAGATATTGATTGATTGTAGTGCGTTGGAATGGCAGTACGTTTTGCCCATTTCAGGTTTTGTAAAAATATTCCATTAAATCTTATAACTTTCAGGGTCCTACGACATGAACGCACTAATCCTTCGTTGGCACGATGAGTGCGTAACCTTTCTAGAAAGTGTGGAGCTGCCAGAACACTTTCTTGACAAAGACGACGTCATCTGCAAGGCTTTCAACTCTACATATGAAACATCAGGTGAAGTGTAAAATAATTATTTATGTTTTCCAAAATGAACTTGATTATTAATGACATTCCTGATCATGCTCTTCTAATTTATACTGATGACTTTATGTTAGACTCTAGAAAGATAGGTAGGGTCATTTTTATGAATACATCTGACGGCCACATGCAACTTATCTTTAGAAATCCTGACCATAGTGTGAGACAAAAGAGAGTGATCATAAATTTTAACAAGAAGACAATACACGCACGTGGTAAAGAATAGGCCACACGACATGGCACCTAAAATGATATTAAGTCAGACATTAGTTTATGAGTAATGAATAAAAATGGAACTCAGACACAATCGTATGGGAGGCTCAAACTTCGCTGCGGGCCAGTCCGAAGAAAAAACGCCAGCAAGGGGGGGGGGCGCAGTTCTACATCTAATCAGGACTGATCTGTAAACCACATGCACTGATGAGGGGGCTAACATCACCAATCAGAATTCGGGGGTCATGAAGGAAGACGTTTTTACCCGAAACCGAGTTCAAGAATAGTTTGTCTCCCCCCTCCCCTCCAATAAAAAGGCAAGTAAAGATGTTGCAGTTAAGAAAATATAAAGATGTTGCAGTTAAGAAAATAGATTAATGTTAAATTGGATATCCTGGTATGTATATTGTGTTGTACGTAATTTTTCATTGAAAAACGAATGACACCAAGTTTACAACACTAGATTGAACTGTTACCGAGATGCTGCTCTTTTTTTTTCAGATAAATTTATCTAAACAATAACATAAAATTTAAAAGTAGTATATATAGTCAACTAAGTTTACTTTCTATATGCAATATTATGTGATAAATTTGTTACCATCATTTTCGTGGATCTTTTTTATGCCTTTATCTCTATCTGTAACGCTTGCAAAGTCCACTTAGATGATGAGAGTTTGCAATTTCGTCCCAGCTCAACGGTAGAGCGTTAGGAGATCCCTAGCCGGTTAGGAGATCCCAGTTCGATTTCCGATTGGAGCAGCAAGGTCTTTACAATGGCGCTTGACAGGGACTCGAACCCTGCACCTATAGTGCAAAGATGTCGGAGGTCTGAAGACCCAGACCTGGGGGCTCATATAGTGTGTTTAGAGCAGCTACATGCACGGCCGGGAAAGGATACCTCCTGCACTCAGGAGGCACCCAAGATCTACCATCCCGCCAAACGAACATTTATTTAGATCTAAAAAGATAACAACTGATGAAAGATATTGTGATTAAACGGACAGTTTTACATTATATTTGAACTTGACAAGTACGTCCATATTTCAACAAGAAAGATCAATCATGCATAAGCATTGATTATGAAACACTTTCCAACTGAAATGTAATTTCATTTAAAAATTTCTAAAATGTGATTCATTCAGTGGTAATATCTTTTACATTATCACAGTACTACAGTAATTTATTATACATAAATATTTAAAACTGTATCGAAATATAAATCATCTGATTCTTTATGCAAAATTAATGAATATTTCATTCATATAACTTGTATTCCAGACTCCAGAGCTAAATAATTTTGTGTGAAAAAAATTCAGCAATTCTTATGTAATTCATCTTACAATCGCTTGAGATATTTGCATTCTGCATATGTTAAAATTAGGCTTCCTTGAAGAAATAATAAAAGTTTAGGGATCATTTAAAATCACAACTATTGTAATTGCATAGGCACGGAATTTAGATACACAGATAATACACAGATAATATATATGTGTATGTGTATGTACTCAAAGTATTGGAATCGTGCCGAAGATCGGAACTCGAATTTTCAAAGTATCTACACGTTTTGGGACTTCTAGAACACGAAAAAACTACTTTTAGGAAGACGTCTGTGTGTGTAAGGGTGTATCTGTGTATGTTTCTGTGTGTCTGTGTGGATATTACATCCACTCTAATTGAAAAACTAATGGACCGAATTTCATACAATTTGGTAGGTATGTTTTTTGTGGGAAATCCTGATGTTCATTAGATTATAGTACGATTCGTAATAAAAGAATCTGCCTTCTTTGCGAAATGGCCGCAGAAATTGCCTTTATCCACTCTAGCTAAAAACTAATGAACCAAATTTAACAAAATTTGGAGTATAATATTTCAATAACCTACAAGTGATTTATATACCAAATTTAACAAAATTTTGTATATAAATCATTTGTAGGTTATTCTACTACGATTCGGGAAAAAGGAACGGGCTATTTTTGCGAAATGGCCAGCAAAAGTCGTTATATATAAAAATAAAAGACTACGTGTGCTCAATTATATCAATTAAATTCCTATTTAATATGTGATTTTTGACAACAAAAAGAATAAGACTAACCCCATTACTCTAGGACTAGCCGTTCTTGAGATATTCTAGTTTTTTCGCGTTTTCACTACGCCACCTTTGACAATAAGTCCAGCTATCAAATGAGAACCAAATTTAAGTTTAACGTGTAAATTCAATGTCATTTAAAATACTTATGTTGTGCAGATAAACTCAAATTATCATTGAATAAATAAAGAGAACGAATATGAGTCTGCAGAGAAAGACATGTGCTGTCCACATCAGAATTTTTAACAATATTACACCAATGATTTATAGAAATGAACGGGGATTATTTTCAGGCCATTTCGAAAAAAATGTATAATCTATATTTAAAGATCCATCAAATTTTTGTCGAATAAAATGTTCAACAAATTTAAGCTGTGTACCAAATTTTAACTCTTTAGGACGTAGGAAAGTGCATTTAAAATGCCATCAATTAAATTTATCATGAAGAGTTATATAAAATTTAAAAAAAATGAAAAATTGTTATCTACCAAATTTATCTTAAAATATGAAGCCACTCCCATATGCAAAACGTTTAAACGGTCGTAGTGTCGTACAAGACAGAGCACCAGGCGCGAAGCGCCTTTAATCTCCAGTTTCAATATGTGGTTCTTATCGTCAAACTGTGACATTAATTCAGTGACCCTAATTGGAGGTTCGAGGTTTTTATTTACTACTTTATTATTTGTCCTAGCTCCTAGTGTGGCAGTTTGTTGCACATTTAGAGTTTAAGCAGTTTGGGAGGTTGATGCAGATCTAAGGGTTACCTAGCGTTTTGGCAGTTTAGAGTTTAGAATATTTTTTTTTTTTTTTTTTTTTATTATAAAATAATAGTCGCGAGTTTTATTTAAAAATCAGATGTTTGAGGTGGGATCTTTTAATTCCGATTATCGATGTTTAGAACAGCGCGGGGTCTCTTACGAGATTTGGTCTTGCGATGATCATAGTCATGCAGATTGAATAACAGTTCGTTTGGAACGGATGGCAAATTTCTGTAAAATTTAAGCGCTAGCTTTTTAATTTGGGCTCTAACAGTTTTTATTTTGAAGTCATTCCTAATTACCGAGTTTCTTAAGTACCTGGGAGCTTTCCTGATAATCCGTAGGATTTTGTTTTGTTTTGTCTCTAGGAGGTCTATTGTAGTTTTACAGGCATATCCCCATACGGGTGCTGCATACAGCATTCCCGGGCGGATGACCGATTTATAAATTAGGAGTTTATTTTGATAACTTAGATTTCCGTTTCCTATCATTGGGTATAAGGCTCCTGTGGCCATATACGCTTTTTTGATTAAGTTCGTTACGTGCTGTTTCCAGGTTAGGTGGGAATCTATCGTTACACCTAGGTATTTAGTAGATTTTTCCGCTTTTAGGGCATGGTTGTTTATGTACAGAGGCGGAGGAGGTTTACGTTTTCTAGAGAAATAAATCCAATGACATTTATTGGGGTTTAATTTTATTCGCCATTTTTCCAGCCAAGTTTGGAGCATGTCTAAGTGTTGTTGTAGCTGTCTGTGCATTACTGAGACATAAGGGTGTTTTGCAAGTATCGCACTGTCGTCTGCATAGAGTGCCAGCTCTGTGTTTGGAGTCCTGGGGATGTCATTCAGGTATATGTTAAAGAGTGTCGGGCCCAGGATAGAACCTTGCGGTACACTACTTTTAATGAGCTTGGGTGTTGATAAGTTACCTCCTACTCTGACTTGAAAGTGTCTGTTATTTAAGTATGAGATTAAAAGTTTGACAAGAGCGTCAGGGACTTTTAAAGTGATCAATTTGTATGCTAATCCACAGTGCCACACTTTATCAAAGGCTTTTTGTATGTCCAGAAAAATCGCAGCTGTGGGTGTCTTACTATTAAGTCCAGAAGATATGTACTCTACCACTCTCAGCAATTGATGAGTGGTGGAGTGCTTTGGCCGAAATCCAAACTGCTCCGGAATGAGGATGTCATTCTCACTAAGGTGCGTGTTCAGTCTCTTAAGAATTATTTTCTCAGTAATTTTACTAAGTGTCGGTAGCAAGCTGATTGGTCTGTAGTTGGCTGGAATTGTGGCATCCTCACCTGGCTTGGGGATTGTTATGATTATCGCTTCCTTCCATTCTTTGGGAAAGTAGTTTAGTTTTAATATTTTATTTATTAAGATAGTCAAATAACATATTACGTTTAGGGGTAGGTTTTTAACCGCAATATTTCTGATTTTGTCGTGCCCTGGGCTTTTACGATTTTTGAGATTTTTGATAATTTCTACTATCTCCTGCGGGGTGACTGGGTTAATCTCAGCCGTTACCGGGGAATTCCTGAAGTTATTTAAAGTTTGGCTAACCATTCTTAGGGTATCCTGACACATTAGATCGTGGTTTGGTTGGAATTGTTTTTCATAATGGCTTGCGAGCGCCTCGGCTTTTTCCTCGTCTGAGTACGCGATTTTAGCGCCATCCATTAGTGGCGGAAGCTTAATTTGAGGTTTCCTGAGTCTTTTTGCGAATTGCCAGAGCGATACATCTTCTGGGCTAAGGGATTCGATTAATTCTTTATACTGTTGCTGCTTTTCTGCGACAATTTTCCCCCGGACTTTGCTCGTGAGTCTGTTAAGCTCCCTTTTAAGGGCGGGATCTCTATTAGCCTGCCATGTCTTACGCATTCTATTCCTTTGCCTGACTAATTGTTTGACATGGTGGGAAAGTGTGGGTGATTTTGGAGACTCACGATGTGTTGTAGCAGAGGCAATTGCTCTCTTGATTTCTGTTGTGAGTGTGTGCGTGGCAGAGTCAATATCCGCCGTGCTCATTATGTTAGGTACTGCTAAGTGCGGCTCGAAGAGTGATCTTTTGAATACTTCCCAGTTGACCCTCTCTTGTCCCAAAGAGGCTGGAAGAGGTGTGTTCAGGTCGAATGTCACCAGTACCGGTAGATGATCCGAGTCGAATTCATCCAGGGTACTAATAGTGTGAGCGTAGTCTATGTTTCGCGTTAGGACAAAGTCTATGAATGTGCCGCTGGCGCCTGAGAAGCAGGTTGGTGTCGACGGAGCAATAATGTTAGTATTTGTGGTGTTCAGCAGTCTATGTATCTGTGTTCCGCGTGCATTGGCTCTCCTACAGCCCCACGCTCGGTGATGTGCGTTGAAGTCGCCTGCGAGTATCGTGTTGGGATATCGCGAGAAAAGCAGTTCCAGCTGCGCAGCTACGTCTACTCTACTCATATTTTTGACATATGTTGAGGTTAGGATAAACGGGCTAGTATTATTAATTTTAATTTTTATGCTAGTATTTTCTATACTTTGAAGATTTATGCTTTTTAGTTCCTCGTGGGGAATATTTCTTTTAATGTATATTGCTGTCCCTCCATGGGGCGTCCTAGCATTAGTATTTGAGCTAAGATTATGATAACCTGAGTAGTTGGCTATGTTTAGTTTTTTACTTTCTCTAACTCTAGTTTCCTGAATTAGTAAGGCGTCTACGTCATTTTCATTTACATAGTTCCTAAGTTCATTTATTCTTGGAGATATGCCGTTCGCATTCCAAAATATTATTTTTATTGATTCCTTTTGGGACCTAGCCATGACGGGTTTGATTCTCACTGTTACTTTTAAAGTCCGCGATTATTTTAAGGGCCTCAAAGACCATTACCATTGGATCGCTCTTTTTTTGCACCAACTCTGCGAACTGCATCAACAGACGTTTTATGTCATCTAGATTAAACATGCTGATAAATCCTCTGATGAGGTTGAGGATATCCTCCATCTTTTCAGCATCAGATTCATCAGCCTGTTCAGTCTCCGCTTCCATTTCCTCAGCCTCAACCGCGGTTTGCACTTTTTTGTGAGTGTCCTTTTGGAACTCGATAGTTTTCTGTTTTTTATCACCCGTTTTAGCTAACGGCTGGGTTTGCGCGAGCTCTTCTTCCTCCCTGACTCGTTTAGTATCTTTCCATTCCTTAACTTTCCCATCCAGTCTATCCTTTGCCTCTTTTGCCTGTCTGGCTTTTTCTGCCTCCGATCTTCTTTTAATTGCAGCTGTAGCTGCTCTAACTTCCTCCAGAGTCAATTCTCTGGAGGTCGAAGGTTTGGGGGCCTGCTCTTGCACCGATCTGGTAGGTGCTGAAGTTTCGTGCCTGTTTACCTGTGGCACAAAGTGCGAGGAGCCCTGAGGGGGTGCCTGGGGGTTTGGTCCGAGGGCCTTTTGCCTCCAAGGCGGTATCTGATTTTTTGGGGGAGGGGGGGCATACCCCGGTGCCTTTCCCTTGTTCCAAGGGTTCTTCGGGCATTGCCTGAAGTTCGCCGGGTGATCTCCATTACAATTAGCACACGTCGCCTTCTCTGTCCTTGGTCTCTGGCAGTCTCGTGTGAAGTGTCCTTCACCACACTTCAGGCACTTTGGCGGCATACTACAGTTCTCCGATGAGTGGTTGAATTGTTGGCACCGGTAGCATATTTTAAAGCCCCTAGCTCTGAAGGCCTCTACCTTCACAGCCAAGTACCCTAATCTTGTGAGTCTGTAAACCCTCTGCCAGTCATCGGAAGGCCTAAGGCTGACTAAAAAGATCGGCAGGGGTAATCTCGTTTTTGTGTTTCTCAGTTGTGAAACCCGGACTACATCTAATCCATTTGATGTTAGAGTCAATTTTATCTCCTCGATGTCATAGCTAGTTGGTAGCCCCTTCAAAACTACCTTTTTTGGCCTTTCAGTTTTGAGGTTTAAGCTATGGAAGGGGATTTTCTCGCTAGCCAAATGGCGCTGAACAACCCTATAGGAGTCAGCGTCATTGGGTATCAGTTTGAGCATATCTCCTGTCAATTTTCCAGATACTTTATTTCCTGTTATTTCATTTAGCTTTTTAAGGAGAGCCTGGTAGTTATCTCTAAACTTTATGAAAAAACACTCTGCTTTTGGTTCTTTTTTATCTACATTCATAACATTATCTCTTCCACTATTTTCAACCGCTTTAGGTTTAGGTGCACTTTTAAATTGCACAGGTTGTGCAGCAATTTCAGCATAAGTCCTAGTTCTAACATTTTCATTTTCAGTTACAACACTATCACTAACCTTTTCATTTACAACACTATCACTAGGTTTTAAGTTTCCATCCTGGTTTTTAGTAGGCGTTCCCTTAGTGGGAGACTCCTCTATCCTAGGCCTTTTACATGGATTTACCACCGTTTCAGTTTTGTCAGAAAGTTTAATTTCATTAATTAATCCTATTTCTAGCAGTTTAGCTTTAACTTCAACATTATTAACACATACATTACTATCCTCAAATGATTTAAAGATTACGTACATTTCACTATCCTTAAATTTAGTCATGTCACGGTAAGACAAAAAAGAATACACAAAATTGAACGAACCTATAATCCGGGAGACTTGGTCCTGTTCTTGTTCGATGAGTCCATTCTTGAGCATATCCCTGATATGCAGAGTCAGCGTGTAGATAACCAGTCCTAAGAAGTTGACGACTTGCATCACATCAATTGGCCACGTGAAGCACGATCCATCCTGCGGCAGAGAGTCACTGTACAAGTTCATGGCATCCTTGAGAGGCCGAGCACAATCTCCATCAAGTTCACTAGCAGTGATCCTCGTAAGCTCCAGATGATCCTTGTCCAAATCCATATCTTCAGTTGAGAGCAATCCAAAAAGTCACTACCACGTGTAGGGCACACGTGGTAAATCCAAAAATGAGATAGCACGAAAGCACAAAATGGCGGAAAACCGCACACAGTCAAGTTGAAAAATTACTCGGCCCGACGTGCTCTATCGTAAATTGATATAACACGCCCAAGCGCAAGCAAGAAAAGTCACCAAAAGGTAATAGCAGCAGCTTAGCAAAATCACAACCTCACACTTCGAAGTCTGAGCTCCGAATGACCCTGAAAACGTTTAAACAAATGGAGAGATATTTATTATATAATATCTCTCTCTTTTCTTTCTGGAAGATATCCCAAAGTCAGAATTTAATTGAATTTGTTTTTTTCCCTATATTAAATAATTTTTTTAATTAAAAAACTACTTAACATATTTTACTGAATTTTTTTTTATATATTCTATGGGATAATGTGAATATTTCCTAAAAATTTCGAAGCAGTTCGTGAATTTTAAATTTACTTAAAAAATGTTTGAAAAATTAGGTCCCATGGGGTTCAATGTATTTCATTTTTTCAACCCGGGTTCAATAAAAAACTAATTGGGTGATATTATTTATTTATATTCCCATAGGTCCTACAGACCGTCTGAACAACATACTAAAATTTCATTTTGATAAACTCATTTTTACGGCAGTTATCGTGCTAACGGACAGACAGACAGACAGACAGACAGACAGACAGACAGACAGACAGAATGAACAAAGTCATAAACACTTTTCAACTTTGTTGTAAAGTGTTAAAAATGGGAAAAGGGTTATTGCGAATATAGATAAAAAGATCATTGAAAAATAAAATTTAGAGTGAGCTATATTAGCATAGTAAAAATAGATTAAAATTAAAGAAAGTAATAAAATTTTAAAAGTAAATTTAGAAAATATATAAAAAGAAAATATATGAAAATGAAAATAAAAATTAAGCACATGAAAAACAAAAACAGAAATTCTGAATAATATTTAGAAAAGAAAAGTTAGAAAAAATACAAATAAAAGTGTCAAAAGAAAAAGAAAGAACCGCGAAAATAAGAACAGTAAATAATAATGGGAAATTAAGATGTCGGAGGTCTGAAAGTGACCCTAGTATGACTAGTACGGATTCAGTGGACTCTTGAAGATTGATCGCCGATTTCAAATTGGCAGGATAACGACCACCCAGGATACTAATCTGTGTAAAAAGGATAGCAACACTACGGTAACCTGAGGTAAAAATAGCAGGAGGTGGTCAGTCAGATTTTCAGTTGTCAGCGAATCTAACATTAGACATGGAGAATGCAGAGTCTACTTAGACGATAAGAGCCTGCAATTTGGTCCGTATCTCAAAGGTAAAGCGTCGGCTGGCCAGTTTGGAGATCCAGGATTCGATTCCCGGTTGGGGCAGCAAGGTCTTTACACGCTTGGTGATGAATTTGGCGACTATTCTGGCAAAATATCGTCAACATGATCACTATTTGAAACGGTGCAAAATTGCCTAAAAAGTCACCAAATTGCCTAAAACTACGGTAAATTACCAAAAATGACGCCAAATCGATGAATTAATTATTAAAATCTTTCAATACCTGCATGTACTATACTATTTAGCTGATGGTAGCAATATTTTCAATGGTCAAGTTAAATGTGACCGAAATGTAAGTTAATTTGTTACTTCGAAATAGTTTTGCATGTTGTCATCAAGAAAAACGCTAAATGTGAATGTGCCATGCAACGTGTTGGAAAACACTGTGTCTTGGATTTTGCCATTGCAGCATGTAGGAAAAGTCGTGTACAGCCCACATAAGAATTTTTTTTATTAATGACGCTACTAGTGAAATTTAGAGTTATTAAAAATTAATCTGATAATAAATTCTAAGCATTATTAAAAAAAATGTTGAAACTGTATCTGACCTTCTTTTTCGCGTAACTAATGTTAATTATTTTACTTTTTAATTACTTTAATTATACTATTAAATTCCCAAACTAGCAATGGTTCTAAATGGAATGATAAAAAATTCTTTATTATTAAGCACCATGACACCAAAAAATTTTGTTCAAATATAGATATTGCATTCAACCTGATAATAACATTTTATAAATATGTTCCTTACACGTCATTGCATTTAAAACCGATAACTATGTTAGCAAAAAATCTTATAAAATGCTTGTTGATCGGGAAATGTTTAAAAATGTTGCAATTATCGCAAACTCAGAAGAAAAAATTATGCATTATGACTTTTTCGTTAAATAAGGGTAGTTTTTAAATTTTCAGGTTATGTTTTGAAATGATTCATTTGGTGAAAAGGGCGTTGTGAGTAATTAAGCTTTCTTCTTTTAATGTATTCCCATTTTTCAATCATCAAATTCTATTTATGCATGCATGAGAAAATATATTTATTCCACTTTAATCACTATAATACACTTTTTCATTTAGATAAATTTGTAAACGTCCCTTATTTTAAACAGGAAAATCCACTCGGCGTTGTCGGGAGTTAGGGCAGGGATAAATTGATTTTATTTATCTAAAAAATGTTAAAAAAAATGTTATGCATATGAATAACAGTAAAAACTGCATACAACCAAAGCAAGGTCCCCTTTAACCTTGCAATCAGAGTACACCGGCGCAATACAATGGTATCCCTTTCACCGATACTGTTGGGTTTTGGATTAAAAACTGTTGTGTATAAAATTAAAAAAAGACATAATAATTAGTTTAAAATAAATTAGTTTATTAAATTAATACTTCAAATTATTCTTCAAAAGAACAAATTACAAAATTCTGTTCTCAGGCAGGCAATTTAGAAAGAATTAACAAGTTTAAATTTAATCACAGACATACTTAGAATTTCAGAATTATCAACTTAGATAAATTAAAGAATCAGTATAAGAATTTTACATTAGATTAGAATACATTTAAATCCCATCATGAAGTGTTAATAATGGAGCGTTAAATTTTAAAATTGAGAATTTTCCCAGGCTCTAATAAATTAAGAAGGTTTAATAAATTGCTCTCCCAAAAATATGGAACATTTTATTAAGAATATTACTAAGAAAATTAATTTAGAAGATTAAAAAAATCTAATTAATGAATAAATAAAAAATAAATAAATATTATTTAAATATTACTTAATTGAGAATATTAAACCACGGAAAAAATAATTAAAAGTAAATTGCAAACCCCCAAATTACATAAATTCTAAAGCAACCCAACAGTATCCATTTTCCCCTACCTTTAAAATGGCTCTGATTTCATGCGACTAAGCAAGATATAAATTAAAGATTCAAAAGGAGATTTTTTCTCTAGGAGATAATGCTGATCTTACTTTTCCGGAAGCGGCGAAATGGATATTGATGTACTTTAAATATATAATTATGAAGGAATTGTCCTACGGATACGGTTCAAACACCGTTAGAAATGACGTTTTTCGACCTTTTTGATGGTGTCGAGATTGAAATTCTGTGATAATATTTTCACTCATTAAGGTACCGGTTTGTGTGAAAATCGCGAATATCGATCGAAATTGCTTTAAAACATAAAATAACTTAAGAACTAATTCGAATTAAAAAGAAAATATCGCAAAGGTGAACTTTCCCGGGTTCTGAAGTATCTGTATGCCAAATTTCATAGCTGTACGATGCTTAGATTTCTGCTTACAGACCGCACAGACACACACACATAGACATCATCTTTTATTATGCAAGGTAACACAGTTATGGAATGATTGCGAAGAATGCAAGCCAAATCCTCTGTGTCGTTCTTAATTTAATTTTAGTAGCAGATGTACTCACAATTTGGTACACGGGAAGAACGATTGACAAAATCTTCGAGGAAAATCGAGATGTGAAATGATTGAAACACGTAGAAGAAAGGCGGGTAAAATGACGAATTTAAAGAAACATTATTTAAAAAAAAATACTAATCAATTAAAAAAAATTAAACAATACTTTTAACCAACATTATGATATATATAGATGAGTTTTTGCATGATTTTGCTAATTAATTTAAAAGAAAATTAAAATAATACTATTAACCAATATTATGATATATGTACATCTATATGTTTTTGTATGAATGTATTTTGTTTTATTAATCACGTGTCTTATAATAAGTAAATCAATATAGTCCTAACAAATGACCAAATTACCCGACATAAGATGATAAAGTGGCCACCATCTTAAATAATAAAAGGCAATGTCTGTGTGTGTGTGTGTGTGTCTGTCTGTCTGTCTGTCTTATACACTATACGTTTCGCGACCGCGCGTCGGAGAGCTACGAAATTTGGCAATCGGAGACCCGGGGGGGAGGGAAGGGGACACGTGAAAACCGATTTTTAAAATTTTAATTATTTTTTTATTTATTTAATGTTTTATGCGATTTCGACCGTTTTTTGCCCTTTTTGCCCTTTTTTCTCCACGATCCAGACATCGTAGAAAAAAACAAATTACACCATCGGAAAGAGCAGAGAATTTTGAGTAAAAATATATCAATTTAAAATCTGAATTTCGATTTCTAATATTTTTTAAAGATTTTAAAACAAAAGTCACTTTTTGCTCAAGAAAACGATTTTTGGTTTTTAAATTCTCGCATCGTGAAAAGTACTCATAATTTCGACTAATAATTTACATTTTCAGAAAGGTCAAACATCTGGCATTCTTACAAGTCTAATCTGGTCCAGAAATAATAAAAATTGCCTTCAGGATCGCAATTTTAAAGACGTCATGATTTTAAATTTCTCGCCGTTCCGCTCGGCGTGACGCTTCGTAATCTCCCCCGCTGAAGCAGGGAAGGTGGTGGGTGGGGACGTCAAGGTGGAGGTGACGTCACGGTTCTGTATATGGATAGCGATGGGTGGGACAATAAGAAACCGAATTAGTTTTTACTTTCCGTTTCCCGCGCTTCCGATTTTAAATGAAATAAGAGCTTAACATATGCACTGTAGAAATTATTATATTTATATTTTAAATGATGGAACGATATGGATTTTTTAAATGGATATTTTAATTTTATGGATATTTTAAATGATGGAACGATGGATATTTTAATTTTATGGATATTTTAAATGATGGAACGATGGATATTTAAATTTTATGGATATTTTAAATGATGGAACAATGGAATGAGGATGATGGAATTAAGAGCTTAGAGAGCATATGGTCATTTTAAATTGTAAATTAGCGCGCGGGAAGTTAGCGGTAGGCCCGGGTACGATTCCCGCCACTGCCAAAACTGCCGAAGTGTTCACGCGGAATACGATCACGTTAAACATGTGGGCCCGTAAGTCCTTCCGAGAGGTTGGTGGTAGGGGAAGGAGGGTACGGTCCCTGTGGATGCCTCCTTCACAGGGTTCCCGTCTAAATTGGGTGAATATAAAGAAAGTTGCGGAGGGCGAGGCAGCCCAGTGGTTAGCGCTCAGGGATTGCACTCGGTAGGCCCGGGTTCGATTCCCGCCACTTCCAAAACTGCCGCCGTGTTCACGCGGAGTACGATCACGATAAACATGTGGGTCCGGAAGTCCTTCCGAGAGGTTGGTGGTAGGGGAAGGAGGGTACGGTCCCTGTGGATGCCTCCCTCACAGGGTTCCCGTCTAAATTGGGTGAATATAAAGAAAGTTGCGGAGGGCGAGGCAGCCCAGTGGTTAGCGCTCAGGAATTGCACTCGGTAGGCCCGGGTTCGATTCCCGCCACTTCCAAAACTGCCGCCGTGTTCACGCGGAGTACGATCACGATAAACATGTGGGTCCGGAAGTCCTTCCGAGAGGTTGGTGGTAGGGGAAGGAGGGTACGGTCCCTGTGGATGCCTCCCTCACAGGGTTCCCGTCTAAATTGGGTGAATATAAAGAAAGTTGCGGAGGGCGAGGCAGCCCAGTGGTTAGCGCTCAGGAATTGCACTCGGTAGGCCCGGGTTCGATTCCCGCCACTTCCAAAACTGCCGCCGTGTTCACGCGGAGTACGATCACGATAAACATGTGGGTCCGGAAGTCCTTCCGAGAGGTTGGTGGTAGGGGAAGGAGGGTACGGTCCCTGTGGATGCCTCTCCCACTGGGTTCCGTTCTAAATTGGGTAAATAAAAAGAATGTTATGGAGATAGTCGCTGGGGGCGAAGAAGCCCAGTGGTTAGCGCGCGGGAATTGCACTCAGTAGGCCCGGGTTCGATTCCCAAAATTGCCGCCGTGTTTACGCGGAGTACGATCACGTTAAACATGTGGGTCCGTGAGTCCTTCCGAGAAGTTGGTGGTAGGGGAAGGAGGGTACGGTATAAATTGGATGAATAAAAAGAAAGTTATGGAGATTGTCGCGTAGGGCAAAGTAGCCCAATGGTTAGCGCGCGGAAATTGCACTCGGTAGGCCCGGGTTCGATTCCCAAAATTGCCGCCGTGTTTACGCGGAGTACGATCACGTTAAACATGTGGGTCTGTAAGTCCTTCCGAGAGGTTGGTGGTAGGGGAAGAAGGGTACGGTCCCTGTGGATGCTTCTCCCACTTGGTTCCGGTCTAAATTGGGTGAATAAAAAGAAAGTTATGAAGAATATCGCGGAGGGTGAAGTACCCCAGTGGTTAGTGCGCGGGATTTGCACTTGGTAGGCCCGGGTTCGATTCCCAAAATTGCCGAATAAAAATAAAGTTATGGAGATTGTCGCGGATGGCACGGTAGCCCAGTGGTTAGCGCGCGGGAATTTCACTCGGTAGGCCCGGGTTCGATTCCAGCCATTGCCAAAACTGCAGCCGTGTTCACGCGGAGTACGATCACGTTAAACGTGTGGGACTGCAAGTCCTTCCGAGAGGTTTGTGGTAGGGGAAGGAGGGTACGGTCTCTTTGGATGCCTCCCCCATTGGGTTCCGGTCTAAATTGTGTGGCACTTCCTGGCCTTCCAAGCAGTTACCTTACACCTTTCTGGTAGGTCGCGCCAACGAGTTTGCCACGGTCAGAATTTTCAAGGGTAGTGAACAGGCTGGTCGCCAAAGGCGGCTAGTAAATAATAAAAGGCAATGTCTGTGTGTGTGTGTGTGTGTCTGTCTGTCTGTCTGTCTGTCTGTCTTATACACTATACGTTTCGCGACCGCGCGTCGGAGAGCTACGAAATTTGGCAATCGGAGACCCGGGGGGGAGGGAAGGGGACACGTGAAAACCGATTTTTAAAATTTTAATTATTTTTTTATTTATTTAATGTTTTATGCGATTTCGACCGTTTTTTGCCCTTTTTGCCCTTTTTTCTCCACGATCCAGACATCGTAGAAAAAAACAAATTACACCATCGGAAAGAGCAGAGAATTTGGAGTAAAAATATATCAATTTCAAATCTGAATTTCGATTTCTAATATTTTTTAAAGATTTTAAAACAAAAGTCACTTTTTGCTCAAGAAAACGATTTTTGGTTTTTAAATTCTCGCATCGTGAAAAGTACTCATAATTTCGACTAATAATTTACATTTTCAGAAAGGTCAAACATCTGGCATTCTTACAAGTCTAATCTGGTCCAGAAATAATGAAAATTGCTTTCAGGATCGCAATTTTAAAGACGTCATGATTTTAAATTTCTCGCCGTTCCGCTCGGCGTGACGCTTCGTAATCTCCCCCGCTGAAGCAGGGAAGGTGGTGGGTGGGGACGTCAAGGTGGAGGTGACGTCACGGTTCTGTATATGGATAGCGATGGGTGGGACAATAAGAAACCGAATTAGTTTTTACTTTCCGTTTCCCGCGCTTCCGATTTTAAATGAAATAAGAGCTTAACATATGCACTGTAGAAATTATTATATTTATATTTTAAATGATGGAACGATATGGATTTTTTAAATGGATATTTTAATTTTATGGATATTTTAAATGATGGAACGATGGATATTTTAATTTTATGGATATTTTAAATGATGGAACGATGGATATTTAAATTTTATGGATATTTTAAATGATGGAACAATGGAATGAGGATGATGGAATTAAGAGCTTAGAGAGCATATGGTCATTTTAAATTGTAAATTAGCGCGCGGGAAGTTAGCGGTAGGCCCGGGTACGATTCCCGCCACTGCCAAAACTGCCGAAGTGTTCACGCGGAATACGATCACGTTAAACATGTGGGCCCATAAGTCCTTCCGAGAGGTTGGTGGTAGGGGAAGGAGGGTACGGTCCCTGTGGATGCCTCCTTCACAGGGTTCCCGTCTAAATTGGGTGAATATAAAGAAAGTTGCGGAGGGCGAGGCAGCCCAGTGGTTAGCGCTCAGGAATTGCACTCGGTAGGCCCGGGTTCGATTCCCGCCACTTCCAAAACTGCCGCCGTGTTCACGCGGAGTACGATCACGATAAACATGTGGGTCCGGAAGTCCTTCCGAGAGGTTGGTGGTAGGGGAAGGAGGGTACGGTCCCTGTGGATGCCTCCCTCACAGGGTTCCCGTCTAAATTGGGTGAATATAAAGAAAGTTGCGGAGGGCGAGGCAGCCCAGTGGTTAGCGCTCAGGAATTGCACTCGGTAGGCCCGGGTTCGATTCCCGCCACTTCCAAAACTGCCGCCGTGTTCACGCGGAGTACGATCACGATAAACATGTGGGTCCGGAAGTCCTTCCGAGAGGTTGGTGGTAGGGGAAGGAGGGTACGGTCCCTGTGGATGCCTCTCCCACTGGGTTCCGTTCTAAATTGGGTAAATAAAAAGAATGTTATGGAGATAGTCGCTGGGGGCGAAGAAGCCCAGTGGTTAGCGCGCGGGAATTGCACTCAGTAGGCCCGGGTTCGATTCCCAAAATTGCCGCCGTGTTTACGCGGAGTACGATCACGTTAAACATGTGGGTCCGTGAGTCCTTCCGAGAAGTTGGTGGTAGGGGAAGGAGGGTACGGTCTAAATTGGATGAATAAAAAGAAAGTTATGGAGATTGTCGCGTAGGGCAAAGTAGCCCAATGGTTAGCGCGCGGAAATTGCACTCGGTAGGCCCGGGTTCGATTCCCAAAATTGCCGCCGTGTTTACGCGGAGTACGATCACGTTAAACATGTGGGTCTGTAAGTCCTTCCGAGAGGTTGGTGGTAGGGGAAGAAGGGTACGGTCCCTGTGGATGCTTCTCCCACTTGGTTCCGGTCTAAATTGGGTGAATAAAAAGAAAGTTATGAAGAATATCGCGGAGGGTGAAGTACCCCAGTGGTTAGTGCGCGGGATTTGCACTTGGTAGGCCCGGGTTCGATTCCCAAAATTGCCGAATAAAAATAAAGTTATGGAGATTGTCGCGGATGGCACGGTAGCCCAGTGGTTAGCGCGCGGGAATTTCACTCGGTAGGCCCGGTTTCGATTCCCGCCATTGCCAAAACTGCAGCCGTGTTCACGCGGAGTACGATCACGTTAAACGTGTGGGACTGCAAGTCCTTCCGAGAGGTTTGTGGTAGGGGAAGGAGGGTACGGTCTCTTTGGATGCCTCCCCCATTGGGTTCCGGTCTAAATTGTGTGGCACTTCCTGGCCTTCGAAGCAGTTACCTTACACCTTTCTGGTAGGTCGCGCCAACGAGTTTGCCACGGTCAGAATTTTCAAGGGTAGCGAACAGGCTGGTCGCCAAAGGCGGCTAGTATAAAATAAAAAATTAAAATACTTAAAAGTGTAAAATTTTTTAGCACAATGTAAAAAATAATATAGTAAATTAGAAGCATAAAATGCTGTTCATTATTTTCTTAGATAATAAAGAAGATGTCTGTGTGTGTCTGTAGTGATAAATCTAAGAATCGTACGGCCATGAAATTGGGTACGCAGGTACGTGAGGTCTCGGAAGGGTGCATCAAGGTTCCATTCTGATACCATCAGAAAGTTCGAAAATTTTTCTTTCAAACAGACTTTGAACGGAGTCTATACAAAGAATAGATAAATTTTAATGAATTTAAACAAAAACATATGCTTTTCGTCTGCTTTAAACCTCTTCGATTTTTATATTACGATATATTAGAATTGACGTAATATCCAACGTTCAATTTTTTAATAACTGCTTAAAATATCGCAGACGTTCGATAATTCAATGCCGATCTTGCTTCCACGAGTGCATGCTGCACTTCTTGACTGTCCCGACGAAGAAGGCTGTTTTTCGTCTTCGAAACAGGTTGAAATCATTAATTTTGTATTGGATGTTGCTTAACACGAAGTTTATTTCAAGCTGTACGTATTTTACAGTGCGGTAGCTATGCCAATCAACATGATATATTTACTGTATCAGTTTACTCATATGAAATCTTTGTCTTCGCAGGAGATTTTAGTGGTCTGGTTGCTCATCTTCGATTCCGTCGTGAAATACCATACTACTTGATGGAGGTGTATCTTCCAATCAGCCTTTTAGTCATTGGTTCGTGGTTGTCTTTCTGGCTCGATGTCTATGCCGTACCCGCAAGAACAGCGCTCGGAATCACCACAATTCTCACCATCATCACCAGTTCAAGAGGAATTAAGGAATCCATCCCAAGAGTAAGACTCATTTTAAGGGGACGGTGGACGTTGAATTTTTTTAAATTTATTTATTGACTTAGAAACGTGAAAATTTGTACGAATATTCCTTTTAACATTACTATATACAATACCATTAATTAATTTTTTTTCAATTTTGTTATAATTTTGTATTTTTTTTAATTTAATTTTTTTTAACGAAAATTTGAAAATGCTCCTTGCATGCCATTTGTTCACATTTTTGATTAATTTTACATTACGGTCACTCAAAAACACATTATGAGCAAATTTGGGCATTCATTTTTAAATCCCTTAGAAAGTTAATTTTTTAAAAATATTTTTCTGCATTAAAACTTAATTTTCATCATTTAATTAGGTTCTTATTCACTTTTAATTACTTTAATAGAGTCCAATTATAAAATGTATACCCAGTTTCATTAAAAAGTATGAGAGGTGTCTTCTTGCCAAATTTCATGCATCTCAGACAAAAATTAAGACACATGGAGCATTTTAAAAATGTAAAACCTTTGAAAATTCCGTTTTGAAAAAAATGCATTCAACCTTTTGCTTACGGGTGGGACAGCGTCCATCCCAAACGAAAAACCTCCCAAAAAGACAGGTATTTGACATATTTTGAACATGCTGCAGCAGGTGCAATGTTTCTGTCGGCGATTTCCATGGACGCCAATGCCTGCAAAGGGAATCAAACTGTTTGGGATAGGGTATGTCAAATACCTGTCTTTTTGGGAGGTTCTTCGTTTGGGATGGACGCTGTTCCACCCATAAGCAAATGTTAAATGTGTAAAATAATGTTATATATTAAAACTTTTTTAGTCGATTTTTGCTCATTTCAACGTCCACCGTCCCCTTAAGGAATTACATATATGTATATATGATCCCTATAGCTTTACAACGATCCAGTATTTTATAATTGCTTTACATGTGTCTCTTAACAATGCTATAAACAATTTTCAGAACTACATGTCTGTGTATAAGAGATTATAATAGATTTCGAATAAATAGATAAAAGTAAGAAATTTAAAATATTCCTAGGGTAATTAAGGAGTAACCTTTATTGAACATCAAGAGTTTCATAAAAATAATAAAATCGCAATAATAGTTGTTGATATACACGTTGATGAACACAGTGCATATAAAACCAAACATAAATAAAAACTCTAGCTTAGCACAATGATTTAACCAATGATTTGATTTAACCAATGATTTAATCAATGATTTGATTTTTTAAGAGGCAATAGCGGCTGTTTTTTTAAGAAAATCATCTTGTTTATCTTGCTTTTCTGCCGACGTGGTTGTCGAGTGGTCAAGGCGAGCGTTTCCACAGCAAACGCTCGACCGCCGCATTCTGGGTTCGAGTCCCACGTAAGGCATGGATGTTTGTTTTGTGGACACAGTGTGTTCTGCCTCCCTCTGATGCGCCTGGGGCAACGTCCTAGGAGGGCTAAATGGTTCACGTTCTGGCCGCTGACATAGGCGAATGATGATGAGTAAAGTGCCTGGCCATTCAATAAAAAAAAAATATATATATATATCTTGCTTTTCTTCTGAGAAGTGACCCTCGAATTTTTAAAATCACATTTACTCATTTCCGTGACTTATTTAATCATTGCATCGTGATATTCTTTGGATTTTGGTGCAATGTCACTACTATTAAGTTCCGTGACTTTCTGTTCCAAGGCCACCAGTAGGATATGTTTCCAGTAAATGTAATCCTAGCTTGGCCGATAAGACTCATGGCTATGGAGAAGCATTAAGTCATTAAATGTTATAAAATTTTGATTTCGTGGATGATACGAATGGGTACTATTCACGACAACTCTAAGTTGTGGGTGACCACGTGTGTAAGTCAATTTTGTAACGTTGTTCATGCACTACATTGTGACATATAAGTCGCATTGCACCACAAGTGAGAATTCCATAGAACAAGAAAAGTATTTATTTGAAGCATTGATGCAGAAAATTGGCGGGGGTAAAATAAACCTAATTAATAATGATTTGTCTTATTATGTTCACCTGTCAGAAAAGTCAAAAAGCAATATTCCACTCTTAGTAGTTTCTAAGATGCAGGGGGGTAGAAACAGCCAAATGATGGCTCATGTAAAAGGTGTCTAACAGAGCATTCATCATTGTATGTTAAATTTTTAAACATAACTTGGCTGGTGTTCCGTGCATTTTAATCCATTACTACGATATTGTTTTATAAGCAGGAAGACATAGATTGATTAATGCTTATTGAGTGAAAATTTTAAGCATTACTGGATTTATAAGCAGTAAAGTAACATCGAAATTTGCATTTGTGTAATTTTAGGTGTGCAGCACATTACGAACTATGATATGAGAATTCGGTGCATTTATTAATTGAGTAGGTTCTACAAGTTTATGGGAAATAGATAAACTAAATTCTATTATCCAGAAATATTTCTGACGCTCTAACTATTGTCTTTTTCAGGTGTCTTACGTCAAGGCTGTGGACGTATGGATTGAGACTTGCACTTGGCTTGTGTTTTGTGCCTTACTCGAGTTTCCTTTTGTCAACTTCATCGCTAGGAAGGGCAAAGAAAATGACTCGCTGAGTATCAATTCTTCACAGAACAGCTCCAAACTTGCTGTGTCCAATAAATTATTTCAGGTACAGTGTGAAACTATGATTAATGGCTTCTTGTTACTTTCTCATATTATCGTATAGAGAAAGTGCTGTTTTCTCAAAAAGTTTCGAATATGAGATTTTGACGGATAATGGCTTCTTGAACTCATTTGAAACATTTTTGGAAAAGTGCTCGTTTATCACTCTTTGTGATGTGCGTGTGCATATATATCTATGAGGTATAGTAACAATAACTAAAAATTGAATGAATGGCAAACGAATGAATGAATGTCTCAAAAATGAACGAAATGAATGACTCAAAAATGAATGAAATAAATGAATGAATGACTTAAAAATGACTGACTGAATAAATGACCCAAAAATGACACGCGTCCCCGTGAAATGCTTTTTGTGAGTACGTTAAGTAAAGAACTAGAACTGGATAGAATTTGGTAATTCTTATGATTAAAGCGGTAATTATGCGAAATTTAAGATTTTGATAGTATAATTTTCTATAAAGAAATATTATAATTCTTGGAATAATTATAAATGGTAGCTTGATCTAAGATACGAATGTAAAGAGTTATTTTTATGCCGTCTGCGCTCAAGTGTCTTTTATTGTTCCCTATCCGTTGGTAACTTATTACCAAAATTTTATTATGCTCATTTGTGAATGCCTTTTACTTCGAGAAGAAGAAAATTATAAAACTTACAAATAACTAAGATATATCTCTCGAAATTCTAAATGGAAAAATCAGCGTATAAATATAAAAACATGTACAGGATAATCATAATTAAAGTTCATATTTCAAACCCCTTATAAAGGAAACCACTTGAAGTAAAGATTTCAAACTTGGTTATTTAATATAGGAGGTTATGGAATTTTAATTTCGGTATTAAGAATATTAGTTTGTAAAATCCCTACCAGTAAAAAAATGACACCTTATATCAGTATTTACGTTGCAAATAATTTTACAGTTGATACTTAGACTAACAAATGTTCATGATAGACTCTACCATTTTCTATAAGAAAACTTCTATAAGAACCTCCTAATTGGTTCTATAAGAGTACTTTCAATAAGTACAGAATATAAAGAAACATTATGGAATTACTCAAAAATATTAATAATACGTTATGAACACTAGCTGGAGAATACCAGTTTTGCAAAACAAAGATTAAGAATGATATCAAAAGTAGATCAAAGAGAGAGAAAGAAAAATAAAATATCTGATGTCGGCAGACTCAAATATATTTTCTTACATTTTATTACATGATGTATAAAATGGAGTTTAATTGCACAAAATAATATGGATACTTTACAGATATTACGTACAATTTGCAATTTGAATGCATCTTCGTCTCATTTGGCAAATTAACGCACTTGCCAAGTCTTTAGCTCCTTAAAAAAATCTCGAGAACGGTTCATCCTAAAGTCATGGGGTTAGTTTTATTTGCTTTGTTGTAAAAAATTACATGAAGAACAAGTAATTAATTAATATACTTCTGCAATTTTAGTCATTTCATTTTATTTCAGATTCATGATTCACAATTCATGACATTTGGCAAAAAAGGGTTGGCTATTTTTTTCCGAATCGTGCCAAATTTTAGTTAGCACCAGGATAAACCTCAAGGGACTTAACTGCTAAATTTTAGAAAATTTCGTTAAGCAGTTTATTTAATTACTGTGGAAAACGTCTTCAATTCCTCGAAATTAAAAATATCTTAAATATCTCGAGATTGGTCTATTTTAGAAAAATGAGGTTGGTTACTCTTTTCGTCGTGAAAAATTACATATAAACAAGCATACTATTGATACATTTGAGCATATGTAGTTTTTTATTTTAGATTTTGGAAATTTTTGCGTGCCATTTCGCAAAAACGCCAAGTTCTTTCTTTCTGAATTGTACCAAAATCTAATCAGCATCAGAGTATTTCATAGGGGATGTATCTGTCCAATTTTATGAAATTTGGTCAATTAGTTTTTCAACTAGAGTGGATACATACTTTTTTTTTTGCAAACGTACATACTTATTTTTTGACATTTTGCAAAACATTCAGGTTCTTTTATTTCGAATCGACCAAAATCTAATCAGCACTAGGGTAACCCACAAGTGAGTTATCTGACAAATTTTGTGAAATTTGGTCAATTAGTTTCTCAGATACCACTAATCGGCATAACCCCCCTAGGTTACAGCGGAGGTTCTGACTGAATCTCTCTTCTCTTGCTTCAAAAGGAAATATTGGTGGGAAACAACTCTTTCGGCGAAACTTTCTGGAGCTCAGGTTCCTCCACTCGAGAGATGTCCCCCCCTCTCCCATAGGCGGCTCTGATACTGATTTGATGTTTTGAAGGCATTTTAGATGTTGTGTTCTATATTAAAAATGAGTGATTTAATAACATTAATAAGAATGCATTTTTGCTAAAGATTTTGGAATTTCTAAGTTCTACAAAGTTTTGAGACATTTATTCGATGTTTTGCATAAGAATATGCTCAATAGATAGCGCCACAAGCTAATGAATCGAAGAGTACTTATAAAAGTCCATAAAATGGGTATTTCAAAACGGAAAAAGACTTTCTGAGAGACGATTCAAGCCTTTAGTTTAATATGAATCTTAATATAAAAAATATTGATTTAACTAATCTTACTTGAAGTCGTCTTACTTGTACTTTGGACCGCATTTGGGTCCTGGATGTAAGAATGAGTCGCAAATGCAATATAGTCATGTTACTTAACGTTTTTTTTGTGTGAGTGTATGTAAGGGGGGGGGAGCGACTTTATAGCAACATGAACATTATTTTAACAATCGTTATAAAAACTAGAAAGATCAATCATGCTTAAAGCATTGATTATGGAACACTTTCCAACTTCAATGCAATTTTATTTAAACAAGTCTAAAAATGCAATACATTCCTCGGTAATATTTTGAAACTTATCACAATACTGCATTAATTTATTATATTTGAAAACTTAAACCTTCATCGAAAAAAATGAACTTCATTCAAATGACGGCATTGAAATATAAATTGCCTGGTTTAAACATCTCTAAAATGTTATACATTCCTCGGTAATAGTTTTAGAATTATCATAATACTACGATAATTTATTATATTTGAAAACTTCATCGAAAGCAACTGAAATTAATTCAAATGACGTCATAGAAAAAATAACACGCCTGGATCTCTCTATAAAAACAGGATTTCATTCATAAATTTCTCCCATTCATTTCATTCATCACAATACTATAATAATTTATTTTATTTAAACATTTTATATTTAAGACCATGGAGCTACAAATAATTAAACTCTATGCTTAAAACTTCATCGAAAAAAATCGTCCTTCTCTTTATAAAATCAATTAATATTTCATTCATATCAGCCATGCAGACTCCATGGACTAAATTATTTTGTGTTAAAAAAATACAGGAATTCTAATACAACTCATTCTACATATTTTGCTGTTTACATTTTACATAGGTGAAAAATAGGCTTAGTTGTAGAAATAATCAAATTTAGATGAGCATTTAAACTCAAATATATTGTCATTGCGTTGTTTCAGTATGTAGATGCACAGAATTTAAGCAAAAATAAAGTAGTTTTAGGACGGATACAACACTCAATATGAATTAAAAAGAACTTAAAAAAATCATGATTTTGAAACAAGATGGATGCCATATATCATTTTGAATTGGGTCATGTGATCGTTTCATATCATGGTCACGTGATCGTTTCATATAAGTGGGGTAATTATTATTTTAATTTTTATTTAAAAAATTACTGAATATATTTCGCTGAATTTTTTTTTATATATTTTATGGAACAATTTGAATATTACCTAAAATTTTCGAAGCAATTTGTGAATTTTAAATCCGCTTAAAAAATGTTTGAAAAATTAGTTCCCATAGGGCTCAATGTATTTCATTTTTTCAACCCGGGTTTAATCCAAAACTAATTGGGTGATATTATTCATTTATATTCCCATAGGTCCTACAGACCGGCTGAACAACCTACTAAAATTTCATTTTGATTAAGTCATTTTTACGGCAGTTATCGCGCTAACGGACAGACAGACAGACAGAATGAACAAAGTCATAAACACTTTTCAACTTTGTTGTAAAGTGTTAATAAAAATACCCGAATGCTATTTGAATATTTAGATGAAAAATGTGTTAAATGTGTGTGTTCTGAATTAAAATGAAATGCATAATTTTCCGATCCAACTGTTGCTTCTCTGAATTCTTTCATCCATATTTTTTTAAGCAACTTATGTTAATTATGAACCATATATTCAATTCTTCTCCTAATTTAGTATTTGAGGACTTATATATTTTTTCTTTATTTATTACTTTAATACAGCACATAGATGTGTTTCTATTCACATTTCTCTTACTGTATAATGAACTTGCTACTGAAGTTTGAAATTCAATTTCGTTTAAATAAAAAAAAAATCATATTTTGATTTTCTTCCTTTATCTAGTTGAAGAGCATTGTATTATTAGTAGGCATCTACAATAAAACTATTGCACAAGGCATTATTTATTTTCACAGTTTAGTTATTTGCGAATTGCTGTTCTACCGAGAAATGCTAAAATAAGCAACATTTACAGGCACAGGAATCTAATGTACAGGAGGTACAGTCAAATTCCTTCTGTCAGCAACAATGCATATTCTAATAATTGCGGCATTTACAGTATTTCTTGTTAGTGTGGTCTTTCTTATATTGGTCAAACTAAACGTGATAAGGAACAAACAAACTAAGGAACGTGCTAAGGAACAAACGTGGAATAAGGGAATAAACGTGCTAAGGAATAAACTTGCTAAGGAACAAACGTGCTAAGGAACAAACACAACGTGCTAAGGAATTTCGTACTAAGGAACAAGAAAACTATATCAAAAAACAGGAATTTAACAAATGTTCAATTGCTCAACATTGCTATAATTTTGACCACCCTTTTGAGTTTTTTTTAGCAAGGATCATACAAAAGTGCCCGTCTACCTATGATCTTGACTTCTTTAAAGCTTTCTATATCCAGAAAAATTCTAGTAATTTAGTTAATACTTGTCCAGTCCTCCATTTTTGTCCGCCGTGTCTGGCAGAGTATCCTGTAAATTATTCCACTTTCTTTGTTCCATTTCTTAACCTTTGGGACTCACGTGTCGTTTAAACTTATTTTTCGTTTTGTTGATTCTCATTTATTCTTGTTTGAACTTGACTCGCTCTGTTCGAGATATTCCTATTGTGTTTTTGGCGTACGCCAATCTTGTGTGTTACTTCTTGTTTCGGATTGGTTATACCGTACTTCATTCTGCTTTCTCATTAGCTCTCTCAGTTAGACTCTTAATCCAGATCTTGGATATACAAACTCCTCTGTTTGTTCTATTTGCGCCGACATTTTTACCTGAACTGCATCTACCTTATGTCTTACTCAGATAAAATATCATTCTGAGGAATGATAAATATTTATACATCTGCCACTCGTCGTACAGTGAGAAAGAAAGTTATAACTTCTTCCCACATACTCTCAGCTCCTAGGAGCCAACAGGAAAGTTCGGATAGGCATATGTCTGACAATTTCAACCTAGATACTTTCTGGGTCACTTATAGTAGCTGTATGATTCTGCATACCCGCTCGGAGATAGAGCTCATTGACGCTAGGCGCTCTATAACCGTGTCAAACACAACTCGACTGACTGACTAGTTGGGCCTATTTCGTCATTTTGACTTCGGGTTTGTTGATTCTCTTTGTACTGACGAAGGGGATCCAGCTTATCCGCGAAACAGTTGTATGCTGCATTATTACCTTATTTGTGCTTAAATACAGGGTGGCCATAATTAAAGTTGTGGTGTCAAGAGCCCGATAGTGAGAAAACTGTTGGACCAAACTCAACCAAATTTGTAGTAAATACTATTTAGACCATGGGGGTTTTGTTTAAAAAACAAATAAACATAGTTTGGAGTTTTGCCATCGCGGACCAAAGTGACGCTGTAAGGTAAATTTTTGGAGTGAAATAGGTATAGGAAGTACAGAAAGTTAACATTTTACATGCATTTTGATATCGACATCGCATTTTACATTCACATTTGCATTTACACTTTATCAAACATTTTAGCAATTTATGTCTCCCATATGCAGTAGTGCGTGTAGCAAATATGCAGATTTTCACGGAGAAAAGAGGTGGTAATGCAAAGCGTTATGCAAATTTTAGTCAGCTGACGCTGACGGCATTAGTACGTACTACTAGTTTCGAGGATATAAGGAAAACGGAAAGAATGCAGTTGTTGAGACCTAGTCCGTCTGACCTACCAGAAAGGTGTAAGGTAACTGTTTGGACGGCCGGGAAGTGCCGCCACCCAATTTAGACCGGAACCCAGTGGGGGAAGCATCCACAAGCAGCGTACCCTCCTTCCCCTACCACCAAACTTTCGGAAGGACTTACGGACCCACATGTTTAACGTGATTGTACTTCGGGTGATCACGGCGACAGTTTTGGCAGTGGTGAGAATCGAACCCGAGCCTACCGAGTGCAATTCCCGCGCGCTAACCACTGGGCCACCGCGCCCTAACGGAAAGAATGTGTCGGAATCAATGATGCGCTACATTTTTACGATCGTGCTTTGTTGTTAAAAGTTCGCGTTAAAAGTCGCGTTAAAAGTCGATGCTAACATTACGCGATCGTTCTTTTCTAGTAAAACTTTACTACCAAACAGTGAAAATGCTTCTGCTGCCCTTCGAGAATATCGGAGGTTGAAGTGCCAAAATAAAGGTCGGATGACTATCACAGGTTTGTGAAAAATGGTTTCGCGTTTTGAAAATTCTGGAACTTTACAAGTGTTACTAGGACGAGAGCGTAAACCTATAAGGAATGAAGAACTTCATACAGTTGCAACTGCCATAGAGGATCCAAAAGCCAGATCAAGCAGTGCTCGAGCAATATCCAGGTAACTGGATATGCCGTATTATACGGTATGGAAAATCATGATCAAATTGCTAAAATTTTACCCATACAAAATCAGTCATACTCAAAAGTTGCTTTAAGGAGATACAGAAGCTCGTTTGGACTTTCCTCTAACGTTACTAGCTCACATGGAAGTCGACAAATCATGACCTTGGAAAATCTTGTGGAGTGATGAGCCGCATTTTTATCTGAAGAGTAAACAAGCAGAATTGCCGCATTTGGTCTTCTGAGAGCCCTCATGCGTTTCAGGAGATTCATTTACACTCTCTAAAAGTAATAGTTTGGTGTGGCTTTACTGTCTCACACATTGTAGGTCGGTATTTTTTCAAGAACAACACATCGATTGGTCCAAAGACTGGTTCCGCCAATGCCGAGAGGTATAGAACAATACTGCTGAACTTTGTTATTCCGCAACTTCAACAACGTGAATGTCTTGAATCTACGATATCTATGCAGGAGGTAGCTCCCCCCCCCCCCATATTGGATTGTGCGTACAGGAGTCCTACGACTGCGTTTTACCAACAACCGAATAATTAGTGGAGCTTTTCCTATGAAGTGGCCAGCCCGCTGGCCTTATCTGACCCCGTGTGACTTTTTGTTGTGGTGTCATGTAAAGAGTTTGATATGCCAAGGGAATGTGGATAATTTTGCACTTTGAAGGACCGAATGCCGTTGCACGTCAAACAAATCAATGGATATCTGCTGCATTCTGCAGTAGAGAATGTTATTCAGAGAATTAACTGCACTTTTTGGAACATATATATAAATTTGGAACAAAACATATTGAATCACACATGTAAATGATGCTAATATAAAAATTAATGTGATACGTATGTAAATGCAAAAGAAACGTAAATATAAAATGTACTAAATACGTATAAAATGTAAATGGGATGTTCTTTTCAAAATGCCTGTAAAATGTTAACTTTTTGTATTTCCTATGCCTATTTTACTCCAAATATGGACCTTACAGCGCTACTTTGGCTAGCGGTGGCAAAAATCCGAACTATTTTTTCTTTTAAAAATAAGAACTCCATGGTCTAAATAGTATTTACTGCAATTTTGGTTGAGTTTGGACTGACAGTTTTCTTACCTCACATCGGATTCTAACAACCTCTACTTTAATTATGGCCACCCTGTATGTTGCTCATGCTTTATTTAATGTATATTTGATTTGTAGAAATATTATTATAGCGTACTTTGATAAGAATAGCAAGTGCCACCGTACTATACAGTCCCTGCTGATATGCTTTTTTTGACAAGTATTTATTGCCGTCCGTATACGCGTTTCGTTCGCTGATGGTATCGATTTCTACTTATTAGAAAATGTTCCAAAACTTTGAAATTGGCGTTTTTCGTCTGTTTTACTTTGTAACCGTGTTTGTGGACGTGACTTTTCAATTTATCCGCTAGGGGCACTACAATCCCTTTTATTCGATCGGGCATGGTTACGTTTCTCTAGGTAGACCTAACGTGCATCCTCATGGATTTTCCCTTACGATGTCTCTAAGGACTTCCTAGTAAGACTGCATGCATATCGTTTTACGAAATTTTCCCTAATTTTACTTATCTGTTAATTATAATTTGATCTTTAACTAAATACCGTCTGGGTTAGAAATCATGTTTTCATAAAATATTTTTCCCGACTTTAAGAACAATGCTTTTAAATTATTTATTCCAAGGATGTCTCTCTACTGAATACACAAATTAAATATTGCTCTTGAGAGTAATCAAGTTAAATGGTTATTTATGGAAGAACGCGAATAAAGATATTCATTAAATTTTTCTGACATATGGATGTGTATTACATGAAGGGCTTTGCAAGGAAATAATGCGGTATAAATTGATTTTGTAGTCGAATTAAATTTTCAACATTCATAGAGGAATGTAATAAAATTTAAGTTCGCTTTGTGTTGAACATCAATTAGTATATGACAAGAAATTTGCCATACTATTGTTTCTGCAAAAAAGACAAAAATCTTGGAAAAATTTATTTCTTAGAATCTGCTAAAGATAGAGCTTAGATGACGACTGATTTGACTTTAGCATCGAATTCCAGAAGCGATTGGAAGAGGAGTTTCACTAAGGACTCTCACTTTTGATTTTGCTTACCATTTCCGGTTGAAAAATTTTCATTTTACTTGAAACATCAATTTCTCAAGATTGGTTATAGATAGAGCTTAAATAATAAGTGATATGCATTCAACATCAAATTCTATGAGATTAATTAATCTAATAAATTTTGTGAAACACCTATTTCTCAAGATTCGATATATATAGAGCTTAGATGATGACTGATATGGGTTCAGCATAGAAGTCCAGAGGGGACAAGGAGAGTTAGCTAAGGATTTTCATATAGCTAGACACCGTCCGAAAGCACTATACAGGAGAAAACAGCAGACCTCAACAATGACACAATCCTAGCGTACTCTAAAGAAAAAGCACTACACAAGAAGCAAATTTTTCCAGGCTAAAAAGCAAGCATGGCAAACTTTCTGCAACACCATAGCATCAAATTTGGCGAGGGCTTCAAAATAGCATGTAAAAATGCTTTTACACCAGACCAATTAGCACACAATCTAATCACAGCACAAAATATGAAAATAAAAGTTTTTGAATATTTAAGTCACAGCCTCTTCCAAACCACACCAACAATAGCCTTGTCCAGCAGAGTAGAGACCCAGCAACTGCATCACCAATCAAAGCATAAGAACTTGTGTCTGTAATTCCACACTGAAATCCGAAGCTTCAGGCCCAGATACTATCAACATAAGTGTCCTAAGACAGCTTCATAAGTCACAGTCACACATACTACATCACCTTTGCAACAAATGTTTACAGATTTACGCACTTCCCAAATCATGGAAAGTGGGAGAAACACTACCTTCTTAATACAGACGAATATGTTTACCACCTATGGTCAGTAAAATCTAAAAATCATCTTTAACAGATTAACCTACTTTTTGGAGTTAAACCACAAATTACATCAATTCTAATATGGCTTCCGGGAGAGCAAATCCACGCACTGCATCACATATTGAACTACGTCAACAGCAACAAATCAACAAGTAATTATTAAGTCCTAACTTCCATTGCTATCAAGCAACCTTAGCTTTAGCAACCCAGCAACCTTAGCTTTACACAACGAAACTCCCTACGCTAATGTCATCTGAATAAACAAGTCTATCTACAATAGCATGGTACTGATCTCCACAGACTAAGAACGTAAGCAACCGATACTGAACATTGAGCTGCTTTTCAAGGACACTAGTAATCTGGTCATCATGGAAGAAAATTACAGTTATTATCCTCACAGCTTACAGATCTTTACAGATGGTTTAAAAACGCAACAAGGAATAGCATCATCATACTGTGTCTTCTATAACAACAACTGCACATACCACTGGGCCAGAAGATTATATCCATATAACAGCGTTTGCCAAGCGGAGATGACACTACTCCTCAAGGCAGTAACTTGGTTTATACAAAGCACCCATCTCAGAGCATTAGTACATACAGACAAAGCAAGTATAGATACTTTAAAACAGTACAGATTCAAGAACGGCACAGTGTAACAGATCAGAAAACTCTTCTATCAATATCCAGACAAATATCAACATATTAATTGGACACCAGCGTATAGAGATATCATAAGCATCGCATATGTAGACACACTAGCACGTGCAGCGGCCAATAATATACACCATATACAGATCACTATACCCCTTCCAAAACGGACATTAAAAATCTGCTTCAACGACAAATACTTCTAGAATGTCAAGCAATTTAGAAAAATGTTTAAACAAGACTGAGACTACATAGTTTCACAGATCTCCACTGACATGCTTATCGACGCAGGTATGTCTTTCAGTTCCTCACTGGGCACGGCCCATTTACACAGTATCTGCATCGGTTCGGGCACAGACCATCATCACAATGCAGTTGCGTAGAAGAACATACATTAGACCATTACACCTACAGCTGCTCACTCATTTCAAACTACCACACAGCACCACCAGCACTACACTTCAGGTCATTGTGGGCACAAAAAGGGCTATCAAGCAAATCAACAATGGAGAAATTTATACAGTTAATGATCCACCTCAAGGAAAATGAACACAATTATTAAATCTCAAGTATATTTCATTCTGTTACACAAAACCTTCTCTTCTATCAATCTCCCTAAAAAGCAAATGGAATAACCATCGAAATAAGCAGCTTGCAGCCACTCTCATAAGCGAACAATACAATTAGCTTCAACAAGACAAGCAGTAAAAATAGGTCCAGAACCAAGCTTTACCTACAGTCATCACCAACATACTTGATTAACTTCGCCAAATCAAGTCTCACTGAGAGAAGCGTTACTAAGACTTCAAGAACATCGACATCATATTCCGCTTCACGCCGTTTCCAAATTTCAACTAAGTCTAACTGTTATTTCTCCATTCCTTTATTTTATTTTGTTTTCCTATTCATCTGATTTTATAAACATGCTCATTTAACTACAGTATCTTCACCCTAAACATACAAAATCGTCAATGGTTTGACCATTACACACCTTGTATTTGCAGCCGGCCTCACATCATGCTGCCGTAAACCCCTGGGTTGCCCGTGCGGTCTGGGTTTTCAACACCATGTACTTGCATACTAAACGTAATTGTATTTGGTGTGCCCTATATGAACTTTGTTTGTTCTACATTATGTGGGAAGGGCATGCGATCGTTGATTATTAATATAAGTGTAAATATTCCGTTTTACAGTTTTAAGTTTGGCCAACGAAGCCAACGCGCGTGCATCGCTGGCTGCCCAAATTTCTGCAGTGCTAGACGATTTAGGTTTCTACAGTTGAAAACCCTAGTGTGTCGGTTAATAAGTTCGGCATAATCAAATAATCACATCCGTTTCTGAAGATGTAACTTTCAAATTTTCAGAAAATTAGCATGACTGTACGAAATAGGTATACAAAAGATACTAAAAGTGTTTAATATTTTTGTCGGAGGCACTGTCGTTGCTAAGAGGGGGAGGGCTGGGGTCATACCCCCTCCACGGATCAATCAGAATCCATTGAAATTCATAGAAATGATAATTGGAGAAATAGAAAACATGATATTTTGTTACCAACATTCCGATAACAGATCTAGTGACGCTACCTTTGAAGTGCAGCCTGTGCGTAAACAACTTGCCACCATATGAAGTCTGCTTCACAAATTTCTTATTCTATAAGTAAAGTTGTACGACATTTTCCTTTCTAATTTGACTTATCATTAATTATAATTTAATTCTTAACTAAATACCACCTGAGTTAGAGAATGTCACGTTTTCATAAAATGTCTTTCCCAACTTTGAGAACAATGCTCTTAAATAATTTATTCCAGGGATATCTACAGAATACACAGATTAAAGAGTGCTCGAGACTGTAATCAAATTAAATGGTTATTTATGGAAGAGCGTGAGTAAAGTCATTCATTAAATTTCTCCGACATACCGATGTGTATTATATGAACGGCTTTGCAAAGAAATAATGCGGCATAAATCGATTTTGTGATCGAATTCAATTCTTAACAATAATGAATGCATGCTGTAAACGTTAAGCCTGTATTGCGTTTACTATAAAGCATGTAAGAGTTTTGCAGTATAAGGCTCTTTAGAAAATCCTTTAATACTAGAAAATGTACCTAGCGTTGCCCAAGATGCAAATCCTAGGCAATATCATTTAGAAATAATTGAAGGTCTTCTTTCTCTCGTGTTCATGACGTTACAATTGGATGGATACGAACTGCGACACGTGCCGTACATGTGGCCAACGGCCGTACCGTGCTAAAAACACCGGTTCTCGTTAGATCACCGAAGTCAAGCAGCATCGGGCGTGGTTTGTACTTGGGTGGGTGACCACCTGGGAACACCGCGTGCTGTTGGCACATTTTGGGTTCGGTAACCCGATGGTTTGCGCGCTGGATTTGCACGCTGCCACAACTGTCGCTGTGTTCATGCGGAGTACGATCACGTTAAACATGTGGGTCCGTAAGTCCTTCCGGGAGGTTGGTGGTAGGGGAAGGAGGGTACGGTCCCTGTGGATGCCTCCCCCACTGGGTTCCGGTCTAAATTGGGTGGCACTTCCTGGCCGTCCAAACAGTTACCTTACACCTTTCTGGTAGGTCGGACGGTCTGGGTCTCAACAACAACAACGTGCCGTACATGTGCTTAGAAAAAGCACCAACTTCTGAGACTGACATGGTATGCTCCTAAAGAGTGTGGATGAATATGACGATAATTATTTAGGTTTGTATTTGAATTGTATAGATTATTTTTATTTTTTTGTTCTAAGTGCGCTAGTTTTTTTAATTTTTGTTCTAAGGATGTGTATCGTCCCAAAGCATATGGTAAAGATGATTTGCTGTGGCGATGGCAAACCGCACACCTGAGGCATTCCCCCGTCAAAACCAGAGGCAAGGCACAATTCTCCGGACCATTTATTATGCCACCAGCTGAGGACCTCAGGTATCATAACCTCGCTCGCTCCACAAAGTCACGTCGCGGGACGAAAGAGCCAAAAGCGACAAAAACCGCAATAACCACATTATGGTATGGGTTAATACCTATCCTCGCCCTACTACTTTAATAGATCCAAAAGGTACTAACTGCATCACACGGTGAATAAAACAAAGCATACAAAATAACATGCATAATATTAGAATGAGAATAATCAACATAAAAGAGTAACGTGAAATGAGAGCAGAAGAACAAACACACCACAAGGATAGCAATGGAGAACCGAACTGCTTAGAAAAGTATGGAGAGCGGGGTTCGCTACGACATATCATCGACCGCCAGGAATGTCTCGGCAGGAATCATAGCCTGAAACAGAATTATACATCACCATACCCCAAAAGAGGCAACACTTGCTCCCACTAATCAAAATACAAACATTACATATTTAATACGATTAAGCAATAAAGAGCAATATTTAATATTTACAAGGAATGTAAATAATTAGAAAAATCAAGAGTTCGTTTCTTGTTCCAGTAACTTAAATAAGATTTTACTAAACCCGTTTTTAGCAGTTGGATGGATTGTGAGCTCATAGATATTCAAATCTGAGAAGTTTTTGGAAAAGTTTTCACAATATCCCCGAATTTGCATTCGTAAATACAATGCTGAACATCTCCCTCTACTTATTCACATTGTCATTGGTCGGATTTATGGAAGAAGCATTTCTGATATTTTTTAATGCTCCGTGTTCTGTGAAGGCTTGATTAGAGTAAAAGTTCCCCAAGCATTGGGAGGTGGAGACTTTGAGGATGTTTCGATACAACATTCTGCCATTGATAGTCTCTTCCCATTATTGCCGCCACTGTTGTACTAACACTTGTTTATCAAGAGTTTCGAGTTGTTAAGCTGCAATCAGAAACTTGAAGTCCACATTGTCCCTTTTAGCAGCTTTTTCGGCAAAATGGTCTGCCGTTTCTTTATCAGTCAAGAAAATGTGAGTCTTGATCCTGTGTAAGTGATACTTATAGTTGATTTCCCCAATGATAGTCTTGTTTTTAAAACCATCTCGTTTTTGGTAGTAGGAGAACATAAAGCTTGGATTGTTGATCGAGAATCAGAGTGTATGTGCTCTTTTTACACTTTATGTGTTTTGAGGTATTTAAAAGCACACACATTTAAAATAAAATTAACCAAAAGCCCTGCGTTGAAGACGGTGGTTTGATAGTTAAGCCTAAACTGTTCTATGGTCAGTTAAACCTGATTAAAATAGACTGCAAGTGCATATCTCAATTTCCATTCATTCTTGAACCATCCGTGTAAATGCTTATTGGTTTCATAGTTAGTATCTCAACAAATTCTCAAATCTTTCTATGAATTGGATTAAAAAGAATATGCATTGTTTCCCGAAACGGATTTTAGAGTTAGTAAGAAGTAAAAGAAAGCATAAATATTTATACATGTATGAATTAACTATTTATTTTATGCGTGTATGTGCTATGACAAAATGAATGAATCCATTAAAACTTTCTGAGTGTAATTCATTTACATGATTATGTATTCAAAAGCGAAACCCCTTAATAACACATTTATTTGAATTTTTCAACATTTCAATGCTTTAAAAAAAATCTGATGTGAGGGCAGCACATGACTTTCTTTATATAATGCAATGAATTTACTTCTTTAAAGGTGAAAAAGTGATGTAAAGATCCACGGCTCAGTGTTTGTAACGTTAAATTGTACATTTGGAGCGGTAAATTGTACATCCCGATGACAACATCTAAAACTATTTCGTACACAATTAACTTATATTTTACGTAACTCTAAATTAACAATTATCAATATTGAGAGCATCCTCAATAAGCAATATAGTCCATATATTGAAATATTGTAATAATAAATTCATCAATTAGGAGTCATTTTCAATAATTTGGCGTAATTTTTGCAACTTTAACAATATTTTCGCCAATGTGGGTTCAGATATCGCCAAGTTGGCGATATTTAGAAAAGCATTTCTTATATAATAAAAGGAATGCCTATCATATGACGGAATTAAAAATTTGCAAAATATTTCATCATATTTGGTGTCATTTTTATCAATTTGGCGACATTTTTATCAATTTGATAACATTTTTATCAATTTGGAAACAGTTTTGTCAATTTGGCAACATTGAAAAAGTCGCTAAGTTGGCATTATGCAGCCAAAATTCGTCGCCAGAATTTTGCTAAGCGTTACAGACGGAGTTTTATGGTAGAGTCTTATTTTTTTCCAAAATATTGAATTTTAATTAATTAGTTGAATTTTCATTGATTTAGCGTCATTTTTATCAATTTGGCGACATTTTTATTAATTTGGCGACATTTTCATTAATTTGGCGGCATTTAAAAACTCGCCAAGTTGGTGATATTCCGCCAAATTCATCGTTAAAATTTCGCCAAGCATTATGGTCGGAGAAATAGGTTATTCTTATAGCAGATAAACGACTAATGGCGTCCAAATACAAAATTATTACCCAAAGTATCTTCTCGTATAGTAGATTCTTATTCTTTCCAAGACATTAGATTTTCATCAATTAATTCTCATTTTGATTGATTTAGCGTCATTTTTATTAATTTGGTGACATCGTTTTATCAATTTGGCGATGTTTTCGTCAATTTGGCAACATTAAAAAACTCTTTGGCGACATTCCGCCAAATTTGTCGCCAAAATTTCGACAAGCACTGTTTAAGGAGAAATAGGTTAGTCTTATGGTAAATGGCGTCAAATTACAAAGTTATTATCTAAAGTGTCTTCTCTCGTGAATGAACAAGCTAGATCTACGAGAATGATGATAATAAATTTATCGCATAATATTACATATGAAAAGTGAACAGATTTCACAATAGTTAATATATTTTTTTAATTTTATGTGATATTTTTATAAATTTATTTGAAAAATGCGCAATATCTCAAGAACGGTTTATGCTAGCGTTCTAAAATTTATGTCAATCGTTTTTAATGAAAAATTATATAAGAAATGATCATTTATGTAACTTTATTGATTGTTTTAATGTTTTGATGATTTTTTTAAAAATTTTATTTAAGAATTTAGAAGGGTTCTGAACCTTCGATTGCTTGTAAAAACAATAGGCTTCCAGTACTCATTGATTGTGATTTTTGTACCAAATTTTGTTTTTATCGCTTGATTCGTTCGTGAGATATCGTCTCCACATGCGCACACACACACACACACATCACCTCAAAACCGTCTGATTCGTGTCCAGGGCTGTTTGAAACGTTCTCTTCCGTCAAAAACTCGATTTCGAATTTTCAACTCCGTCACAATATTTTCCTTATACATTATACTATGTATATAGGGAAAGTCAAAAAATGACTTTGTACTTAAATCTTCTCCATGAGTAAGTAATGCGGTATAAATTGATATTCTAACACAAAATTTTCAAGCATTTGTTAAGAAAATTTATTGAAGATGGCAACGCGTTCCCAGGAATGTTTAGAAAATATTTTAGAATAGCAGGATTAACAAACCTAGGTGAGAAACTACGATCGACAGCAATAGCATCTAAATAATTGATCTCTGATTTGAGCAAATCTAGAATGGTGCTCTCTAAAAAATTGCAACACCTACATATTTCTATGATTCTGATGGAGAAATAGGACAGCAACACAATTAAAATAATATTTAAAGTATTTAATATTGATGAATACATTGAAGAGGAGGGTATGTAGGTAATGCACAAACACTTTTATTTGGAATGTCCATATTTGGAATATTCTGAAACAATGAGAAATGTATGGAATTTTTATATATTAAATATATAATAATAAAAGTTTTTCATTATTAAAGAATACTATTTTGTTAAATTGAGATGACATGATGTAATATCTGCTGCCGCATAATAATGGCTACAGGGCGATGATGCTTGAAGTTTTCATATAAGGGACAATGCACTAAAATAGGAAGCACCATTCGGGTTTGTTACGCTATATCAAAGATTTGTTTTGCTAATTCTGAATTTTTTCCGGAGATACAAATTTTTAGGCACCATTATAATAAAAATTCACAGCACAATGGGCAAACATACTGAAATCAGCAATTTTCTGTTCAGGCGGAATAATTCTATAAATTATTCCTTTCAAATGTTCATATGGCAGTCAATTAAAACATCGTTTGGGATGACAATTTAATTATTGGATTATGAAAGTAAGAGATAAATTTCGAGTATAGCCATTCATTAACTCTCCTAACACAAATGTGAATTGCTCGATAAGCTTTGTGCTTTATTTCTCTACGCAAAACTGGATTACTTGGTGGGTGACCACCTCGGAACGCCGCGTGCTGTTGGCCATCTCGGGTGCGGTATCCCCGTGGTTTACGCGCTAGATTTGCACGCTGCCACATATGCCGCCGTGTTCATGCGGAGTACGATCACGTTAAACATGTGGGTCCGTAAGTCCTTCCGAGAGGTTGGTGGTAGGGGAAGGCGGGTACGGTCCCTGTGGATGCCTCCCCCACTGGGTTCCGGTCTAAATTGGGTGGCACTTCCCGGCCGTCCATACAGTTACCTTACACCTTTCTGGTAGGTCGGACGGCCTGGGTCATCAACATCAACGCAAAACTGGATATTCTAAATTGTTTTCGTCTAAATAAAACGCTTAATATCAATAAAACTCTGTTATGGAATATTTAGGCAAATTATATGTTGAAATATATTTTAATACCTTATAGTTTACTTATAAGGGGTTTTAATAAATTAGAAAATATAACATCAGGGTGTTTATGGTTGATTCTAAATTTTGTAAGCCGGGAAATTTTAATTGTTATATATATATTATATGCAATTTGCTATATGTATCAGACCGTATTAAAGCACTCATTATATGAAAATTTAGAACTTGGCAGAATTCTTTTTCAATTCCCGTAATCAGAACAGAAATTATTTCAAATTTTAATCATTCGTAGCATTATTTGCAATAAGAAATAAGAGAGTTCCTGAAGATGAAAAAACAAAGACCAACAAAAAGCCAAATCCCCATGTTCCTCTACTCCAGGATTAGTGTATTGAAATGTGCTTTAAATTTTAAATTCAATATTATACATTACAATATATAAATTACCAAATAATCTGGTGTTCTAGATAGAGACGGTAAGGTACACCAGCATATAACAGTTTAAGACAACCACCAGATCACAAAATATGAAACTGCTGCTTGTGAGAATAACACAAGTAGTATTTCCCCAAAGAAAGCAGACATATCTGAATTACGTGACAACTGTTGTGAGGGAGTTTGAACCCCTCTTCTTCAGGTCAAAATAGTGTCTTCACTTAGCAAGCAAAAACTGTAGGATGGCAAGCGAAAAAAAAAAAGTAGAATACATATATTTGGAACATCCACAACCGAGCGAGTTCGTAGCCGGGGTAACAGCCATTGGAACGAGACCCTAGTTATAAAATTATCAACACTGAGTGATAAGGCCGCCTCACACTAGGACAAACAAGCGCCAAGCGAAAGAAATGCAACAGAAATGCACGAATTGATTTGATATTTAAAATAAAACTGAGGGATTGAAAAATAAAGTAAAACTTTTGAATTATTAACAACAATTAGCTAATGGAGAGAAATGAAAGAAAGAAAGAAATATACCAATCCATATAGAGGGAAATAGATAGAAAAATTGCGAAGATAGTAACTAAAAAGAGTTATGATGAAAGCACCAAAGATATAAAATTGGACATAACCAAATTCAAAATTCCCGGAAATACGTAGTAAATAACAAAATGAAGGAAACAAGCTGTATCGATGTTAAATGAGCCACCTTCATCAAAACACAAAATTTTAAAAAACAGTTAATAATGAGATAACTAAACAAACAACACTAATTAAAGAATGAACAAAACTTAAGAAGTACTGATTGCATTACAACCACTAGACTTCATAGACGTTCCATAAGCAAAAATGGAATAAAACCTTCAACTCTTCCTATGCCGGAAAATGATTGTTTAGACTATGCTATAGATGTAGAGGGCATTAAAATAGAAACCATTATGGGCCTGATAAAACTGTTGCCAACTTGAGAAAAATTATTTAAAAAAAATTCTGGGTACGTCATTTAAACTTCATACTACACTACTTTCGGTTAATAGAAGATATGTTTCATGAAATTAAACCTACAAATTTCAGAAACTTTTAAAAATTCGAGGATATTTATGGAATAAAAATATTTACGAATTAAAACATCGTTTGTATTTAATTATATCATCGTTATCTAATTATATCATCGTTATCTAATTATATCATTATGAATACGAGAACCAAACCATGGGTGAAAACCATTTGTTATGATTATCTGAAATTTTAATGTTTACTGTTCTAAAGTCGTTGTTTGAATGTACTAAGGATACAACATACGTGTTCAGTAAATAAGGCTAAGAACATATGTGTCCTATGATAAATTAAATACGAAAGCAATTGGTTTCGGAAACTACTTGAGTCGTTCAAAATATCTGTATAAATTAACTACATATAAAATACTACAAAAGAATGAGCAGAATAGCTTCACTTGACATTCTCATACATTCATGTTGCATATATTATTTAGATTCTTTTATATCCTAATTCGAATGAAAAAAAAAGACAAAAGGCAAGCATATTTTTCATGATATTTTATTAATGCGTTATTTAAAAATTTTTTTTTAATTATGTGTGTGTGTGTGAATTTTCTTATAATTTTTACTTTCCCATAGGAAACGTTCCCATAAAGAAAATATAAAGACAATGTTTTTTCCCCAAAATTTTCTAAAAGATTTTGACGAATGAACTACGTTAAAGGACGTACTGAAGTCTTTAAGAACCCTTTTAGAAATATGGCTGTCTGCGTGTATGGGCACGATAAAATATATATGAGCACACATTACAATCACATCTATGTATTGCGGTAATTGTAGCATATAAATAACATATAAATACGATGCAATTAATAAGTTAACTTCAAGAGTGGTACTATGCCTCTTCAAATATATATATATATATATTAGAAATATGTAATAATAAAAAAATTCAAGTAATATTAACATTACCATAGAAGCAAATTTACGACCATAATGCCGATAAGAGAAGAGAACATCACCAGCCCAAATTCGATGATTAGTCAGAATCAAATTCCTCTTAAGGCTGAGTATTTAACTCTAACTAACCCAAACACATGCCTGTTTCAGGTAGACCAATAGTACATTTCTATAAATACTCTAACTCAGACTACACGCATCAAAAAATGAAAAAATGAAGATAGGATACATTAAGAAAATTGTATTACCATGCGGCATGAACCCTTCTTCTTTCACTACGTGTATACACGATCAACCTCAACAACTTAAATTATCTAGAAGCATTGGAATGAACAAGTCGAAATTCTATCAGGTAGGTAGTACGAACATACAGAGTAATACTCCCAGACCCGTCTAGTGAGTCTAAGCTGGAGACCGGACAAGCAATTCAGAATATGAACAACCCGTATACGCAATTCTGAATATGAACATGAATCAAAGATGAAAAAATTCTTACTAAACAAGTAATTCATAGGAAAACTGGATAAACGAGAATGCCACTATACCCCATTATAAGGGAGCTCAAATCGTAGTTTCAATACTGGCAAAAGTTACAATTTTTTAGAGAAAATAATATTCAAAACATTAATGTTAATGCATCTTATTTTCCGATGTTTCTAATTTTTTTATTTAGTTTATTATTTTTCATTTTTATTCATTTATATAATTATATATATATATAATTATATATATATATATATATATATATATATCATATAAAAGCCAGTAAACTAATTCAAATAGAATTCCTATGCATATCCACAAAAATCATAGGCACTACTCAGGAAAAGGCGCCAAGCCGCTCTATACTCCGAAGCAGAATGTAATCCAAGAAAAAGAAGAATTAAAGGAACTTGGGATAACCAAATGCTTTGCATTTAATGGTTGGGGAGGATTGCGACTCCCCCTCCCGTTTAAAGCTGCTTTTCCAGCCTAGGCAAACGCTCACGGTACCAATACAAAGCAAAGGTTGGTCCCCATTGCGTGCTAATACGAAGGCACCCGAATACGGAAGAACAAGACCAACCAAACAGAAGGAAACTGGACCAAAAGTGAATCCTGCCCAACTCGCTATCTTATATATGTTCATCTTACGCATGCGTGCAATCTTAGCAGGTACGCATAATATACGCATATATATATATATATATATATTTTTTTTTATTTTTTATTTTTTTTTATTTTTACATAATTCTTATTATTACATATTTCAAATATATATATATATATATATATATATATATATATATATATATATATATATATATATATATATATATATATATCCAAGATACGTAAAATATTAACCAGAATTATTTCAGAAGTAATTAAGCACGTAATAAGTGCTTGTATTATGACTTGCTTGTTATGTAATTTTCTATTAAAATGAAAATATCCTTGACGTTTTCGATAAAAGTCAGCTTTTTCACTGATCGTCACATCTAGCTTTAACATTAGAAAACTAATGCGATTATTATATGTAAATCAATCGCAAGTAGAATTGCAAGTATTAAATCCATGTTAAATTTTCGCTAAATACTGCTTCACAGCTAACTTCTAAATTAATAAAAAGTAAAACTTTGCCTATTACGATAATAACACGGTAGTCAGTGTGATTAAAGTTAAGTTTAAACTCGACTTTAACGTACTTCTATTCCAAATTTAATCAAACTTTAAATTTGAACCCCACTTGATGCCTACTTGAGATTAAACTCGAACTCTAATTGAATGCCGTCGGGGTTAACATCACCTTTTCCTAAAGGTATACCCAAAATCGTTCATGACTGGAATACTTATGAAAAATGAAAATGATAACATAGTTTTAGAGATTAATCAAATTATCTGATTATGAATGCTAAAGTAAATCTTTGAATAAAGTCATTAATTAAAATTAGCCGAAACTTGAAAGTTTATTAACTGAAAACCTTTGAATTCAACTCTATTCCGTGCAGAAATGATGCGAAATAAATCGATTTTCTGAATGAATAAATGTCTTCAATATCATAAAACTTATTATAAATTTTTTGATTTGTTATAAAACGGTACCGTATGCTATATTTTAACAAGAAAGTAAATGTTTATGTTTAAAGGAAATAGTTTTAAAAACATGTGAAAAATCATTTATGGTTAAAAAAAAGTTTAGTTCTGTAGTTGTTGTAAAAGTTAATTATTTATGAAGTAAAGGATTGGTATGAAACAGAGTATGAAATAACTAGAACTTTTCACCCACGCTTTGCGCAGGCGAAATGGCTTGTAACCTTACATGCACATCTAAATGTATCCTTAAATGTAACCTTACATGTAAATGTAACCTTACATGTACAATAAATGTACTGATAATCCGAAAACAGTTTCAAATTGAAGCATAAAAATTAAGCACATTTTATTTTTAACAGGGAAATTGCCGTGTGTAAAGCAATAATCTCTTATCCCTGCATGTTGCTTTATTTTCAACGTTTTCGGATATTTTAAGCTAAAACGCAATAAATTATAGCATTGTTTTTCAATAGTTTGATTTGATGAATAGCCAACAAAAGATTTTAATATTTGAAACGCAACTCCGTTTCCATAGTTACCACATTGGAATTAAAAACTATGAATAAAACACCATTCATTCATAAAAATATAAAAAAAATCGTCTGCTGTAACTATAATTTAAAAGATCTCAAGAACTGTTGATTGTAAAACAATAAAATTCCTTTGAAAATTAAAGACATTTTTTTGTAGAATAGTTATGACTTTTGTGTGATATCTAGAAAACGTTTGAACAAAAATATTCAGTGCTCATAAATTTTTCGAACGAAATTCTATGATTTTTAAATTTTCTCATTACTTATAAGTCTCACGTGTTTGAAAAAAATTCAAGCTTCTGCCTTCAACAGTTTTGGCTGTGCAATTTAACCGTTAGTCCAGTGCTTTTTAACCTAGTCTACGGCTTCCTTGGACAACTACATTCTTCCTACGGCTCCCCTGTAGCTATACTGATCATCGCAAATTTGGAAGTTGAAAACATTCTGAGATATAATATATTTTTTTGAAGGGAAATAGTAATCATGTCCACCCACGCCGCACATTTCATCCAAGTTGCCTTAATCACTGCCTAAGTTAGTCAGACATTCTCACTCAGATATGCGATATAGATAAAAAGAACTCCGGGATTTATAAATTTTTTTAACAATATTACAAGATTTTAAATTTTTACTTATAGGTCAATTTAACGTGTATGCAAAGTTTAAACTTCCTACATTTAATAGTTTGGGTTTCGTAATTCACCCATTAGTCAGTTTGTAGAAAGCCTCGCTGATCCAACCGGGAATCGAACCCTGGATCTATGAACTGGCCAGCCGACTGTTCAGCTACTGGGACGAAATTGCAAGCTCTTATCGTCGAAGTCTGCATTCTGGACTATTTAATGTGAGATTGGTGCGCTATTGACAATTTGACTGACCACCTCCTATTAGTTTCCTTATATACATAATGTATAAGGAAAGTATTGTGACGGGGTCGAAAATTCGCATTCGAGTTTTCGACGGGAGAGCACGTTTCAAGCATCCCTGATCACGAATCAAACATTTTTGATGTGATGTCTGTGTGTGTGTGTGTGTGTGTGTGTGTGAAAGTATGTGTGTGTGTGTGTCAGTGGGTCTGTGGAGACGATAACTGACGAACGAATGGACCGATTTGAACTAAATTTGGTACAAAAATCACAATCCGTAAACACTGGAAGACTATTGTTTTTATACGCAATCGAATGTTCAGAACTCCCCTAAATTTTCGAATGAAATTTTGAAAAAATCGTCAAAAAATCAAAACCACTCATAAAGTTAGCAAATAGACATTTCTTATGTAATTTTTCATTAGAAAACGATTGACATAAATTTTAGAACGCTAACACGAGCCGTTCTCGAGATATTGTACATTTAAAAAAATATCAAAAAGTTATATAAAATAAAAAAAAAATTTCCTATTGATAAACATGCTCACTTTTCATATGTAATACCATGCGATAAATTGGGTGGCATCATTCTCGTGGATCTAGCTCCTTCCATTCATGATAAAAGATACTCTGAGTAACACTTTTGTATTTGAACGCCAATAGTCATTTATCTGCTGTAAGAATAACCTATTTCTTAGTGCATAACGCTTGGTGAGATTTTGGAGACGAATTTGGCGGAATGTCGCCAACTTGGCGACTTTCTGAAATGTTGCCAAATTAACGAAAATCTCGCCAAATTGATAAAAATGACACTAAATCAATGAAAATAACGACTAATTGTTGAAAATTTAATGTCTTGGAAAGAATATTAGTATCTACTATAAGAAAGACCTATTTTTTTACTGTAAAAGTAGTAAATTCATTACATTATATAAGGAAAGTCATGTGTTGCCCACATCAGATTTTTTTTTACCTCAGGTTAGCCCCTGATGCTATTTTTATCTTCCAGGTTAGTTTCCTACGTGGTCGTTATCCTCTCGATTTGAAATCGGCTCAATATCCCAGAGTTTACTCAATCCGTGTTAATCGTACTATGGCCACTTTCAGACCTCTGACATCTTTGCACTAACCTGCAAGGTTCATATGTTTGGGCGCATTGTAAAAACCCTTGCGGCCCTAAACAAGAACCGAACAATGGATCTCTGAACTGGCCAGCCGGCGCTCTACCATTTAGCTGCTGGGACGACATTGCAAGATCTTATTGTCGAAGTGGGCTCTTCAAGTTAGTCAGTCACACTCAGCTGTATGACATAGATAACTGTTTTTCTAAACTTTCTTGGTCGTGGAATACTTTTGAAAATTAATTTTATTGCGGAACCACAAAATCAGAAGAAGTCCTTTGTGGTCTAAATTTTGCATTCCAATTTTACTTGTTTTTGTTAATTTTTAGTTGAGTTCATATTTAAGAAATGTCACACAAAATTATTATCTCACAGAATATTCCTTGCAAAATACTGATATAGATAACTAATGTCAGAATTGAAAAGCAACTCCTTTTTCAGGGCAAATAGAAGGAGCAGCCACATGTACCAGTGCAAGACATAGCTTCATTTAGACCTCTTTTAACACACTTTGAATACGTTTGGAAAATATTTCTATCTCGATTGTATCTACAACTAATTATTAATTGTTAATATAATTTTTAAATGTATTTGTAAATATAAATCTATTTGTAAATATAAATTTCAGTAATTCTAATTCTTTTACTCGAATAATTTGAATTCTTAAAAAACTTCATGGTATCATTTCTTTCTTATGGAGAATAATGATTCTTCCCGGAATAAATTAAGGGCGAAATTTGAAAAATATGTATATTTTGTTTCATTCAAACAATATGTGGTACATGAACAACAAAATGGAATAAGAATGTATGAAAAAGTCGAGTCAAAATTCCTATTTCACCCATTCAAAATGTGCCTGTCTCAAATTGAAAATTGCATGTAGTGACCTGTTTCAACAAGCAAGGTGTAAAGTTCTGTCGAGTTTATTATAACATATCCTTTAACTTTAGTTTTTAGTAAATTGTTTCGAAGAAAATAATGTCATAACCGTTTTCTTGAAATACAATCTGAGAATGTGCATAATTTCAGAGGTCATACACAAATTATAAAAGGAAACAATGATTACATAAGTAAATAATAATTTTGCTATTTATTGGTACAAAACTATTTACACTGTGTAGAAATAATAACTTTACACAAAGATTACAAAACTTGTTCAAAATATTTCCCATCCATGCCAAAGATCCATTAAAGATAAGAGACAGATATTTGCCTATGATGCATTTCTTCGTTGCGTCATTTCCACTCTTGTTGTAAACATTTACATTACATTTTAATTTGTGGTTAATCCTTCACCAAATTTGTTTAAACATATCTCTGGGACTTTTTATGATAAAATGCTGAAATTTTATAGATCACCTTGTTAGTGTACGGGGCACATTTTATTCATTGGAAATGTTTTTGTACGGGGGCCGTATAAAATTTGTATTTCTTAAAATTTAATTCCCTTGAAAATTTTAATCGATTTCATAAAATTTTGCACCTTTTTTAACGCAACTTTGTAATTTATTATATATGTTTAAGATCAATATTTAAGGAATAAAAGCCGAGGTCAATGTTTTTAGGACGCCCTATATATACAAGGTAGGATCAAAAATTTCGGAGACTGTGCTGAAATCTGGAATCCTGATTGGAGGAGAGGGGAATTATTTCACCGTGGCTTAGAGGCACATGTGGCGCGAGATGCGGAAAAGAAGAAGCAGGTCTGGAGTGCAGGGTTTTTCCAGAAAATGAGTGTCAGTGAACTGTAGTCGTTTCGCGTTCGTCGAAAACGGAAATGGCTTTTGAAGAACAACGTGCGAATATGAAATTCTACCAGCGTTTGGGGAAATCGCCGACAGAAACATTACACCTGCTGCTCGACGAACGCGAAACAACTACAGTTCACTGACACGCATTGTCTGAAAAACCCTGCACTGCGGACCTGCTTCTTCCTTTTCACATCTCGCGTCACATGTGCCTCTACGTCACGGAGAAATAGTTCCCCCTCCCCTCCAATCAGGGTTGGAGATATCAGCACAATCTCCGAACTTTTTTTTCCTACCTTATATATACGTCATTATTTCGACAGGATGCTAGAAATTTCGCGATGAAACACGAGTTTTCATTAAATTTATTTTACAATTTATCACGATTATCTTTTCGCAGGATTCCTTGGAATGTCCTTGAACATCCTAATTACTTTGTAAGGTAAGATCCATGAGTGTACATGTTAGGTCTATCGATATTAAAGTTACAATGTTTGATTAAATAAAAGTGATTTTAGCGCCCTTAGAGGAGAATTAAAAAAGTTAGAATTAAGAGCTCGGCAACGAAGTGAGATAAACGAAAAATGCGAATTCAAAACCTGTAGTGCATTATCTATGAAGGAAGAAGCGATTACAAAATTGTTGCACGAGGCACTTATTTGACTGGATATGACTATTGTCGATTTGCTTGAATTATACAATAAACAATGGACAAAAATCTAGTGTATTACATGTTTAAAATGCACTCAGTCAGAACTAATGCACATTTGATATCCGGAAACAATGTTACTTTGACCAATATTGCAGGCGTTAAAGGCTCTGTCGACAGGTATATATTGCCTTCCATATACTCGTTTAGTTCATCCTTGGTGTCGCGTCCAACGAATTAGACAATGCTCAACAACTCTGAAATTGGCTTTTTTCATCTGCAACGTTTTGCCACCGAGTTTGTTATTCTAACTTTTTATATTTTGTGCCAGGAACACTACAGTCACTTTAATTCGATCCTTCATGGTTACTTTACGATTGACAACGAATATACAAAAGACCATTTAAAAAGAAGCACATATTTCAAGACAAGGGGTACATTATATTGGATAACGCAGTCCTTGCCTTAAACTACACATCTGTAACTCGTATCCCATGAACTAAGCGTGGTGCGCTGTATAATTTTATGTGACTTATAAGCCGTCTTGAATAATTCAAGTTTTCTAATTTACCGGAAGGTAGACTTATGATAATTGGATAAATTTTTCTTTAATGTTTTATACAAGTATAACATGAACGTTCTAAATGAAATGAATATCCGTTTTAAACACGAATTTTAATTATATTATATTTGCTTTCTTATATTTGTTAGCTGTTGTATTGAAGTCAGTTATTGCAGTTATTTCGTTGCTGTGTTGCATTATCCAGCCGTCCTTCAACACATGTGCGAAAGACGTGCAACTTATACATGTGTGTTTTTCACATGAAATAAATTTAAAATGTTTATTAAAGTACATACATTTTGCGTTTTGATCTACCTTAAAAATTATGGACATAATACAAGTTAGTAAAATTTAACGAAGCGTTAATTTTATTCGCTAATTCGAGAGAAGGAGATTGAAAAAAAAAACAATATTTGGGTCAGATAATCAAAAAGTAAACTGGTTTACGATGTGAAAGTTCACGTTATTAAAATTGAATGAGCATACATAAGTTTCGGAAATGGATGGATTTCCTTCTTCAGTGCAGCTCGCCTGGACCTACCTGAACGTCCTAATAAGTGCAAGACCGTGCTGGCCAAACAGAAACTGGCTAAGCGACAGAGTGCAATATAATAATGTCACTTAGTGAGACGGAAGAGGAGTAACACAAGAAAAATTGTTAACGTTGATCGCTGCCGTTCATATAATATATAAAAATGACAATTCAGCTAAAACTAGCTCTTACTTATTGTTAAATATGAGATTTAGCATATATAAATTTTAATTATCACACACAGTCTGACACGCAATCGGTGTCAAACTTTATCTATGTTTAAAAATATATCATCTGCCGAACACTCTGATTAAAAATCATAATCATATGCTTCATAAACAAACACATATGCTTCTGTATGCTGGCCGTTTCCAGCAATTAATATTATTAATAACTAGCCGCCTTCGACGACCAGCCTGTTCGCTACCCTTGAAAATTCTGACCGTGGCAAACTCGCTGGCGCGACCTACCAGAAAGGTGTAAGGTAACTATTTGGACTGCCAGTAAGTGCCACCTAATTTAGACCGGAACCCAGTGGGGGAGGCATTCACAGGGACCGTACCCTCCTTCTAATATCACCAACATCTCGGAAGGACTTACGGACCCACATGTTTAACGTGATCGTACTCCACGTGAACACGGCGGCAGTTTTGGCAGTGGCGGGAATCGAACCCGGGCCTACCGAGTGCAATTCCCGCGCGCTAATTTAAATTTTATAATGACCATAAAAAATTTAAATTTTAATTTGACCATATGCTAAACTCTTAATTCCATCATTTAAAATATAATGTAATGTCATTTAAAATATCCTCATTTCATCGTTCCATCATTTAAAATATCCTCATTCTATCGTTCTATTATTTAAAATATCCATAAAATTAAAATCATTTAAAATATCCATAAATTAAAATATCCATTTAAAATGACCATATGCTAAGCTCTTAATTTCATCATTTAAAATATCACGTAATTTTCTAACCCATCTCCATGGAAACACGTGATGTCCCCGGCGGGAGAAAAATCGGAACTTCCCCGAGAATTATCCGAAAAATTTAAAATCATTACTTCTTTAAAATTCCGATCCAATTTTAATTATTTCTTGACCAGCCTGGGCTTGTAAGAAAGTCTGATGTTTGAACTTTCTAAAAATGTAAATTATTAGTCGAAAATCTCGCTACTTTTTCGAATGCGAGGATTTAAAAACGAAAGTTCGTTTTTTTGAGCTGCAAGTGACTTTAAAAAATATTAGAAATTGAAATTGAGATTTGAAATTGATATATTTTTACTCGCAATTGACTGCTCTTTCCGGTCTTGTGATTTGTTTTTTTCTACGACGTCTGGATGGTGGAGAAAAAAGGGAGAAAGCGGTCGAAATCGTATAAAACATTAAATAACAAAAAAATAATTCAAATTTTAAAACTCGGTTTTTACGTGTCCCCTTCCCGCCCACAGAATACGATGTTCAGAAGGTTCACTCCCATAGGAACCTATGGCAACATTGTTAACATAGGATTTCGCATAGACACTAACGTTCGAGGAGCCAACCATCGCAGCTATAACGTAAAAAGAGCTCGACTGCTAGATTTGGCGACTATTGCTCAATTGGCGATTTTATGCTAATGCAGCCAAAAGAAAAAAAAATTACATAACTGTACTTTTATCATTTTTTAAAACTATAAACATGATAAGCATTTAAAAATCCTTTTTCTATAATATGTGTAAATTTAAATAAACATAGATATATATTTAATTCATGTAATCATAAATTGAATAAAAAATTGACGCATTACATCACTGAAAATCATTATACACCAAAAATTACAAGCTAATATACCCAAAAGACTGAAATATTATATAATATTTTCAGCCTAAAAAGTATACTAGCGTGTTGTTAAATTGTTGAGTTCTTAATTTATTCTGGAATACTGTTAATATAATTTTTTTTAAATGCACTTATATTTTTATAATAAATAACAAATTTACATAAATGCATTATCAAAGGTATCGAATTTCAATATTAATTTTTATACATTTTATATAAATGCGGAAAATGTTTTTTAACTAATGATGTCACTGCTTCTTGATAATACTGCACCATTTTCTTATGATGAACACGCTCATAGGATGAAATATGGGATGCAAAGCAAATAATCTTTTTATTTAAATAAAAATAAATTACATACTTTGTAAATGTAATCCCTCTTCTTTTAGAAATCCATAAAAGATAAAATAATTGATTATAAAATACGAAATAGAAGAGAAATGATTTACATGTATAAACATGCGATCGATGATAAAACAAAATTATTCCAGGTATTTCGTTTAGTGCCAAATAGGGTTATATTAGCAGAACGTCTTGGCGAAAACCGCCACAGACCATCGCCAGGGCCAACGGCCGTCCCGTGCTGAAAACACGGCGCGGTTAGTACTTGGTGGGTGACCACCTCGGAACACCGCGTGCTGTTGGCCATCTCGGGTGCGGTATCCCCGTGGTTTGCGCGCTAGATTTGCACGCTACCACAAATGCCGCCGTGTTCATGCGGAGTACGATCACGTTAAACATGTGGGTCCGTAAGTCCTTCCGAGAGGTTGGTGGTAGGGGAAGGAGGGTACGGTCCCTGTGGATGCCTCCCCCACTGGGTTCCGGTCCAAATTGGGTGGCACTTCCCGGCCGTCCATACAGTTACCTTACACCTTTCTGGTAGGTCGGGCGGTCTGGGTCTCAACAACAGCAACAGACCATCGCCAAGCGTGCCAATCTTGATATTTTATTTAACTTTGGTTGGCGGTTGAGGGCGCTGGGGTAGCAGTGAAACATCTGTATATATTAATCTGTGTTCCCGCCCACCCCGGGTCGCCGATTGCCAAATTTACGCGCGGTCGCTGAGCCTATAGTGTATAGGACAGACATTGCCTTTTATTATATGGAAAACGTTCAATTTAATAAAGATAAATTTTTAAAGTTTTTATATTATAAGAAAATTGGTAGTTATTATTATACTTTATCTGCTACCTTTCTCCGAAATGTGTTTATTGTTAAAAGCAAACGGAACAGAATATATTTCATTCTGTTTTCATTCTCCAAAAATGTGTTCAATAACATAATGTTCCTCAGTATTTAACTAAAGTTACTATGAGTTTATTTACTGAAAGGAATTTTTACACTAATGTTGGCTGTTCTTGTGCCATTAATAACTTTTGTAAACTTTATAACAGCTTTCTTGATAGTCTTGTTGTTATTTATCCATCTGCTCGTGCTTTTATAAATCATTTGTTGTAAATATTTTATATTTTAATTTATCTTACAATATTTTCATCTCTATATTTTTGTAATGTATTTTAACTTGCAAGCTGTTATTGGGACTTTATCCTGCAGCATGCATTACTTTAAATAAATAAATAAACACGTCTGCTTAGATTTATCCTGAACAAATACAAATTTTTCTTACAGGTCGTTCGCCAGCCCACGACAATGAACAAGGTTTCAGTAGCCATACCCAATGGACCACAAATTCGACAGTTTGGAGATCGTATTGGTGTTGACAGATTACAGTCAGATGATTACAGTCCTCCCGAAGGTCGTTGCACAGATTGCTTTCCCAAACTGACAGAACAAACAGCAAAGTCCGTCGATCGTGTCTGCAGGTTTCTTTTCCCCTGTGCTTTCGTCATATTCAATCTCATATACTGGTTCACCTGGGCGCCATAAAAGTGGACTTTTGCACCATTTTTTTGTAACAGTATGGAATGATTTGTTTATTTGTAACTGTAGTTGTAATTAAAGCGAATTGTGACTTTGCTTGCATCATGAATTGACATTATAAACAATTTGTACTAATCTTTGTTAAATGCATTAATTTTTAAATTTATACAATCAGTCCTATAGAACAGTTGGGTAAAATATATATATATATATATATATATATATACATGTGTGTGTGTTCTTGTAGGGCTTTAAAAGGAGTACGCTTACTATTTATAACACTTTTAGCGACATATAAATACCATAATTATGGAACATTTTCAAGCTTCTTCAACTTCACAAGAAGCTTTGTAAAATAAATTAATATTGATCTAAAAACAGGATTTCCTACTGAACATTTTTGTTTGTATTACTGTTTATATCTTCTTTGTTTATGAACATTATTGTTTATATTTTTATGTTTTATAATTTAGAAGATATTTCGAGTAACAGTAAGCAAAAAGAAGTAAAAACTCTGGAAAAATAACTATTTTTCCCAAAATTTAATTCAAAATATTGAAATTATTTTTGTATACTTATAAATGGTATTCCATCTTCGGCAGAACGGGTAATCATTTTTATTATTTTCTATATTTTTCTATATTTTTCTATATTTTCTATATTTTTATTGTTAGGTTGAGAGATATAAGCGCTTAAATTGTTTACATTTTTTCTAACGCTCTGATTCAAACATCTGCCACCCCTATCAAGATGCTATTCGCGTAAAAATACAGTATTTCGATACTACATATATACAAAACTACAGATATGCTGTTACTAACGTCGTACTTTACTTTTCAGAATAATATTTAGAACCAATTATCAATTAAAGCCAATTGGCTTATATTTGTAAGTCTGGTTATCCCTAGAAATAGATATAATAATAAGGTGAACTTAATTATTAAATTCAATCCATCAACACTTTATATATAAAACACTTTTTACTGACATTTATCATGGCATTTAATCAAGCTCAAAATTTAGCACACATCATATACATCTTTTTAATCTGCGAACATGAGTAATCCTCAAATCCTCTCATTTAGAAACTGCAGATTCATGTAAATTCAGCGTTCCATTTCCAGCCCTCTTCATTACAGGTGTTTATAATACGGTGCAAGAGCAGTTAACAACCGTGGTCAGTAGTTTAACTAGGTGTAACAGCTGGCAGGCTACGGGAGATGAAGTGAAATTGTTGAGAATTAATTACACACTGTTGTAACACTGTCAGAAGCTAATTACTGGCGAAACACTGAATAAATTTTCAGCTCACATGTACTGTGCAATGCTTTAAAAGACGCAAACTTAATGCTGACAACACATTTTATAGAGTGGCAAACAGTTTGTGTACTTTGTTTTCGATGTAACTATTACGTTTTTCTATTCTCTTTTGGATATCTTTTTCGTACAGTCATACGAATTTTTGGAAATCCCGGAAGTGTTCCGCTTGAACAGAATGTAGAAATCCTTAGTGAATCATCCAACCTCCTTCAAAATTCGTGGTTCAAGCCATATTAGTCATCATCTAAACTCTATCTTAATATAATCCTGACATATTGATGTTTCAAGGACATTTTTAAACTGAAAGTGAAAACAATCGGAAGTGGAAATATTTACTGAACCTTTTCAGGGATTTAATGCTAAATTCTTATCATTCATGATCTAAGCTCCATCTATATCTATTCTTGAAAAATAGATGCTACAATGAAAATGTGAACAGGAAGGTGAAATCCTTAGTAAATATGTAACTTCGAAATTTGATGCTGAATCCATATCTGGCATCATCTGAGCTACATCTATAACATGGACCTGTACAGCGGATGTATCTATCGTTAATTGTGATTGCTACAAATGTACCTGCGAAAAAAAGTCACCTCTTAAATAAGCCACCGCTAAAAAGTGCCAGCTAAAAAATTAACCGATACCTAGTTGCACACACCACAGCTAGTTTGTCTCTAAAATATGTATATAAATAGTTTAAATGCTATGGTCAAGTTTAATGCATTAACACTTCATATATAAATCAGTCCTTTTAACAATATTCAGCAGATCTTAAAATTTAACATAAATTACTAGTATTGCATAATTCTCTAAGCTATTTTAATCTGGAGCAGAAGTTGTCCCTTCATTTAGCCTCTGCAGAGTGTGGAACTCGATATAAACCGTAGGTAGACGAGCTCTTCATTACAAGTATTTATTATAAGATGCAGTTAAGAACTGGGATTAGTAGTTTAACTAGATGCAACAACTGCCAGAATACGAGGATATGTAAGTGAAATTGTTTAGAATTAATGATACTCTGTTACAACAATAGCGGAAGTACGTGCTAAGCCAACACCTTCTACATATAGGCAGAGGTACTGGGGTCACGAAGGCGACTTGGGTCACAATTTGAAAGTCTATTTTGGAATTAAAAGCATGTAAACTGCTATGCAATTTTTATTAAAGCGTTACAAAAATTTCTTCCAATAATGGATTTTATTCTTCTCTTTCAATATTTCTAAACTTCAGTTGGAAATTTATTTGATATTATTTGTCTCCATGAACTGTTACGTGTAATTGAAAGTGAAATTCCCTTGGAACTGAAAATAAATAGCTAATGTGTAAGGCAATTGTAGAATTGTGGATAAAATCTAATCTAATTAATCTGTTCTTTTAAATGGATATTTATCAAATATTTTAGCCAGGAAATGCAGCCGAGTTTTTAATTTTAAAAATTGAGAACATTTCTAAGTGTGTTTGAATTTTATATCCATGATAACACTATAAATGCATATAAAAAGGGAATCACGCATCATATGTTTTATTCAAAACTAATATTTTTCAATCATATTTTTTAATTTTGCACTATATTTTTTAATTTTGCACTTACTATTTGCATTCTTTGCTATCCATTCTAAGATTCATGGTACAGTCATCCAAATGGCGCGAAATGTAACATATGGAATTTTATTGTTTGAAATGTGTTATTCACTATGTGACATTTTTATGCATTCTTGGTCATTATTTAGGCGTTTATTTTAACCAAATTCGTTAGTAACAATTTAAATATTTTTTTTTGTCAGTACTAATATCTAGTTCACTTTACATTATTGCATAGCTGTTATATTTAAATTGGTTTGCATTACAGTTAGTTTATTGGAAATGTTGTGTGTTGTTACTTATAATCTCCTGTTCGGAAGAACCGAAACAGGACCAGTTACGCAGGAAGAAAGAACGACATACAAGACGAGAGAACAAAGTTTATTCCAAGAAAGTATCACTGACGAAGGTCGGAGAGGGTGCAGCTCCACTTTGACGAGGACCCAGAAGGCGGAAGTCTGACTTCATCCTCAAGAAACATCCATGCTTTATTCGGGATTCGAACCTGAGTCCCTCATGACAGCAGTCGAAGACGCTATCCACTTCACCATCGGGGCGGCGTTTCTTGGAAATTTCAGTGCTTAGTTAAATGAATGTATGTTAAGTAAACAGCCATTTGTAAAATTTAAGATTTTTTAGAATTTGTACAGTAAAAAATGTATAAGTGTTCATTTCACATGTTTGAAATTTGTTTGAGATTGTTGAGATGGTATGATAATATATGAATTTAACAATACGTATAAGCATTATCGCAAGTATTTATAGAGAGACTTGTTCCTCGCAAAACTGACATAATGATTGGTTGGTCTAAAGCTAATCATTTTGAAAACCTCGGCTTGCCTTATTTAAGTGTTGGCACTACATATATGGATTTTCATTTTTTGTTTACTAGGCAAAGAGTAAAGATATAACCTTAATAATAACCAAATGTATTGATTTTGAAGAGGAATAACTATTAACCATACTCAGAGGTGGTCTTAGGAAATATTGGGCTTTATTTCAAATATCATTTGCGTGGCCCTGGCATCTGTACTAAAGTTTTTCACGTCAAAACATTTATTTATGTTTTACACAGGGTGTTCATCATACTATATGACGCTAATTTGACAATATTATCCATGGAAAACCGTATTATGGAAAAATGTTTTTGGTTCAATTATTTTCTCATCATGTCAGATAGACTTTGGAATATACAAATTAAAGTACTTTAATTTTTTTATGAAAATAATTTACATTTAAAATTACTAGAATACATAATTAAGAGTATTTATAATATATTTGAAGAAAAGAATATATTGAATAGAAAGTGTACTTGATTTTTACTGAGCAAAGTTGGCAAGATTACTCTTCAATTTCGTATTTCTAAGACAGCACAATGGTTTTTGCAACAGTTAAGAACTTTTATTACGGTCAGTCGTACTTTATATTTTAAAAAACTATTAAAGATTGAACCGAAATTTAAACTGATTCGAAATGTTTAGAATATTTTATCTCAAATACGTACACGACATGATAAAAAATATCTGAAATATAAATAAATAATTATTTTCACCTCATTACCATTGGTAGATTTCCGTAAAAAACAAATAGCCTTATTAATGCATCCACCGTAGAATACAGACGTGTTATATTAAAGAAAAGGAATTTATATTATCAAGAACACGAATATAACTACGACCTTTGCAAATGTCCAATTTATCATACCTAACTTACTAATTTATATCGTGTTTAATTTCATAATCAGAACAATTCTTTCATTTAAATCATTAAATATAGATAATTGTGTTGGCATTGATATTAAAATTATATTAAATTGATATTAAAATTTGATATTAAAATTATTTAAGATTTTGGTAATCTTTCGGCTCTGGACCTTATTTAGCGCGGGACCCGATAATGTCGAATTGGCTGAATCAGCTTAAAACCAGCCCTGATTCCAGGGAATTATTTATAAGGCAGGAATGTTTCAGTGGTCTCGACTGGGAGTAATACGGGACATCACATGGCTATAACCCCGATTTCGGAAATGAGGTGTCAATGATCGAATCGGGTAGGGTACAGTGTTTATATTTGTTTTCCAAAATAGTAACCTGCTTATACTAAGAAGAATTAATGTAATTTTTCAGCCAATCCCCTTTTCCTCTGATCTACGACGCTGATGCAGAGATCCTAGTTCGATTTCCGGTACTGTCTAATTGGCGTTTTCTTGGTTGAATGGGTTGACTTGAGATTCAGTTTGATTCCGTCTGATTGAGTTCTAATATAGAAATAGATCTAACGATTAATAAACACATTATGATTTTGACAAAATAAATCTTATATGAATCTGAAAAGAGAAGATGGATACAAGTGGTGATACAAGTGGTTAGCGCGAGGATTTCAATGGGATGGTCCGAGTTCGATTTCCGCCTCTGCTCAAACTGTTCCCGTGTTCACGCGGAGTACGGACAAGTTAAATATATGGGTCTGTAAGTTCTTTCAAGAGGTTGGTGGTAAGGGGAAGGCCCCTGTGGATGCCGCCTTATTGGGTTCCGGTCTAATTGGGTGGCACTTCCAGATCGTCCAAACAAGTGCTTTATACCTTCGGGTAGGTCGGACGGTCAGAATCGAAGAAGAAGAGAAAAGGGAGAATAACTCTTTGTCTCACTGGGGAACTGAGTAACCACTCTCCGTCTGGCCAGTCAACGTTCATAATCATTAAGCTAACCAGGAGGCAATATTATTTCCTTTTCTATTTGAAGTAAAGTTTCTTCACATTTCAGATCGAAGTGCAACTTCTGATCTGTTTATCATTTTCCTTTCCTTGACTTTTTTAAGCATGACAGTATCATGTTTGACATCACTCTCAGTGAATTTAAATCACTGCCATACTGCTTAGAGTTCTGGGACAATTCCAGTTTTTGTATAATTCAGATATCACTTTGCAATTAATTTCAAGCCTACATATCCAACTTGAAATAATAGCTCCAATTTGAAATAAATATTAACTATTTGGAATTTCCAAGTCCCAGTCAATATATCATATGGCGCAATTAACAATTTGGGTACGCTCAAGATGTCATGACGAGTTCTTTTACATATTTTGGAGCAAATGATAAAAAGTGATAAAGTTAAATGATAAAGCGAGTGATAAAGTTGAATGATGAAGCAGATTATAAAGTTGAATAGTGAAGCAGATGATAAAATTGAATGATGAAATAAATGATAAAGTTCTGATTAATTGTAAATAGTTTAAAATCTGCATAGTGTTTTGAATTTTCATTTTGATAGCTGCCATCCCAAGACATGTACCTTCTATTTTAGACAAATTAAAATTTTTAGGGCGGGAATTCGCCTTTTAAAGGACAACTCAAGGTTTAACATTTTGGTGTTTGGTTGGTTTATTTACAAATAATGAAAAATCCATTGTATTTTCATTTCGATAACTTTCACTCCTTATCCATAAGATCCATATTTCTCATTTATGAGCATCCTCTACTTTCTAAATCCAGAATTCAAACTGTGAGTTTCATTGTCAGCCATACACTACTGAAAACCAGCCACAAACAAATAATCAGGTGTGTTTTGATAGCATACACGTCTAAGCGCCAATAACCTAAATAGTTTTCCCATGTATTCCCAATGATTTATAATCTTACTATTAGTGTATATATTAAGCGTTACGTCTTCATTGCAAACACATCAAACTGTGGAACAGCTGTCACGAGAGTTTGAGTATTTAGTAATTTAGAATTCTACGTTAGAATAATTTTAATGAGAACGCATACAGATTATTGTCCATTGAAAGCTATGAGAACTAAGCAAATCCTCTCAGACGCTCTAACTATCATTGCTCAATTTTAAAATATAAGACTGGATGTACATAATTAATACTGACTACAGATTTACGGTGTTTCTCAAGGTGTAATTTGTGAGGAAAGATACGAGAACATAGATTTGCAAATAGATTTAAAATTACAGTTAAATGAATTTGTAGCCGTACTCACATTACGTGATTAAGTCATAGAATAGAATATTCGTACTTCAAAAGTACATTAGCCTATAATTTTGCACAATAAAGGATTTTTTTTGTGTATGTATTTCGTGGCTGAAAATTGAAACGTTGGACAGTGGCGAAATTTGCTACAGAGGTATATTGGATGCACTTCGATGAGATCTAAAACAAATCCAATTAGTTTTCTAGTTATTTTACATTAAAGCACGATTTTGAGCAATGTTTACACAAATGGGTCTGAGATCTAAATGACCTTTCGATTATTATTTTCCTCAGCTTGCATTATAATTTATGTTTAGTTAAACATAACAAGTTTAACTGGTTCGACTGATAGACCAATCACACCGAGCTAATTAGCATTTTCTGCGTTCCTAATCACACCGAGCTAATTAGCATTTCCTGCGTTCCTTTGAGTAGGAATATGTTTCGGATCGCGAAAGTTTCAGTGGCTTCTTAAGTAGTGGGTTCTTGAGTAGAGTGTTTTTGAGTAGAGGGTTCTTGGAATGAAAGAAGGGTTCATGAGTAAACGATGAAGGATTTGAGTATTGAGTGGAAGGAAACCCCATTCAATACAACGATAACCAGAAGAGTCTAGTATTCGGGATATAGCAGCATACGAGACGAAGTAACAGAAAGCCGGGGTAAGCATATACGTTTTGTAAATGCGTATCCATGTAAGCATTATTACCAGCCTTGTATATTGTAGTAATTTGTATATTTATAAATTATTCTGGGCATGTGCAATAACAATTAGTATACATGTCGTCTGTTGCTTTAAACAGCAAGCTGCTGTATTTTCTGTTTAGACCACAATAAACAGAATTTAATTTAAAACAGTGCCGTCCTGTGTTATTGCCCTTGAACCGAAAGGTCGAAATATCAAGAACTCTAAGTTTGAGTTAAGCCACTTTTAACAGCTTAATTAAAAATCCTTTACAAAAGCATCTAAAGAAGAAAAAGAGACATTGAAACTTTACATGGGTACCTTAGGTCAAAAATATTATGACATACTATCCATCTTGACATCATCCTTGGGAAAATCGAAGAATGCTCTTTTCAACAATCTTTGAACCGAATTTGGGGATGATTCTTTTACATTTATTTATATTCAAAAGCTGGCATTTGAGTGCTATGAAGATTATACACGTACAGGGACAAAAATATATACCCATATTTTACCAAGTTTACGACTGCCTCGACCTCACCTGGGCATTTTTTTTCTTGTATTGTTTCTTGAAAAATCCAATGCTAAATGAATTTAATGAATTTTTCTAAATGATTTTTTTTCTTTTGGCCTTGGTCTAGCCCAGCCTAGGCCTAGTAAGATAAGCAAGAAAAAATATATTTAATTATTCATTTTTAAATAGATGGAAATATGCATGTAATAGGTTGTCCGATTCTTATTTCTGTACATGCGAAATGGAAGATTAGCGAAATTCCATAGTTTGGCAAGAATATGAGTGTGTATTTTAGTATTGTAATAATTTTTTTTAATTACTCTGTCTTCTGATTTTCTGTTAATTTTTATATAAAAATTGAGAATTTTGATTCAATTCCACTGGGGAAGGACTTTATTTTTTGGTTCGCCGGTTGCCATGCCCTGGCCATTGCAACTGACGTTACCACATGTTCTCTGCTATGGGAAGTATTGGCGTATTTATAGTAAAAGCGTTATTGGGGTTTCCGATATTCTGGGTAGACAATTAAGATAACATGGCAGATTTGGAGAAACAGCTGTTCATCTAACGAAGTGCATTTAATGTATTAGTTTCCGAACTGAATGAATTTAAGACGTACCATACTAATTTTTTTTTAAAATTGGTAATTCGCTGAGAAACCATTTGATATTTTATAATATTAAAGTTTTTTTTATATGCGGTTTGTACAGTAATTAATTTCATGTCTGATTTTAATACGCGGGTAGGGAGCGACTCAGACGTTTAAATAATTGAATGTATGAATTCAATTAATCCCTGAAATTAATTCAATTAATTCCCGGGAACGGCAGGTAAATTTTCTTGTTTCTATTAAAGCACTGGTATTCAACCTGTTTTGTACAACGGGCGAAATTTGAGCTAGTTAGAGGCTCGCGGGTTACACATGCAAAAACGCATATCCTCTTATAACAATAAAACGCATATCGTCGTATAACAATAAAACGCATATTTTCGTATAACAATAAAACGCATATCGTCGTATAACAATAAAACGCATATCCTCGTATAACAATAAAACGCATATCCTCGTATAACAATAAAACGAATATCCTCGTATAACAATAAAACGCATATCTTCGTATAACAATAAAACGCATATCCTTGTATAACAATAAAACGCATATTCTCGTATAACAATAAAATGCATATCCTCGTACAACAATAAAATGCATATCCTCGTACAACAATAAAACGCATATCCTCGTATAACAATAAAACGCATATCCTCGTATAACAATAAAACGCATATCCTCTTATCCTCGTCTTATGTTCCTTTTATCCTTATTCAATGTATCCCGAAAACAACTGTATGTTGCATTGTTTAATTTATTTGTACTTAATTGCATCATTTAAGTTTTTACTTTATGAGCCCAAGCATGTTCTTTTCTGATTTCAATTAGCTGCACCTACTATTCGATAAAACGTTTTTGAACAAAATTTATTGGAAAATGCACTAATTAACGAAAATATTTTTTATATTAAATATATCAATAGAATATTAACGGTACATATTAACCGTCAGCATAAATATTTCATTTTTTATTTTTCGCAATTTTATCCTTTGTGGGAATATTGTTATCTAAATATTTAGGGTTTTACTAATGACAGTCCATATGATTGCCTTTTTAAAAAAATGACCTATGATTATTCATGAATAAAAGAAAATGACAGCAGAAATAGTGACTTGCTTGCATAAATAGTGATATATTATATTTAGAACATAGTAAAGGTTTATTGATAACAGTTGGCACGTTATGTGCAAAAGTTACTATATCAATAGACAACTAGAAAGAATTGCTCATTTCAGGAAAATTCTACATTTTCTGATATTCAGACATTATTTCGCAATGCAAAGTTTATGCAATGCGAAATATTTTGTCGTTTCTTTAGAAATTTGAGTTATAGAAATTTCACTGTCCTTGTAATCATGAAAACAGCATTTCGAATTGACTCATTAGAAATCTGTTGAAAGATTTACGTCCAATTTAAATTTTACTTAAAATTAATTCAATCACTATAGACCTAATTTTCCGTTTGTCAGCAGTGAATGCTTTTCCAGTGAAGATATAATCGCGTTTTGAGTCCTGCATTTGTAATGATAAATGGGGTATTAAAGAAATAGAAAGTGTTACACTTCCTGCAGTCAAAGAGCTCCTGCTAATCTAAATTTCTGTGTTACTTATATATATATATATATATATATATATATATATATATATATATTTCTTAATTTTGATGTTTAGTTCATTTATGTTATACTTCTATTAAATTATACATTGTCCTATAGAAATAAACACCTTATATTTAAATTGAATTACACTAGTAATTACTTCTATTAAACATGAATGTAAATATATTAAATACATTTAAAAATAATATATTAATATTACCAGGGTTACCAATTTATGGCTAGATTTAAATATTTTTTGGAATATTACCCCGACCAACAAATGTTTAAATTTAGACATAAAATGGCCATTTTGAAATCTGGCCATAAGGTTTTCCAAAGTGTTGACAATCTCTGAAAATTACTGGCTACTTTAATTCGAGATGCTTAAATAAAATTTTTTGCGTGTAAACATGAATGTAAATTCACTTAGTAATGCAATAACATTACTGAAAATGTAAATATCCGAAATTTAAATACAATTCCTACGGTTATTTCTGTTAATGAATATGAATATTGAAATAATGTTTTAACATAACTGGATATTCAATATACAATATTGAAATATAATTTTTCTGGTTATTGTGGTGAATAATCATGAATGTAAATTTATTCAAAAAGAATGTAATATTACTTACAGCGTAACTCTCTGATATTTAAATACAATATTTCCTGTTACTTCTGCTAATAAACATGAATGTAATACACTTAGAAATGATTCAATAATAATCTGGCGGAGAGAACAGAAAATATATTAAATCAGAATTAATCGGTATAACCCGTCGTTTTTAAGTTATATTCGAGCAAGAACATTCCAAACACATCATTTGTGTTAAATTGTGATAAATAGATTATGAAATAAAGTTCTTAAACCCAAGTGATACATCCTTAGCATCATCATCATTGGTGTTACATTTTAATTTTGGAAAATTGATCAGAAAGAAGGCTTTTGCAGCGGTCTTTGTTGCTGGCCGTACTTTTCTAGCTGCGTCTCCAAATACTTTTCACAAAATGAGAAGTGTTTGGAGAAGTTGTGAAACTCATATTCTCATTAACTCCATTAATAGATAAAAATTTTTGTCTTTCCACCTTTTTTTATTGCTTTGCTCTTGAATTCCATTTTCTTGCTTGGGAGTTCTTTAGCACTTTTAGTACATATTCTACGTGCATCGCTCCATCAATTTTCTGGTATGTATAAATTATGCAGTTGCTTGATAAGTTATTAAATTTTGAAAATATATCTACGCTACTCACCCCCAGGATGTACAACGCAATAAATATTGCATACTTTTGCAAAAGAAACGGAACTTAGTTTTTTCATATTATGAAATAATTGAAATGAGGAAAAAAAGTGAGTAATCTTTGACTACTGGATCCGATTTTTTGTTGCCTGTCTGCCTGCCTGCATGATTTATACTACAATAACTGCTATAAAACTGGATCAATCGTTTTGGAATTTGGATATGTGGTACATATTACAGAATATTTTGCAGCTGGAGTTCGTTGATAACCGTGAATGGATGGAAATTGCACATGACTTCTTACTGAAATATTATATCTGTTGATAACTCCTCTAAAATTTAATCATTTTTTTTCTAATTTGAATATGTGTATAAATATCTTACAGGTTAGTTTCACCGTTGAAGATAGTTGGATAGAAATTGCGTGCTTCATCCCAAAATCTTTACGGATATATATTCTTTAACAAATCTTCTGAAACTCAAACCAAAATTTTCTGCAATTCAGATATCTTATATCTATTAATTTATATCTTATACCTATTAATTTATATCTTACATTTATTAATTTATATCTTATATCTATTAATTTATATTTTATATCTTATATCTATTAATTTATATTTTATATCTAGTTTACAGTTCGAACGCGGCTGTATAAACATTGCAAGTTCTCCGCTATGTATTATAAATACATTACCTAAGAGGTTAATGTTTTAAACATTTATAAGGACATTTAAAAATTGTTTTCCAATTTGGCAATAGGTCAGTTACGTCGAAGAATCGGATGCATTCAGTTGATTTTTATTAATATATATTATTTTATGCAATTCACATCCCTAGTTCAACAAAATATTTTCCAACACAGACTATAGTATTGCCATTGTTCTAGAAACGTTTTATTTTTTCGTAGAAAATAGTACTGTGAAAATGTTAAAATTCGAATAAGTTGTAATCAATCGAACTACTGAATATTCTCACTAATTTAACACTAATTTAACTAGTTGGTACATAAAATTTCACAACGGCATGAATATTCGTTCCAGAATCGATTTCACGTACACGGATACATAAAGAAGAGAGGGGAGCAAAAAAGAATGGAAGAGAGATAAAGATAGCAAAATCATAGAAACAAAATAAAAAAATGATAAAGCTAAATGAATAAAGAAAAAGAGAAATAAATACATGCAAAAGAAAGAAAGAAAATAAGGGAGAAATAAAGAAAGAGATTCATAGATGATTGAGAAAGAAAAGTGTGAGTGAGATATGGATTTTTTGGAAAATGTTCGAAATATATTTAAGAGTTCTTGAAATGTGATTTTCTGTCAAAATCTTAAATTAGGAAATTTTCTTGAAAAACATTTTCAATACCATTATATAAGAAAGTAAAAATTCAGAACCTAAAAAACAATGAATTATAATGCAATAAATATTTTTCATGAAACATGGCTGCATCTTGCCATTGTAAATAAATACTTTCATTTCTTCTAATACTCGTATAAAAACAAAATGAAATGCTGCTTTAGAATGTTGTTTTTTAATGTATCTTTGGTGGACATTTTAGTTTTAATTACAAGGGTTCTAGAATCGAAGTCTGATTATAATGAAGTAAATGTACAACCTTTAATAATGATCCCGTAATTACATATTTAATTCCAAAAACAGGCTGTCACAGCTTCATTTTTCAGAAGGATAATGTCTTTAGAGTAGAAAAAATAATATTTGCATTTTCTTCTTAATATCTAACAAGGAATTAATGGTTCACAGTAAAAAAAACATAGTGCATTGAAAGCAAAATCTTTAATTTGTTCATTCGATTTTTCTTCACGAGTAATGGCTTAAAAGAACTTGAGCAAAATGTATTTTCTTCGCAAAAAAAGAAATTGTCTTGTTTTTCTAGATTTGAAAAGTAATAATATTAACCAAAACAGAGATGTCGGGAATTTAATAAACAAATTAGAACCAATAATATAGCGTTTATCAAAGTGTGTTACAAAAAATTCTGATTCTTACTCGTACATTCTGTCTACAAAGGACGTTTCCAAAATTAGGACCGCACTCCCATGGACTGGTTTCGCTCTTATTATGCTCCGGTGATTATGGAATATTCGATGTTTGCAATGACAGAATGAAAGCTCGCTATATATCAAAATTATTATTATTGACGATTATACTGACGATCTCAACTCATATTATTGTTTAGATGTATGTAATACTTATACACAAATAAATCGAAACGTAAAAGTATAAAATATGTTTTCCTTTAAATGGAGTAAAATCAATTTCTAAATCTCGCGTAATTCTGGGATAGAAAAAATCTTAATTTCGAAATCCCGGGTTTGTAAAAGGACATCTGGGATTATAATACTTAATGCTAACTAACTTAATCCAGGGCAATACATAAAAATTGTGGATCTCCCACAAACATTTATTACCAGTCACCTTCATGTTTGATTGTCACAATTTTGAGAATTTTTTGTCTTCCCCTTTTCTAAAAGAATATTGGAGATCCGGACCCCCTCCAGAGATCAGACATCCTCGATTCATTGTTGTCCGTCAGCGGGCGGCTCTGTTTAATCACATCAGGTCTGGAGGAAGATTTGTATTTTGCCGGTCTGGCAGGTTTTGACTCTGTAGCCTTGGCCCATTTCTCTTGAGGGCATGTAATACAATGATTGGTGTGTTGCTGAATTACCCTGAAAACCAGATTTTGATTTCTTGCATTGCGCATGGATTTTTCCAGGTGTGATCCGGATTGGAGATATGTGTATCAAAGCCGTTGACGACTGGAGTCTTTTTTGGTTAGATAGATTGTTCAAATTCAAAAACCTAGAACAATTCAAGTTAACATAACACGTAATAGTTGTACAATAGATTTTACTACGAATAGGGATTTTTCTCAGCGAATCCAACTTCATATTGGCCAACTGCTACAAAGGTTCTTATATAAGACAGACACCATAACCTGTACACATAAGTTCATACACTTTTACAAACCTTAAACTATTTTTAAAATAAAATTTTAGATATTTTGATACGAACTACGAAGTTAAAATTATAAGCATATAAGGAATATTATCATTAAATACGTTAAGTTCTAGAATGTAGAGGAAAATTTGATTTTGGGAGACTAATTAAGACTTAAGTAATGTAACTGATACGGGATAACATACCATATAATAGTGTGTACTAATAACATGTATGTATTGTGCTAAAATGGATAATTACTGAGAGACCAGGAATAGATTTCAACCAGATTTGAGCTAAGATTTAGCAGAGACAGTTTTATGATGACTATTTATGAGTGTCTTAATGTTTGATAATAGCCTCCGATTTGGGGACGCCAGTTTTATGGCACCCTGACCCGAAAGGCCAACGTAGTCGATAAACCATGGAGACCAAGGTGAAGCCACGAGAGGCCATAAGAGTGGTCAAAAATGTAACCAATATACTTGATGTCTGGTCGCATTGCCCTAAAGTGGGCCAATCAGAGCCAAAGAGGCGTGTCAGATCTCAGGCAAAAAGAGACGGCAACCCAGAAATGATATTACATAACTTCTAGGAATGGGCGCGGTAGCCAGTGGTTAGCGCGCGGGAATTGCACTCGGTAGGCTCGGGTTCGATTCCCTCCGCTGCCAAAACCACCACAGTGTTCACGCGGAGTACGATCACGTTAAACATGTGATTCCGTAAGTCCTTCCGAGAGGTTGGTGGTAGGAGAAGAAGGGTACGGTCCCTGTGGATGCTTCCACCACAGGGTTCCGGTCTAAATTGGGTGGCTCTTCCCGGCCGTCCAAACAGTTTCCTTACACCTTTCTGGTAGGCCAAACGGTCTGGATCTCAACAATTTATAGGAGAATATGTGAGATTTCTGCGAGAGTACGGAGGCAACATAAACGAGAAGTCACGACGACTTCTACGTGAGACAGAGGCAAATGAGAAACGACAATGCCCTGATTACAGTGGTTCCAGAAGTGTTCGATATTAACACGTAGATTACAGTACGATATGATTGACGAGTACGAGTGGGAGAATTATACTACGAGTTCATTCCAGTAAAATGAGCGACATTAAGTAAGAGCTGGTGACAAAGTTCAAGACAGACTTGAAGGTATGTGTACATATCAATACTTGTTGATGGTCGTTAATGCATTTTGGGCAATGTTAAGTAAATGGCCTCACATCTGCTCTCTCCGCTGCAATTAAAATGAATAATTGTTGTAATTAATTTAATAAATAATCTATGTTGTTAATAAATAATTTTATTTTTGAAGTTAACAATGGTGTAATTAATTGAGTAGTATTATGTTAATAAATATTCTTTTACAGAATTCGCACTGACGATAAATACGGTGGGTTTTATGAGTGGCACACAATGCAATGTGTTGAAATGTTATAATGATCAACGATTTATAATCTTACGGCCATGTTTAAGATAATTCAATTTGATATTATGCTTTGCATAATTCTCATATGATGGTTAAAGCGGTATTATTAAGTAATCAACGCATTAATAATCTTATGAATGAATATTTAAATTGAGTAATATTATCAAAGTGTGTTTCACATACACGATTTCACATACACGAATACATAAAGAGGAGGGGGAGGAAAAAAGTGGAAGACAGATAAAGAGAGAAAAACGACAGAAAAATAGAAAACAAAATAAAGAAATGATAAATTTAAATGAATAAAGAAAAAGAGAAATAAATGCATGCAAAAGAAAATAAGAAATAAATAAAAGAGATTGATAAATGATTGAGAGAGAAAAGAGAGAGTCAGACATGGATTTTTTCAAAAATGTTCGAAATATATTCTAAAGACCCAGAAATGTGATTTTTTGTCAAAATCCTAAATCAGGAAATTTTTTTGAAAAACACTTTCAATGCAATTATATAAGAAAGTAAAAATTCAGTACCTAAAAACAATGAATTATAATGCAATAAATATTTTTCATGAAACATGTCTGCATCTTGTCATTGTGAATAAACACTTTCATTACTTCTAATATTCGTATAAAAGTAAAATTAAATGCTGCTTTAGAATGCTGATTTTTAATGTATTTTTGGTGAGATTTATTTTTTAATTATGCGGGTTCTAGAATCAAAGTCTGATTATAATGAAGTAAATGTACAACCTTTAGTAATGATCCCGTAATTACATATTTAATTCCTAAAACAGGCTGTTACAGCTTCAGTATTCAGGAAGTTAATGTCGTTAGAGCAGAAAAAATAATATTTGCCTTTTCTTCTTAATATCTAACAAGGATTTAATGGTTCACAGTAAAAAAACATACTGCGTTGAAAGCAGAATCTTTAAATTATTCATAAGATTTTTCTTCATAAATAATGGCTTAAAAGAACCTCAGCAAAATGTAATTTCATTGCAAAAAAGAAATAACCACATTTTTCAAGGTTTGGAAACGCATTATATTAACCAAGACAATGATGTAAGGAATTTAATGAGCAAATTAGAACCAGTAACAACGTTTTTCAAACTGTGTTACAAGAAATTTGGATTCTTACTTACAAATTCTGCTTACAAGGGTTGCTTCCAAAATGAGGACCGTACTCCCATGGACTTTTTTCTCGCTTATTATGAGATCATGGAATATTCTATGTTTACAATGACAGAAAGAAATCTTGCTATATATCGAAATGCTGGTGATATTATTATTGACGATTATACTGACGACCTCAACTCATTTTATTGTTTACATGTATGTAATATTTATACACAAATAAATCGAAATGTAAAAGTATAAAATATGTCTTCCTTTAAATGGAGTAAAATCAATTTCTAAATCTCGCGTAGAAAAAATCCTAATTTCGAAATTTCGGGATTGTAAAAGGATGTCTGGGGTTATAATATTCGTGATATGTTTAATGTTAAAAGCTTACAGAACAGAAGGAATTTCATTTTATTTTCATTCTTCAGGAATTTGTGCAATAATAGATTTGATTGTTTCCCTGTCTTGGGTTCGATCGGGTTTCAGGTTCCCCAGTATTCTACCAGGAGCATGAGTTTATTTGCTGAAAGGAATTTTATTGCTATATTCGTTGTTATTATGCGATTAACAATTTCTGTAAACGTTACAACAGCTTCTCAGATATTATTGATGATTTTTATTCATCGGAAAGGGCTTTTAAATATCATTTCTTAATATTTTATATTTTAATCTATTTGTTCATATGCAAGTGCTTTTAAAGATCATTTGTTGTCATTAGTTTGCATTTTAATGCATTTTATTATATTTTAATCTGTATATTTCGTATTGTATTTTACCTTGCACGCTGTTACAGGGACTTTGTCCTGTAGCTTACATTTTTTTACATAAATAATAAAAAAATAATACTTAGTGCTAACTAAATTAAGGGCAACTCATAAAAATTGTGACTCTCCCACAAACATTTATCACCGGTCACCTTCATGTTTGATTTTCACATTTTTTGTCGTCCCCTTTCAGAAAAAAATATTAGGGGTCCAGGCCTCCTCCAGAGCTCGGACACCCTCGCTTCAGTGTTGTCCGTCACTGTGCGGCCCTGCCTAATCACATCAACTCTGGCGGAAGAATTGTATTTCGCTTGTCTGGCAGGTTTTGACTCTGTAGCCTTGGCTCACTTCTCTTGAGGGCATGTAATATAATACGTGGTGTGTTACTGAATTACCCGGAAAACCAAATTTTGGCTTCTTGCATTGAGCATGGATTTTTCCAGGTGTTATCAGGATTAGTGATTTGCGTATCAATGTCGTTGGCGACTGGGGTCTTTTTTATCAAGTGCTCTTTTGACCTTGTCTGGTGAACGGTTCCGTTGAGCGTATTCCGGTGGTTTGGGCTTTGCTAAAAAAAGATTATGTCTAAGAGGTCCGACAATGACACAAAGCTCCGAGCTTACCTAAGCGAATCTCTGTTAACTTAACCTTTCCCTATGTATTTTCAAACCCAATGGAATAAAAATTACACAATGCAATATTAATCCCTTTATGAGGTTTTATTAAACAAGTGAAATTGCAAATTAATTTATCATCAAGGAAAATTGTTAAATTTACTATTTATAAATCAGTCGAAAAACTTATTTCATCAAGCTATAATTTAAAAAATCCGAACGTTCACAGATTTTAGAGCTTATTTACGTTTAACAAGTCTTTTACCATAATTGGTATAATTGATATTTTGCACGTATTTTTATACTAATCATTTATACGAAGCTAAATTTTTATGTTACGAAATCTTATACAAAAAAGATTGATGTAGCCCCAGCTGAAAAAGACTTATCGCTCCTCCCAGTAACATATTTATCAATATTAATCAAATTTTGGAAATCAGTAAAATCAAAAAATAAATCTTGTTAAAATTTAAACAAGCGTTTTTAATTTTTAAGATTTTATTTTTAAAATAGAATTAATTTGAAGTGTAAATGCTTGTATTCTAAGTAGATCTTACATAATATAAACATTAGTATATAGTTTTCTACTTTTAAAATTTAAAATTTTCATTTATGCGACACGTATTTATCTCTTGTATAGTAAAATCACATATATTTAGTGTTAATAATTTGCAGGGTTAATAGAAAGTCCTTAAACACCACAATAATTTTGTAAAGAAATCACCACGAGTGTACACATTAGCTATCTATAGTAAAGTAAGAAAACAAAAGAAACTTAGTTAAAAGCAGCATGCAACAAAAAAAAATATCAGTACTGATCAGTTTCGAAGGCAAGAAATAACAAGAAACACATAACCCACACTTGTGAGAGCTAATTCGACGACTTATGTAAGAACAGGAAACATGACTAAAGCAAGGAAAGGGTGTTGTCATGGGCGATAGAAGAAAAATGGAAGAGATAAAACCAAGGAGGAAGTAAAAAAGAGGTATGACACAATAAATAAAAGGTAAAATGCCTAAGAGGAAAGTGAACGTCCAACGAATGACTTAAAGAATTTGCTCAGTGAGTAAAACTATGAATATAAGAGCCTCATTGAATTTAAAAAGGCAACTAACTGGTTTCGGAAGCTACATGAATCGACCGAATGAGAGGTAAAAATAACAAATTCTAAAGAAATACGAGAAATAAGTTGAGTAGAAAATTGTTTTGCAAACTCAAAAAGGTAATATTTTCAACAAATATTTCGGAAGAGAGAAAAACTCACGAGAAGAATGAAAATTATCGAAATAAGAAGAAGGAAGCAAATTATCGAAATAAGGAGAAGGAAGCAAATTATCGAAATAAAAAGAAGCATGCAAAAATATCGAAATAAGAAAAAAGAAGCAAATGAAATCAAATGAATCAATTATTAAACCGGAAATTTCCAAGCGGAAGAGAATAAAAGACAACTGTCATTAATTAGAGGGCTTCTCTGAGAAACAATTGAGAAACTTTCAAGAAAGTCTCAAATTCAAAAATGGAATTAGAACTAAAAATGATCTTAGCTTCTAAATGCTTAAAAATAGGATTAGAGTTCCAAGAATGTTCAGAAATTGCAGATTTAGATTCTCCCTATTTAGAATCATGGCTTACGTGTTTCTTAATACGAAATTTAGGAGCCCTTTTGTTTCACCATCATAACCAAGACCGCATTCGCATGGAATGCGATAAGTACCTCTACCATTGTTCCTATATTTGGCATTAAGGAACACATGACTATGTTTCTAAATACAAAGTTTTCAAGTCTACAGTTGCTGAATATTCTCGAAACTCTAATCATGTTTTTAATTTCTCGGAAGATAAGAACATATTTACGCCTAATTACATTATTTAATTAAATGTTCTGGAAAGCCCAGAAGACTCCCGCATTAACTGTGATGTATTATATCATTCCCGCGTTTCATGCTGATTGTAAGGAGTTTTCTTGTGTTTTCCCCACATGTTACACAAATTCATGCAGTTAGAAAACCAATCAGTCTTCTGTCTTTAAGGATAACATGTTTTCGGACCCACACAAAGCTGTATTTTCCTCCCATATACCTTATGATGACCTGAATGATCTTATTACGACTTGGTACAAGCGTGGGACACATGAGCTCAGGACGTGCGTGAAAAGTAACACTATTTTATTCTTCGTTAAGACATTAACGACCCATTAAATTTGAAATTAAAATAAAATGAAATCATTATATAAAAGCAATTAATGTATTTTTATTTCAAGCTTATTTGCCTGCAGTTGCCGAAAAATAAAATCATAATTAAAGGAAATCTCACCGTAAGTGTTCATCTAGAAAAATGTTCTTTTACGAAGCGGTTGAGCTAACGATAATGACACCCCAATAATGAGGAAAAGAAGCATTAGCTTAAATTTCAAACTGCTGTTGAAATTTTTCATGGCATGTTTCTTTTATGTTTAATAATTGGAATTTAATGAATTGACGGTTACGTTAATGGAACATCAAACTCAGATCAAATTTATTATGTAAACTAGCAATGAACAGACATGAATATGTGGTTGGATTTAGCAGCTATATTAAAAGCTTTGATATAAGTCCGTTTTTAATACTTTACAACATAGTTGAAAAGTGTTTATGACGTTGTTCATTCTGTCTGTCTGTCCATTCGCACGATAACTGCCGTAAAAATAATTTTATCAAAATGAAATTTTAGTATGTTGTTGAGACGGTCTGTGGGACATATGGGAATGTAAATGAATAATATCACCCAATTAGTTTTGGATTGAACCTGGGTTGAAAAAGTGAAATACAATGAACCTTATGAGACCTAATTTTTAAATGAAAATTAAAATAATAATTACGCAATATGAAGAGATCCTGTGACCCACTTCAAAATAAAATATGGCATCCATCTTTATCACCCAGTCTAAAAATTGTGATTTTAAAAGTTATTTTAAATTCTGCGCTTCTATATTCTGTGCCAACTCTATTACAATATTTTTGAGTTTACATGATGATTAAACTTTGATTGTTTCTACAATGAAGCCTAATTTTACCGAATTTAGAATGTAAACAAGTGATTGAAAGATGAGTTGTATAGGAATTGCTGAATTTTTTAACTCAAAATCATTTAGCTCCAGAGTCTGGAATAAAAGTGATATGAATGAAATTTTCATTGCTTTCACATACAGAGCCAGACGATTTATATTTTGATGACGTCATTTGAACAAAGCTCATTTTTTTATGAAGTTTACAAATATAATAAATTACTGTAGTACTGTGATAATTAAAAATATATCAGCCCTGAATGTATCGCATTTTAGAGATGTTTAAATAAAATTGCATTTCAGTTGGAAAGTGTTTCATAATCAATGCTTAATGCAAAATTGATCTTTCTTGTGTAAATCCTTTAATCGACCATTTGACATAAAGATGAATTAAAATTTTACATTCACAGGGAAATCTGTTTCTTGTTAGCTTGCGCAGCATCCCCTATTTTCAACGTGTGCGCATAAAAATTGCAAAACTAATTAACGTATCAAACTCAAGTGCAACTGATGTTATTGGTTACAATTTATATCAAAGCGAAATGTCCAGAAAAAAATTAGTGAACTTGGCGGGAAATTTGGCGCATTGTCAACACTTGGCGACTCTTGGAAAATACCGCAAAGTTGGAAATCAAATTAAATTTCTGTGATAATACTCGCTGCTTTGAAAGAATTAATGTATTCTTTTTTAAACAAAATATAGTGAGTATTATCTGTTAGAATATAGTTAAAATATAGTGATATGAGAAATATATGAAATATGAGTTAAAATATAATTACCTGTTACGAATCATTGATAACACCTGTTGTAAAACAATTGCTAATTGACTGTTGGCAAAGCAAAACATAGTGTGTCTGAAATTTCAGACAATACCTTCAGTCTCAATGACGCCAGTGTTTGCGACACGCTGACCCAAAGGTCAGCTAAAATCATAAATTTAGGGGTGTCAAGACAAGAAGGGGTCGAAGGACTTAAGAAAATGTAAAGAACGACATTGGATAAAAAGGCTGACCAATGCAGAAGATGCTTGTGGCTTCGCCATGGAAGCGGCCAAGAGGAGCAAAAGAAAAGTGTTAGGCCTGAGGCAAAAGAGCCACAACCTATGACATAAGAACGACCAGAGAAAACAGATATAGAATGACTAAAGAACAACATGAGAACGACGACGGTGCTACACTTAAGAAAGAACAGAGATAGAATGACTTAAGAACGATGAGAAAGAACGACGATATGAACGGATATATAGAACGAGGATGCCTACAGAGAACGACTAGATATGACTAGAGAGAGAAAGATCCACCAGATACGAGATATGATTTAGACTTCGAGAGAGAGTTCCACTAGAGATATAACTTAAACTTCGAGAGTGTGTGCCATAGAGTAGTACGGAGATAGTCCGCAAAAAGTGTCATAATATGCAATTCTACGACAGCCTTGAAGGTATGTGTTCCTCAAATATGGTACCAGGTCTCAAATACATTTTAGGTATTTTTAATAATGGTCTCACATTGTCTCTCTCCGCCCAAATAACATGAATAATTGTGTAATGAATTCAATAAGTATTTTATGTTGTTAATAAATGATTTATTGTTAAAGTTAAAATTGTGCAAGTAATTTAGTATTATATTAATTAATATTCTTTTGCAGAACTCGCGCGAAAGATAAATAATTGGAGGGTTATCAGCGGCAAAACAATGCAATGTATAATTTAATGAGTACCACGAATACGATCATTTTACGGCCATGTTAATATATGTTGAAAATGAATTAATCTAAAAGTTCAAGTTCAAGTTATATTATAATTTTCTTTTTGTGAACCACAGTAAGGTAATTAGGTTTTTCGAGAGGAAACTAGGTTTTTTTGATGATGATGATGATTATGATTTTTGTAAAATTTGCATTTTCTTTAAGAAACAAAGGTTCCTAAAGCTTTAGCATTTTGTTTGGAGGGCGAGCTGCATAATATTTATCTTTTATTAGGGGTCGTACATTATGTAGGGTCCAATTCCATAAGAACTGAGAATTTCATTCCAGTAACTCAAAAGCGCCGCTTGACTAGTTCCAAGATCTGTGGTTCGAATTCCAGTTCGGACAGTAAGCTATTTGCAGTAACGTCCGACCAATATAACCTAACAGATGTGATACAGTTGTCATAGAAAAAGACTCTGTTAGGAATTTTCAGAGGACTCCATGAATTATATCGCCTCAGTTTCAAAATCACGAGTGTTACGACTACTCAGGATGCTAGCCTGTATGAACATGTACGATCGAGGCAATCCTCCTCTTGAAACAAGAGATCGTTAGACCTCAGAGTCAAGTGATATACATTTTTCACAATTTTTTTCTGCATTCACATCTGCACACACCTAAATTGAGTCTAAATCGCTTCAGCAGTTCTTGAGATAATGAAGGGTCAACGATTTTGACAAAATCTTGTTTTATAGCTAAACTATGTACATTTTTTTAATTTCTTTGTTTTGCGATCCCATCGGGGCAATTTACGTAGTATATCATCCAACTTGAGTCTAAATCTCGTCAGCATTTTATGAGATTAGGAAGAGTCAATGTCTTTGATTGAATTCCATTTTATATATAAACTACATACATTTTTCTGCATTTACATTTACGTAATCTATGGAATTTACCAACTAAATTGGCTCCAACTCGCTTTAGTGGTTTTTCAAAGAGTCAACGATTTGACACACACCCACATACTAACATACGGAATGAAATAATTTTTGATATCTAGGCTTCCCCCCCCCCCCGTGTATTTACGACGAAAACTCGCCTAAAGATGGTATAGTGATTATGATTAAATCATGATCACTATATCCTCTTTAGGCTATATTGGTTCAAGTGGTACTATTATCATATTTACGCTGGTACTGTGGCTTCGCGCGAGGAATATAAAAGTAGAAAGTCCACTTTAATGTAAAGTTTATTTTAATGTAGAGTCACCAAAATTCTCAATAAGTAGAGAGAGAGAGTAGATGAGTATTTGAGATTCAGGGCAACAAATATTTAAAAATGTTTCTTACCTCTTTGCGCTTTAAAAAGAAAAGGAATATTTTTTTTAATTTTTATTTTCAGTAAAATATTCTCAAGGATATTTGTTACAGCATTGATCAAATTAAGAATTAACAACGTATGTTATGTCCTTCTAATAGTATGTTAACATTTTAAAGTGTTTCCATAGAAAATGCTGAATGAAACTGTTTGCATATTGAAATTGGTATTTATCCATGCGAAAATGAAACGTTATATTTTTCCTTTATTGACTGTAATTTTCTGCATTCTGCAGACTTATCGTCATGGTGTCACAAATTCATGAAAGTCTTTATATTCGCAACTGTAATGATTCGGAAATAAAATTCAATCATGGAAATACAGTGAAATACGGAATTAAACGTCTTGTAGATCATGAATAATGCATTAATTCTCCCCGTCGGGCAAGGATAGGTAGAAATCTCGGAATTTCTTATTGCGAATGTTGTTTTGCAAAACATTTGCCCTTTAAAATACGGTCTTGTTTGTAAGAAACTAGTAAAATAAATTAATGTAGAAAAATCATTGCATGTATGTTTGAACAAAAATTAAGTATTCGAATCTTATTTAAAATAAGAAGCGTATGTGTAGTAATGATGTTTCAACAAAGAATGTGCAAGCAAATCGTTTTTAGTAACTGACACTTTTTTAATACTAGTGGGCACCACCCTCTGCTCGTTGGTACTCACTGACCACCGGAGCTTGATTCATTCGTCCAGCCTTTTAGGCAGGTGTAATAAGCTCGTTGGCAGTTTGAATTTCATTCATAAGTCGAAGTTAATAATAATAATCGTCGAATACTCCTCAAAGGTACACAACTTTCAGTATCGAAGCAGAAAATCCAAGTTCAATTGCCGATGTGTAAGAACATCGGTTGCTTTAAAGGCTGCACAATGTGTCGCACTCATAAGAGTTGCATGAGCTCTATAACATCATTGACGCTGGTAATTTGATCAATTGCATGTCTATTACAACAACATTTGCATGATGAGTTTCGCGGCAATAGCTCAATTTTTCATAGGTGTATATATTTTTTTGCAACAGAGTGTATTATAAAGAGATACGATTGAAAAGTTATCTGGGTCTTCAGAAATGTCCAACTTTATTTAGTGCCAATAAATGCAGAATGCTGACTCTCAGCCAACGAGATTCCTGTTTCGTATTACAAAATATATAGTATACACAAATATGAAATTTACATTTGTAGAGACACGTTAGAGGAATACTTTGAAATAAACCATTTTTCGATTTGAATTTTAGTTTCAGAGACATCTAATGACGCCAAAGTCAGAGTATGAGCTGCGTGTTCGTGTCCTAAACAGGCTAGCAATAACAATACCATGAATTTTTGCAGGCATGTACTTCCATTATTGAATTTTTCAAGGAGCCCTTTTCTAAATTTCTTTTTAGTTCATGAGTTATTCTATTTTTATATACATTTCTAAAGTGAACAATTTTCTTCAGTATGGACAAAAATATAATTAATCGTGTCGATTGCAGGAGCATGAGGGCGGTCGCCTGCCAAGATGAAAGAGCCGAATTATAACTGCGGATCAAACAGGAGGCACAAAGTACTAACGAAGCGAGCTCATCGAACGCCAGTGAGAAGGGAGCTATGTCCTCAACCTTCTAACTCGCTTCGAAGCGCTCGAAGAGAGTTAGGGGAGTTGGCGAGCTTACGAGGAAACGGGCAGAGTCCAGTAGTATATAAAAATGGAATAACAAACTATAATTAACAAAATCTGTTACGCTGTTCAATTTTCAAACATTGAGTTCAAACACCTAGCATATTTGTGTATAGTCACTTACACACATACAGTGAAGCGTGCATAATAGATCCTTAGCATTCAGTGACTTAAAATAATCAATTGCTTAATCACTTTTAAATCTCCCCATATATAAAGTTACCTAAATGAGGAAAATAAACACATAACGTAGCGATCACTTGTCTTCATAGTGGGTTACTATCAGATAATTTTTAAGATGCAAATAACGGATGTAAACGACGCTTCGTGCAACACTTAAAACGAGCGCTAGTTCTACTCACGGGCAATTGGAATTGGATATTTTGCTTTGATACTGCATATTGTGTATTGTCTTTGAGATGCACTCGACGTCGATATAAACAATTGTCGGATTTAGAAAGAAGTCGCATCATCGGCTTAAGAGAAGATGGTTAGTCCATCAGACGGATCAGTCGTTATGTTCTTCGGAGCGATATGGTTGTTCCTCGGTAGTGGAAACAGTGGATCAGAGAAGGCACATGTAACCGTCACAGAGGGTCAAGATTTCCCAGACAACAAAACTGCTCGAGAGGATCGCGCAATCAGGAGAGGAGCTAAGTCCACTCCAATGGTGTCACTATCTACTATTCGACGACATTTGCCATCCTCCATACATTCTGTATCAAGAGACAACTGGAAGAGAGTGAGCTTAGGTTTCGACGTCCATTAAGGTGCCTACCATTGACCACTCAACATATGTAGAGCCGTCTGAATTGATGTCGAGCTCAGTCAGACTAGACAGTGTTCGATTGGAGCCATGTTGCCTTTAGCGGAGAATGATTCTCTCTGAGTGTTGATGTGCCGTTTGATACGTGTGTGTAGGAGGACTGGTTAGCGTTCTAATTCCACCTTTGTTGTTGAGCGGCTCACGGTCGTCACACGTGGTGTGATAGTCTCGGGAGTCTATGTGATAATCAGTAACAGCAGATAAGTTCGAAAGCACGTGGCATGAATACACGTGGAAAAGCTCAGCACGGGGCAGGAAACGGAAGCGATCTAAGCACACATCTAAAACATGTCTACTCGGTACACCAGCTGGCTCCGATTTCCATCAAATGGAATGAACTAGAACATTTAACTAGAACACCCTTCTCCTACGTAGTTTAACTATAACCATCTTGTCCACATTATAGCCTTTTATACTTTCATTAAGGTGGCTATAACATGCACTGAAAAGGTGTCCAGAAATATTTTCAAAATATCTTGAATTAATCTTTGTATTTTTCTCATAACTTTGAACTGAAGCTTTTAAAAAGAAAACAAATAGTTGACGAAAAGCCCCGAACATAAGAAAATGCATTCAAATGATATACGGAACCATTTTCGTATTATTCTTTCACATTTCTGTGCGCGAGCATCCATTTCAAACAAAAATAATGGGGATAGAGCCTTTATTTATTTTCCTATCTGAAGCAATAAATTCCTGGGAAGATACACATGTTGGAGATTTAATGATATCTGTAAAGTGTAAAGCACATGACACATGTGAAATATCATCCGCATATTTGATTAAATCATTATTTGGTTTTACTTTATATAAACAATATGACAACAAAGCAACTTAAAGATACAGAATTTTTCTGGAGTCCGAGATTAGTGGTACTGACAACAAAAGTAGAGATTGGGGTTTTACTAATGTCAGCTGAACAAATACATTGGATTTACATGAAACGAAATAAACCAATGTAACAGTTCCTTCGATCTTCGATCATCAGCACAGTTCTCTTTAGCGATAAGTGCTTGCAATTCCATTCCAACCGCTCCATTGTGACAGCATCTGCTGGAAAATGATGTGAAGGTTTGTGGTTCGAGTCCTGGGTAGAACAGCAAGGTTCTTTACAATGGCGCTTTAACAAATCAATACTGCAGACAAGTGCAATGATGTTAAAGGTCTGAAAGTGTTCCTAGTACGACTAATACGGATTCAGTAGGCTCTGGGATATTGAGCACCGATCTCAAATGGGGACGCCAAGGACCACGCGGTAAGCTTAAATGGAAAATAAAATAGTACCAGGAAGTTAATCTGAGGTAAAAATAGTAAGAAGTGGTCAGTAAGATTGATAAGTTACAAGCTAATCTGACATTAGAGGGATGATAATGCAGAGTGCACTTCGACGATGAAATCTTGCAATTCCATCCTAGTAGTTTAACGATAGGGCGTCGGAAGGCAAGTTCGAAGATCTGTGGTTCAATTTTTAGAGCAGCAAGATTATTTACACTTCTCGCTGAAATCCTAACTACACTACTCTTGGGGAAAGGGATAGTTTAAGGGAAGTTACTCAGTGATTATGAATCAAGTAAGCAAAAATTTATTTATTTAAATTCATTTGTTAATTTAAAAATGCAAGGAATCTAATTCTTAAGGAGTTTTGAAATTCTTGAAAACACTTTTATTAATGTAAGTTAATTTGTGACCACTTTCACAATTAATGATAATTGATTACCACTTTCAACGTATATTTTTTGCTAGAGGGGGAAAAAATCAGTAAATTGGCGATTTCAGCCTTTTCTTTGATATGTTTAATACGATGTTATGGTATATTTATGATTTGCAACCAATAAATGTATAGACAAGAAAGAACAATCATGAGTAAAGCATTGATTATGAAACACTTTCCAACTACAATGCAATTTTATTTAAACATCTCTAAAATACGATACATTCAGCGGTAATATTTTTAAAATTATCATAATAATACAATAATTTATTATATTTGAAAACTTCATCGAAAAAAAAATGAACTTTATTTAAATGACGCCATTGAAATATAAATTGCCTGGCTCTCTATGACAATGCAGTAAAAATTTCATTCATAAACATTTATCCTATTCCTTTCATTCATCACAATACTACAATAATTTATTTTAATTAAAAACTTAAAACCATGGAGGTAAAAGTAATTTAACTTTGTGCTTAAAACTTCCCCGAAAAAGTCTTCTATAAGATCGTCTGTCTCTATGTAAAATCAATGGCTGTTTCTTTATATCAACTATATTGTAGACTCCAGCGCTAAATAACTTTGCGTTAAAGAAATTCAGCAATTCTTATACAACTCATCTTATAGCTTGATGTGTTTACAATCTACATAAGTGTAAATTAGGTTTCGTTGTAGAAATAATTAAAGTGTGATGATCATTTAAACTCAAATATATTTTAATTGCGTTGTTTCAGAACACTGATGCACAGAAATTAAGAAAAAAATAAAGCGGTTTTAGGACGAATACAACACCAAATATAAATTAAAAAGAACTTTAAAAATCACAATTTTGATACAAGATGGATGCCATATTTTATTTTGAAATGGGTCACGTGATTTATTCATATAATGGGTGTAATTATTATTTTAATTTTTATTTAAAACACTACTGAATATTTTTCTGAATTTTTTTTATATATTTTATGTGATAATTTGAATATTTCCTAAAACTTTCGAAGCAATTTGCGAATTTTAAATTCGCTTTAAAAATGTTTGAGAAATTAGGTCCCATAGGGTGCAATGTATTCCATTTTTTCAACCCGGGTTCAATCCAAAACTAAATATATGATATTATTCAGTTATATTCCCATAGGTTCCACAGACCGTCTCAACAAGATACTAAAATTTCATTTTGATAAAGTCATTTTTACGGCAGTTATCATACTAACGGACAGACAGACAGAATGAACAAAGTCATAGACACTTTTCGCAGACGCGGTGGTCGAACTGTCATGGCAAGTGTTTCCTAGCGATCGTTCGGCTGCTGAGTTGTGGGTTTGAATCTCACCTTCTGGCATGGATGTTATGTCGTTGGGCGCAGTGTGTTCCGCCCCCATTGGTGCGCCGGGGCAACGTCATGTGACGGCTAAATGGTTCACGATTCTGGCCGGTGTATAGGCGAATGATGAAGTATCAAGTGTATGGCCATTGGGAAAAAAATAAACACTTTCAACTACGTTGTAAAGTGTTAACAAAGTCATAAACACTTTTCAACTATGTTGTAAAGTGTTAAAAAAGGTTTATTATACGAAAATTAACTTACCTTTTTCAAAATTTTTAGGGAATTTAAAACGCTTATAAATCATTTAAGAATCTGATTGAATATTTTAAAATGTTCTAGTCGAATATATGCTCTTTGAAATGAACTAACTTTTCTTTCATTTGGTTTATAAATGTTTTTTCTCTCATTGAAAGAATATTTTCATTTCCGTAAGATGTGAAGAACGTTAATCTTTGTTGTCTTTAGTTAGCAGCAAACATAATTTAACTTTGTCTGGACTTTACGATTTAATCGTTGAGCTATGCAAGAGAACTTCATATCGTGAAATGCATGTAATTGAATCTCAATTACCTAATTGATATCTGTCTTTTCTTATTGCGGTAAGTGGCAAGTAATTTTATCATATTTTGCGCAGATTCTTTTTAATATATGTTTATTTCAACCCGCTGTTTCAGACACGCGTTCAAATGAATAGACTAATATCAGGTTGCAAAATTGTTTACTTATCGTTGTTCCCACACATAAAGAATTCCATGTATGGTCTGTTCTTGTTGTCCTGAAATTCTTGCACAACAGAAATTATACGTTATGTCTGGGCAGTTTGCAGTTGAAGCTTCCAAGAGTTTCCATACTTCTTATGTTCTGTTGCCATTTGGATGTTTCGTGTCCTACTAAAATGCAACAGTATTAAAGCAACAAAATTACTGCAAGCGACAAGTAAAGTAAGTTTATCCGCTAAGTTAACTCCAGTAATTTTTCATCGAATTTTGCGAACCATTTTGAAAAGAAGGCCTGTGCCATATTTTCTCAATGGTACCAAAATCAAATTAGCACCAGGATGACTTACAAATGACTTAACCATGAACTTTGAAGAAATACAGCAGAACGCGCAATGCAATTTGACAATTTTTGCAGACATATAATTTACATCAATACATTATACATTTTTAATTTTTCTTATTATAGGACATTATAAAATTAGCCACTTATGTAAATAGTAGCAAATTTACAAATGTACATATAAAAGAAAGTCGTTTAAAATAGGTTTGACACGTGCTCAGTAGGTCTGCAAATACTGTTTCCTTGAAAATATGGAACTCAAAACTCAAACAATTTAGTAAAAACATATATTTGCTTTATGCTTTGTATGAGAAAATTTATATACAATACCCAACACCGAAAATACAACACCATGAAAGAGTAAATTGAGTGTGATGATAAAGGACATACAGATAGAAATGGCATATATAAATAAGTGACGTTAATTCCAGAAGGATAATACAATGCAGTAATGACATAGATAGGGTGATCACTAGGCAGTGGGATTACCTCTTGCGGAGATACAAGCAGCAAGCCTTCGAAGGACATATGCAATGAGCATGTGGATGGTTTCCTGAGCGATGGATGACCATATGCCTTCAACCATCCTCCACAGGTCGTCCTCTGCTTGAGACGAGGGCAAGGCAGTCAAACGACTGCCAATCACGTCCCATATATGTTTGATGGATGACAGATCTGGCGACAGAGGAGGCCAAGGAAGCACCTGGATACCTTGCAAGGCTTGTTTCCTGATGGTTGTCGTGTGCGATCACGCGTTACCTAGCTGGAAAACAGCATTTTGCAACCGCTGAATGTAAGGCAGTGCAAGCGGTCGCAGCACCTTATCTACATATACTCGTGCCGTCATTGTGCCTCTGATACGAATCAGAGGTGATCGGCTATCGAAGCCGATGGCACCCAAAATCATGATTCCGCTTTATTGAGCAGTATAGATATGTTTCCACGTCGCCTCATGAATTTATGATTCTCACACAGCGATTGTCATTTGACAAACAGAACCGAGACTCCTCGCTGAACACTATCCTGTCTCATTCAGTCGTCCAAGAGGCTCGGGTCCTACACCATTGCAATCTCTTACGTTGGTGTGCTGTCGTCAATAGCAGTTTTTATGTAAAGGATGGTTTAAGTGCAAGCCGCTTTCGGCCAATTGTTGAGAAACTGTTCTCACTGATATTGGAATCTCCAATGTACTCTGAAAATTTTGCAGAATGTCGACAGTCGTCGTTTCCACCACATGACCTCGAATGCGTCAATCAACGCGTGATGACGTACGTCTGGATAGACCTATACCACGGCAACGATTTACATGCCCCTGTGAGGTCTAAATAACCTTTCGATTATTATTTCCCCCAGTTATCCTTATAATTTATGTTTCTTTAAACTAATTATTCTAACTGATTCGCTTGTTAGACCAATCACTGAGCTAATCAGCATTTTCTGCGTTCCTAAGGTGAAATATGAATATGTTTCGGATCGTGAGAGATTCAGTAGAAATGAGGAAGGTAGGAGTAAGAGGAAGGATTCTAGTAAGAGTTTGGACGTGAGTGAGCTGGAGTGAAGCAAAAGGCATGATGATAGATTTGGAGGGATTAGGAATGTGGCCGGCATCCTAGTGGAAAGAACCCAATTCGATACAACGATGACTGGAAAGAGTTTAGTATTCGGGTTGTGGCCGCAATACGGGGCGAGGTAACAGAATGCCAGTTGCAAGTATATAAGTTTTAGAACTCGTCTCCATTTAAGACTTATTACCAGGTCAGTTAATAGTAGCATCTTGTATATGTGTAATTTGTTCATGGCGTGCGTGTGCAATAATAAGTACTATCTATGTCATCAGTTGCTCTAGACATCCAGCTGCTGTTATTTCTGTAAAATACAAAATAAACTTGGTTTGATTTAAAATAGTGGAGTCCTATGTTATTGCCATTGAACCGAAAAGTCTGAATAGCAAGTATTTTATGTTAGAGTCAGGTCACTTTTGACATATCGAAGATCCATCCTTGAGAATAACTTATAAGGAGGATAAAGATACATTTGGACTTTACACCCTTCTTCAAACCATCTTTTCCAAATCCTTTGCATAGAGGACGCATCCACGCATGTTTCAGCGGCGATACGCGGGTACGACCTCCGGCCGTATGTAGGCATAAAATGAATCCTCTCGCACGATCGTCTAAAGGCTGAAACGGATTTCGGCATCATCGGCCAGGCATTTCTTCAACAACACGTGTCTTCTGAAATGAAAAATAACTCGCAAAATGGGTTTTCGTAGGAAACAGACAGTAACAACTGTTGGCTCATCTACCGTTTACACCCCTTTTTATCCCGCGCTCTAATCCCGTAACCCACTTGCATTTCAGATCATTTGCGTACATCGGCCAGCTGCGTTTGTGTCGCAATTTGAATCTTTATACGACCAAAGCCTTATGGTGTTGCATTTCTCTGTAGGGTAGTGTACACAACAATTTATAGATTCAAAATGTAAAAGTATATATTTCTAAAAGAACATCTAAAAAGTACTCTCAGATAACAATAATTATCCATATTATCCACAAAACCAATAAATAAGTAATAAGTCACATTCATTAAATTAATTATTTAAAGCACTTTATTTGGCAGAAATACGATTGAAAATTTTATCTGCGAAAATCGTCTGCCATCTGTGAGCAATACTTAATCCAACACTCAAGATAGAACTTCCAGTTGCCACCGTTCGTAATATATTTAAAAACTCTTTTTAAAATATCTTTTATCTAATAGCTTGACTTGAGTTTTATTTTCAGATGACAAATATACAGATAAAGGCTTTTATTGTAAAACCGCATTTTATGTCCTACGTGTTTCAGATCTTTTAATTAATATACTACTAGAAAACAGCTGCACATTATCCTATAAAATATGCATCTTTCTTAAAATAGTTAAGAGATTTACTGAAACAATATTGCAGCAGAATTGCAATATTGTTTCAGTATTGTTTCTCAACTACAATATTAACAGAAATACAGCTGCCGATTAATCTATAATAATATACACATCTATAATAATATATCTTCCTTAAAATAGTTATGAAATTTACTGAAACAATATTGCAATATACTTGCAAAGCAAAATATTTCCTTGAAATCTCTGAATGCTTATCTTAACTTTGAACATAAGCATAAAATAAATATATAAATAAATAAAAATGAAAGACAGCTGCGATAGACAGAAATGTAAAAGGAGATTTAATAAAGATAACATTGATATAGAGCTTAGATGCTTTGCTGTTTGAGAAAATTTAAGTTGGCAGATTTATATATAGAAGGCCAGTAAATTGTATAAAATATGATTAAAAATTTCATAGGAATCAGAATTGGAAAATTTTCTTTTACACTTCTAAACGGTTATATGTGACAAATTCGTAGATTACAAGAAGGGTATGCTTTTGGAGACACATATTTGCAAGTTTTATGCTTTCTGAAGAATTTATGCACAGTTGTATGAGTCATGTGGTGCGGGTAGATTACAGGAAGGATGTGCCACTAGGGGGCAAAGTTACAAGTGTTATTTCTACTAGAAAAAAAAAAGCTTTTCGATAGGCGACAGAATCTAAAAAAGCTTTAGAATATGGTATGAGTAAGATTATTGTAGTAAATAATGTTGGACATTTAAGAGAAAGTATTTGACTTGGAGAAAATATACTAGTTTCATTATTGCTAGAGAAAAAGCTTTTTAATTGATGACAGAATTTAATGGTATGAGTAAGATCATTGTAGTAAATAATGTCGGAAATGTAATAAAAATATCTGGCTTGGAGAAAAGTTACAATATCATTCTTGCTAGAGAAAAAGCTTCGTAATAGATGACAGAATCTAACGAACTTTTGAATACAGTACGATCATTGTAGTAAATACTGTCGGAAATTTAATAGAAACTATCTATCTTGGAGAAAAGATACAAGTTTTATTCTTGCTAGAGAAAAAGCTATCAATAGGTGACAGAATCTAACGAACTTTAGAATATGGTATGTGTAAGATCATTGTAGTAAATAACGTTGGACATTTAATAGAAAATAACCGACTTGGAAAAAAGGTACAAGTATCAATCTTACTAGAGAGAAAGCTTTTCAATAGATGACAGAATCTAACGAACTTTATAATATGATATAAGAAAGATCATTGTAGTAAATTATGTCGGAAATTTAATAGAAACTATCTGTCTTGGAGAAAAGATAGAAGTTTCATTCTTGCTAGAGAAAAAGCTTATCAATAGGTGACAGAATCTAACGAAATTTAGAATATGGTATGTGTAAGATCATTGTAGCAAATAACGTTGGACATTTAATAGAAAATAACAGACTTGGAAAAAAGGTACAACTATCATTCTTACTAGAGATAAAGCTTTTCAATAGATGACAGAATCTAACGAACTTTATAATATGATATAAGAAAGATCATTGTAGTAAATGATGTCGGAAATTTAATAGAAATATCTGACTTGGAGAAAACGTACAAGTTTCATTCTTGCTAGAGAAAATGCTTTTCAATAGATGACAGAATCTAATGAACTTTAGATTATAGAGTAAGATCATTGTAGTAAATAATATCGGAAATTTAATAGAAAATATATGGCTTGGAGAAAAGATACAAGTTTAATTATTGCTAGAGAAAAAGAAAAAAGCTTTTCAATTGATGACAGAATCTACCGAACTTTAGAATATGGTATGAGTAAGATCATTGCTGTAAATAATCTCAGAAATGTAATAGAAAATATCTAGCTTGGAGAAAACGTACAAGTTTCATTCTTGCTAGAGAAAAAGCCTTTCAGTAGATGACAGAATCTAACGAACTTTAGAATATGGTATAAGATCATTGTAGTAAATAATGTCGGAAATATGGAATGAGTAAGATCATTGTAGTAAACAATGTCGGAAATTTAATAGATAATATCTGACTTGAAAAAATGTACAAGTATCATTCTTGCTAGAGAAAAAGCTTTTCAATAAATGCCAGAATCTAACGAACTTTAGAATATGGAGTAAGATCATAATAGTAAATAATGTCGGGGATTTAATAGAAAATATGTGGCTTGGAGAAAAGGTACAAGTATCGTTCTTGCTAGAGAAAAAGCTTTGCAATGGTAAACAGAATCTTTCTGACTTATAAGAATACGGTATGAGGTAAATGAAAACAATGCCGGAAATTTAATAGGAGCATTCTGGAGTATTCATATTGGAGAAAAAGGTAGAGTAAAAGATTCAAAATGTGGGACATAATCTTGCTTATTTTACAATATGGTATAAAGAAGATTATTGAAGCAAATAATGACGGGGATTTAAAAGGACACATGTGGAGTGCATGGCTTCATACAAATATCTCGTATCTTTATTTTACAAATTGTTTATATTATATAATATTTATTGACCAGGGACTTCGGCCACTGTTCGCTACGCTAGTCAACCCCGGTAATTCGCTACACCTATTAAGAGGATTCGCTTCCTACTCTTTGAACTCGCTTTGCAATCTGTTGTAAGCCAACCTAAAGTTTAAATAGAAAACGGTTTATTTCAGCGTACGTACTAGGAAAAATTTTTGATTCTGCTACTGTTAGTCTATCCATCTCGCGAACTCGCATGTCAAATACTCTGCATTTGACTTTGACATTAAAAATTTCTTAAACTAATGTTTAAATTAAAAAAAGTGATTTATTTCCGGTTTCTCTAATACTATTCTATAAATCTATCAAATTCTATATTTTTGTATGCTATAGTTTTTGCGGTATGAAACAGAGTAATTCGAAGAACGTGAACTTCGTCAAACAGCGGCGGTTGCGGGGGTGGAGGCGGAGTCGTTAGATAACTTTTTTAATATTGCGTGAAAATTATTCATTTAAAAATTGCTTAATTGTTTTAGAGATTATAGTCGCAACATAGCTACACTCTACTAAGCCCTGAAGTGCGATTGCAAAATTCGGAGATGCCCAAGAATGCGGATTCTGTGACTACGAACTTACTTAATGCAGCATCATTCAGACTTACCTCCATCTTCTTCAAATTTTAAGTCAGCAGTTTTAAGTTAAATTGAAAGTCTTACCACGAAATTGAGACACATACCAAATTGGAATCTATTGGTATCTTCATTGGCTAATTTGTACTAATAAAGAGTGTTAAACAGGCTGGAGTTGTTAAACAGACACTCGTCACTGTAGTGGCATTGCGATTCCTAGAAAGTACTATAGCGTTGAAGATGTGGTATACGATGGATAGTCTACGTCATTTCAAGCCGAAGAACAGACATTCAAAGATATTGCTTCAGAGTGGTAACAAAGTCATCGTCTGCGTTGATTTTCTGTTATCACTATAACAAAGAATAAGCGGAAAAAAACTTTAGTTTTATTTGAAACAAAATGCATCACTGTCTTTAACTTTTATTTATACTGTATTTCATCGGATCTTCGACACGCCAATATTTTATATTTATGTTTCATATTTTAAACTCATATTTATAAAAATTGCAACACCATGAAGGAATCAGGCGATTGAGTTGAAATTTACAGCAAATACAAATTAGGGTGTGTTATACAAATGATTAGAATTTCAGAGTCGCAGCGCATGTACGGACTGAGCAGTGCCCTCTGAGTTGGTGTTTTAGACACATAAATAGAGAGCTGAGCAGGACGTTGAAAATAGTGTATGGTTGTCTGCCAGGGGTAAACGTTTCATGAGAAGTCACTATGTCTTTACGACGAAAGAGAGCGCCATATGATCAAGTTACGGAGTTTGAACGGGGACGAATGATCGCCCTTCGTGAAGGATTTTATGGTGCAATAGCAGCTCGTAATGCTACGCACTGCTATGACAGTAATGCGAGTGTGGAAGCAGTGAACTGAAGACAACCGGACGAGTCGCAAATCTGACAGTAGACGACGAATCGTTGCGTCAGCACGGGATCATAGACACTTCACCCGCATGGCAGTGATGGATCGTACAGCTTCATCTCAACAGTTGGTAGAACGCTGGAGCACTGTTACAGGTGCTTCATTGTCTGCTTCAACAATTTGTCGGCGTTTGCTGCACAGTTAATGGCATACAAGAATTCTTTTGTACAGGATTCCCCTGATGCAAAACCATTGACGCCTGCGGCTATAATGGGCTCATTAACATAGACACTGGTATGCCGATTAAGTCCTCTTTTCCGATGAAACCCGCTTTAATTTGGGGTACAGTTATGGCTACATCCATGTTAGAAGATATAGTGGTGAACGCCACCTTTTGGAGTGCATTATCTAATGTTATGCTGGACGAACGCCAAGTGGGATGAGTTGGGGTGCCATTGAGTATCTTGGATGATCTCAGCTGCTAAAAATTGTGGGTAATCTCAACAGCAACCGGTACGTTAGAAAAGATCTGGAAGTCGAAGTCGTAACCTTCCCTCAACGTATTCCTGGAGTTGTATTTCAGCAGGGTAATGCTCGTTCACATGTTGCTTGAAATTTTCAAAACTTCTTTTCAGCACAACAGATATGGCCTGCATATTCACCACATATGTCGCCTAATGAACATGTCTGGGATTTCGTCGGTCGGCGTCACACTCGTGACGCTCGTTCCTTAGCTAATATAGCTGAACTTTGTGTTCGGATAGAAGCAATCTGAAATGCTTTTCCTCAGGTACAAATTCAAAATCTGTTTGATTCGATTCCACGTCGTATAGAAGCACTTATTGCAACGCGTGGTAGCTTCACCAAATACTTGATTTTCGACATGTGATATTATTTTTTTTTCTTTGTAAATTTAATTGTTTATTTGTGTCAATACAGATCGTTTGTGGAATAAATTTCATTCAATTTCGATGATTCCTTCATGGCGTTGCAATTTCTACAAACACGAGTATAGTTAGAAATCAGTTGTATCTTATATTCGTTTCTATAATAATTTTAGCAAAATAAAATGGTTTCGCAAGTAATTTTTTCAACCAGCAAAGCCCGTATGCCTTGTTCATTACGCTTTACTTGCTCTTGTTTGGGCTCGGTAAATCTGAGTTCAAATTTGTAATCGTGATAAATAGTAGAATAATTTCGTCATTTGCGAGTAAAATATTCTTTCAAACTTAAAAAAAAATGAAATAACACTAAACAGGATTGCTTCCCACAAGAAAACTTGCTCTCAACGATATGTCGAAGTTTTTCAAACTTGCCATGGAAGTTTGTGTATATTTGATTGAATGGAATTTCTTGTTTTTATTAAACATTAGTGATGCGCGGTTGCGTGATTGGCTTTCTGAAAAAATTGGATGAAGGAAGTCCACTACGGCTATGTATGGAAAATAAAAACCGGCATACATCAACTCACGTCGAACTTTCCATCTGCTCCTAATATCCATAGACACATGTGAGACATACACTTCTCCCATTCAATATTACCATTTCTTGTATGACTCCTTTTTAAAATATATATAGGGGAGACCGGGATAAGATGACGATGTTAACGAATTTGATTTTTTTTTTAATTCGTAAAACATATAATGCATATATTTTGCAATGTAATTAAATTATTCATACGTTCCATTATTAATAAAAAAATTACATTGGATAATCTCCCAAATTAAACTATACAAAAACATGTTTTAACATATTGTAAAAAAAAATGAACTTGCTCCAGTGCTGGGACAAGTTGACAACTCGCAAATTTTGACCTAACAAGACTTTTGAAGTATTTAAAGAACGTGCAAAACACTAATAGACCTTAAAGGTATACAATCAATAATGAATTATATTACTTACAAAAGTCACAGATGAATTTCCTTCCTTCGTATCCAGTACAGTTTTCATGCCACCAAGCTACGCATTGAGAGCAAGCACAGTATCCAGTCTTCGTCAGATGGATCAATATAAAGTTCATCACAAGCTGGGCAGTTAATATCCTCGCTCTTTTGATCTGCGCTTACCTCGAAACGCAATTGTTTAACAATTTTCTTCTTATTTCTCTGTGTTTTCTTTTTTTCCATTTCATCCTTTGAATTTTGTTTCTCAAGCAACAAATTTCTTATTAGTGAACTTGTTAAAACGCTGGTTGACATTTTTCTTCTCTTTTTTGTTGATCTTTTAACTTGTGGTAAGGGTTTGAAGTTAAATATTGATGGAAGAGGAGAGAATCTTGATCCCGGAATTTGTTCACAATTTGGATTACCTACACTTTCAGTTTCGCTATCATTAGCACCTAAAGAAATAGGCGTGCTTTCATTTGTGGAAAATGACGTACTTCGTCATCTTGTCCCGAATGACTAAAAGAAACAACATGGCTTGTGTACAGTAAACTATGCATCGGATTAAAACTACGATAGCTTAGCTGAGTATTTAATACTATAAAGTGTAACCATAAATTATATCAGAATTTTATGACTTACCTTTAAGTAGCTCAAGTTTATTTAGTACAAGTCGAAAATAGTTTCACGGCACTTAATAAAGTTTGACTAAGAATATAAATTGTACGTGTAGCAAGAATGGGGCCTTCCGCATGCGATCAGTTGCTCTGATACAGGGGATTGTACTCGTCAATTGTTGCCACCTAAGAATAAAGTCGTTAAAACTGTGGTTCGTCATCTTGCCCAGCTCGTCATCTTACCCCGGTCTCCCTTACTACACCATCCCCTAATATAACGTAATTAATTTAAACTTCTTAAGATTTTCTAACAAACGAAGTTTTAATGTTTTCTTAACGAATGTTCTGTACCCCAAATTTATTATTTCAAATTTTCAATTTCTGATCACATCATGGACTAACTCACTCTAACTTTATGGGTCATACAATTAACCTGTCTAAAACGATTGTATTAATGTCATTACTTAAAATATGACTATGAAGATAAATGAGGAAGTTAGTCTCATTAACTCCATGGTTCTGAATCTTTAAATTGGGACGACCTCACAGTATTAACTTTCCTATTCAGTTGAAGCATGGAGGTAAAAGGATGGTCTCATCTCTAGTTCCATGAGTAGAATACAGTATTTATTCCGCCATTAAAATCTCATTACCATGCAATTGCATCATGTTGTGGCAACGCCTTGCACCTGAGATATAAGCACGATAGTAGCAAGAAAGGCCATATTGTGAGAGGCTGTTTCTCCAAATCCAGAAGATGATTTGAAAAACGGATTTCAGATTTGGATTCAGCTCTATCGAACGAGTTTTTTCAGCTCTAGGGGTTTCAATCGATACTCTGACATACTGACACTGCGCTTATAGATCAAACAAAATTAGTTCTCTCCATCTGGTATCTCATGTAAAAGCTTTTGTTAACTCCCATTATTTAAACATGATGACTTCCTTAACTTAGTGTTTAACTTAGTGTTTAATTTCTTACTTAGTATATCATTACTTACTGAATTTTTAATTACTTACTTAGTGTTTAACTCAGTGTTTCATTACTTACTGAATGTTTAATTACTTACTTATTATTTAACTTAGTGTTTCATTACTTATTTATATGTTTAATTACTTACTTAGTGTTTAACTCAGTGTTTCATTACTTACTGAATGTTTAATTACTTACTTATTATTTAACTTAGTGTTTCATTACTTATTTATATGTTTAATTACTTACTGAATGTTTAATTACTTACTTAGTGTTTAACTTTGTATTTCATTACTTACTAAATGTTTAATTACTTACTTAGTGTTTAACTTAGTATTTCATTAATTATTGATATGTATAATTATTTACTGAATGTTTACTTACTTACTTAGTGTTTAACTTAGTGTTTCATTACTTACTGAATGTTTAATTACTTAGTGTTTAACTTAGTGCTTCATTACTTACTGAATGTTTAATTACTTACTTAGTGTTTTTAACTTAGTGTTTCATTACTTATTGATATGTTTAATTACTTACTGAATGTTTAATTACTTAGTTTTTAACTTAGTGTTTCATTACTTACTGAATGTTTAATTACTTACTTAGTGTTTAACTTAGTGTTTCATTACTTATTGATATGTTTAATTACTTAGTGTTTAACTTAGTGTTTCATTACTTACTGAATGTTTAATTACTTACTTAGTGTTTCACTTAGTGTTTCATTACTTATTGATATGTTTAATTTCTTATTGAATGTTTAATTATTTACTTAGGGTTTAACTTTGTTTCATTACTTACTGAATGTTTAATTACTTACTTAGTGTTTAACTTAGTGTTTCATTACTTATTGATATGTTTAATTACTTACTGAATGTTTAATTACTTTCTTAGTGTTTAACTTAGTGTTTAATTATTTACTTAACTTAGTATTTAATTACTTGGTAAACTTAGTGTTTAATTACAGTGCTTAACATATACAGAAATTTTTGCAAATACCAAAGATTTTTACCAGTATATTTAATGAATTTTAATCACTATACGATTTTGAATGGAGATACTTGAACTATAATCAGAGTCAAATACGGTAAAACACTTTGAATTATACAAACAATTTAAATATTATCCGCTTGAATATTTGAGAACGTTATTTTTCCCACTTCTTTCAACATTTGCTTACCTTAGTAACTTAAACATTTATACTGTCGGAACGCTACAACTTGTTTAAAAAGAACTCACTGTTACTGTAAGTTATCATCGTTGAGACTTAATGTCTCATCAAACATTTACACTACATTGTCTCCCGTGTAAACATCTTAAGCTGGAGTTTAACCTTAATTAACACTTGAGTGCTTTAAAGATTGAATTTTTAACTTAAAATTAGGATACATTTATGTACAGTGATCGCAGGGTTTCTTTTTTTTACTCAGATTATCGTAGAAGTGCATTTTAAATGCTTCTTTTAAATTTTTCAAATATTTCAAAAATCTTTTAAATATTTCAAAATTATTCGAGAAAATTTTTAAATGTGTTTACTGTTTATATGTTTTTCATATGATTATTTATTATGGTTATGTAAGTGAAAATAATAAAATGTAATGTTGAATGGGTTCTAATGCATCAAATATATGTGCTTGAGTATTGATTTTAATATAATTTATTTCTGTTTATGAAGTATATTATACAATATTTTAATATCAGGCAATTTTTTATTTTTTAAAAGTGGTATTTTTCAAATGTTGTACGTTTTCAATCATTGCATTTTTCAAACGTTGTACGTTATCAAGCGCTGTATTTTTCAAACTTTGTACGTTTTCAAACGTATTTTTTTAACGAAGCTTGTCTGTTACAGGTATTGAAAAAAATATTGTTTATCGTAAAAAATTTAAATTGATTAGGGTTTTCCTTTTAGAAGAATAATTTGTTCAATGAAATTTCAAATACCTTATGCTGGAGATGTCTTTGGCTCAACGCAACAACAATAGCCTATTACGCATGAGTTTCAGGTTCAAACCTTGCTCCTACAAAACAGCACAATTAGGGACTCTGATGTTACATTAACATTGCGAACATTATTCAAGTCGATTAAAATCTGTTCCTTATAAGTTGTTGTATTATCTATGTTCTTCTATAGAATATGTATAACAAGCTCAGAATTTTGATTCAAGTCTTAGTTAAGAGTTCCTCGAGGTTGGCGAGCATAACAAGCAAGAGCGCAGCCACTCGCTTTCAAATAATGCAGACGCTAGTTTTAACATGGAACGCTTGTAGTAATAATTATTGGTTTAAATTCCTACAAAATATTACCATTTATAACAAAAACGAAAAATTAACAAAATATTTTATAAAATACTAGAAAATGTACCTGCGTTACCCGGGGGTTAAAACAGGGTAGTTATACGAAATAACGAAATAAATAAATTTGCACGCACGGGATATGCACACTTCCTCCTTCCCCAAATCACAAAACCGAAATCCTTGATGAAAATGAATAAACACTAGTTATAAATAATAAAATAAGCTTTCAGTACTTATTTATAACTCGCCCATTATTTATGAATAATTAAATAAGCACACAGATCACTAACTCGATGCCGATAGATGGCAGAGGTACGGTCCCACTCCGTTTTAATGGCGTAAAAAAAAGTTCTTGCCCACGTGTGAAGGAGTGGCCTCCGACTGAAGTCCGATTGGAAGTGGTGAATGGTAAATGAAGTTAATATGGTCGTATAACAATGTATAATTAAAAAACGGATGGATTTAGGAAATATTTTTTGGAGTAGTCTGTGATATTTTAAGCAGCTGCTGAAAAAAAAGAGCGATGGATGGCAAAGCAATTTCTGAATATCATAATATAAAAATCTGAGAGGTATAAAACGCACGACCATTATATATATTTTAAAAAAATCACGAAAAATTGTCTAATTATAATCGTATGGATTCCGTTCAAACTTTGTTTGAAAGGGAATTTTTCGATCTTTTTTTGGTGTTAAAATAGAAACTTTGTGAGAGTATTTTAGTTCTCTAACGAATCTATATGTGTGAATATAGCCCAAAATCGTAGTAAATTGGCTAAAACATAAAATAATTAAAAATCAAATTCGATATTAAAAAAATAATACTAAGGTGAACCATTTTGGTCCTGAAGTACCTGTGTACCAAATTTCATGGATGTTCGCCGCTTAGATTACCTGCTACACGCTGTACACACACACACTTCTGTAGCGGTTAACTATCGCCATTTATGCCACCTGCACCAAAACGAACTAGAAGAGGTTTTTCTCTGTGTATCTCATAACTGAGGAAACCGCATAGCGTTTCCTGTTTCGGACGCCTGACTTCTGAAGACTCCCGATGGGGATTTGCACATAACTTGAACGCCGGTGACAGTATGTTGGCATTTGAAAGCCATAATTTTCGTCACCGGCATGTGTGAAAAACAATACGATGGTGCACACCGAAAATACGGGGCGTGCATGGGGGACCCCCCCCCCCATTAATGAGCCCCAGACCACCGACGACCAATAAGATGGTCGGTCACTCCTTCTGGGCGTATACAAAATTCAGTTTAGGAAATAACTTTCATCTTTTTGGACAGAGACTCGCTCCTGAAATCTCGACTTGAATGGTCGAACCTCCGTTCGACTCCCTCGAACTTTACGTTCCCAAAATCAGGAGTTATTCGCCTGCCGCAGAATCTCTCTGCAAAATATTAGTATGCTGTATATATATTTGTAAAATTTAATGTAAATAAATGTTATTTTATATAACGTTAACGTTCTGCCTAGAGAACAACAACAACAACAAATGTCGGGGGATTGTGCCAGGCATTAATACCGCATGTCAGGTTTAGCCCACACAATCAAAGCAAACAAATAAAACCCCGCACTTCCATTAATAAGAAAGATAATACACGATCCTATTGAAAAACAAATGTACCACGCACTTTTATTTTCAGGCCGCCATCGTTAATTTGATTTGTGGTTCTGCATTTTTGCGTCGCATATCAGCCAAAATCTCCAATGTACTGTCGAAAGCCCAGGCCATCCGACTCGTCCTAAGACTTAGAGCATATAACTCCAATGTACTGTGAAAAAGTTTACATAAATAATATATAATTTGTATTCAGATTAGTCAAAGGCCTTGTGTGGGTTGTTTCAGGACGCTAATATCGTTTTATTTACACGGGTGCCAAAACCTATTGTTTAATGTGACGTAAAGAATGGATAAAATATTGAAATAAATGAAAGCGATTGTTATGAAAAATTTAAACTTGTGAAATAAAATGGGCACGTAAATCTTTTGACAAGAGTTTTATATCTTCCTGTAATTATTCTTAATACTTTCCCTAATGAACAGGGAAAGTATTGTAAAGGGGGTGAATATTCGGATTCGAGTTTTCAATGGAAGAGAACGTTTAAGCATCCTTGAAGTCTAAAAGAACGTTTTTGAGGATATGTTAGTAGTATGCATGTATAACAGTGTGTGTGTATGTGTGTATGTTAGTGAGTGCGCCGTGAGACTGTTTATTTGACATCTCACGAACGAATGAAGCATTTTGAAATCAATTTGGTATGATTATTACAATCAGTAAATACTAAAAAGTTACTTGTTTTAAACGCAATTGAATGCTCGAAAACACCTTCCTCATTTTCGAATGAATTTTTGAAAAAAAATCATTAAAAATTAAAGACTTTCACTAATGGTAAAATGAAATACCATTCCAGGAGTAATATTTCATTAGAAAACGAATGATACAAATTTTAGATTGCCGTTATGTATAGTTAGTTACCTGGCTATTAAACAATTTACGAATAATGTTTAGAAAAATCAACAAAAATTAGACACTGTTAAATAAAGAATTATTTCATACATAATACTTCATTACTAAACGAATGACATGAACTTTAGAAAGGTAGCATAAATCGTTTTCAAGATATGGAACGTTTCTTTATATAAATTTATAAAAAAAATGAAAATTAAAAAGTAGTTAATATCAACAAATACGTTTTGTAATAGTTTTATATTTTGATGCCGAAGAATTCGCCATAGTCATTTATTTAACGGGATATTAGTTAAATGTCAATTACATTTCGATGTGGATATTAATCATTCCGGTTTGACTCATAAGTTGCCAAAAGCGCCAAATTTTATTTTATGTGATGTTAATTCAATGACAAAAGCATTGCGTGGTGGATCTTATATACATCGGAATTTTGTTGTGAATGAAGAAAGAAAGTCACTGTATTACGTAGGGAATGTCTTGTGCTTCCCACATCAGATTTTTTTTATATGCATACAAGTAACACATACAAGACTGCAACAAACATTCAAAATTGAAAGCTTTTATTGATATGCTCTTCTTGCGATCTAAAATACATGTATAAAATAGAAATGACACGTAAAATACATGAAAGATTCAATTTAATATCAGCTTTGGGAAAAGAACTCTCGGCCAAACGTCATAGGACAAAATATTTTAGAAAATTCTCGTGCTATATTTTGAAACACAATATTAAACTTCTGTAGGAGCATATGTTTGCTGGAGTTTCAATGCGTTTTGACAAGGATTTTTGATTCCGAAATTGAAAATGTTTTTTTCTGACAAGAAAATATCCAGAGAGGTCTTCAGTCCAAAATATTCTTAGAATACTGCTGTTTAAAACATGTGTACGTTGGTTTCTGATGTAAATAATGTGATACTTTTGGCAAAAGCAATTTAAAACACTTTATATTCTGTGCCAGAATTTCCTACTTTGCAAAATACTCATTTTTTTCAATTATTTTTTAAAAATTCTAGATCAGTGTCTGAAAACAGCATATTTAATATAAAAAATTTTGTGTGAGCAGCACATGACTTTCCTTACATTATACAATGACTTTACTCATTTTACATCGAAATGTTGACGCATTAGCATTTAATACTTATCTAGATGCCAATATAAGATGTAAAATATATCGAAGTATTAAATTAACTCATATTTCGCGCCAATCTAATTTGACAGTTAGAATTATTACTAGTAAGCATTGTAGTCCATACATTAAAATTATTTTAATAATAAATTCACCAATTTGTCGTTATTTTCATTAATTTAGCTTCATTTTTTCCAATTTGGGGATATATTTATTAATTTGGCACCATTTTCAAACAGTTGCCAAGTTGGAGTTTTTTTCCAATTTAGGTACAAAATTTGTTATTTTCGCCAAATTTATCGGATACTTGACGATATTTGACTATACGACGTTTTAATTTTATGTCATTTTTTAGATATACTGATTTGAAAACGTGCAATGCCTCGAGAATGTTTCAAGACAGTGATCTAAAGTTTATGTCATTCGTATTTTAATGAAAAACTAATATAAAAATTATTTTTTTAATATTATTGAATGTCCTGATTTGTTATGATTCTTTCAGAAATTTATTAGAAAATTTAAGGGTTTTCCGAGCGTTCACAGCGTTTAAAATCAATAGGGTTCCAGTTTTTGCAGATTGTAACAATCGTACAACATTACATCCAAAATTCTCCGTTCTTGAGATATTGCCTCCATAGACTCAAACACGTATACAAACACACACATACATACCCACATCCATATACATATATACCCCAAGCATACACACACATATACACAAAGATAACGCTTAAAAAATGTTCGATTCAAGTTCAGAAATGCTTGAAACATGCTCTTTCGTCGAAAACTCGGATTCGAATTTTCGACCCCTGCCAATATTTTCCCCGTATATTATACTATACATGTAGGTAAAGTAAAAGGGCTTTAACTTACATGTTTAAATTTTATTCCATTACCATTATTCAATTATACAAGTTTTCCAGAAAAGATCGTTAAACATACAAATAACTTTGGAATGATAGGTCCCTAGGTATGCAAATTATGTGGGCAGAATATAGTAAACTATGTATGGTAAACTATCTATAGTTGCAAACTATCTATTGTGTCTACCAATAGTAAACTGACTATGCCCGATTTTAATAAGAAGTTATTACAGTGTCCTCAGTGGAGAACTGAAAAGTTAGGCACAAAAACTCGGCAGCAAAGGCAGATAGAAGAATCAGATATAAAGTTGTAGAGAAAATATCAGTTATAAACTAATTTTCACAACTGATTTTTCCGAAAACGACATACCTTTATTAGAGTATATCCCCAAATACCACAATGCAGATATAAGTGCCATATAAGTGCAAAGAGTTACGTCCCCGTACAAAATTTTATTTACTGCGCGAAAGGGCTTCGTCAGCTGATTTTCTATGAAACGAAATCTCTTAAGCAGAGTATAACCCAAAATAAAAATATACAATTATACAATTATATATATATATATATATATATACCACAGTATACAATTTTATTTACTACCAGACTTGCGAAGTGAGTTACGGAGGTTGGTTAGCGTCAGCGAGCAGAGGGCGGAGCCCCTAGTATTGGAAAAAATTATCACTCAATTGAACAGTTGTTGTAGGCCTTTCTAACTAGCAGTTGCTCGTATCGAATACTAACTTCAATCCACAAAGACTAATTAAACAACAAAGATCAATCATGCACAAAACATTGATTACGAAAAACTTTTCAACTGCAATGTAATTTTGTTTAAACATCTCTAAAATGCAATACATTCAGAGGTAATATTTTTAAAACTAAACAATACTACAATAATTTATTATATTTGAAAACTTAAAACTTCATCGAAAAAAAATGAACTTTCTTCAAATGACGCCATTAAAATATAAATCGCCTAGCTCTCTATTTAAAAACAGTAAACATTTCATTCATAAACTTTTTATTCCATTCCTTTCATTTATCTTAATACTACAGTAATTTATTTTACTTAAAAATTTACAACCATGGAGGTAACAATAATTTAACTCTATGCTTAAAACTAGCAAATATACTCGCAAAAGTCTGCAATAAAATCGTTTGCTTCTCTATGTAAAATCAATGAATATTTCATTCATATCAGCTGTATTGTAGACTCCAGAGCTAAATAATTTTGCGTTAAAGAAATTCGGAAATTCTTATGCAACTCATCTTACAGATTTATGTGTTTACATTTTCCATAAGTGAAAATTAGACTTCGTTGTAGAAATAATCATATATTGACGATCATTTATACTAAAATATACTATAATTGCGTTGTTTCAGGATTTAGATGCACAGAAATTAAGCAAAAATAAAGTGGTTTTAGGACGGATACAACACTAAATATAAATTAAAAATAACTTTAAAAATCACGATTTTGACAAGAGGGATGGCATTGATCATTTAAACTCAAATATATTGTAACTGCGTTGTTTCAGTATATAGATGCACAGAAATTAAGCAAAAATGAAGTAGTTTTAGAAAGGATACAACACTAAATATAAATTAAAAGGAACTTTAAAAATCACGATTTTGACACAAGATGGATGCCATATTTGATTTTGAAGTGGGTCACGTAATCACTTCATATAATACGGGTGTAATTATTATTTTAATTTGTATTTATAAAACTACCGAATACATTTTGCTGAAATTCTTTTCATGATTTTTTATGTGATAATTTGAATATTTCCTAAAACTTTCGAAGCAATTTGTGAATTTTAAATTTGTTTAAAAAATGTTTGAAAAATTAGGTCCTATAGGGTTCAATGTATTTTATTATTTCAACCCGAGTTCAATCCAAAACTAATTGAGCGATATTATTCATTTATATTCCCATAGGTCCCACAGACCGTCTGAATAACATATTAAAATATCATTTTGATAAAGTCATTTTTACGGCAGTTATCATGCTAACGGGCAGACAGACAGATAGAATGAGCAAAGCCATAAACAGTTTTCAACTATGTTGTAAAATGTTAATAAAATGACACATATAACGAAATTTTGGGCAAAGATGGTTCGGTTTTATGTAAATAAAGTATATTAATGCTTTTTCAATTTTCGAATGTTTTGGGCACAGGACATACATAGTATATACCTCCCATTTAAAAAAAAATCCCGACTTTCTATGCTAAGAATTGACATCTTAAATAACAAGAAAGATCAATCATGCTTAAAGCATTGATTATGAAACACTTTCCAACTTCAATGCAATTTTATTTAAACATGTCTAAAATGCAATACATTCCTCGGTAATATTTTAAAACTTATCACAATACTACATTAATTTATTATATTTGAAACCTTAAACCTTCATCGAAAAAAATTAACATTATTCAAATGACGGCATTAAAGTATAAATTGCCTGGTTTAAACATCTCTAAAATGTTATACATTCCTCGGTAATAATTTTAGAATTATCATAATACTACGATAATTTATTATATTTGAAAACTTCATCGAAAACAACTGAAATCCATTCAAATGACGTCATAAAAAAATAACAAGCCTGGCTCTCTCTATAAAAGCAACATTTCATTCATAAATAATTCCCCCATTCATGTCATTCATCACAATACTATAACAATTTATTTTATTTAAAAATTAAGACCATTGAGCTGCAAGTAAGTAAACTCAATGCGTAAAACTTCATCGAAAAATATCGTCCTTCTCTTTCTAAAATCAATGAATTCATATCAGCTAAGCAGACTCCATGGACTAAATGATTTTGTGTTAAAGAATTACAGCGATTCTAATAAAACTCATTCTACATATTTTGCTGTTTACATTTTACATAGGTGAAAAATAGGCTTAATAGTAGAAATAATCAAATTTGGAAGAGCATTTAAACTGAAATATATTGTCATTGCGTTGTTTCAGTATGTAGATGCACAGAATTTAAGCAAAAATAAAGTAGTTTTAGGACGGATACAACACTCAATATGAATTAAAAAGAACTTAAAAAAATCACGATTTTGAAACAAGATGGATGCCATATATCATTTTGAAGTGGGTCATGTGATCGTTTCATATCATGGTCACGTGATCGCTTCATATAAGATGTGTAATTATTATTTTAATTTTTATTTTAAAAACTACTGAATATATTTCGCTGAATTTTTTTTTATATATTTTAAGGAAAAATTTGAATATTATCTAAAATTTTCGAAGCAATTTGTGAATTTTAAATCCGCTTAAAAAATGTTTGAAAAATTAGGTCCCATAGCGCTCAATGTATTTCATTTTTTCACCCCGGGTTCAATCCAAAACTAATTGGGTGATATTATTAATTTATATTCCCATAGGTCCTACAGACCGTCTGAACAACATACTAAAATTTCATTTTGATTAAGTCATTTTTACGGCAGTTATCGTGCTAACGGACAGAAAGACAGACAGACAGACAGACAGACAGACAGACAGACAGAATGAACAAAGTCATAAACACTTTTCAACTTTGTTGTAAAGTGTTAATAAAAGGCAATGTCTGTGTGTCTGTGTGTCTTATACACTATACGTTTCGCGACCGCGCGTCGGAGAGCTACGAAATTTGGCAATCGGAGACCCGGGGGGGGGAGGGAAGGGGACACGTGAAAACCGATTTTTAAAATTTTAATTATTTTTTTGTTATTTAATGTTTTATGCGATTTCGACCGTTTTTTGCCCTTTTCTTCCCACGATCCGGACATCGTAGGAAAAAACAAATCACACCATCGGAAAGAGCTGACAATTGCGAGTAAAAATATATCAATTTCAAATCTGAATTTCGATTTCTAATATTTTTTAAAGATTTTAAAACAAAAGTCACTTTTTGCTCAAGAAAAGTATTTTTGGTTTTTAAATTCTCGCATAGTAAAAAGTACTCATAATTTCGACTAATAATTTACATTTTCAGAAAGGTCAAACATCTGGCATTCTTACAAGACCAATCTGGTCAGGAAATATTCCGTATTGCCCACAGGATCGGGATTTTAAAAGTTTCCGAATTTCAATTTCTCGGCGTTCCGCTCTCCGTGCCGCTTCTTAACCGGCGTTTCTCCCCCGCAGAAGGAGGGAAGGTGGTGGGTGGGGACGTCAAGGTGGAGGTGACGTCACGGTTCTGAATAGAGCTCCTTTACTCCATATAAATTATTATATTTATATTTTAAATGATGGAACGATATGGATTTTTTAAATGTATATTTTAACTTTTGGATATTTTAAATGATGGAACAATGAAACAATGGAATGAGGATGATGGAATTAAGCATATGGTCATTTTAAATTGCAAATTAGCGCGCGGGAAGTTAGCGGTAGGCCCGGGTTCGATTCCCGCCACTGCCAAAACTGCCGCCGTGTTTATGTGGAATACGATCACGTTAAATATGTGGGTCCGTAAGTCCTTCTGAGAGGTTGGTGGTAGGGGAAGGAGGATACGGCCCCTGTGGATGCCTCCCCCACTGGGTTCCCGTCCAAATTGGGTGAATATATAGAAAGTTATGGAGATTGTCGCGGAGGGCGCGGCAGTCCAGTGGTTAGCGCGCGGGAATTGCACTCAGTAGGCCCGGGTTCGATTCCCGGTTCGATTCCCGCCACTGCCAAAACTTACGCCACGTTCACGCAAAGTACGATCACGTTAAACATGTGGGTTCGTGAGTCCTTCCGAGAGGTTGATGGTAGGGGAAGGAGGGTACGGTCTAAATTGGGTGAATAAAAAGAAAGTTATGGAGATTGTCGCGGAGGGCGAAGTAGCCCAATGGTTAGCGCACGGGAATTGCACGCGGTAGGTCCGGGTTCGATTTCCGCCACTGACACGGAGTACGATCACGTTAAACATATGGGTCCGTATGTTTTTCCGAGAGGTTGGTGGTAGGGGAAGGAGGGTACGTTCCCTGTGGATGCCGCCCCCACTGGGTTCCGGTCTAAATTGGGTGGCACATCCTGGCCGTCCAACCAGTTACCTTACACCTTTCTGGTAGGTCGCGCCAACGAGTTTGCCACGGTTGGAATTTGCCACGATCAGCATTTTCAAGGGTTGCGAACAGGCTGGTCGCCAAAGGCGGCTAGTTATAAATAATTGATATGTATGCTAACTTACACAGTCGAACGTGTTTTAATAATGCAGATTAGTTGTTATATAGCCCTTCAAATGATAAAAGGAGGGTATAAATTGTGGTTGCAGTGGAAAATAAACATAGCAGATAAAAGATTGTTCCTTCACACATTTAACTTCATGATTTAAAACTCCTTATTTACTACGCATTTGGAGTTGGGAATGAAACTAAATAATTCAAACTTTACTTTTTCTAAGGTATGTTTTCTGCATATAAAATTAGCTGAGTTTAATAAATTATGCAGTTTGGAATACGATAGGAATAGTTTTGAATCATAGACTAAATTGAATTTTAATACTAAGCCTCGAAATTTCTATAAATCTTTTACATTCATCTGAAATTTGAATTTTCAAAATGTGCTTTAAAACGAAGATATTAGGTATACGATATGAATATATATATGCAAACCTATCAAGGTTTGAAAAGTCTCTAAGAAAATATATGACATAGTTCAAATAGTTTTTCACGATTTGTATGGATAATTTAAATATGAATAGCCTATTCAAAGTTTCATATATACTGAATAAATCAAGATTCACCTTTTCATAGAAATGTGTTTTGTAAATAAGAGATAAGATATAGACAGGTTGAACGCAGACCAACGCAGTTGTGAGAAGATCGAATAAGTTTTGAATTAGAGCTCTGGAAGTGAGATGTCAGTAAAATAAAGTGACCATGTGCTGCCAGACGAGACTGATAGCAGCGCCCCCTAGCAGCAAAATTTTGTAGGAAAATATGAGCTATGATAATCTCGGAAAATATGAGTTATACTGGAAAAAGTCAATTCGAAAGTTGTAGTTGATTGTCGAATTAATGAGAAATAATATTTTGCAGAAATTATTGGTGCAGAATCTCTATGTGTTACTTCGAGTTCTTATGCAAATGACGACTATGATGCATAACACCTCATCTGTGGATCACACATGCGGATTTGCAAATGATCGTCGATCATCAGATTTTTATCGTGTTTTGTGTGTATACTTTGATGAATGTCCTGTCAAAAGAAGATCATGACATTCTGTCTTAATAAAGATTATTGCGAGATCGTTCTGTAATACGATGAATTCCAATGAAATGTACGGCTGTATTTTTAAGGCCTTCCTAACGACAGTTAAACAGCGTTAGTTAAACAGCGTAGAGTGGAAATGTAAGGGTTTAAATCAGTTCCAAATACAAAACAAACACCTCCTTTTAAGTTGTAATGGCACAAAACAAAAATTAAGATAGTACCGCGGTGCACGCCAAATAGGCAATATTTAATTATTTTTAAGTATGCTGGGACTTAGTGTAAAGTAAAAGCAATAACCGCTCTAAAAACCACAAAAGTGTTGCAAATGGATTTGAACCAATAAACTTTAAGCGCTCTGAATGAACAATTGCCCAGACATTGCAACTCCGAAAGAAGAACAGTCATATTTGATACGCACACGTATATATATATATATATATATATATATATATATATATATAATAAAAAAGCTTGAAGGTCCAATGAAGGAAATTGAGAAGCTGTAACTATAAAAACCTAACTTTCTAACAAGCATACAAAATAAAAGTTTAAATCAGCAAATCGTCAAGCAAATGGAAATAAAAACACAAATTTCGAATCATCAATATATATATATATATATATACACACACACATATATATATATATATATACATACATATATATATATATATATATATATATATATATATATATATATGTATATATATATATATATATATGTATATATATATATATATGTATATATATATATATATATATATATATATATATATATATATATATATATATATATATATATATATATATATATATATATATATATATATATATATATATATATATATATATATATATATATATGAAAAAAGGGTCTAAATTTCGCATTCTATTCTGCCATCACCCCAAACAACTTCTTCAGTCTATATCTTTCGATTTTGATAAATTCATATATCAACTTGCTTGTTCACATTCCATTCCTATTGAAGCATTCCATCTATGGAAGTATACTACCTTACATCTACTTAAAAATGTTATTATAAACCTTAAATTAACGAAGCCTAGGTATCCTTATAAAGAACTACTATCTGCTATTAAAGAACTACAACAACATTTTGTCATAACTTATGTAGATAAGTTTCTAATAATTATGCCATTATTTGTAAAAATATTATGTTTCTCTGTTACAGAATTACTTAAAAAATAATCAAATTTTTAAACCCATTAATAATCAGTCTATTAAAATCAAAACTAAAATGCTAAAATAATATACACCATTAAATATTAATTGTAAGTTTTATAAATTTCCTTATGTTACTTTGGTTCCTAAATTCCACAAATCACCTCTCAGTTTTAGAACGATCACTTGTGGACATAATAACTTTACCACTACAGCTAGTAAGTACTTGCTAAACTATTTAAATATAATTAATGAATCTCTTAAATTTAGGAATTCAGGATATTTCATTTTGAACAATAGTTTTGATTTGGTTAATCACCTTAGCAAGCTTCCACAAATTCTTGGTTTCCATACCTTTGATTTTAAAGACCTATTTAATAATATTGTCTTTAAAGATTTATATAAGGTTATTATCTCTCTTCATCATGACTATCTATCTTCCAATAATGTTGCTTTTAATGTCAAAAACTTTCCCATGCTCTTGCACTTTGTGTTATACAACAATTATATTATCCAAGGTGATAACATTTATTTACAAACATCTGGTGTACCACAAGGTGGCTGTAGTAGTAGTATTCTCGCTAACTTATATCTTTATTATTATGAATGTTATTTTAACTCTAATTCATATATTATATATAGATATGTTGACAAATTAATTTGTATTATCATTGATGATTCCTATACAATTAATATTGATTTTTACCCACCTAACCTGGAATTAATTCCTAATGAGTCTAGCGTTAGTTAAACTGTAAATTTTTAGACCTAAATTTAGATATCCTCAATAATTCCTTAATAATAAAAAGATTCTTACAACTTCACTATTATAAAGCTGCTATCATATCAATCTTGTAATTCTATTCAATTGTTTAGAAACATCATTTTAAACCAGCTATTTCGAATACATCGACTTTCTGATCCTCAGTTTCACTTTCTCCACATCAATAATCTTAAACGCATTTGTCAAAATTACCAATATCCGGAAGTATTTGTAAATAATATTATTAATAATTTCATATATACCACGTAATAATTTTATACATGCATTATTTATCTTTGATTGGATAACTCATTTTTGTGAATTTCACCCATTCTTATCACCTAACTTACCTCTTGGCCTGAGTCTAATACTGTTTACTATTTTCGAAAGACTAATTTCCTCTTGTCCTGAGTCCTACACTGATTAATATTTTTGAAAGTCTCCATACATATTATGTTTCGTTCAAATGTATTCATTCCAGTACCCACTCGCATTGACGAAGTGAGGTGAAATGCTCAGTCGCATATGCAACCTACACGTGGTAGCAGTGCCTGTGAGTTCATATTTCTGTTCGAGGAGGTATTTCTATTTTTCTGATTTATAGTTCAATTGGTTTATTTTTTCTCCTTCCACTAGCCAGTAGACAGTTCCAATGGTGTCTATAGTTAAATACTATCAGAAACTGGCTGTTCTATCGGTTTTAATTCGAATTGTATGGCTGTACTGATGAGAATGCAATTTCGAACTAATCGCCACTTTTTGTGTAGTTTCAATTGATTGTTCTCAATGTCTTTATCTTTTATCTTGAACTAATTATTATTGCCTTTTCTCATTTTTGCCGTGTTTTCTTTTTCATTTTTTTACTTATATTTATATTTATATACTTTTTAATTGTGATTTTTGTATACTAATATTCTTCTCATCCCCCTTTCCATTGTAGTGATAAATTATCTTCTATTTTTATCCTTAGTCTTGGTCTATAGTTACTCATTTGTAACAGATATGCTAGAGATGGGTTCTTCTTTGTACATACAGTAGTTTATGCATAGTTTTCGATTAAAATCATTCATTTTTATTTATATATATATATGTATACATATATATATATATATATATATATATATATGTATACATATATATATATATATATATATATATGTATACATATATATATATATATATATATATGAATACATATATATATATATATATATATATGTATACATATATATATATATATACATATATATATATATATATATATACATATATATATATATATATATATATATATATATATATATATATATATATATATATATATATATATATATATATATATATATATATATATTTGAAATGTAATAATAAGAATTATGTAAAAATAAAAAAATACAATTCAAGTAATATTAACATCACCATAGAAGCAAATTCAAAGCCATAATGCCGATAAGAGAAAAGAACAGCACCATCCCAAATTCGATGATTAATTAGAATTAAATTCATCGTCAGGTCTGAGTATTTAATTCCAATTAATCCAAACAAATGCCTGTTTCAGATTAAGCAATAGTACATTACTATAAATACTTAAACTCAGACTACAGGCAACAAAAAATGAAAAAAGGATACATTAAGAAAATTGTATTACCATGCGGCATGAACCATTCTTCTACCACGTGTATACACGATCAACCTCAACAGCTTAATCTAGAAGCACCGGAATGAACAAGTCGAAATTCTACCAGGGAGGCAGTACGAACGTTCACGGAGTTACTCCCAAACCCGTCCAGTGAGTCTAAGCTGGAGACTGGACAAGCAATTCAGAATACAACTTCCCAAATATGCAAACATGAATATGAATATGAATCAAAGATGAAAATTCCTACTAAACAAGTAATTCATATGAAAAATGGATAATCGAGAATGCCACTATACACCATTATAAGGGCGCTCAAAACGTAGTTTCAATACTGACAAAAGTTACATTTTTTTGCGAAAATAAAATTCAAAACATTAATGTTAATGCATCTTATTTTCCTATTTTTTGATTTTTCTAATGTTTTTGACTTAGTTTATTATTTTTCATTTTTATTTATATAATTAATAATTATATATAATATATATATATATATATATACATATATATATATATATATATATATATATACATACACATATACATACATATACATATACATATATATATATATATATATATATTTTTTTTTTTCCTACTGTATGTTAGTCACTATAATATATATATATATACCGGGTGGTCAGAATTAAAACACCCCTACTCTGAGCTCTCTATACATCGAACTACTTAGTGTAAAGGCTCCAAAATTGTTGAACCTATTATTCAAGACATGGGGAAAGGGATTACGCGAAAAAAAATTAGTTCCAGAAACACCGATAGGTGGCGCTGTGCAACAGAAAATATGATGAAAAGACACAAAATACACATTTGTAACACATTTTATTCGAACGTACCAAACATTCATATCGCAAGGACCTTATCGATGCAGGGAATGCTGCTCAATATGGTTCCTTTCTTCAAGATGTAAAATTTGTAGTCTGTGGACAGCTTGTTCAACTACGGATCGTAATTGATCGATTGAGATGCTTCTCACATGTAGAGTGATACTGTCTTTCAAATCTGCCAAGGTTACCAGACGTTACCGATAAACAAGACTTTTTAAGTATCCCCACAGCCAAAAATCACAGGCATTAAGATCTGGAGAACGAGATGGCCAGGTTGTCGGAAACGCACGGCTAATTAACTCTATCGTTAGTAAAATGTTGCCGAAGAAACTGCTGCACACAGAGTCCAATGTGTGGAGGCGCTCCATCTTGCATAAAGGTAATTGAATCAAGACATTGGTGCTGTTGCAGTTGGGGTACAACAAAATTTTCGAGCATGTTTTGTACCTTCTGGCCGTCACGGTGCATGTCACAGGGTCATTGGGAGTAGCCTCTTCGAAAAAGAAAGGTCCAAGAATGAATGTGGCTGTGAATCCACACTAGACTGTAACTTTCGGTGAGGGAAGTGGAATCTCTTGAAAGGTACGATGGTTTTCCGTGTCCCAAATACGACAGTTATTGGTGTTGATTGTTTCACTTAGATGGAAATGCGCTTTATCGCTCCATAGAATCTGCCATGGCCACGATGCATCCACTTCAACTCTAGCCAGAAATGTCAATACAAAGGTCAGTCGCTTCTCCCTGTCGATGGTCAGCAAGTGGTGATTGTGATTAATTTTGTACAGGAAAAAATGCACTATGTTTCTCAGTACGTTCCGCACTGTGCTGTAGGGAGCACCCAAGTGTCGTGACACTCTACGTGCACTACTACAGCCTATAACGTTATCCATTGATTGTTCAACAATAGCGGTGGCAACATCGTCAACGACATCTGAACGAGTCGATTTGCGTCCTCGACCCGGCTGAACTCCAAGATGTCCAGTTTTCTCGAATCGAGCGATCATTCTCCTGAGAGCTTGCGGAAGTAATGGTCCTTTGCGCAAATTCTTAAGTCGAAGAAACTCTCGATGTGCAGCTGCAGCATGTCCTTTGTTTTCATAAAACAGCTTGACAAGCAAAGCGCGTTCTGGCAGTGTGACAGCCATCGCTGATAAGAATGAAAATTTCCCAGTTTTATCCCCTTTTATGCCAAGAACGTAGTGGCTGCAAACCAAGGGTTTATGCAAATTTTTGTGCTTACAGTGCGAAATTGCAGTTACAATGACAGTTTAAGTTTCTTCACTTTTTTATCTTCTTTTTTTTCATATCAACAAAAGAAATTAAAAAGGAAAAATTCCATATCGCATGTGTTTGGTTTTTTTGTGATTATTTAGTGTCTTTTCAGCATATTTTCTGTTGTACAGCGCCACCTATCTGTGTTTCTGGAACTAATTTTTTTTTCGCGTAATCCCTTTCCCCATGTCTTGAATAGTAGGTTCAACAATTTTGGAGCCTTTACACTGAGTAGTTCGATGTATAGAGATCTCAGAGTAGGGGTGTTTTAATTCTGACCACCCGGTATATGAATATATATATATATATGTATATATATATATATATATATATATAAATATATATATATATATATATATATATATATATATATATATATATATATATATATATATATATATATATATATATATATATATATATATATATATATATATATATATATATATATATATATATATATATATATATATATGGAATCAAATGATTAAGAAATGAAAGAACAAAAGGAGAATGGGGATTATTACAGGGCAGTCGAACGACCAAGGGGGATTACGACCCCTTGTTCTCGGTTGAAGCATGCTTTCAAACCCAGGAAACGTTCCCGGAACCAGACTCGTCTGAAGCAATCCTCCACCTGTCAACATTGGAAAAGCAAAATCCAAACCGTTGAAAACCGAACATGAAAACCCAGATCGATAAAATGGTACAATACGAATAGCAAGACAACATGGATGTCTATACAACCTATACCATCCATACCAACAATGACTTGATATGAAATTGTGAAATAAGTAGATTTTGTAATAGAGATCATGACCACATTGTTACTGGTGATTTAGAAGTTGCAATAGATTTGGATTTTAAAGAATTTTTTCATTTGGGCGCTAAGTTCAGATTTCAGAATTTTTACAATTACAAAAACGTTTTTAAAAAGGATCTCGATGATTTTATCTACAAACTTGCTGTGAAGTACAGTTTTCCAATGGAAACCTTTCAAGAATGGAAGGATGCAGTTTTAAATGATTTTAATCTATATTACAGAAACCGACAAAATAAAATTACTAATTACAAAATGGACAAAAACCAGTTGGATGTGTTACAAAATAAGTACGTGATCAACTATATGGACAAAGTTACCTCAAACTATGTATTTTTTTGCAAAAAATACTATGTAGATCAATTAAAAAAGTGTTACAACAATGAAACAATGTATAAACTAAATGTTTTATCTAAAAAAACAAATGAAAACAAAATCAAGGCATTGTATAAACGGATCGGCATTGAAATCAATACAATCAAATTTCCATACCTGGTATTAATACCGAAACTGCATAAGTCACCCGTCAAATTTAAACCGGTAACTGTGGGATTTGAAAAACTTATTTGACTAAGGCTAATATTATCCTACTGAATATTTTAAGACCTACAATGACGAAAATAAAATCAAGTGGTACAGTAATGGTATCAAATAGTAATGAAGTTAAAGAAAAGCTGAGCAGGATACCAGAGAGATTACACTTTAAAAGCTACGATTTTAAAGACTTGTTCAATAACATAAATTTAAAAGATCAATTTGAGATCATGATCGAAACACTTTATGACTACAATTTATATCTATTTATCAACATCAATAGATACAAAAACCTCATCAAATTTGTTTTATATGAAAACTTACTTTAGAACGGAGATTCATTCTATCAACAAGTTCAAGGTATCCCCATGGGGGGTGGCTGCTCCTCCATGTTGACAGATATATAGTTGAATAAATATGAGATCGGAACTCATTATCTCATTATTTAAATTCCCTTTTTCAGATTTGTGGATGATGTGCTTATTGGAAATTTTGAAAGTAATTAACAATTTGACTTCAGCTTTTATCCCGCAAATTTGGAATTGATCGAAACAAAACAAGTGAGGAAAATATAATAGAGTTTTTAGATATAGGCATTTATTACGACAAAAAAGAAAGTATTTGTTTTAACATGTATGATAAAAGAACGACCTTTGATGTCAACATAAACTATATCATCAACTGGAATATCAACTTGAGCATGGGAGTACTAAGTAACTTAATACTCAATCATCTTAATAGATTTAAAAGATTAAATACAACCAAGAAGGAACGCATTATATGTGAACGTAATTTGGTACGTGAAGCGACAAAACAACTTTATCCGATTCATTTCCTAAAGCATTATTATGAAAAATCATACAAAAAGTATGATAAGAACTTTTATGCAAAATTCTATGAGCTGTTATAGTTACGTCACGATGTATGCAAGAAGCTTAACCGTAACACAAACCTTAACCGTAACATGTTATATACGGACTTGCACGTAATGAAAAGTCATTGTTGATATGGATGGTGTAGGTTGTATAGACATCCATGTTGTCTTGCTATTCGTATTGCTCCATTTTATCGATCTGGGTTTTCATGTTCGGTTTTCAACGGTTTGGATTTTGCTTTTCCAATGTTGACAGTTGGGGTTTTGCTTCAGACGAGTCTGGTTCTGGGAACGTTTCCTGGGTTTAAAAGCATGCTTCAACCGGGAACAAGGGGTCGTAATCCCCCTTGGCCGTTCGACGTCCCTGTAAGCATCCCCATTCTCATTTTGTTCTTCTTTCATTTCTTAATCATTTGATTCTATATTAGTGCCTAGTATATTGTATGTGGTACAATGCGCCTTATGATAATCTGGGCATTTTTCAGTTGTAAAATTTCTTGTAATAGTTATATTTAACTAGACATTTGTATGGTATATATATATATATATATATATATATATATATGCAACTATATATATATTATGCAACACAATGAAGCTTTGGCCGTATAATAATTGTAAGCGAACGAAATAATGGAATTGCAAGCTCTTATTGTCGAACTGGATTCTATATTCTCCATTCTCTAATGTCAGATTGGCGTGTAACTGAAAATCTTTCTGACCACATCCTGCTGTTTACACCCCAGGTTAGCCTCCTGCTACTACCTTTTTACCCAGGTTTGTATCCTGCGTAGTCGTTACATTTTCTATTTGAAGTCAACGCTCAATATACCCGAGTCTACTGAATCCATGCTAGTCGTACTAGAGTCACTTTCAGACCTTCGACATCTTCTCCCATTCAAGCTCTCTTCCATTCAAGCTCTTAACTCAATAAAAAATAAATCTAATTATCTTAACTCCATTAAATACAAAGCTCTCCTTGCCAAAAACCTTGTCAATATTTCTTGGGTAAAAGCTCACAATAACATATCTGGAAATAAAATTGCTGATTACCATGCCAAAATTGCTGCTATCTCTAGTTCCCCTCTTACTATTCCCTTTCCTTACTCGCTCCTTTCAAAATTTTGTAAATCTCATATTCTTAATCTTTGGCAAAATTATCTTAATGATTACATTTCCACCAGGACTGGTGATCCGGCTAGAATCCTGTCTTACCTCCCTATCGTGAATCCTAATTTACAAATTTTTAATAAATATCTCATTTACTTTCTTACTGGTCATGGCCCCTTTCTTGATTACTTATACTTTTTCAAAATTAAATCCACCTCTATTTGTATTTGCAATAAATTCGGTGACGTTGACCATTACATTTTCGATTGTCCTTTTTCTAAAAAATTTCATCTCTGCAAACCTTCCCCCTCTAATAAACCAATTTGGTTCTCCAAAGTTCGTTCAAATCCCTCTTCAGTAGATAAAATTAAAAATTGTATTCTTGTTTCCATGGAAATTTCTAATAAAGTGACCTAAGCTAATGAGTAGATTCTGCTCTCATTTAATTTTGATCAATGAATCCCTTTATTTCATTCTTATTAACTTATATGAACTTATTGTGTTCCCTCTATTTTTTTCGTTTCTAAAAAAAAAGCTATGTTAACTGTTCTTATTTTTTTTTATCTTTCTTTTTCTTTTGACACTTTTTATTTGTATTTTTTCTGATTTTTCTTTTCTAAATTTTATTCTAAGTTTCTGTTTTTGTTTTCATACGCCAAATTTTTTTTTTGCTTTTCATATATTTTCTTTTTATATATTTTCTAAATTTTACTTTTAAAATTTTATTATTTTCTTTCATTTTAATCTATATTTTATTATGTTATTATACCTCACTCTAAATATTATTTTTCAATGATCTTTTTATCTATATTCGCAATAACCATTTTCCCATTTTTGTAAAATGGACGTACTTGTCAAGTTCAAATATAATGTAAAACTGTCTGTTTAATCACAATATTTATTATAAATTGTAATATTTTTAGACATAAATAAAAGTTCGTTTGGTGGGATGGTAGACCTTGGGTGCCTCTTGAATGCAGGAGGAATCCTTTCCCGGCCGTGCAGATAGCTACTCTAAACCCAATATGTGAGTCGCACGGTCTGGGGTCTTCAGACCTTCGACATCTTTTCACTAACCTACAGTGTTGATTTGTTAGGGCGCCATTGTAAAGAACCTTGCTGCCCCAACCGGGAATAGAATCCCGGATATCCGAACTGATCAACCGACGTTCTACCGTTAAGTTTCTGGGACGAAATCGCAAGCTGTTATCGTCGAAGTGGACTCTGCATTCTCCTCCCTCTAATGTCAGATTGGCGGGTAGCTGACAATCTGATTGACCATATCCTGCTATTTTTACCTCAGGTTAGCTTCCTCTCACTACTATTTTCTAATTTTACCCAGTTTAGTATCCTGCGTGGTCGTTATCCTCTCAATTTAAATCGGAGTTCAATCTTCCAGAGTCCACTGAATCCATACTAGTCATACTAAGGTCACTTTCAGATTTCCGACATCTTTGTGCTAAACTACAGGGTTGATTTGTTCGGGCGTCATTGTAAAGAGTCTTGCTGCCGCATCCGGGAATCAAACCATGGAATTGGCTAGTCGACTCTCTACCGTTGAGCTACTGGAACGAAATTGCTATCTCTTATCGTCGAAGTGGACAATTTTTAATCCTAAATTCCATGCATTATTACTCAAAACAAAGAGTTAGTTGCTTTGTCATTAGCAGGCTTTATTTTATTAGATTTCTCTACAAATAAGTAAAATATATTTAGTACCTTATACAAGAAGTTATTTAAGCTTACTTCAAAACTATTTATCAGCATACTCAGCATTACTCAGCATATTTATGAAGCCAATTACCCATAAATATACATACGTCTACGTAAAATATATTAAAATATTTCAACTTCAATTTCAATAAATCTAAACAGATGGTTCCAGAAATCGATATAAAACTGCATCACATTTATCATCTAAGTGCAAATTCTGTAAGCTTTATTGATTTTTCATTTTACTGTCAATGCTAAACATATATCAGGAAATACCTTAGTTGTGTTTGTTAAAGCCTAATATTTTTACTTTTACTACATACATAGTATAATGCATAAGGAGAGTTTTGGTACGGGGTCAAAAATTCGAATTCGAATTTTTCACGGAAGAGCATGTTTCAAACACCCCTGAACTCGAGTCGAAATTTTTAGGTGATGTCTGTATTCTGTATGTATGTATGTATGTATGTATGTGTTCATGAGTCTATGGAAGATATATATCATTAACGACGCCAAATTTAGGGTACAACTCAACGTTAGAAAACGTCGGGGGATCTTTTACATCATAATTTCAGTGTGTAAGGTTGAAAGTTATTGTATTAAGTAGGGAGAGTCATGTGATGCTACATCTGATTTTTCTAAAGCTATATTCACAATAATAATTCATCTAACATAATATATAGAAAACTTATTTATTGAAATGCTTTTCAGAATGTTCCTGTTTATGAATTAAAATATGGTTTCAATACGCGCAATGGATTCTTAAAATATTCATAACTTTATGAAAATATTTTTCAAAAGACTATCCTTCAAATGTGTGTCGTGCTGTATAAATTCCATTGTATGTTGGATCGCATTGAAAATTTAATCAAAGGATTTCCTTTAATATATATAATCAGGTGCGCAATGCTATTGATTTAAATGAAATGCAACCTATTTGTATGAAATAAGATTAATCGATCATAATAAAGGATCGACAAAGGATTATATCGATTCTGCTTCCGGATAATAATGAAATATTATTGTTATGGATAGTAATGGTTCGTGGTTCTAGAGTGAAGTGCTTTAGGAAGGACAGAAAGATATGATTGTTTTTTTATTTAATTTAATTTTTGTGTTTGTTTTTCAATGTTATTATTTTATTTTATAACTTTTGTTATTTTCAAAGACATTATATATTTAAAACATTAACATTATATATTTAAGATAATCAGTTTCATTTTTTATCGGCGATGTTTATTTTTTAATGTACACTATTTTCAAGTTATAGCTTGTTTTTCTGCCAATTTAAATCAATGAATTATTTAACAAAGGGATCCTTAAAAAAATTAATTGTTTGCCTTAGACTATAAAAATGCTTTATTCGGCATTATCCACATGTAAAAATATATTTTCATAGTTATTTTTCTAACAAGAAAATGGCGTCTAAATATTGTAAATCATTAACATAACACATGGTTCCATCTCACAACACAGCACAGACACAAGCACTCACAACAAGATGAAACACACACACGCACAAAATATTCTATAATCTTTTGTTTATTCTGAAGGATAATATGGGAAAGTCGCTGAATGATGCATATTGTCAATCATTGCAATGCAAAGAATTGCTAGAAAACAAAACGCCTTATAGGTGCTTTTATCGCATACCCAAATAACTACTAGGTGAAGTGTTTGGCAGATAAATACGCTTTGGCAGATAAATACTTATTCTAATGCATTAACTGGTACAATACCTCCTAAATAAGGCAGGTTGGGATTTTCAAAATGGTGAATCACAAACTTTAGTTAAACTTAAATCAATCATTATGCTACTGTTTTCGGGTACATGTTTTGTGTAAATGCTTGCGAAAATGCCTATATTGTTATATTCATGTATTATCATTACCAACTCAAAAATCTTTTAAACAAATTTCAAACGTATGAAATGAGCACAAATACAATTTTGCTGCACAAATTCCTAAAAATTTCGAATTTCACAAGTATCAATTTAATTAACATACGTTAATATATCTAAGCACTGAAATTTCCAAGAAACTAACTATAATGCAAACCGATTACATATAACGGCTAGAAAATAATGGAAAATCACACAGATATATGTACTGATGAAGAAATTTGAATAGTTAATAATAGATAATGACAAAGCCTAGATAATGACAAAGAATGCATAAAAATGTAACATAATGAATAACATGTTTTAAACAACAATATTTCATACATTAAATATAGCGCTATTTGGATAATTGTATCATGATCGTAGAATGAGTCACAAAAAATGCGAATAAGAATTTAAGTGAGGAACATTAAAAAGCAATATACATTAGGAAATATTTCGAAAAACATGGTGAAATTGAATGAAAAATGTGAAATATATACACTTTTATATGCAGTTATAGTGTTATTAGGGGTATAATATTTTTAAGATGCTTGGAAATGTTTAATTTTTTTAATTAAAAACTCACCTGGATTTTCTGGGACAAAATATATAACAAATATCCATTTAACACTAAAATTTCCAAGACGGATCACCTTTAACCCAAAAAGAGTTTTCTTACTCGTCTCTTTTTCTTTTTGGTCAAAATAAAACTAGAAATATTTGGGCATTTCAAAAACGATTCTATTTACGATTCTATAATTCAAATTTTGTTGAAATCAAATAATTACTTATGTACGAGACAGTGTACCTAGAATTATCATGGCGGGTCACAACAGACTCAGAAGAGACAAGGGTATTTTTTTCTTTTACTTAATTCGGACTTCTACTTCTCATTTGTTCGGCGTTACAACGATCATGTTAGGAAATTAATTGCATCTTCTTTTCAATAGTATTTCACATAATGGTATTTCACGAGAGGGGGATGATGGGGGTTGGAAATTGGTTTGAAAACCATTCTGGCCCTGGAGGGCACCTGTTTCTAATTTCCTGTTTTCTCTTAAGCCATTGTGTTCGTCATTTGGAATGTTTAAAGGAAGGTCTTTCAAATGAGGTCTTTATCAAATTGCTAAATAAACTACCAGAAAAGTTCCAAAATTTTTGAGAAAAAAAATAGCTTTATTCAATGGCTTCTATGAAACATAAATGCACCATTCTTGTATCGTACCAGAGGCCGAACGGTCAAGGCGAGCGTTTCCAGCGATTGATCGACTGCCACGTTGTGGGTTCGAGTCCCACGTAAGACATGGATGTTTGTGTTGTTGGGCGCAATGTGTTCCCACCCCCACTGGTGCGCTGGGACAACGTCCTTGACGGTTGAGAGGTTCACTGTTCTGACCGATGTATAGGCGAAGATGAAAGAGTCAATGCCTGGCCATTGGAAAAAAAATGTATGGTTCCAGAGAAAAAAATGTACTTATTCGTATTGGATTTTCCATTACTTCAAAAAGAAAACTCCTGAAATTACAAGTCTGGGCAGTCTGGGTAGCTGTCTGGGCAGAAAATAGAATCAAGGAGATTATATACACAAGTCATGGATTAAGATAGAGCCAATTAGAAAGCAGTATGAAGAATAGTCCAGCCAATCCGAAACGAGATGTAACAACATAAGATTGGACTTCACCAAACCACGATTGGAATGTTCCGATGAGACAAATCAAGTCTGAACAAGAATAAATGAGACCCAAGACGACGAAAAGTATGTTAAAGTGACACATAAGAGTCTCAAAGAAAATAAGGAAAAAGTGGAAAATGTTTTTACAGGGCAAAATGATAGCTCTAATATGTCTTTTAACCTATTTTTCGTCTTGTTAGATCTCAGTCATTCTTGTTCGGACTTAGATTTGTCTTGTCGGAACATTCTTGTCGTGTTTCAACGTACGACAATCTTGTGTTGTTACTTCTCGTTTTTGATTAGCTGGACTATTCTTAATATTGCTTTCTGAGTGAGAGTTGCTCGAAGTGGGAGTCGCATTCATTCGGAACTCAGACTTCGAAGTGTGAGGTTGTGATTTTGCGAAGCTGCTGCTTTTACCTTGTGGTGACTTTCTTGCTTACGCTTGGGCGTGTTATATCAAGTTACGATAGAGCACGTCGGGCTAAGTAATTCTCAACTTTTTTGCGTGCGGATTTCCGCCATTTTGTGCTTTCGAGCTATCTCAATTTTGGATTCACCACGTGTGCCTTACACGTGGTAGTGACTTTTTGGATTACTCTCAACTGAAGATATGGATTTGGACAAGGATCATCTGGAGCTTACGAGGATTACTGCTAGTGAGCTTGATGGAGAATGTGCTCGGCCTCTCAAGGATGCCATGAACTTGTACAGTGACTCTCTGCCGCAGGATGGATCGTGCTTCACGCGGCCAACTGATGTGATGCAAGTCGTCAACTTCTTAGGACTGGTTATCTACACGCTGACTCTGCATATCAGGGATATGCTCAAGAATGGACTCATCGAACAGGAACAGGACCAAGTCTCCCGGATTATAGGTTCGTTCAATTTTGTGTATTCTTTTCTGTCTTACCGTGACATGACTAAATTTAAGGATAGTGAAATGTACGTAATCTTTAAATCACTTGAGGATAGTAATGTATGTGTTAATAATGTTCAAGTTAAAGCTAAACTGCTAGAAATAGGATTAATTAATGAAATTAAACTTTCTGACAAAACTGAAACGGTTGTAAATCCATGTAAAAGGCCTAGGATAGAGGAGTCTCCCACTAAGGGAACGCCTACTAAAAACCAGGATGGAAACTAAAAATCTAGTGATAGTATTGTAAATGAAAATGAAAATGTTAGAACTAGGACTTATGCTGAAATTGCTGCACAACCTGTGCAATTTAAAAGTGCACCTAAACCTAAAGCGGTTGAAAATAGTGGAAGAGATAATGTTATGAATGTAGAAAAAAAAGAACCAAAAGCAGAGTGTTTCTTCATAAAGTTTAGAGATAACTACCAGGCTCTCCTTAAAAAGCTAAATGAAATTACAGGAAATAAAGTATCTGGAAAATTGACAGGAGATATGCTCAAACTGATACCCAATGACGCTGACTCCTATAGGGTTGTTCAGCGCCATTTGTCTAGCGAGAAAATCCCCTTCCATAGTTTAAACCTCAAAACTGAAAGGCCGAAAAAGGTAGTCTTGAAGGGGCTACCAACTAGCTATGACATTGAGGAGATAAAATTGACTCTAACATCCAATGGATTAGATGTAGTCCGGGTTTCTCAATTGAGAAACACCAAAACGAGATTACCCCTGCCGATCTTTTTAGTCAGCCTTAGGCCTACCGATGACTGGCAGAGGGTCTACAGACTCACAAGATTAGGGTACTTGGCTGTGAAGGTAGAGGCCTTCAGAGCTAGGGGCTTTAAAATTTGCTACCGGTGCCAGCAATTCAACCACTCATCAGAGAACTGCAGTATGCCGCCAAAGTGCCTGAAGTGTGGTGAAGGACACTTCACACGAGACTGCCAGAGACCCAGGACAGAGAAGGCGACGTGTGCTAACTGCAATGGAGACCACCCGGCGAACTTCAGGCAATGCCCGAAGAACCCCTGGAACAAGGGAAAGGCACCGGGGTATGCCCCCCCACTCCCAAAAAATCAGATATTCCCTTGGAGGCAAAAGGCCCTCGGACCAAACTCCCAGGCACCCCCTCAGGGCTCCTCGCACTTAGTGCCACAGATAAACAGGCACGAAACTTCAGCACCTACCAGATCGGTGCAAGAGCAGGCCCCCACACCTTCGACCTCCAGAGAATTGACTCTGGAGGAAGTTAGAGCAGCTACAGCTGCAATTAAAAGAAGATCGGAGGCAGAAAAAGCCAGACAGGCAAAAGAGGCAAAGGATAGACTGGATAGCAAAGTTAAGGAATGGAAAGAAACTAAACGAGTCAGGGAGGGAGAAGAGCTCGCGCAAACCCAGCCGTTAGCTAAAACGGGTGAAAAAAAAACAAAAAACTATCGAGTTCCAAAAGGACACTCACAAAAAAGTGCAAACCGCGGTTGAGGCTGAGGAAATGGAAGCGGAGACTGAACAGGCTGATAAATCTGATGCTGAAAAGATGGAGGATATCCTCAACCTCATCAGAGGGTTTATCAGCATGTTTAATCTAGACGACATAAAACGTCTGTTGATGCAGTTCGCAGAGTTGGTACAAAAAAAGAGCGATCCAATGGTAATGGTCTTTGAGGCCCTTAAAATAATCGCGGACTTTAAAAGTAACAGTGAGAATCAAACCCGTCATGGCTAGGTCCCAAAAGGAGTCAATAAAAATAATATTTTGGAATGCGAACGGCATATCTCCAAGAATAAATGAACTTAGGAACTATGTAAATGAAAATGACGTAGACGCCTTACTAATTCAGGAAACTAGAGTTAGAGAAAGTAAAAAACTAAACATAGCCAACTACTCAGGTTATCATAATCTTAGCTCAAATACTAATGCTAGAACGCCCCATGGAGGAACAGCAATATACATTAAAAGAAATATTCCCCACGAGGAACTAAAAAGCATAAATCTTCAAAGTATAGAAAATACTAGCATAAAAATTAAAATTCATAATACTAGCCCGTTTATCCTAACCTCAACATATGTCAAAAATATGAGTAGAGTAGACGTAGCTGCGCAGCTGGAACTGCTTTTCTCGCGATATCCCAACACGATACTCGCAGGCGACTTCAACGCACATCACCGAGCGTGGGGTTGTAGGAGAGCCAATGCACGCGGTACACAGATACATAGACTGCTGAACACCACAAATACTAACATTATTGTTCCGTCGACACCAACCTGCTTCTCAGGCGCCAGCGGCACATTCATAGACTTTGTCCTAACGCGAAACATAGACTACGCTCACACTATTAGTACCCTGGATGAATTCGACTCGGATCATCTACCGGTACTGGTGACATTTGACCTGAACACACCTCTTCCAGCCTCTCTGGGACAAGAGAGGGTCAACTGGGAAGTATTCAAAAGAGCACTCTTCGAGCCGCATTTAGCAGTACCTAACATTATGAGCACGGCGGATATTGACTCTGCCACGCACACACTCACAACAGAAATCAAGAGAGCAATTGCCTCTGCCACAACACATCGTGAGTCTCCAAAATTACCCACACTTTCCCACCATGTCAAACAATTAGTCAGGCAAAGGAATAGAATGCGTAAGACATGGCAGGCTAACAGAGATCCCGCCCTTAAAAGGGAGCTTAACAGACTCACGAGCAAAGTCAGGGGGAAAATTGTCGCAGAAAAGCAGCAACAGTATAAAGAATTAATCGAATCCCTTAGCCCAGAAGATGTATCGCTCTGGCAATTCGCAAAAAGACTCAGGAAACCTCAAATTAAGCTTCCGCCACTAATAGATGGCGCTAAAATCGCGTACTCAGACGAGGAAAAAGCCGAGGCGCTCGCAAGCCATTATGAAAAACAATTCCAACCAAACCACGATCTAATGTGTCAGGATACCCTAAGAATGATTAGCCAAACTTTAAATAACTTCAGGAATTCCCCGGTAACGGCTGAGATTAACCCAGCCACCCCGCAGGAGATATTGGAAATTATCAAAAATCTCAAAAATCGCAAAAGCCCAGGGCACGACAAAATCAGAAATATTGCGGTTAAAAACCTACCCCTAAACGTAATATGTTACTTGACTATCTTAATAAATAAAATATTAAAACTAAACTACTTTCCCAAAGAATGGAAGGAAGCGATAATCATAACAATCCCCAAGCCAGGTGAGGATGCCACAATTCCAGCCAACTACAGAACAATCAGCTTGCTACCGACACTTAGTAAAATTACTGAGAAAATAATTCTTAAGAGACTGAACACGCACCTTAGTGAGAATGACATCCTCATTCCGGAGCAGTTTGGATTTCGGCCAAAGCACTCCACCACTCATCAATTGCTGAGAGTGGTAGAGTACATATCTTCTGGACTTAATAGTAAGACACCCACAGCTGCGATTTTTCTGGACATACAAAAAGCCTTTGATAAAGTGTGGCACTGTGGATTAGCATACAAATTGATCACTTTAAAAGTCCCTGACGCTCTTGTCAAACTTTTAATCTCATACTTAAATAACAGACACTTTCAAGTCAGAGTAGGAGGTAACTTATCAACACCCAAGCTCATTAAAAGTAGTGTACCGCAAGGTTCTATCCTGGGCCCGACACTCTTTAACATATACCTGAATGACATCCCCAGGACTCCAAACACAGAGCTGGCACTCTATGCAGACGACAGTGCGATACTTGCAAAACACCCTTATGTCTCAGTAATGCACAGACAGCTACAACAACACTTAGACATGCTCCAAACTTGGCTGGAAAAATGGCGAATAAAATTAAACCCCAATAAATGTCATTGGATTTATTTCTCTAGAAAACGTAAACCTCCGCCGCCTCTGTACATAAACAACCATGCCCTAAAAGCGGAAAAATCTACTAAATACCTAGGTGTAACGATAGATTCCCACCTAACCTGGAATCAGCACGTAACGAACTTAATCAAAAAAGCGTATATGGCCACAGGAGCCATATACCCAATGATAGGAAACGGAAATCTAAGTTATCAAAATAAACTCCTAATTTATAAATCGGTCATCCGCCCGGGAATGCTGTATGCAGCACCCGTATGGGGATATGCCTGTAAAACTACAATAGACCTCCTAGAGACAAAACAAAACAAAATCCTACGGATTATCAGGAAAGCTCCCAGGTACTTAAGAAACTCGGTAATTAGGAATGACTTCAATATAAAAACTGTTAGAGCCCAAATTAAAAAGCTAGCGCTTAAATTTTACAGAAATTTGCCATCCGTTCCAAACGAACTGTTATTCAATCTGCATAACTATGATCATCGCAAGGCCAAATCTCGTAAGAGACCCCGCGCTGTTCTAAACATCGATAATCGGAATTAAAAGATCCCACCTCAAACATCTGATTTTTAAATGAAACTCGCGACTATTATTTTATAAAAAAAAAAAAAAAAAAAAAAAAAAAAAAAAAAAAAATCTAAACTCTAAACTGCCAAAACGCTAGGTAACCCTTAGATCTGCATCAACCTCCCAAACTGCTTAAACTCTAAATGTGCAACAAACTGCCACACTAGGAGCTAGGACAAATAATAAAGTAGTAAATAAAAACCTCGAACCTCCAATTAGGGTCACTGAATTAATGTCACAGTTTGACGATAAGAACCACATATTGAAACTGGAGATTAAAGGCGCTTCGCGCCTGGTGCTCTGTCTTGTACGACACTACGATAGATTGGCATTTTGAAATGTTGAATCTGGTCTGTGAGAGCAAGACGTGTTTGCGTTGAGCTCCTCATTCGAACCATTTCTTTGAACCGTATCCCTAGCACGTTGAACGCATACAAGAGAGCGTTTGAATTGGAGAAGTGCCTTGCGGACTTTAAGTTCCAGGTACAATTCCTACCTGTTGGTACTTATGAAAAATATGGAGGAATGGACACTGAAAATCTGGAGTGTGATTACGAGGAATTGATGGAATTCATTGATGATCCTTGCTATGAGATGTCGGATGATGATCTCATACTACTAAAAGAAAAAGCTGCCAGGGCTGAGCTAGCCAGGAAGACGTCGGAAGCCAAAGCAGGTGAGCCCCTCCCAAGTTGCTCTCGCTAGAGTATTGCTGTTGTACTTCGACAAATATCTTTAAATGTAAATCTAGAAGTCACTCGTTAGTTGATGTAGATAGATTCCAAGTAGCCCCAAAGGACAAACGGCACTTGCTCAATATGTGCCCTCTTCCCTATCTATTTTTATCGTAAAGCCAGTGCTCGACCCGGAAGTCTCCTCTTCTGATGGAGAGAATATTGTGTATGCTACTATCAAAATTACGAAAGATAAACGATCCCCTCTTTATCGTTCCTCATGCAGATTGACATATGTATTGGCAGTTTAAAATTTTTAACCCCCATCCCTTATAGGTAACTTGAGAGGAATTAATCAAATTAGAAGTGCGGACTAGAGATGAATTTATTTCTGTACAACAGGAATTCCTAGAAGATACAGTATTTTTTCAGACTTACCTTCTATGCGAAGACAAACCGCTGCAGGTTGTAATTTTATGCCTTCCGGTGCTTACAAATAGTGAATTAATTAAATCTAAACTTAAAAATTACGATTTCCAAATAATTAGTGTATATATTAGAGAAATGTTATGAATTTAACATTGATATTCATCAACTTTTTGTCGATTTTAGGCAAGCTTATGGTAGTATTGATAGAGCTAAGTTGTTTTTGATTTTAAAGGAGTTGAGTATTCACTCCAAGTTAATGGGATTGATTCGATTGACTCTCTCCAATACTTCAACAAAAATAAGAATTCAAAACACATTGCCAGAAGAATTCGATGTAATAAAAGGGTTGAGACAGGGAGATCTACTGTCAAGTGGTCTGTTCAACTCGTGTTTGGAATATGTAATCCGAAAAACCAATATTCAACCCAGAGGGACAATTTTTAACACGACTTGCCAAATTTTTGCATTTGCAGATGATCTGGTTTTGCTGAGCGGAAACCAAAGGGCACTCAGTGTTGTTCTGATCTGCTTTTGTTTTCGAGGGAAGTTGGCTTAAGTGTAAATGACTCAAAAACTAAGTATATGGTAAATACTAGAAATAGTAAAAGATTTCAAGGTATTAAACTTTTTGACTGTGAAGGAATAAACTGTGAAAGCGTCAAGGAATTTAAATATTTGGGTTCACTTGTTACTTATAATAATGAGATTAGAAATTAGAGCAAGAATTTCTGCTGGAAACAGATGTTAATTTGCTTTACAGAAACTATTGAGGTCAAGCTATGTAAATATTAAACTCAAAATATTCATCTACAAAGTGATAATAAGACCAATTGTTCTATACGGATCGGAGACTTGGACTTTAATTAAAAGAGATACCGATCTTTTGGGAATATGGGAAAGAAAAATTCTACGGAGAATTTTCGGAGCAATATGTGAAGATGGATATTGGAGGAGTAGAACAAATAAAGAGGTTTATAAGGGATATAAAGAGATAGATATTGTTACAACTATAAAGAAAAAATAATTCAATGGCTCGGACATATGATGAGGATGGAGGAGAGGAGAGTTACTAGAAGGCTTTTGGAGGGAAACCCAGGAGGGTCAAGATCCCTAGGAAGATCTAGGGTCAGATGGAAGGAGAAGTTTGAGGAGGATTCGAAATTGCTTGGTATTAGCAATTATAAGAGGAAAGCGGCCAATAGAAAGGAATGGTTAAAAATCTTAAACGTGGTCAAGGTCCTACAAGGCCTGTTGTACCATGATGATGATGAAATAATTAGTGTAGCGCAGCTACATAGAGGATCCCAAGACGAATAGATTGCTCATGTCACACTTCTATGTGCAAACCCCTAAGACTCCCGAACACATAAAAGTATATGAAGTAGATCAGTTACTAGGAGTTTGCGTAAAAATAAAATGTTGCAGATGGCGCAACACAATGCACTTTTTCAAACGTGATATCATTCTTCATACGCATGTCATTTACCGCTCAGGTAAGTCACATGTGCCGGGTACACAACTCTAAAGAGTGCCTCAAAAATGAGACAAAAGGTATGTGCAACAGTTATGGAGGTGACCATCCGGGCAGTTATCGTAGTTGTAGTAAATTTTCTGAACCTGAAATGCCTCGTACTTTCACAAGCAAATTTACTGACAGCGCGCGTTCCTATGCGGCCACATTTACCCCAAAACCAGACGATTCCCCAAAATTACCAGCAAAACAGCCAGCTAAAATAAAAAATAAAACCTCGCTGGATGAAGAAAATGACTATCATAAAGATGATTGGCTAGAATTTCGGAAAATAATTCTAAAGTACGAAAAGAACAGGTACGAGAGAGAATTAATGCTATAAGCTCTAGAAAATGCTCTCCCAGTCATAGGGAAATACAAAACTATCATTGAAAGAATCTTCCAGCTCCACCATATCATTTGCGAGCTAGCTAAACAGAATAAGTTAGATGATACTGAAAGGACCGATTAGTTGTGCTCAGAGTTTTTCCATTGGTGGGCTCAAAATCTAATGAACTTCCAAGTCTTCACATTGGTGGGGTGTGGATCTTATCTTCCTCCCGTGTTTATTGATTCCCGTTACCCTACCTATGTCCTTGCCTCGGCCAGTTTGCTTATCTCAAGGCAGTGTTCTGCGGAACACACCCATATGTTCCATATTTCCCTTTATTTCTGTAGAGAAATTTATCTCATTATTACAAATTATGCAAATTATGCAGCACGCATGATATAAATTGGGACTTGTCCTAATTTAGTACAACTTGCACCGCTACAATCCTCCGGATCCCTTTCATGTTAATTTTTTACTATTATGATAACTCAACCTATTTATGATCGGAGGGTAAAGAAAACCATTGATTTACCTAAGAACTCCATATTGATTCCATTGAGAATATTCCTCTATTAGCTTTCGGGTTTGTTCGTTCTCTTGCACTCACGAAGGGGATCTAACGTATCCCTGAAGCAGCTGTATTCTGCATTATTTTATCATTTGTGCTTATTTACGTTGCATTAGTTTTCTTTATCCTTTGCACAACGTATATATTATTTCATAAAACCATAGCGCTTTTTGTGGAGTGCTGGAATGGCAAATAGCTCACTGTAAGTAATAACATTGCATATTGATAATTTTTGACATTATTATGATCTTATTAATGGGTTGTTCCCAAATTAGGCATAAAGTTTCTAAATTTATATTGATAATTTAGATATATTAAATTTGAAAGAAGCTTGCATATAGGATATATATTGTTTTATACGAACAGTGAAAGTACTTATGCTGAAATGCGAATTTAATTTTTTTAGCTGTAATTCAGTTACTGCATTTCATTTTACGAAATAGTCTAGAAGATAAACTGTATTAATTATAAAAATATTTATTGTGTGACTTTATCGCGTGCAATACGAAAATAAGATCATTGAAGTCGATGGGTCAGCTATGACCCGTTGTGATAATTCTGAGTATGTTGATGCTAGTATGAAGAGAACAGATTAGTAGGCCATACTAAATGTCTAGCAGCGGGATGGTCAAAGGCCCATACTTAAAACTGATTTTTTATCGTTAAAGTCATAGAAAATATGAAATTTTAAAGGATTGCAAGAAATGAAGATGCACTCATCAAAAGTGAAATTGCAACACCATGAAGGAATGAGCGTAGCCATATGAAAATCACAGTACCAATAAAAGAGAGAGTCATATGCAAATGATTAAGTTTTCGTACGTATCGGGTCACGTGACATCTAGTTTTGGGTGATAAAAACCAGCAGACGGCTCGCCCAGTAAATGTTATCAGCGACGACTTGCAGCAGCCGAACTTTCGGAGAAGTGAAGAAGCGATGAATCAAAGACGTCAGCAAGCTATATACCACCAGTTAATGGCTAGAGAACGAGACCGTATCCTTGAGCTCCGTGACGTGGATTTGTCGATGCATGCAATTTCCACGCCTTTTGGCACGACGTGAGTATCATCCAGCGATGTGAGGCGCGATGGACGCAGGAACATCAGAGAAGACGCCGAAGATGGAGTGGATTTAACAGGCGCACAACAGAGTACACATACCGGCAGATTTTCTGAATGGCTCGTCGAAACTCGTTCGCAACGGCAAGTGAGATCCGAAACAGTCTGTCACAACCAACGGTTGCATATGCATGCACTCAAACCATTCGCAATAGGTTGCATGAATTACAATTGGGCGCACGGGCCAGTCACTGGGGTGATATTAAGCGTTCAACACAGGGATGCACGTCTGGAATGGTGTCGTCGTCATCGCAACTGGACCAATGAATGGCATCGTGGGTTGTTTACGGATGAATGTTGCTTCAGCCTGTGGAGAAATAACAGCCGTGTACGAAAGTGGCGATTTTCCGGGGAACGCCATATCACCGTCATATTATCCGGGGAACGCCATATCTTGTCAGCCCATGTCACCAAGCGTCACATCGGCCATCGTGGTTTGGGGCGGAATCATATTCGATCAGAGGACAGCGCTGGTGCACATTGCAGGTAATCTGACAGCGGACTGTTACGCCTCACAAGTTGTGATGCTTGTGGTTCGGCTACTGGTGCAAGCCGTCTCAGGCATGGTGTTCCAGCAAGATAATGTCACACCGCACACCTCACGGTGAACTCTCAACAATCTGAACGGAATTCACATCCTTTCCTCAGCAGCCTCGCCGAATCTCTCTCTTATCGAACACGTGTGGGTTCTCATTGGACGTCATGTGCACCAGGGACCACCGGTACATACTGTAAACGAACGGCATATCGCAGTGGACGTTGCTTGGCAAGGATTACCTCAGGCAACCATTAATAGCCTTATTGATAGTATGCCCTGCCATTTAGCGGTCTGTATAGCTGCACGTGGGGGGCCACATTCTAACAAATATATGCAAAATAGACATGTTTATTTTGCATATATTTGTTTGTTCTTTTAATCATTTGCATATAATTCTCTCATCTATCGGTACTGTGAGTTGCATATGGCTGCGTGCATTCCTTCATGGTGTTGCATTTTCACTTTTTCGGAAAAGATCAAGTTTAGTAACATTGTGGCGACGATTTGCATTGAGTATTAAACATTACTGTATTACATCATTAATGTTCGTTGTTGGGTGGATGGTGAGATCCCAATTTAAAAATAAATAAAATATTCCAACCTAATCCAATTTAAAAAAATATCTCTGAGCAAACTATATACATATTTAAAAATTTCTTTCCTGCGTTAGTTGTATCCACGCAGAGCCTCTGCTCTCGTGTCTTTTGATGCTCAGTATCTGTTGGAAACTTTTGAACGAATCTCTGGAGTGTAAATCTCCATTCGACTTTTTCACACATTAATATTCTATCGTATTTAGTTTTATTTGTCTGACATTCATTATCAGAGTGAAGGTAAAATCAGGATCCTCCAAGTTCTTCCATAAGAAGAGCCACATAAAATATTTTTCATACATTTTTTAAAGTTTTAAGAGCCACAGAAAATATTATTCTAACATTGTATTTATAAATTGACAAAATCTGAAAATAAAATCTGACTAGTAGGAGGTCAAAGGTGTTCTAAGTAGCTCAATAAGGCTGTTCGTGAGGATAGCGCGATGTTTTGACAAATTTTAGTAGCCCATTGGAAACGGCAATTTCAATGGTATGCTTATGAATTTTATCTTGGGTTTTATAAATATATATCGTTTACGTTACTTTAATTTAAGTTGTTTGAAATTAGTAATAGGTATAATAAGGTAGTGAGTAAAAGTCACTGACCTTTATTTCAGCATTGTCTCGGTAGTTCGGTAGGTCTTTTCTCTTTGAGCATTTGATTTATAAAAAGATGACAGGATTTGCAGCCCGGATGATTAATACTATAATTATTTAATTATACATAATTATTTTGCATTAGTTTGTATACAGAGGATAGGATATATTTACAAATGAGCTTGCAAGATTGAGTGTCCGACAGTTAACAGCCAAAGACGTGAGAGAAGTGAAGATGAAGGGTCGCAAGAGGTTGGCGGAAAATGAAAGCGTTCCAAATTGTCTGAGATCGCTCAAACGGCCATTCATCACAAAAATATTCAACATTTTACTGGTATACTGATCGGGTCTACTGGAAGCTTATCTTTTCCTTTCCCCGAGTCTCAAAGGATTAATATAAAATTTTAGGATAACAAGCAATGAGAAACCCAATATTGTCATAGGAGTCGTACAGAGTAGTTTCAGGAGCAAATGCTGCTGTTTCCTAGTATAGCTCTTGCACCCCTAATATACCCCGACACATGAGGATTTACGATCCTCTAATGAAACATAAACTATATATTTATTTAAGCGAAATGAACTTCAGATCAATTATTATATAATTTTAAGAGTAAAAAAAATAAGAAAAAAGTTACAGTAATTATGACAAACTCTTTCTCATAAAATTCTAATAATTAAATACTTAGCCATTTTGAAGTCATCATATTTTACATTATTGAGTACAATCCTGAAGAAAATTATTGATAAGTCTTTGTAAACACTTTTTCATTCTATCTACCTCCACTTAAAAATTTCTGCCATCCGCCAAAACAGAAAACTGCTGCTTTCAATACATTTGTCCATCGCGCTTTGAACGTTTGTTCCATTATGGATTTGCTCAGTTCTGAGATAAAACAATTTCCAAACTTTCCTCTAAAATTGCTTCTGAAAAAAAATTTCAACAATCATTTCAGCATATCATTTTATCATTTTGTCTAAAAATCACTCAAAAGAGAGCTGAAATCCTTAAAAAATTTAAATTCAATATTGCTTTTAAACTTTCTAATAAACTCCTATTTTCCAATCTTAAAGATCATTTAGAAATTTCTGATAGTTGGGGCATCTACAGTATTTATTGCCAGCGTGGCCTTTCTAATTTTGGTTAAACTAAATGTGCATTTAGTTTAACCTAGTATTCCTATGCCTGTAAATAACATTTACAGGCACAAGAATCTATTGGACAGGCGGTACAGTCTGTTCAAAATTCCCTCTGTAAGCAACATTGCATATTCTAATAGTTGTGCTATATACAGTCTTTCTCGTTAGTGAGGTTTTTCTTATATTGGTCAAACTAAACGCGCTTTGAAATTTCGTATTAAGGAATATGAAAACTATGTCAAAAACAGGAATTTAATAAATCTTCAATTGTTCAACATTGCTGTTATTTGACCACCTTTTTGAGTTTTCTTTAGTTAGGATCATACAAAAAGTGCACATCGATCTATGATCTTGACTTCTTGGAAGCCTTTCATACTCAACAAAATTCTAAGATAATCATTTGTCCAATACTTCATTTCTGTACGCAGTTTTGCGCCTGAACTATTCTCTGACTTGTCGGGTTATTCCTATTATATGTTGGCGAATGCTTTCTAATTGGCTTTCTCATATGAATTCCTTATCCCGCTCTTAGATATATAAACACCTTTGTCTCTTCTATTTGCGTCCGTTTCGTGTTTTTGACTTCGAGTTTGTGAGTTCGCTTTCTCTGACGAAGGGGATATAGCGTATTTTAGAAACAGCTATATGTTGCATTATTATCTTATTTGTGCTTATACGTTGATCAAATTTCTTATACAATGCTGAAGTTTCTTATTTGAGATTTTGATGACGTTTTAACTACAACATGAGGATAACTTTTGATGAAGTTTTAAGACCATGGGGACAGTGTTTTCCTTTAGCCTCATATTTTTAAACCGTATAATTAGGACTAATATCAGCAAACGATAATTAAGTTCATCTCTTGCGTTACGTACTTAAATGATTGACACCCCCTCCCATATATATATATATATATATATATATATATGCAGTATGAAACCCGCGTTTGGTACAAATCGTGTCAGTTGTTTGAGATTGCATAGGGTAGATGATTTTGACAAAATTTCGTTTTATAGCTAAACTATATACATTTTTTGGATATTTTTTTTTGCTTTGACATCTAGACAATATTTACACACTATCCCCCCTCGGGCCAGGGATTTTGACGAATTCGTTTTATAGTTAATCTAAAACCAGTTTTTTTTAAATTTCTTCTCGGAATTAACATCTATATAATATATGATGTTTGCCACCCGAGTTTGGTACAAGTCGTTTCTTTGATTTTTGAGATTATGAAGGACTGACGATACAATCATCCATCCACCCATATAACCATAGATTTACGAAAGTCATTTCTGATATCTAAAGATGCCACCTATGTATTTAGAATGAAAACTCTACTGGTGATTAAAATACCTTTCAATAAGGCAAATCTGAAAGGAATAATGATAATACTTTTCTTAGTCTACATCGGTTAAATAAAAATGTTACTTACTGCCAAAGTTATATGTAGCAAGAAAAGTGGTACACGTCACAATCACTGTCACCATACTGTCCTCTACCTCAGCATGAGGGAATTAAGTACTTATCTTTTTGCATAAGCCAATATGTAATGCTAATATTAACGGTTTATATAAAAATTTACGGAAAATAAATTAGCAAAAGTTATGTCTTTCGAGAATTATTGGATTTTTTAGGCAGATTAGCTCACTTGTCCAATGTCCTTTAAAACAAGTAATGCCACAAATTTTCCAAATCAACGAACCGACGGTTATATGAGAAACGATTAATTCATCCAGGCAAATTTAAAGATAAATATAAAGGGTCAGAAATATAAATATTGATGCTATTATGTGATGGAAATAAAGAAATAATCATAGGGTACATAAACAAAATTTAATATTAAGCTTTTATGTTGTAAGGATAATTATAAAGAAAATAAAATTTCCCCGCAACGCTATGTAATCCCAAAAATTCTTGCTTAAAATTTATGACATTTATGTGAGTACCAGTCTCTCTTTAAGTACTTAAATATTTGCATGGTAAATACCTCATTTAAATTCATATACAAAGAAAAGTGATACATTCATTACAAAAGACTTGTCGTAACTTAAGTCTCCTCATACATTTTATTTGCATACTCTTTGGGTTGAGTTAACTCTAAAAGTGCTAAATGTGGGAAAATGTTATATTTCAAAGTTGAATTACAAAAGTTCGACGTCATAATTAATGTCTTTAGAAGACTTTTATGTATTATCTTCACCAGTCCATTGCTCTTGTGTATCTTAGTTATAATCCAAAAATTGTTAATTTGCTTTATGGTGTATACAAATACGGATTAAAATATATCTAAAGTATGCAAATTCATTCGATTTTCTCGTACACTTATATTCCACACTAGCTATATCACTCACGTTTAGTGTAGGCAAAAGGGGTCGTGGTCGCTCAATATAACACCTACACATATATGTGTAGGTGTCACATTTATGAAGTATACTTAATAAAAGTTTTGAGTATCAAAAACAGTTTTAAATTTAAGCATAAAAATGGCGGGCATTTTATACTTCTGTTAACATGAAAATTGTGGTATGTGAAATAATATTTCACTTTCGATTAATATATATATTGCCATTTTTTCAACGTTTTCATGAAAATCTATTATTTATAATAAAAGTTTTCAATTTTATGATTTAAAGAATAGCTAATTGAAGAATATCCAAAGAACAGCCAATTGAAGAATAGCAAAATAAAAGTCGGTATTTAAATCTTAACTCGGTTACACATACATAGTTGCCCCAATGGAATAAAACACTTTAAATAAATTCATCGATAAAATATAAAAAAATCGTCTGTTGTAAATATAAATTAAAATAGAACGATTGATGGTATACCCATACAGTTAATTAAAAAAATCTGATGTGGGCAGCACATGACTTTCCTTATATAATGAAATGAATTTACTACTTTTACAGTTAAAAGAAAAGTTATTCTTATAGTAGATACTTATATTCTTTCCACGATATCGAATTTTCGTCAATTAGTCGTCATTTTCATTGATTTAGCGCCATTTTTATCTATTCGGCGAGATTTTCATTAATTTGCCAACATTTAAAAAAGTCGCCAATTTAGCGACATTCCGCCAAATTCGTCACCAAAATCTCTCCAAGCGTTATGCACCAATAAATAAGCTATTTTTATAGCAAATAAATGACTATTGGCGCTCAAATACAAAAGTATTACTCAAAGTATTTTTTCTCATGAATGGAACGTGCTAGATCCACGCGAATATGTCATCAAATTTCTTGCATGATATTACATATGAAAAGTGAAGATTTTTCTTAACAGTTAATATTTTTTTTAATTTATGGGATTTTTTGATAAATTTATTTGAGAAATGTGCAATATCTCGAGAACGGCTTATGCTAGCGTTCTAAAGTTTATGTAAATCGTTTTCTAAGGAAAAAGTACACAACAAATGTCTATTTGTGTAATTTTATTAAAGTTTTGATTTTTTGATAATTTTTTTCAAAACTTCACTGGAAAATTTAGGGGGGTTCTGAACATTATATTGTGTTTAAGAACAGTAAGCCTCCAGTATTCACGGATTGTAATTTTTGTGCCAAATTTCATTCGAATCGCTCCATTTGTTCGTGAGATATCGTCTCCACAGACTCACTGACACACACACACACAGACATTACCTTAAAAATGTTCGATTTGTGGTCAGGGATGCTTTAAATGTGCTTTCCTATCGAAAACTAGAATTCGAATTTTCGACCCCTTCACAATACTTTCTTCATACATTATACTATGTATATAAGGAAAGTAAAAATATTTAGAATATTTTTTTCTGAGCATGATGATGTAAAAATAAATTTTGTGTGTCTAGACGTTCAAGAATTATAGCTTAGAAAATGCTAGAACCAAAAATTAAATTAAAAATCAACCAAATCAAATTATAATCTTGCTATGTGTAGCAAAGTTACTTAGATCCGGTAATACAAACTCTGAATAGACGTACTTGTTTTTCTGAAATATTTGTATAAAATAAATTTAAATAAGCAGTAAACGATGAAGTAACTATTTGAACCTAAATTAATTTGAGTAGGATTATTTCCCAATGGAAATTTCAATCAATGATAGATAGCGATGTCATATTTGATCGTATGAGAGCCAAATTTTTGTTAGTTTTATTTAATATGGTTTAGGTAACATTTTGTAATTTTAGTAACATTTCTTTGTTGGAAAGACTGTATAAAAAGTTGTTTTTTTAAGTTTTTACAAAAATAGTGCGCATCAACTATATTACTATTTCATAAATTTCTACATTAAATAATTTCCTACATAATTTCCTACATAAACTTGGCGATATTTTTCTTAAATTCGATTTAGTCTTTTAGTTATTTTATATTTTATCACGATTTTGGGCGATATTCACGTTTTTCACACAAATTGGATATTTGGGGACCGAAAATAATATCATGGAGTTTCCGTCTTGACACCATCGGAAAGATCGGATAACAAACATTATTTTCAACGATGTTTGAACCAAATCCGTAGAGCAATTCCTTTAAATGCATTATTACTATTTTTTAAATACATCGACATTTGCATTTTTAGGTAATCTAATTTTAATTTCGCCGCATAAGAAAAAGTAAGACAAGCACAATTCTATATTTTTGCAGAAAAAAAAAACGGTGCATATCTTCGCATTCTAGCAGGAACATATAGTTTATATTTTATTTTATCCTTAACTTTAATTTTGACAATTTTTTAAACGTGGTAGTCTGTAAGATTTTCGATGCCTTATGTTTTCACCCAGACGCGTTTCATCTTTCCTTCAAGTGCATTCTACGGAATTGGAGCCATTTTAAAGGAAGGGGGGGGGGAGAGAGAGGGGATAATTTGGAGATGGGATCGTATCACGCCCGTAGCTCAATTTCTCCCTGCTTAAACTCCAGGGCAACATATTTTCCATACCACCAGGGCAATAGAATAAAAAGAGGAAGTATTGTGGAGGGTTGAAAATTCGAAATCGAGATTTCGACGGAAGAGCGCGTTTCCATCATCCCTGAACGCCAATCGAATGGTTTTAAAGTGATGTCTTTGTGTGTGTATGTGTGTTAGTGTGTTTCTGTGGAAGCGATATTTTACGAACGAACGTATCGATTTGAAAATAAAACGGTGCAATTATTACAATCAGTGAATAATGGATAGATAGATTTTAAATGTGATCAAATGTTCGAAAGACCCCCCCCCCCCTCCCCTTCAAATTTCGAACGAATGTTGAAAAATCATAAAAAATTTAGGACCTTTAAAATTTTATATAAATAATCATTTCATGCGTAACTTTTTAGTAGAAAGCGATTGGTACCCATATTAGAACGTTAACATGAGCCGTTCTCGAGATATAGCACGTTTTCAGATGAATGTATCGAAAAACTTACATAAAATTGAAATAAGTACCTTCACATAAGTTGAACTTGGCGATAGATTTGGTGAAGTTGTTGTTGTTGTTGAGACCCAGACCGTCCGACCTACCAGAAAGGAGATTTGGTGAAGTGTCACATACTTGGCGTCCAACTTGACAACTAGCGGCGGAATTACAGCAAGTTTATTATACACTCTAAGACAAAAAAATCGACGGACTCCGCAAAATAATTCGATAGTAATGAAACTGTACATGCAAACACCTGTCGACCGAATATGCAAATGATCAAAAATTCGCAGTCAATGAATGAATAGTCGAAACAACAGTGCATTGAAATTGAGCACCATGATAGTGTATATAAGGAGCGAACTCACAAAACGTGCAGTGGATTTCGATTGCGTTTACGTACCTTGATTGTAACAATGCCTCGCCGGGAAATTCGCGGCCACTACGAGCATACGAAGGAGTTTGAAAGAAGGCGTGCGATCTTACTGCATGAGGCTGGATGGGTTCACCGGTGAATCGCTCGGCATTTGGGTAGGAGCGATGCAGCAATTAGACGATGTTGGCAGGAATGGGTCCGAAATGGCAAATTTCAGCGGCAAGCGGGCAGCAGACGGACTAGAGCGAAGACAGAACGGGAAGATAGAGTGATTGTCAGAGCAGCTGTGACAGCACGAGATTCGTCGTTATCAACCATCCAACGTGTGACAAACACGGAAGTGACCACCCGGACCATTAATAGAAGACTGCGGGAGAAGAATCTATACTCGCGGTGCTCATTACGCCGCCTACCACTGACCAGTATGCACCGTCAACAGCGATTGTAATGCTGCCGGTACCGATCAACGTGGAATTGTTCGGATTCGGAACGAATTGTCTTCAGTGATGAGTTCCATTTCGAACTGAGTTCCGACGACCAGCGCAGACGTGGCTGGAGACAGCCAGGATATCGCCAGGATCCTGCACTTACAGTCACACGCCACACGGCCCGACAACAGAGAGTTATGGTGTGGTGTGCCATTTCGTTTGATAGCAGGGCCCCTTTGATAGTCTTCCGTGGCACTATCAGTGAGGTACTTTGCCGACATTCTACGATCCGTTGTATTGACATTTATTTCGTGACACCCAGGGCTAACTTTTCAGCAAGATAATGCCAGACCACACACGGCACGCTTCTCTATTGGTTGTCTGCATGCTTGCGACACACTTCCTTGGCCAGCCAGATCCCCTGATCTCTCGCCTATTGAGCACATGGGGCCTTGGACATCTCAGCATGTAGATGAATTGGCTTGTCAATTGGAGGCTATTTGGAACGACACCCCACAAAACACCATCCGGCAACTTTATGCATCAATGCCAAGTCGGGTAACAACTTGTATCAAGGTCAGATGTGGACCAATGCCATATTGATGCTCATTTTGTGTAGATCTTTCAGTGCAATAAATCATCCGGTTGTTCTGAAATTCTAATCATTTCTTTTTCTGTACATCCACACTTGCACGTACCAAATTTTGTCTCATTTGGATAATTCTTTCTTGGTGCGTTGCGTGTTTTCTTGGTGTGTTTTTTTTATCTTAGAGTGCATTTTCTGTTCTTCCTATTATAGTGCACTGGAGCATATTTGAAATAGATAACTTAATGTTTCATTTCTAACGCCTAAATATTCAGGACGAAGTTGTGTCAACATACAATATTGATTCGCTCTGATGTCCGAAAGAGATATTCCCTAGAGATATTTGCTTGCAAAGTAATAATCAATACAGTCAACATCGCGCATAAGATATTGGCAATATTGATGGGTTGATATTTCATATTTAAACAAGAGTTAGGACAACAAAGAAAGTTATATAACAACTGATACATTTTGGTAGTAAACAGAATGTATATTATGTTCTTAAAATAGAGAGCAATCAGTTATGAAAAGTGTTGTTGTTGAGACCTAGACCGTCCGACCTACCAGAAAGGTTTATGAAAAGTGTGTGATATTTTATTTTAAATTCCTATTATTATATAAGAAAAGTCCTCCTCTATATCTTTCTGGCATTCTTGAATCAAGAATATTAAATTTTAAATTTCTACAGAGAAACGGGGGTTATCAAAGAACTTAAATTTAATTTTCAAAGATATTGAATTATCCCAAAATCGGCGACGTTTTGCTAAAATTGCCAAATTTGCGATTTTGCGCCGAATATGTTGCCAAGTGCGCCAATTTTTTGAGTGTGCTTCGAGACCAGCAAAGGAGTTAAATTTCACATGCCTTATATGGTGTTAATTTAATATAGATGATATTTTTACATATATATTTCGCACATATGTATGAATTATTTCCTTTTTAACACTTTACAACAAAGTTGAAAAGTGTTTATGACTTTGTTCATTCTGTCTGTCTGTCTGTACGTTAGCACGATAACTGCCGTAAAAATGACTTTATCAAAATGAAATTTTAGTATGTTGTTCAGACGGTCTGTAGGACCTATGGGAATATAAATAAATAATATCACCCAATTAGTTTTTTATTGAACCCGGGTTGAAAAAATGAAATACATTGAACCTTATGGGACCTAATTTTTCAAACATTTTTTATGTAAATTTAAAATTCACGAATTGCTTCGAAATTTTTAGGAAATATTCACATTATCCCATAGAATATATAAAAAAAATTCAGTAAAATATGTTAAGAAGTTTTTTAATTAAAAATTATTTAATATAGGGAAAAAAACAAATTCAATTACATTCTGATTTTGGGATATCTTCCAGAAAGAAAAGAGAGATATATTATATAATAAATATCTTTCCATTTATTTAAACGTTTTGCATATGGGAGAGGCTTCACATTTAAAAATAAATTTGGTAGATAACAATTTTTCATTTTTTAAAAATTTTATATAACTCTTCATGATATACTTATTTGATGGCATTTTTAATGCACTTTCCTACGTCCTAGAGAGTTAAAATTTGGTACACAGCTTAAATTTGTTGAATATTTTATTCGACAAAAATTCGATATATCTTTAAATATAGATCATACATTTTTTTCGAAATGGCCTAAAAATAATCCCCGTTCACTTTTATAAATCATTGTTGTAATATTGTTAAAAATTCTGATGTGGACAGCACATGTTCTTCCCTGCAGACTCATATTCATTCTCTTTATTCATTCAATAATAATTTGAGTTTTTCTGTACAAAATAACAACCATAAGTATTTTAAATGACATTGAATTTACACGTTAAACTTAAATTTGGTTCTCATTTGATAGCTGGACTTATTGTCAAAGGTGGCGTAGCGAAAACGCAAAAAAACTAGAATATCTCAAGAACGGCTAGTCCTAGAGTAATGGGGTTAGTCTTATTCTTTTTGTTGTCATAAATCACATATAAAATAGGAATTTAATTGATATTATTGAGCACCCGTAGTCTTTTATTTTTATATTTAACGATTTTTGCGGGCCATTTCGCAAAAATAACCCGTTCCTTTTTCCCGAATCGTACTAGAATAACCTACAAATGATTTATATACAAAATTTTGTTAAATTTGGTATATAAATCACTTGTAGGTTATTGAAATATTATACACTAAATTTTGTTAAATTTGTTCCATTAGTTTTTAGCTAGAGTGGATAAAGGCAATTTCTGCGGCCATTTCGCAAAGAAGGCAGATTCTTTTATTACGAATCGTACTATAATCTAATGAACATCAGGATTTCCTACAAGAAACATACCTACCAAATTGTATGAAATTCGGTCCATTAGTTTTTCAATTAGAGTGGATGTAATATCCACACAGACACACAGAAACATACACAGATACATCCTTACACATACAGACGTCTTCCTAAAAGTAGTTTTTTCGTGTTCTAGAAGTCCCAAAACCTGTAGATCCTTTGAAAATTCGAGTTCCGATCTTCGGTACGATTCCAATACTTTGAGTATATACACATACACACATATATTATCTGTGTATCTAATTTCCGTGTCTATGCAATTACAATAGTTGTGATTTTAAATGATCCCTAAATTTTTCCCTTTTATTATTTCTTCAACGAAGCCTAATTTTAACATATGCAGAATGCAAATATCTCAAGCGATTGTAAGATGAATTACATAAGAATTGCTGAATTTCTTTCACACAAAATTATTTAGCTCTGGAGTCTGGAATACAAGTTATATGAATGAAATATTCATTGATTTTGCATAAAGAATTTGATTTATATTTCGATACAGTTTTAAATATTTAAGTATAATAAATTACTGTAGTACTGTGATAATGTAAAAGATATCAGCACTGAATGTATAACATTTTAGAAATTTTTAAATGAAATTACATTTCAGTTGGAAAGTGTTTCATAATCAATGCTTATACATGATTGATCTTTCTTGTTATAAAATAGATAAAGAGGCAATTTATGATTTCTGTGTGGAATGCAGGTTTTAATGAATAAAAATACATAACTTTCACCAAATATATCCACATCTGATTTATTTCTTTCAAGCGAAGTAAATAACAGGATAGAAGGCAATAACAATTTTTCAAAAGGTGTTGGTTTTAATTATTTAATTTTACTCCCTTTGGAGCAATAAATGTAATGAAGGCATTGACATAGATAGTTTTCTAAATTGGGAAGAGGTTGTTACGATTTTCTAACACATCTATCTTGTTGATGAATTAATAGTGTAAAATTCAATTCTCTCTCGAAAGAAAAATACGTCTTTTTAAATCAATTTACTAAGATGAATGGGATTTCAGTTTGAGAAAATTTCATCCTTACAAAAGAAAAAATAAATAACAAAGTTTAATTTTTATTTGTTGAAAGTTTTGTTATACCATTTATTAACCTGTCAATTGCGTGGTAACATTTCAGAGATAGTTAATATGAATCCAGTGGTAGATAGTTAATATGAATCCAGTTTTAGCATTTCTACTTTCTCTATCTTACATATAAACATAAGATGGCTTTCTGAGTGTGTGTGTGTGTGTCATCTGTAGCGGAAAATTAAATCTTCCGATAGTCGAGAAATTCCGTACAGTTAAAGCTAACCTCTCGGAATGTTTTACATCAGCAAGAGTATTTTTAGTGAATTCGAATTCGTTTAAAAGTTATGAACTTAAAAACTAAAATTTGGTCGAAATTCTGTCATTTTGAAATAAATTTATTCCAGCAGACCTTTTTCCGAGCGCAAAAGATACGAACAGCAATCCACAGACATAGTCTGCAGCTGGAGAAGTTCCCAGACGGAATGTGGGTTTTAAAATTTAAAAGTCTAACTTCTTGAATTTTTGAGACATGGTTTTAATTTTTTAAAGACGCAATAATTTCATGATTACAAATATCGCGCTCGAAAATGGCAAAGATAGAATGAAAACTCACAGATTTTTTTTTTTTTTTTTTTTTTTCTTCTTTTGAGATTTGAAGTATTTTCATTTGGCTCACTTATTTAGGAAGTATCAAAAAACTTATTTAGGACGTATTAAGTTCGCGATGTATAATGTGTATAGTTACGTATGGAAACAAAAAATAAAAACAGAGCCTGAGAATGACATTTGTTCAAAAAAGATGATTTGGAAATTATGTGGTGCTGGCTGCGTTGGTATTATTTACGTGGTGGACGCTTATTCAGGATCTGGGCATCATAAAACAATTTGATCTAGTAATATGAGATTAAAGCTTTCTAGGCTTTTGGATTTTGATGGATTTATATGTGTTCAGAATACCAGAGCACAAATCAACAGAAGATCTTGCATCTAAGATATGAGCAATTTCACACTGTCTCTCCAGGGCCAACGGCCGTACCGTGCTGAAAACACCGGTTCTCGTTAGATCACCGAAGTCAAGCAGCATCGGGCGCGGTTAGTACTTGGTGGGTGACCACCTCGGAACGCCGCGTGCTGTTGGCCATCTCGGGTGCGGTATCCCCGTGGTTTGCGCGCTAGATTTGAACGCTGCCACAAATGCCGCCGTGTTCATGCGGAGTACGATCACGTTAAACATGTGGGTCCGTAAGTCCTTCCGAGAGGTTGGTGGTAGGGGAAGGAGGGTACGGTCCCTGTGGATGCCTCCCCCACTGGGTTCCGGTCTAAATTGGGTGGCACTTCCCGGCCGTCCATACTGTTACCTTACACCTTTCTGGTAGGTCGGACGGTCTGGGTCTCAACAACACTGTCTCTCCAAGCAAAGGACTATTTTAAGAATGGATTACATGCGGGAAACATTTGAAATGAAGACTATATATTCGATTGTAGGAGAATATTTATGAAATGCAAAACATTAATGTTAATAAATTAAAAAAATTATTAAATAAAATGAGCTTTTTAATTATTGATATGTCCATATTCTATTAAGACCTATTTTCGCGTATATCAAATTAAATAATTATTACGTCCAATAAAGATATCATCCGTGATTAATTCTTGAACTATGAAATTTCCGATATTTCAAAATGTACTTTATTTATGTAATTCACTAAATAAGACTCTGTGACTTTTCTTTTATATATGTATAGTATAATGTATAAGGGAAGTATTGTGACGGGGTCGAAAATTTGAATTCGAGTTTTCGACAGGAGAGCACGTTTCAGGCATCCCTGAACACAAATCAAACGTTTTTGAGGTGATAGCTCTATGTGTGTTGTTTGTTTGTGTGTGTGTGTTTCCGTGAGTCTGTGGAGACGATATCTTATGAACGCATGAAGCGATTCGAACAAAATTGGGTACAGAAATTACAAACCGTGAATACTGGAAGTTTATTGTTTTTAAATGCAATCACATGATCAGAACCTTCTCTAAATTTTCGTGTGAAATATTGAAAAAATCATAAAAAAATAAGAACCTTTAATAAAATTACGCAAATAGTCATTTCTCATGTAATTTTTCATTTAATAACTATGGACATAAACTGTAGAACTCTAACGTAAACCGTTTTCGAGATATTGCACAGTTTTCAAATTACTTTATCAAAAAATCATATATAATTAAAAAAAATTATTAACTATTGTGAAATATGTTCACTTTCCATATCTAATATCATGCTATAAATTTGGTGACATTATTCTCGTGGATCGTGGATCTAGTTCGTTCCATTCATGAGGAATGTTACTTTGGGTAATACTTCTATACTTGGATGCCAATTGTCATTTATCTGCTATAAGAATTATTTTTCCGTCCATAATGTTTGGCGACATTTGGCTGAATGTCGCCAACTTGGCGCCTTTTTTAAATGCTGCCAAATTTACGAAAATGTCGATAAATTAATAAAATTGATCAATGAAACTAACGCGTAATTGACGAAAATTCAGTATCTTGGAAAGTATATAAAAATACACAACAAGAATAACCAAATTTTCTGCATGTAACGTTTGGCAAAATTTTGGTGAAGGATTTGCCGGAATATCTCCAACTTGCTGACTTTTTAAATTTTTCCAAATTGACGAAAATGTTACCCAATTGATAAAAATTCGCCAAATTGATGAAACCGACCCCAATCAATGAAATGACGACTAATTGATGAAAGTTCAATATCTTGGAAAGAACATAAGAATAGACTATAAGAATAACCCATTTCTCCGTCCATCCGTCCATAACGCTTGGCGAATAATTTAGCGGGACGTCGCCAACTATTTTAAATATTGGCAAAGTGACAAAGATGTCGCCTAATTGATAAATAAAGCCAAATGGTAAATAATGATTCGAAAAAAATTCTGATTTCCGTCATATAACAGGCTTCTAGTATATAAAAAATAAACTTTTCTCCGTTTGTCTGTAACACTTCGTGATGCATTTGGCGAACTTGGCGAATAATCTAACGAAGTATCGCCAACTTGGCGATATTTCGCTCCAGATTAACAAAAATATCGTCAAAATTGCAAAAATGACACTAAATTAATGAAAACGGCGCCTAATTGATGAATTAATTATTAAAATATTTTAATATATGGACTATATCGCTTATTGAGGATGCTATCAATATTGACTGGATTAGCTGAGTACTAGATTAGCTGAGTACGGGATTAGCTGAGCTACCGATAAAACGTACCTCGGCGAGATTAATTTTAAACTCGAATTAGTTTCTTAGTTATTTTATGTTGAAGCACGATTTTGAGCAATAGTCACACAAATCGGTTCTTTAGCGATTGTAAATATTGACATTAATGTTTGTGACATTAATGTCTGTTGAATAAAGTAGTTTTAATGATCTTTGAATAGAATCCGTAGGACAAATTTTTTATATTAATTTTTTTTTTAAATATATCGAAATATGCATTTTTATATTTGTCTGATTCCTATTTTATCGCATTCGAAAATGGAAGATTAACATAATTCAATACATTTGCAAAAATATGCAAAAATATTTAAAAAATAAAATTACTTTATTATTACATTTTCTGTGAATTTTCAAACAAACGCATAAAAATTGAAATTTTATATTCCGCTAATGAAGCGCTATAATTTACCCCCGTTCCCTGTCGATGCTCTGCAATGGTCTGGGAGTTGATATGAACAGAAGTGTTTGTACGCATGCGTGGTGGCAAATATATGATTTGGATTGAAACGAAAGAAGGAATTGATTTTGGTTCAAAACAGGTCACTTGAAAATTGAGTGGTGTTATCTGCATCTGCGTTATTTAAATAGTGGAGGCTTATTTAGGATCCGGGCAAAGCCATGATATTACTTTTAGTTAAGAATATAAATTTAATGAACTTTTAGGACTGTTTTATTTGTTGCATACACAGTGGTGTAGATTATAATTTCGTAAGTCATTGAATATTTTGAGACCTATATCAGTAAGCTTATTTAGGTAGATTATCTAGACCTAACTATAGGAGCCTTGTATTATATGTATTTTTTTACCAGAAACATAATTTTAAATGATTGCAGTATTGGCAATGTCTACTAATTTAAATTGCGAGCAACTTTTAGTATTATTTAATTCTCTGGCAAAAAAACCGAACAACTCTATCTTTAATAAAACTTTATTGCATTCGATTCGTCGTTAATACATTTAAAAAAATCTAATGTAGACAACAGATGACTTCCCCTGCATAATGTAAGTAATTTCCTTCTTTCATTACGAAATAAGGATGGACTAGACCCACGGCACTATGCTTTTAATCTTCAAAAGTGCACAAACATTTGGCGATTTCTGAATGATAACATGTAAAATTATTTTGAAGAACCAAATTAACATATATTACGTGTAAGTGCAATGTTACGAACCTCCCTCTCTCTGTCCATGTCAAGAGGACTGGGGGAAAACGTTATTTTCGGTCCACCATTTTGTTTCTTCGAGGTTTGTACTGAGAAGAAACTTCTAGGCGCTGTACTGCAGGTGTCGGTGGCAGAAACTGGAGGGGAAGAGGATGCGGCTGAAAGACAAGGACTTGCTTTACGGACACTGATCTGAACGGACGGTGAGACCGAATGTAATGCTGGAGTTCAATAATCAAGAATGCATATATATTTGTAAATATTTAGGAATAATAAACGGTATCTTGTGATTCTATGAAACAGTGCTTAATAAACAGAGGAAAGAATCACCGAGCTGGCTCAAGGCGATCAGCATTAAAAATCGAGCCCAGTTCATTGCATGTAACGTGACAATTAAAAAAAAAGTCTGATGTGGGCAACACATGACTTTCCTTATATAATGTAATGAATTTACTACTTTTACAGTAAAAAAAGTAGGTTTTCTTATAGTAGATACTTATATTCTTTCCAAGATATTGAATTTTCGAGAATTTGTCTTCATTTTCATTAATTTAGCGTCATTTTTATCCATTTGGCAAGATTTTCGTTAATTTGGCAACATTTCTAAAAGTCGTCAAGTTGGCGACATTCCGCCTAAATTGCCGCCAAATCTCGCCAAGCGTTATGGACGAAGAAGTTATTCTTACAGCAGATAAATGACTATTGACGTTCAAATACAAAAGTATTACTCAAAGTATCTTTTCTCATGAATGGAACGAGCTAGATCCACGAGAATGATGTCACCCAATTTATCGTATGGTATTACATATGAAATGTGAACATGTTTCTCAATAGGAAATATTTTTTTTTTATTTTATATGACTTTTTGATAATTTTTTCAAAAATGTGCAATATGTCGAAAACGGTGCGTGTTAGCGTTCTAAAATTTATGTCAATCGGTTTTTAATGAAAAATTACATAAGAAACATCTATTTGCGTAACTTTATTAGCGGTTTTGATTTTAGGACGATTTTTTCAAAATTTCACTCGAAAATTTACGGGGGTTCTGAACATTCGATTGCGTATAAAAACAATAGGCTTCCAGTGTTTACGGATTGTGATTTTTGTACTAAATTTCGTTCAAATCGGTCCATTCGTTCGTCAGTTATTGTCTCCACAGACTTGCTGACAGACGCACACACACATACTTTCACACGCACACACACACACACACACACACACACACGCATACCTTCACACACACACACACACACACACAGACAGACATCAATTCAAAAATGTTTGATTCGTGATCAGGGATGCTTGAAACGTGCTCTCACGTCGAAAACTCGAATTCGAATTTTCGACCCCGTCACAATACTTTCCTTATACATTATGTATATAAGGAAAGTGATATTGCTAACATCTGCTAAACAATATACTCCTTTATATTAAAAATGTTTATTAATTATTCATCAAATGGCGTTACTTTTACAACTTTAGAGTCATTTTTGCCAATTTAATGACATGTTCTTCAATTTGACATCACATTGAAAATGTCGTCAAGTTGACGATATTTTGCCAAATCTATCTTCCAAGGTCTTAAAATATATCACCAAATGTTACATATTTGATGACACATATTACTGAACATTTTTATAATTTTTGAAATATATTTATTTGAAAAACGTGAAATTTTTGGAGAACGAGGTATATTCCTATTTAAATATTCACTGATTGTACTAATCGTACTTTTATTTTAATCGGAATTTTATTTTAAACGCTAAATTCCTTCGTGTGATATAGCACGCACACACACACACACACATACCCATCCCCCCCCACACACTAACATACATATACATATACACAGATATTAATTCAAAACCTTCAAATCGATTTCAAAGAATTTTGAAACACTTTTTCCCGTCGAAAACCCGAATTCGATTTTCGCTCCGTCACAATACTTTCCCTATACATGTAGGGGAAGTAATATTGAATGTATGCATTATTTATATAAAATATATAAGAATACTGAAGGCATTCGGTTTGAATGAATCCATATATTACTTTCCTTATATACATAATGTATAAGGAAAGTATTGAGACGGGGTAGAAAATTCGAATTCGAGTTTTCGACGGGAGAGCACGTTTCAAGCAGCCCTGATCACGAATCAACCATTTTCGAAGTGATGTCTGTGTGTGTGTGTGTGTGTGTGTGTGAAAGTATGTGTGTCTGTGTGTGTGAAAGTATATGTGTGTGTGTGTGTGTGAAAGTATGTGTGTGTGTGTGTGAAAATATGTGCGTGCGTGTGTGTGTGTGTGTGTGTGTGTGTGTCAGTGAGACTTTGGAGACGATAACAGATGAACGAATTGATCGATTCGAACGAAATTTGGTACAAAAATCACAATCCGTAAACACTGGAAGCCTATTGTTTTTATACTCATTAGAATGTTCAGAACCCCCCTAAATTATCGAATGAAATTTTAAAAAAATCGTCAAAAAATCAAAACCGCTAATAAAGTTACGCAAATAGACATTTCTTATGTAATTATTCATTAGAAAATGATTGGCATAAATTTTAGAAAGTTAACTTGAACCGTTCTTGAGATATTACACATTTTTCAGAAAAATTGTCAAAAAGTCATATAAAATAAAAATAAAAATATTTCCTATTAAGAAACATGTTCACTTTTCATATGTAATACCATGCGATAAATTGGGTGACATCATTCTCGTGGATCTAGCTCGTTCCACTCATGAAAAAATATATTTTGAGTAATACTTTTGTATTTGCACGCCAATAGTCATTTATCTGCTGTAAGAATAACTTATTTCTTTGTCCATAACGCTTGGCGAGATTTTGGCGACGAATTTGGTGGAATGTCGTCAACTTGGCGACTTTTTTAAATGTTGCTAAATTAACGAAAAACTCGCCAGATAGTTAAAAATGACGCTAAATCAATGAAAATGACAACTCATTGACGAAAATTCAATATCTTGGAAAGAATATAAATATCTACTATAAAAGTAATCTATTTTTTTTTAATGTAAAAGTAGTAAATTCATTGCATTATATAAGGAAAGTCCTGTGGTGCCCACATCAGATTTTTTTATAGTGTATAATCGGTAGCATTTAAACTGGAATTAATCGTCATCTTTTTCGTTTCCAAAGGGATCCAAATGATCTTAATTGTTTTAAAAAAATCCTTAGAATGGCTGTCACTTTTGCTGCTAAGGCTAGGATAGGTCACATAGTCATCCAGCCCTACATATCTTGTTGTACTGCATAGAAGAGAACTTTTTTAGAACTGTTTTAGCAAATATTTGAACTCCTGTCTGTTTCTTCCAATATTCGATTTATGTGTATCGCTTTGTTGGTCTATAAAAGATGTCCTGAAATCGGCCGCTAATCCGACGGACTCACGTTTTATATTGTATATAATTGGTAGCAGTGTGGTAGCATTATATATTTTTTCGTTTAATTGATTTATAAATTTTACCCACCTGACATAATTTGAGGTATATTTGTGCTTTGAAGAAACTGAAAAATTTTCAGTTATCTACTGAAATATAGAAATTTCGAGCCAAGATTTCAGATGCCAATGGTTGTAAATACAATCCGGCCTGATAAATTTCAATTTGTCATTACAGTTGAGAAATGTCCTAAGTTATGTAATAATTTCAAATGCACAAAGCATATTGTTTTTCTTTCATTTTAATTGTATAGCAAGCTACAGTATATAAAAGTATATACAGGGTGTCCCAAAAAGATTGAAACGAGCTTTAATTCTTTACCTGTTAGAGATAAGTGGGCAATGTAAATTGCAAAATTGTTGAAAGTAAGGTAGGAAATAAGACTACGTTAATGAAATAGTCCTCCCATTAATTTTGATAAACTTGCACTTTTTAAATTTTTATACGACCTCCTTAGACAAATTTGGTCAATCAGAAATATTTTATTTTTAATGCAACAAGATCATTAAAAAAACTCCATATCTGTATCTTTAAAATCAACTGAATTATGACAAAGGAAAAAATCAGACTTATGCCACTTTTCCGTACCATGTGAAAGGCTGTTTCATCAGTGCAAGTAGGGATCATAAACAAATTGACGATGGAAATTATTTAGATCAAAAATACTTTAATATATGTCAAATTTTTTTATCACAAATGCATCTAAATAAAGCATTACACAGACAGAGCAGTGGTACTCACCATAAAGCAGTGGTACTCACTACGCGGTTGGGGATCCCGTGTATTATCTGATTTTATCTGTTTTGTGATATGTCACAAATGCACATTTCTAATTTGATATATGGTCCCCGTTCACAATGTCCAATTTTCAATTAAATATAAGTCGCTCAATTTTAAAGATACAGATATGCCGTTTTTTAATGATCTTGTTGCATTAAAAATAAAAAAATTCTGATTGACCAAATTTGTCTAAGGGGTTCGTATAAAAATTTAAAAAGTGTAACTTTTTTAAAATGAATGGGAGGACTATTTCATTAACGTAGTCTTATTTCCTACCCTACTTTAAACACTTTTGCAATTTACATTACCCACTTATCAGGTAAAGAATTAAGGGCGTTTCAATCTTTTTGGGACACCCTGTATTCTTCTTTGTTAAACTTAAAATGCATTTTCTTCACAATATCTGTAAAGGAAAGCATTGTTTCAGATCAAATGTCCCATGATGAGTTCCAAACTATGCCATATTTTTCTTTGCTTACATCAATCACCCATTATCGAAGGCTATAGTGCTTGTTTAAATACTGTTTAGGATTGCAAATGAATACTGTGCTTGTGTGTGGTAGTGGAGGAGTAACACAAAGTATTTTACATATAAAAAGGTAATTCAACCAAGAAATAATTTAAAGAAGTAATCAAATGTACTGTGAAAATGTGTACTGTACCATATAATGAATCATTTCAATTTAAAATAATGGTAGTTTGGAACAGAATGGTGTTAAAATCCTCACAATTGTGTGAAATAAATTATATTAAAATACTTATTACTTTCCTTATATACATAATGTATAAGGAAAGTATTGTGACGGGGTCGAAAATTCGAATTCGAGTTTTCGACGGGAGAACGCGTTCCAAGCATCCCTAATCACAAATCGAACATTTTTGAAGTGATGTCTGTATGTGTGTGCGTGTATGTGAAAGTATGTGTGTATGTGTGTGAATGTGTGTGCGTGTGTGTGTATGTGTGTGTGTGTCCGTGAGTCTGTGGAGACGATATCTCATGAACGATGGCGGGATTCGAATGAAATTTGGTACAAAAATCACAATCCGTGAATACTGGAAGTCTGTTGTTTTAAAACACAATCGAATGTTCAGAACCACCCTAAATTTTCGAGTGAAATTTTGAAAAAATCATCAAAAAATCAAAACCTTTAATAAAGTTACTCAAATAGACATTTCTTATGTAATTTTTCCTAAGAAAACGATGGACATAAACTTTAGAACGTTAGCATGAAGCATTCTCGAGATATTGCACATTTTTCAAATACATTTATCCAAAAATCCAATAAATTAAAAAAATATATTAACTTTTAAGAAACATGTTCACTTTTCATATGTAATATCATGCGATAAATTGGGTGACATCATTTTCGTGGATCCAACTCGTTCCATTGACGAGAAAAGATACTTTGAGTAATACTTTTGTATTTGAACGCCAATAGTCATTTTTCTGCTGTAAGAATAACTTATTCCTCCGCCCATAATGCTTGGCGAGATTTTGGCGACGAATTTGGCGGAATGTCGCCAACTTGGCGACATTTTTAAATGTTGCCAAATTAACGACAATCTCGTCAAATGGATAAAAATGACGCTAAATCAATGAAAATGACGACTAATTGAAGAAAATTCAATATCTTTTAAAGAATATAAGAATAACATTTTTGTAAATTGTAAAAGTAGTAAATTCATTCCATTATAGAAGGAAAGTCATGTGCTGCCCACATCATATTTTTTTTAGATTTGTTCATAGTTTCACTGAGTAGTTTCCCAGTCAATCACATGAATATATTTTTTGCGTTACATAGTTATTTAATTATTTAATAAAATACATTTATCATTATTAAAATGCATAATTATCATTTAAATCATTAATGGAATTATAGATGCTCTCACGAGTATTTTATCATCTCTAATTTAAAATTCAAAGATTCCTATTACGCAAAATTCTCCATTTTCAGCCTTTTAGCACAATTTTCCTGTGTAAATCAGTATGTCAAGGTAATAGCTGTGTACACATAATGCGATCGATTGTGTCACATGACCAAACATGTCACGATCGTCATTACTTACCTGATGAGAGGTTAGAAGGGGATTCTGACGAATTTTTTGTTAAGGCAAAGCTAACTTGCTTTTAACAATAAAATATCTGTTGAGAGTACTTTCAACATAGAAGTAGGAGATTAATAAGACAACCTCCTTTCAGTGTTGCTGAAATAAACAATTTCTATTTAGTTTTCTTAAAACTGGGGATGGTCTCAACCCTAACTTGTATATACTTGTATATTATTAAATATATGTAAATTTCACGTACATGAAGAAATGTACTAGAAAGCACATTTATTTAAATTTTGTTAAGCATTGAATTGCAGAATAAAAAGAATCTGCTGTGGGTAGCACATGATATTCCCTACAGACTCAAATTTATTTTGTATTTATTTCCTTAATAATTCATTAAATTGAGTTTAATTACACAAAATAATATAATTATTTGAAATTACACTGAATTTCCATTTTTATATCGATTTTCGTTTTCATTTGGTAACTGGACGTATCCTTAAAACCGGCATAGAAAAAGTTAAAAAAAAACTAAAATATCTCGAGAACTTCTAGTCCTAGAGTAAAAGAGTTAGTCACATTATTTTCATCGTTAAAAATACGAATAAAACAGCCATTTTATTGAGTCTTTTATTTTATATTTTAACGACTTTTGCGGGTCATTTCGTAAATATGGGCAGGTTCTTTTTTTACGAATCGTAACAAAATCTAATCAGTACCAGGATAATCCACAAGTGACTTATCTACCAAATTTTGTGGAATTTGGTTAATTAGTGTTTTTAGCTAGAGTGGGTACATACGAATTTTGCGAGCCATCTTGCAAAAAAAAAAAGAAGAAAAAAAAAAAGTCAGGTTCTTTTATTCCGAAACGTACCAACACATAATCATCACTAAGGAGAATCCACAAAACTTACCTATAAAATTTTATGAAGTTTGGTTCATTAGTTTATGAGTTTAAGTGGATACATATTGTGGGAAAGAAATCTAAAGTTAAACTTTCAACTTTTAAATATTAAATTCATTGCGATTGACATAGCCGTTAATTCTCATATAGTGGGTTTTGCTATTAATCGTACATTGCTAGTTGTGCCGCTATATAAAACCCTCCAATTATTTACCTTTCGTGTGAGTCCTGTAAAGGAATAATTAATTATTATAATGCTCATTGATTGTACTATTTAAACTTTAACAATAAAACATTTATTAACATCAAATCTAAATTATTTAATTACACCAATTATTCATATTATTAATTATATGCTTAACAACAATTATTCTCATTAATTATTGCGGCGGAGGGGACATATGTGACCAGTATTATTAAAATTACTATCATGTGTCTACGACCTGTGTTTGTTAAAGAGCACATACCTTCACATCTGTCTTGGGCTTTGATCATATATTAAATGCTTGCATCAGTTATTGCACCGCCATAATTCTTTCTTTCGTGTATGGCTCCTTCTCGTACATCTGATTGCACTCCACATTATATAGATCTGCCAGTATTTTTGGGAACATTTGGACAATTCTTTAAGTCATGTTGTACAAGCTATATGTGCACAAGTTGCACAAATCTTCTCACGTCCTTCTTAAGTCAAAAATCATTATTTCTCTTTTGGTCTGCTCCAGTCAAAACTTTATTATTCTCTGGTCTGCTCTTAAGTCAAAACTTCATAATTCTCTGCTCTCGTTCTCGGGTCATAGGCTGTGGTTCCCTCGTAGGGGGGGGGGTAACTCCGCCTTTACTTCTATTTGCCGCACTGTGTCTGACGTAACATCTTCTTTTTTTCTATTGGCTACTCCTTTAACCAATGGAACCATTCCACATCTCGTAAGGCCCAGCTCAGCCCCTCTGGTATGGCACCCCTAAATTTATGGTCTTTTGACCTTTAGGTTCACGGAGTGATAAAATACGGTTCCAGCCAGTCTACAAGCTTTGTTCGCCGTTTTGGCCACCAATAAATATTCACATAAAACTGTCTCATCAAATGTGAGATCCATTTCTGGTCTCACACATATATTGCACAGACACACACACACAGACGTCACGCTAAAAATAGTTTTTTTGAGGTCTAGAGGTCCCAAAACGATCAGTAAAAATCGCTGCAATTTTCGACATGATTCTATTACTTTCCCTATACAATGTCATGCATTGTAGTGAAAATAATAAATGGTTTATTTTAAAACTTATACTTAATAAATAAAAAATATCCCTGCTTTCAGCAAAATATCGAAATAGATGCAAAAGATAAAGAATTGCAATTTGTAGTATAAAACATCTCTTCTTGTTCCTTTTCATAAACGAAGACAGTATTCATTTCACTGCCATCTTAGTTTGTGCTTTATTTTTCCAAAATATCGTCTGCATTTTGTTTTCGTCAGAGTTCAGGTTCCAAAAATATTGTGAAGCCTCGTCAGTATTAGAAAAGCACTACTTTCTCTTGTTCATGGTGGCACGCTTTTCTAAGTATACGCCCAATAGGTGCACATTTTATCGTCTAATCTTAACTGTACGTTAAACATGGGTGCGGATTTTTCGTGTATCACTAATCATACGGTTAAGAAGCGTGCAAGTTTTGCAATAATTTTGAGCTGTGGGAAAGTAAGTGGTGCAGTTATATACTGTTACACTCGATAACTTTTCAAACTACGTGCAAGAAGCAATACCTTAGGTTAGCACTACTTATTAACTAGAGAGTGACTCAATTCGACTTCCTCATACCAGAATCCATTTTTAGTAGCCTTTTTACTTTCCCTGCAATGCATGGTAATGTATAGGGAAAGTATTGGAAAATCGCAACTCAAGTTTTCGACGGATCTACACGCTTCGAGACCTCTAGAATACGAAAAAACTATTTTTAGCGTGACGTCTGTGTGTCTGTCTGTCTGTGCAGATTTTGTATCCACTCTAACTAGAAAACTAATTGACCGAATTTCATAAAATTTTGTATATAAGTCACTTGCGGGAGAATCTGGTGCTGATTAGTTTTGGGTACGATTCGGGATAAAAGAATCCGCCTTTTTTTGCGAAATGGCCCGCAAAAGCCTGTATCCACTCTAGCTGAAAAACTAATACACCGAATGTCAAAAAATTCGGTAGATAAGTCGCTTCTGGTTCACCCTGGTGCTGATTAGATTTTGGTACGATTCGAGAAAAAATAACCTGTCTTTTTTTTGCAAAATGGCCCGCAAAAATCGTCAAAATCTAAATTAAAGAAATCCGTATGCTCAAATATATCCCTTAAATGCTTGTTTTATACGTCATTTTTTACGAAGAAAAGGATAAGATCAACCCCATTACACTAGGACTAGTCGTTCTTGAGATATTTTAGGTTTTCGTATTTTTTTTACGCCACCTTTGAAAATAAGTCGAGTTACCAAATGAGAACGAAAATTGAAATAAAAGTGAATTAAATTTATTTAAAATAAAGAGAACGTGGATATAAGTCTGCAGGGAAAGTCATGTGCTGCCCACATCAGATTTTTTAATTTTACAAGAAAACATTTAAAAAATCGGTATTGTGTGTCCAAATAATTAAAATTATAGCGTGTTATCCTTCACTTTAAAGGGCTTAAAAAATCTTTCGATTGATACCATACTTAACAACGTATCGTCCGGGAGGTAACTTGCCCCCAAAGAAGGCTAATGAAGCCACGAACAAAAAAAAATGTGTCGTGTCTATTTTTCACAGCAATGATTAAAACTACTAAGTCACATGATCTTTGAGCTATAAATAAACCCTTTTATGCAAGGTTATGCCAAATGTTATCCTATGCTGGGATGTTAAAAAATATCAAATTTCGAATGAATTTCAAAGTTTTCGCTCGAATACAGAAAAATTCTATGTCGTTTTAGAGTTTTTGATAACAAAGCCGGATATAAAATTTCGTTAAAATCAAGAACGATCTACAGACAGCGAGACATCACTCCAAAAATATACAAAACGGTTTTAAGAGGTTTCAAAGCATATATTGACATCCAAATCTCAAATTCGAAAATTTCCGTCAAAGAATACTTTCCCTATCCTATATTATATGGTACGAGAAAGTAAAAATGGGGGTGGATAGATTGAACAAAGGGACATGGTAATTGAGTAACGGCTGCATACACTTAAAAATTATGTACAGCAGTCCAGAAAAAAAATCTGAATTCCACTCATTATTGCAGCTCCTCGGACCATACAGTAAAACCAAATGTATTATTAGATTCGTAATAATATCTTCTATAAATTAATGAGCAAATAGTTTTCATATGAGCTCATCTTTATAAACTTTACTCTAATTGGACTTTTTAAAAAAGTAATACCCACTTTTAATAACATATTCTAATTCTCCAGATCAAAGCATTTCGAATTTATATAAATTTTTAAAATTTTACCTAAATCGTTGGAGAGTTACGATTGCTCGAAATTTCGAGTTTCTAATGCGTGGTGCAGCAGTTTTTCCTCCTATAGTTTCCGAAATAATTAGCTTATCAAACAAATTCCCATTTTTACTTTTCCTGCAGTGCATGGTAATGTATGGGGAAAGTATTGAAATTATGTCGAAAATCGCAATTCGAGTTTTCGACGGATCTACTCGTTTCGAGACTTCTAGATTACGAAAAAAACATTTTTAGCGTGACGTCTGTGTGTGTGTCTGTCTGTGTGTCTGTGCAATGCATGTATCCACTCTAACTCAAAAACTAATGGACCGAGTTTCATAAAATTTGGTAGGTAAGACTCTTGAGCGTGACACTGGTGCTGATAAGTTTTTGGTGCAATAGGGAAAAATACCTCGCCTTTTTTGCTAAATGGCCAGCAAAAATCTCATGTATCCACTCTAGCTGAAATACTAATTGACCAAATTTCATAAAATTTGGTAGATAAATCATTTGTGGGATACTCTGGTGCTGATTAGATTTTGATACGATTCGGAAAAGAACAACCTGCCCTTTTTTATGAAATGGCCCGCAAAAATCGCCAATATCTAATAAAAAGACTACATATGTTCAAATGTATCAATTAAATGCTTGTTTTATACGTAATTTTTGCCGAGGGAAAGAATAAGAAAAACTCTATTACTCTAGAACTGTCCGTTCCCGAGATATTTGAGATTTTTTGCATTTTTGTTATGCCGCCGTTGGAAAATTGTCCAATTACCAAATAAAAGCAGAAATTGAATTAAAAATGAAAATTGTGTGTTATTTTGTACAATTAAACTCAATTTAATGAGTTCTTAAAGAAATATAGAAAGAATGAATTCGCGTTTGCAGGGAAAGTCATGTGCTACCCACATTATATTTTTTATATTGTGATACTAAATAACTCAAACAAAATAGATATAATTTTTTTTTAAATCTTGAAACAAACTTTCAATATTAATTGTTGCGAAAGGCATATTTGAAAAAATATAAACAGAAACTTGGGTAGATTTTGACAACAGTCGATTTAGCACTTTTGGAAACTTTGGTGGGTAAATTTTCAGTTATTATTTGATACCTATTGAAGTACAAACTCATGTCTGCATCATTTTGAAAGTTTTTGCAGACCATCCATCATTTTCTAATAGAAAATACCAAGAAGAAAAATTTCAAAGAAGCAGTACGATGCAGTGTTTGGACTGTTGGCATTTGTATAACTAGTAATCCGACAATGTTAGGGCGTTTGTGTTAGGAAAAATATTCGCAATTTAACGTGAAATAACGAATTTCAAAATTGATTCAGCTTAGATCCATGCGTGCTATGTCAGTCTCTATATAATTTTACGTTTAATATTAATTGTGTATAAAATAATTTTAATTTCGAATTTCATTCAAAAGTCGAAATAAACAACAGTAAATGGTAAAATTTACAAATTAAACTAAATGTCATATGTTTCTTTAATGTGAGGAATGTCCTTTAAGATTATTTAAGTGTGAGACCAGTAGGCACCATTTTTCATTTGGTATTTTCTATCAAGCAATAGCCGCAAACCAGTGACTCCAAATTCGACAGTCTTGGTCCTGACAGTTTATGACCCAAATAAATCCATGACATTGGAATTACGAAGGTGACTTGGGCATAACAATGTTTCCAACCAGGACTTACACGATTTTCACTAGATCCAGAGGAGCCAATCTAGTGACTCTGCAATGTCAGACTACAGACAAAAATCAATGGAATTAAGATCCTGACGTGTTGACCCGAAACCAAAAGATGCTTTTGCCTAGCAAGAGAGTATCAACGCAGAGAAGTGAGAGTTTTCTCAGAATTTGGCGGCAGTGTGAGACGAAAAGAGTCTTGAGTACCAAGATGGGGTACAGCCCTTCAAAAATGTGATTTTGAAACAAAATTGCAGTGCACCGCGATGACGAATAACATAGGGTTCAGAAGCGCTGACAAAACAGGCCACTGCAGCAATACCAGGTATGTGCCGGTTTTATATGTACTCAAGTACAGTATGTGATTTGCTTAAGTAGTGTGAGACCAGGAATTGAGTTCGCATTAGATTTAGGTGAGAGAGTTTTATGTTCAATATTTATAGATGGCTGCAATAGGCAACAATGCTTCAGACGAAACGACGGCAGTTTTTATAACATTTTGACCCGAGAGGTCAATTAAGCCATAAACATAGAGGCTCAGGGGTAGCCTTGAGAGTGGCGAAAAATGTTTACCAATGGCAAGATGTCCGGGCGCATCGCCCTAAAGTCGACCAATCAGAGCCAAACAGGCGTGTCAGACCTCATGCAAAAAGAGGCAGCAACCAAGAGATGATATTACACAATTTCTGCGAGAATAAGAATTAGCAGTTATGAAACAAGGATGAAGTAGTTAACAAATTCAGAAGTAAGAGTGAGACTTTTCTACGATAGTACGGAGGCAATACAGACGAGAAATCATGACGACTTCTACGGAATCCAGAGGCAAATGTGGAATGACAATGTCCTGATTACAGGTTCTAGAAGCGTTCGAGAATACAATGAGCATATGCAGTACGAGTAAGGAGCCCAACACGTAGAGTTAAGGCCTGTACGATACGCCGATGCAAGATTCAATATACTAATCTCACATGGATTCCTCTCCTCCTTGAGCACTTATGTAGTAAATATTTTAGGAAGCTGTGTATATAATTTGTTAATGAAGACTAAACATGTTATACGACCTTTACGGCTCCCCATTCTCAATAAATAAAAGTTTCATTCACCACATTTTAGTTGGTGTATCCCCCTTAAGTTATAAAATTTAATCACAGTAAGCAAAGCCGAAATTTGCATACTTGGAACTTTGTGTTGTTAATTGTACAACGTATCCAGGCTATCTCCTTCAAAATAGAACTAAAAATATAATTTTTTTAATTAATTTCGACTTGTTGATTGTCTTTAGAAGGCATAACGATGACTGCGAAGAACATTTTTTGTGTACATTTTATGTTCTGTTGCTATGTTTCGTGGTAAGCTATTCCATAAAATGTTAGTGAGAGTGGGCTTTGCAGATCCACTTATGTACGTGGAAATTATTTCAGCAGGATATACTGACCTTGTCCACAGCTTTATAGATTCTATGCCGTATTGCACTAAAGAAGTTATTGGCAGGAGCGGCCACCTTACGTCCTTACGTCTCTTATACTTATTGTTATACGAGTTGTAATGTTCAATAGTATATATAAGCTATTACAGTAAGTTGTATAAAATTACATAGCATTGAGTTTCTCCGTTTTTTTTAATAAGTGTTTTAAATTTTTCCCTTTAGTGAATAAGTTTAAAACAAATTATGTCCAGCAGGAAAAATAAAAGAAAATATAAAGATGTGTTAATATCGTTTGATATTTTAATGCGATACGCATTTGTATGTTAGAAAAATAAAAGCCAATAGTCAAAGAAACATTGAAGAATTTCTAACTAAATCAGAAATTCTGTGAGAATGTAGAAATTGAGAATAATTTTTGTGTCTGATTCGAATAAAATGCGAATGAGTTTCACCCAACTTCGCGGTGGAGAATAATTTGTGTCCTCGAGGGCATTCAATTTTGTGACTTAAATGAATTTTATTTAATACTAACATATTGATGCTTAAAAAGGTCATTTACGCTGCCCCCTAAAAATCTCGAAGAGCTCTCGACCCTGCACGCCTTTGACAAAATGTTTTTATAAAAAATGTGCCATATCAACGAAATAGAACAGGTATAAATGCATAGTATGCGGAACTTTCATTTCACTACTTTAAATATGAGACTGGCCACAAATGTTTTTTTCGTGTATCACCCATATTTATAATTAGAATAGCACACATTTATATTTAGCATAATGCTAACATGGAAAATCTTATGATGACATAAAAAATGGGTGTTGCCATATGTATTTTTGAAAATAATGAGGAACTAAATATGAAGACGAGACCTTATTCAAATTGAATGCACATTTATTTATAGCAGACATTATTTCGAGTTTTACTGTACGACCTGAAAAGATGGACAAAGGAGGAGGGTTCGAATTTTCTTTAGATAACTGTAATTATATAGGGTTAAATATAAAGTTAATAATATTTATATAATAATTATATATACGGTTATATAAGATTATTAATATTTATATAATAATTATATAAGGATATATGAGATTATTCTAAGAGTAAATAAATAATTATATAAAAGCCATCATAAATATAATATTGTAAAAAGCATGCGAAACATTGTGTTGGATATTTAGTGCAATTGAGAAGAAAATAGTAATGTATATCAAACGGTATGTGGGGGAACTATGCAGAATTCTGTTCCTTTTTAAGAAGCAATTAATTTTACCTGTAACTGGTACTTTAGATACTATGAAAGCTATGTAATTAACGAAAGGAATAATTTGATTAAAAAATGATTGACGTTATTTGTGGTTTGTGTAACCAGATTATTACGAACGTTGCAAAATATGAGGATGCCGAATCTGCAGAGAGATATTCCATCAGCCTATGTTTAAGCTTAAGATTGAAGTATATCGTTGGGCTTGACATTATAATTTAAACTTTAAAAGGTGAAATAAAAAGTACGGCTTCGACTCTACCTTACAAATTTTCATAATTAAAAGCGCTTCTTTCCTAGACGGTGTTTATCGTGGATATGTTAATGATTGAACTTATTTATGCAAAGTCATTTATGGAGAATTACACATCTGTTGTCTTTCTAAATGTAACTTTATACACCAGAATTGAAGTTGCAAATGAAATGAAAATGCACCTTTGATAAAAATGTAACGGTACCAAGAAGAAGGCTTTGAAATCGAATGGCACTTTATGTGTGAGATTATAATGATGACGTCAATAAAAAGTTGCAATATCACAGCAAAGGAGTAATTTCTTACGGACGGAACAATTTAAACTTACCTTTAGTACCTTGTAGGACCTCATCTCGTTTCAATATATGTTCAGGTATGGAGTGATACGCATGTTGTATGCTATCCAGTGGCACATTTTCCCAGATATTGGGAAACTGACACTCCAGACCAAGCACACTTGCAGATGGCCGAAGCTGCCATCCCATCTGGTCCCACAAATGCTTGATGTGCGACAGATTTTGCAATCGAGCAAATAAACATTGCAGAGACAGTCCTATAAAATCCTGGCTGGATTCAGGAGAGGATCAGGATCTTGTATGGCTATTTGTAGATCTTTGAATGGCAAAACACGTGAACGCAGGATTTCCGGAACGTATTGGTGTGTTGTCAATGTCATGAGTATAACTACTAGCGGTAACCAATTATCATACGAGATGGTTCCCCACATTAGCACTTCAGCAGTGGGGGCATTGTGTCACTCAACAGTCAAGTTGGGATAGACGCTTTCACCAGTGGTCCTCCATACTCTATCCGTTTCCAGCCATTTGTTCCCAAACAAAGCGGGATTCGTCGCTAAAGATGATGCGTTACCTGTCCTTAGCAGTTCATGTTTTTTTGTGACGACACCATTGCAAACGAAGCTGACGATATTGTATTGTAAATGGCAGAAAGGACTAGAAACTCTGTGAATGAAAATTTAGCTCTTCTAGTTGGCTGTAAATGACACGAAAGAGATAGAATTATCTTGTTAAGCCTTGAAATGGCTGGAAAAATGCGTCCTTGCAGATATATGTGCGCTTGTCTTATAATCAAATATATGTGCTGAATATAATCAGATGTGCTTGTCTTATGATGCTTGTCATATGATGCTTGTCTTATGTGCTTCTCTTATGATTTCTCACTTGGTGGTTTGTCTCGGTCATTCAGAAACTATCCTCCGTGTATGCGCACCCTCGAGTATCCTTTGCTAAAAGAACCTCCTTACAGTTAAGTTAGAATAATCCAGATGGCTGCCAATTCGCCTAGCTGACCAGTGGCGATGAGCGAAGGGAATATGGGTAGTCTCTAGCCAGACAACCTTCCACCGAGTAACGTTTATTTTAATTTCTTAATTATACATTATTCGAAAAATTAACATAAAATATTTTAATTAACGTATAATTAAGGTGAAGTTGTTTCGTAGTGAGTTAGTTGTTCGTATAGGCCCTGCATACTCAAATATTGCTTATGTTTCGCCAATGAAGCCCACCAATCATCTTCCTGCCACTAAATGATATAGCTTCTCTCAAAGCGCTGTCATTTTTTTCATAATGGCATACAGTGCGTCTTCTAAGCATTTTTATTACTCACCGACATCCACTTAATCCTTACGATAGATGTACCGTATACAGCGATTGCCTGGGAACCTTTCTTATGCAACACCGTGATTGCGATTCTAGCTCTATGATATGACATGGATTCATACGTAGTCACACTAAATTGCAATCATTTGCATATCTCCATTATACATAGCTGCTTACCAACTTTCGCAAATATCAAATGGCTCTGTTTGTCTGTGTATTTTTTTAAGTCATTGAGTATATATAGATGGAATTCCTAAAGATCTTGTATAATTCATGTGTTTGTCTTTGTGAATTTACAAAGCAACAAACAATGCTAAATAATAAGTCGCCTAGCTGCAGCAAATTAAACATTATACGAAATAAAAAATGTTACAACTACTGTATATTCATTTATAAGTTGTGCAACACCCAAATGGAACTTTTCTTATTTAAGTTCACTAAAAATCCGTTCGGTTCATAGGGAGAGCTATCTTTAGCCATGCTTTCCCTTGTTATTTAAAGTCATATTTTTACTTAAATCTTTATGGAAATACTACATACACACTAATCAAATAATGGTAGGTCGGACGGTCTGGGGATCAACAACAGCAACACTAATAAGTCTCTTTGCAGGCAGCATAATTATCTCGAACATTGTTCGCAATATGTTCGCCATGTCATGCCCATGAAATAAGTTCCTTTAGTACGGAGTGAACACCCAGCACTCATGAATCGATTTTGTATCCAAAGACTAGGTATGTCAAGATGGTCACTACACACTCTGAGAACTTTGGAAGGGTGGAACAATTCACCTGTCAAGTGAACACTCGATTTCTCCGGGGATTCCTTTTATCGATCAAAATATGTCTGGTGAGAATAAATTCAACAGAAAGATATATTTGAGTCAGTGTTAGTGAGATCAATACACCGATCAAATAGACATGTTGGTTATGCGGATCACGTGCAATTATGATAAAACTGGGTAAGTTTTGGGGGGAAAATATGTTTCACAATTTTATTCTTCATCTAAGGTATATTTCAATGGAAAGTATATAAAATGACATCTTAAATTTCCTATTTATTATTACTTTATCAAAAACTGTATTCCCGATTATATAACAGTGATCATAATGAAGGTGGATGCCAAATGGATGAATAGTTTATTTAGTTAAATTAATATTAATTTGCAAATAGTTTATTATTTTTGATATCAAATGCTGAAATATATGAACCTTCACTTTACATTGCGTTGTGTCTAATAATTAAAACTCTCCTAGTTGCTGCTGCTGCTGCATATAATACATCATGGATACCAACATTCCACTGGAAAGTAATTTTATTAGTGGAAAAATCAATAATTATACATAACTTTTATATGGAACCAACAGCCGTACCGTGCTGAAAACACCGGTTCTTTTTAGATCACCGAAGTCAAGCAACATCGGGCGCGGTTAGTACTTGGGTGGGTGACCACCTGGGAACACCGCGTGCTGTTGGCACATTTCGGGCGCGGCAGCTCGGTGGTTTGCGCGCTGGTTCTGCACGCTACCACAACTGCCACCGTGTTCATGCGGAGTACTATCAAGTTAAACATGTGGGTCCGTAAGTCCTTCCGAGAGGTTGGTGGTAGGGAAAGGAGGGTACGGTTCCTGTAGATGCCTCCCCCACTGGGTTCCGGTCTAAATTGGGTGGCACATCCAGGCCGTCCAAACAGTTACCTTACACCTTTCTGGTAGGGCGGACGGTCTGGGTCTCAACATAACTTTAATCTATTTTTTTATTGCACCGGATAATTCACAATATAATACAGTAAGTACTCTTAGAGGTTTTGGAAATAGTATATGATGCTAAATAACTGCTATTGTTAAATTTTTTTAAAGACCGAAATTTATCCTTATTACCTCATTCCAATAAGATAAAGTAGCTGTATAACTCCTCATTGATGCTGCCACTTTCTTTCGTGCATACTGTTGTGTATAACATCACTTTTGTTCATGGTATATCCTGATACTGCCCATGATATATCATTTTCTTAAAGAACAAACCGTCTCCCTGCTGCTTCATTGACTTTTTGAGGACTCAAAACTAACTTCTTTATCAGAGTATAAATTGAAGAAAACTTGAGACATATTTTTATCTATTTCTCATTTTCCGCAATACCAATGCAAATTCTGATACTTACATCAAGAATAATTTTGTAAAAAAGTATAAATGTTCTGTAAATTGTCAATTGTGAAAGGCAAGTAACGGAAATGAAAAACGTTAGGGGCGAGGTAAAAATCTAAGCGTGAATTTAAAATCCACTATTCATGCAGATTGTAGAATTAAACTTAATGCTCTAACTGTTATGTGCAATATCACTATTCTATATATGAATTTATCTACAGTTGAAATGATTTAATTAAGCCTTTAAACAAAGATACTAGTATTAATTAATTTTATAATAGAGCGAAATTGAATAGAAAATGCATAGGAACCACGAAATTGACATTGTGCGATTCTCTTATATGACTTTTCATTAACATAAACTATCGCTAAATTCAGATTTTCTCTTACATAAATCATAGAAAATCAAGTGTCTAACACAGCTGGACATTCCCGTCTTTGTCCGATGCTCGTTAGTCTTGGGGGATTATCGAGCATTACGACGTCTCTTGAAGGATTTTGGATTCCTCAGACAGACGAATAACCTCAATGAGGGGGGTCGCCAACAAATTGAAAATCTCAATTTTGGTAACTTTTAACCTCGATTATTTCATCAATATTTTGCAATATACAAGGTGCCAATGGATGTCATCGAGCCGGTCAATAACTTGAGATATATTAAGGTTATCATATATCTTTGCAGGTGTTTTTGAAATTCCTAAGGCGTTACAAGATGAGACAGCTGTAAGGAGGCTGACCATTTTTAAGGGAGTGTGGGACGTCATCTAATTTTCTGTTAGAGATACTGGAGAAAGTCATATAAAAGTTGCAAAGCGTTGCAGAATTTGTACAAAGCATTTCTGTCCTCCAGCGAAAGCTACAAAGTAATTATCTAAATAGCGGTTTTAAAAGCGATAATTTTATTATCATAATGTAAACAGATACATTGAAAAACACTCGGAGATATGACACGAGACGTATTATTTATTATATTCTTCGTTGTTGAAAGTTGTTGTTGTTGAGACCCAGACCGTCCGACCTACCAGAAAGGTGTTGAAGACCCAGACCGTCCGACTCGTCCAGAGGACTAAGAGCAACTATTTGGACGGCCGTACCAGAAAGGTGTAAGGTAACTCGTTGTTGAAAGTGAACATTTTGTATTTTGTGTCTAATAAAATCAATTTTATCCTGCCGCACTGATTAAATGTTCGATATCAATTTTTAAGGGGGAAGGGGAGCAAAATGTTGAGTACTAATTTTACAACGCTCAATAACTTTATAATTGACTTTTTCTCGTTTCTCTAAACAAGAAGCGAAATAGCCGTTGTACATTCCCTTAAAATTTTTTCATCGTAGAGGGCCATTGGAGTTTCCTATACACTTGCACAAAAATGTATGATAGCCCTAATATTTCTCGAGTTATTGACTAGGTCTATAATTTTCTTTGACATCTTGCATATATTGTGGCATAAACGCCCTCTGAGATCGAATTACTTTGCCCCCCAAGAATAATTGTTTTGTTCTGCACTGGGTCTTGTTTAGCGATGAAATAAAAGTAAATTGTAGTAAAGTTGCGGAACATTTAATTGTTTGGTTTAACGACTAACTTGATGCTTTAGAATAAGCTGATGTTGCATGGATGCTTTAGAATGAGCTGATGTTGCATTGATGCTTTAGAATAAGCTGATGTTGCATTGATGCTTGTGTCCTAACTTCTCAAATCTTGCCTACGATTCCTTAACAGAGGACCCCCTAGACCTGGAAGCACAACTGCGGTTTTAACACAAGCCATTTTGAGATTTCATAATGTTTATAGAGAAAGGGTTTTATTTCTTGTACTTGAAAGGGTGCTTTTTACTCCAAGTGATTTATTTCGTATGATATAACTTACAGAATGATGACATGTGCCGTTTTCATTTATGATGACATGTGCCGTTTTCATTTATGATGACATGTGCCGTTTTCATTTATGATGACATGTGTCGTTTTCATTTATGATGATATGTGCCGTTTTCATTTATGATGACATGTGTCGTTTTCATTTATGATGATATGTGCCGTTTTCATTTATGATGACATGTGTCATTTTCATTTATGATGACATGTGCCGTTTTCATTTATGATGACATGTGTCGTTTTCATTTATGATGATATGTGTCGTTTTCATTTATGATGACATGTGCCGTTTTCATTTATGATGACATGTGCCGTTTTCATTTATGATGACATGTGCCGTTTTCATTTATGATGACATGTGCCGTTTTCATTTATGATGACATGTGCCGTTTTCATTTCGCGTTCCAAACTGAAAATGTTAAAAATAAATAGAATCTAAACCAGTTCACAATCATCCAATAAAGGGAAAAATTAAAATGAATATGAAATCGAATCGAAAGTTTTTGAGATGATATTTGTGTGTGTGTATGGAGGTTAGTGTATGCGTGTATGTTAGTGTGTATGTATGTTAGTGTGTGTATATGTTAGTGTATATGTCCGTGAGTTTATGGAATCTATGTGTCATGAAAGAATAAAGCTTTTCGAAAAAAAATTGGTACAAGTATTAGAGCTAGTAAATGCTGGAACATTAGTAATATGAAAGGCAATTGATTAATCATCCTTACCCCTGTAATTTTCGGAAGAATTTTTGAAAACAAAAATCTCAATTAATCAGAATCTTCAATGATGATAAAATAAATAATCAGTTCATGTTGAGTGTTGAAAACCCAGACCACACGACCAACCCGAAGGCTTATGGTAGCAAGATGTGTGGCCGGGAACTTTATTTTTGATTCAATAGATTACAGAACATATATTAAAATGAATCACATCACAGGAACACAGAAAACTACACAGATACTTATAACACATAGAACAACACAATTAAAACACAGAGTACACAAAAATACAGGAGTAATAAATTCAGGTATAACAAGAATGGGAAAAGGATGAAAGTTTTCCCTGGAATTACATAAGATGATGAAGAATATTTTGATGGCAGTTTATCCAAAAATTTACATATGATGATGAAGTACGATATGATGATGATAATTATACCAAATGAAAGGTGAATGTGGATGAAAATGGTTGGCAATGATTGAACAGAAGGTGTACTAACATTTTGAAGAGATTTACAATGATTATTCTGGATGAAAATTGGAATTTACAGAAGAGATTTACAATGATTTTTCAGAATGAGTAAATTGGAATTTACAGAAGTATACAATTGTTTACAGGTATTTTCAGCAACATCCCAAAAGAACCAAGGAAAAGAGGAGCATAATCAGTTCATGTTGAAGACCCAGGCCGTCCGACTCGTCCAGAGGACTAAGAGCAACCATTTGGACGGCCGGTTATAATCAGTTCATGTGAAAGCCCCAGGCCGTCCGGCTCGTCCAGAGGACTTGGAGCAACAAAGTGGACGACCGTAATTTTTCTTTAAAAACGAATGACACAAATTTCAAAACACTAATATTAAGGGGACGGTGGACGTTGAAAATTTTTTTTATTTATTTATTGACCTAGAAACGTGAAAATTTGTATAAATATTCCTCTTAACATTACTATATACAATACCATTAATTTTTTTTTCAATCTTGTTATAATTTCGTATTTTTTTAAAATTTTTTTAACGAACATTTGAAAATGCTCCTTGCGTGCCATTTGCTCACATTTTTGATTCATTTTACATTATGATCACTCAAAAACACATTACGAACAAATTTGGGTATTTATTTTTAAATCCCTTAGAAAGTTAATTTTCTAAAAATATTTTTCTGCATTAAAACTTAATTTTCATCATTTAATTAGGATCTTATTCACTTTTAATTACCTTAATAAAGTCCAATTATAAAATGCATACCCAGTTTCATTAAAAAGTATGAGAGGTGTCATCTTGCTAAATTTCATGCATCTCAGATAAAAATTAATTAAAACGCATGGAGCATTTTAAAAATGTAAAACCTTTGAAAATTGCGTTTCGAGAAAAAATGCATTCAATCTTTTGCTTACGGGTGGGACAGCGTCCATTCCAAACGAAGAACCTCCCAAAAAGACAGGTATTTGACATACCCTATCCCAAACAGTTCGACCCCCTTTGCAGGCATTGGCGTCCATGGAAATCGCCGACAGAACCATTGCACCTGCTGCAGCAGGTGCAGTGTTTCTGTTAGAGATTTCCATGGACGCCAATACCTGCAAAGGGGTTCGAACTGTTTGGGATAGGGTATGTCAAATACCTGTCTTTTTGGCAGGTTCTTCGTTTGGGATGGACGCTGTCCCACCCGTAAACAAATGTTAAATTTGTAAAATAATGTTATATATTAAAACTTTTTTTAGACGATTTTTGCTCATTTTAACGTCTACCGTCCCCTTAACCGTTCTCGAGACATTGCACGATATTCGAATAAATGTTGAAAAGACTGTTAAAAATTCAGAACCTTCAATACTTTTAAATAAATAATAATTTCATACGTCATTTTTTTTTAATGAAACAAGCTCTAGAGCGCTAACCCGAATCGTTCTCGATATATATAACGATTTTTAAATAAATTTATCAAAAAATTTCATAAATAAAAAGGAACACTAATAATCTCCCAATAAGTTCATTTTCCATATGCAATGCGAATTCCATATGCAGTACATCAAATCTGTTAATAGTCTTATAGGGAATCTAGTTCGCAACATTCACTGGAGAAGGTACTTTTTATAATAGTTTTGCATCTTGACGTCAAATAATTCGCCAATAGTAATTGATTTCAAGGGATATTAATCAAATGTCAATTTCATTTTGATAAAGTTCTGTCATGTGAATTGTTTGCGCAAATAAGTTGCGAAAAGCGACCAATTCCATTCACGTGGTGTTAGTTCCATACTAAAACCATTGTACTATATATCTTGTATACGATTATTTTTCTGTCAAAAAAGGGTTATTGTATTATGTAGGAAAAGTCATGTGCTGCTCACATCATGTTTTTTTCTATAAAATCGAAACGTCTTAATTTTTCCCGATATTATGTCTGAAACACATCAGAATCTGTAGTGTGGAAAGAATATATATAATATCAGTGTGTCTTGAATCTATTATACAGGGTGTCCAGTGCTATCGATGCCCAATGGCTATTTCCTCAACCGTTAGTCATAGAGATATACTTCAATTGCAAACATGTTTTAAATTTTAAAATCTATTATCTTAGAAGCAGTTTAAATCAATAAATACATTTCTAAAAGAAATACGAAATATAATTTTTATACGATCCCCTGGTCATACCAATTATATTTAGGAAAATCATCCTCACACAATTTCATGCAAAATAAAAAAAAAATCATTCTTTCACGACCAAAATTCACAGAGTTAGGAAGCATTAAACTTTATGACTTAAGTCGTTTTACCACGTATGAAAATGTCCCGTTTCAGTCAACCAACCAATCAGGGACTGTATTGACCATTTCTACAGGCAACCAACCAATCAGGGACCGTATTGACCATTTCTCAGCACAAAAAGTACCCCAACTTTAAACAGCTATAAGCCGGTCAATTTGGGTCGTAAAAGGATGATTTTTTTTATTTTGCATAAAATTGTATGAGGATGATTTTCTTAAATATAATTGGTAGGACTGGGGGACTGTATAAAAATTTATATTTCGTATTTCTTTCAGAAATGCATTTATTGAGGTAAACTGTTTCTAAGATAATAGATTTTAAAATTTAAAACGTTTTTCGCAATTGGAAGTATATCTCTGTGACTAACGATTGTGGAAATAGCCATTGGGCATCGATAGAACTGGACACTCTGTATATAGCACGTAATGTATTTCTCCATGATATCTTAAGAAAACTCAAAATTAAAAACCAAATCATGCAAAAAAAAAGTGACTGCATTTTTAAGATTCAAAAATGCCGAAGGTGAGCTTTAAGATCATTATATTATTAATTAAAATGAAAAATTTTCAAAGATACAAGATAATGAATCGCGTGCCTTAAGGGATACAAAGATTTCCTTCTATTTTTAATTAAATATGAAAGGCAATTATTTTGCATTCCAGACTATTTTTAGATGATATTTAAAAGTTCTTTTACTCATGTCATCTGGAAAGTTACTATATCCTGAATGGTTTGGAATAAAGAATTGAGATTCATTATAAATCAGCTACACGAACACTATTGTCTTCTTTTGACTTGCAAAGGATAGTTTGCTAATAAGTCTTATTTATTAATAGTAACTACATATTCTATTCACTGAAATGATTTAAAACAAACACATTATAATAAACTTTTATAGATTTAGAAGATTTCTGACCCGTTAGATAACCCGTTACAGTGTCCGTTATTCGAACTTTTAGATGTTGAAGGTCGTTGATCTTGATCTGGTAAACAATGTTTCTGATATAACCCCACAGAAAAAAATCGAAGGGTGTTAAATCTGTTATTTGTCTTGTCTACGGTCGCAAGATGGCGCATGCGCGTGAGAGGGTACCAGTTAACGTTTGCGCGAGAACGACATATGAAGAAAACGATGAAAGATTCTGGAATGGCGCAAATTAGAATTTTATATAATAAATACTTTTTGATATATACTCTGATGTTTTTGAATACATTTTATCCGGACACCCTGCATTACTTTCCTAGCTAAATGACAGTAGTTTTTTTTTTTTTTTTTTTTTTCGTGTCGAAAGTATTTTTCATCCAAATCGAAAACCTAGACATTTTTAAAGATGATGATTTTGAAAAGTCACTTTATAACATTTCATCTGTCTGCGGGTGGGTATGTCTCTCTGTGATAAATCGGTGCAACCGCTTTTTCCATGAAGCTGCACTACATATTGATACTACATTTGTTACAATGCAGAATGTTGAATGAAAATGTAAGCAATTTCACGATATTTCATAAAAATTTGCTCTTGTATTGTTTAATATTTTTCAATAATTCAAGGACCACATTGTCGATTGAAAGTAAGTTTAGTGCAAAATAGACAGTTGCGTGTATATGAAAACAGCGATGCGGTTTTCTAAATACTGCTTAATTATTTTCACTTTCTGTCTCTCAGAATGAAGTCGGTGTTATCAGTGTCGTACTTATGCGAGTAAGCAGCCTCGTATTTCACGTTTATAAACATCAAACAAGGCTTAGGCTGTTGTATGTAGAAGAGACATTTCATGTATGTCTATCAAAAATACGACTTCATATTGAGTTTTTTGTTCAATGAGCCAAATCTTATATTATGTGATAACTAGATTATATTATGAGATAACTAGAATAAAAGTCTTATTCTATTGAAACGTGTACTATTTTTAATCTTGAATGCATTATAAATAAGATGTAACCAGTGGTGGCTCGTGAGGTGACTCAGGTGAACCATATAAAGAGATGCTTTTCTTAAAGTTATCGCCTGAATGGGTTATTATTATTATTATTATTTGGCGAATTTTTAAGACTCATTTGGCTATTTTTAGATAACATTTGAAATCACTTGTGCCAGTAGCGTGATGTGTTTTGATGATGCTCGTTGTCGAGTAGGAAGGGGAATCCTGCCACTGAATCTGCTTCACCTATTCCTGAAGACATGAGCCGCCACTGAATTTAACATGTTTTTACATTAACAAAGTTGTAAAATAATTATATTGATACAATTTCATTACAAAATATATACACAATCAAGTAATCGCTCAAAATTCAACTGGATCACCGAACTGGCAGCTGGCGCTCTACCGTTAAGCTACTGGGAGGAAATTGCAAGCTCTTATCGTCGAAGTGGGCACTGTAACTTCAATCGAGGGATGTCAGATACCTATTGATTTTCAAAAGGATATGATCAGGAATTATATACCATACACATCATTACAAGAATCATCTTTGAATACGTACGATTTTAACGAATAGCATCATTTCAGAATATTAACATGAGCCTTCCAAGAGATATTGCTTGTTTTGGTGTACCTAAAATGGAAAAAATTCATACTGGAAAAACCATGATCATTTTATATTTTGATGTATTAATAAATGATACTAAAATCTTAACGCGATCTAACATAACCTGGCATAAACAAACTTTAATTTATGTTATTGCACTCCAGATCAAATTTTGTTAATCTGTAGGAAAGGAATATACTAAAAGCATCAGATTTGTATTGGTCTCAGAATATTTTCCTACTTATGCGTAATAAGTATCGTAGAGAAAATAATAAAGATTTGACTAACATTTTAAAATTCTTCTTTTTTTTTAATCCATCTCTGAAATTAGAAAACATGCAAAAATGTGAATGGGCATATTTTAAGTACATTCAGAAACATAATTTATGTTCCCACTTCCCCAACTGCAAAGGGGCATTAGATAGAATGCATAAGTTACACACATTTGCATGAAATATATTGCTTAGTATTTTATAAATGCGTTTGTATGTCATGAAAATATTTCTTATAACAGAGAGGTTCGATGAAAATGAAAAATATAGCCATTTCTTTGCCAAACTTAAACGTTCTATCATTCTCAGAAACGTGGTTGAAATATTGAAAAACATACATTATTTAGTTTCTACACCATATTCAAATGAAGAACAAATCGAACTTCGGTTTGAATATTTCTATAGAAAAGGGCATATGTATTAATATTCTATTGTTAAATTGATTACATATCAAATTTATATAAACTTCATTGAAATAGATGTGTAGCCCGGTGTATGAAGGGATTTGCCTCTCTGCAGTTCTTGCGCTCTTAACAGCTGTTGCAAAGGTTGCTAAATTTGTTGTCAAGCCTAACTGATAGAAAGACAGATCATTTTGTATAAGCTTTTCCATTCGTAGTTCTGTATCAATCCATAGGGCTTGTCCTTTGTAGTTCTGTGTCAATCGATAGAGGACGCTCCTATAGCTTTACAAAGGCTATTCCATTTTTCATGGACGTTTCCGTTCGTAGTTCTGTATCAATCAATAAAACATGCCATTCGTAGTTCTGTGTTGATCGATAAAGGGAGCTCCTATAACTTTACAATGGCTATAGTATTTTGCACAGACTTTTCAGTTCGTAGTTATGTGTCAATTGATAAAGCTTGTCATTCGTAGTTCTGTGTCAATCGATAGAGGGCGCTTCTATAACTTTACAAAGGCTATTCCATTTTACATGGACGTTTCCGTTCGTAGTTCTGTGTCAATCAATAAAACATGTCATTCGTAGTTCTGTGTTGATCGATAAAGGGAGCTCCTATAACTTTACAATGGCTATTGTATTTTGCACTGACTTTTCAGTTCGTTGTTATGTGTCAATTGATAAAGCTTGTCATTCGTCGTTCTGTGTCAATCGATAGAGGGCGCTTCTATAACTTTACAAAGGCTATTCCATTTTACATGGACGTTTCCGTTCGTAGTTCTGTGTCAATCAATAAAACATGTCATTCGTAGTTCTGTGTTGATCGATAAAGGGAGCTCCTATAACTTTACAATGGCTATTGTATTTTGCACAGACTTTTCAGTTCGTTGTTATGTGTCAATTGATAAAGCTTGTCATTCGTAGTTCTGTGTCAATCGATAGAGGGCGCTTCTATAACTTTACAAAGGCTATTCCATTTTACATGGACGTTTCCGTTCGTAGTTCTGTGTCAATCAATAAAACATGTCATTCGTAGTTCTGTGTTGATCGATAAAGTGCGCTCATATAACTTTACAATGGCTATTGTATTTTGCACAGACTTTTCAGTTCGTAGTTATGTGTCAATTGATAGAGCTTGTTATTCGTAGGTTTATGTCGATCGATAAAGAATATTCTTATAGCTTATAAAGGGTATAACATTTTGCATACCCTTTCCCGTCCGCAATTCTATGCCAATCGATAGATCTTGTCGTTCACAGTTCCGTGTTGCTGGATATAGCTTGTCGTTCTTAGTTCTGTGTTGACCGATAGAAGGTATTCTTACCGCGCTACATTGCATGGAAGTGGTCGCTGTGCTATAGGAACGCCCTCTATCGATTGACATAGAACTACGAATGCCACTTTAGGAATAGAGCATCCATACTCAACCTGCGGCCCACCGAGCTTTTGTGAGTGGCGTGTGGTAAAGGCTGTCAAAAAACTTAAAAAGCGTGGGCGTTAAACTATTCAAAAGTTCTCGGGAACAATCTATCAATCGATCGGCAAGATGGCACTTGCCGTGTATGATGCGACGAACCTATTTTCTGAATTCCGATCGCCTAGCGTCCCTTGTCATTTGAATCTGCTGGCTGCAGGTCACAACGAGTTTGTTTTTGTTTTGCTGGTGTCGTGCGGGTGCGAATTGCGTGAGATTTTTTTCTAATTGGTTAGTGATAACAAATCACAGTGAACTAGTGACCGTTTGATGTGTCTGAAACTGTAATTTTTAATTATTCACCATGTCAAGAGTGTCTTCCAAATACAAACGAAAAATATCAGACGAAAATAAATTGTTTCAAGACGATTGGGAAGCTGACTATTTTGTAGTGCAAAACAAACATAGTTCAGCAACTTGTTTGATCTGTCGTGAAAGTGTTATATTAAAAAATATAATATTGCTCGTCATTTTACCATGAAACACAAATCGTTCAATGGCATTTTCCCTCAGGGATCTCTCATAAAACGTGAGAAATTTGCTTTTTTAAACAGTCAATAAAATGTTATGTCGGTGGCAATGTCTCAAGATGCAGCGGTAACAAAGGCATCGTATGGAATTTGTTACATACTTGGTAAACATATGAAACCGTTTACTGATGCGGAAATTGTGAAGGAGTGTTTCGTGAATACTTCCAATGTATTGTGTGATAAATTTAGTAACAAAAATTAAATAATTTCGGAAATGAAAGAAATCCAGCTCTCAGATTGTACCTGTGTTAGACATATTGAAGATATCGCAAAACATATTTGTAATAATGTAATTGAAGACTTGACAAACTGCAGGGTTTTTAGTTTGGCTTTTGATTCCAGCACGGGTATTTCAGCTACATCAAAATACTCGATTCTTATAAGACATTGTACTGAACAGAACTCAATTCGCGAAGATTTTTTGAAATTTCGTCCAATGAGGGGCCGAACCAGAGGCATCGATTATCTCTATGTTATTTGAACTTTTCTTGAGCAGAACAAGATAGATATAAAAAAAATAGTTTGTGTATGTACTGATGGCTGTCCTTCAATGACTGGATCCAAAATAGATTTATTTCCCTACTGAAACAGAAATATAATTTGACAAATCTAATGACATTTCATCACATTATTCACCAGGAAAATCTGGCTGCACATATCGGTAATTCTGAAATAGAAACTGTGATGCAAACTGTCATAAGTATAGTGAATTATATCCGAGCACGAGAACTGAACCACATAAAATTGAAGTCTTTTAGACGAAGTGAGTAGTCAATATAGCGACTTTCTTTTACATACCTCGGTGCGTTGGCTTAGCAGAGGAAAATTTTTGGAAAGGTTTTCTTCTTTACGACAAGAAATAATGTTGCTTTTATAGCAAAACAATAAAATTTACAGTGAACTGCAAAATGATGGATGGTGGTGTATTCTGGCTTTTCGACATTACAAAGAAGCTTAACAGTCTCAATAGTGATTTACAGGGTGAAAATAAAATAATTTCACAGATGGCGAATAAAATATTCGCTTTCGAAGAAAAATTAATCATTTATTACGAAGAAATACAAAACCAAATACTGCAAAATATTCCAACCATGATAAAAGCTAAACATGATGGCATTGATATTTCTATAGAAAACTATACAATCATTTCAAATTATGTAACTGCACTATCTGAAGAATTCAGAAATAGATTTCAGGATTTAAAGAAAATCAAGAATATGCTGTTACTCGTAGAAAATCCCTGGCATTTGGAACCGGCAATAATATCAGAATTGGCTGGTGTATTGGGATGTAATTACGAAGCAACTATTTGACGAATTTATTGGCATGAAAAACAATACACACCTGGAAGTTATTTTTAAAGAAAAGAGGGAGCAAAAGGAGTACGCCGAATTTTGGAAAATAGTGCCCTACGATATAAGACTGTACAAAAATGTGCCCAAATTTTGTTCGCATCAATGTATTTTTGTGAATCGTCCTACTCGAAAATGAAATATGCAAGGAATATATATAGAAACCAGCTTACTGATTATCATCTGGTTAACGTTTTAAGAGTAGTATGTAGCAGTTACAAGCCTGATCTAAATAATTAAAAAGAGTTCACAATATCAACTGTCTTATTAGTTTTATTCCTTGGTAAATAAATACTTGGACTAATTTACGTTTTTTCATTAATTAATCCTATGTTGCGGCCCGTGGGAAATAGCTGTCATGTGTATGTAGTGCGGAAAAAAAAATTAACTATGGCTGAAATAGAGCATCAGGTCACACGCGGACACGCACCTCTTCCAGTCATTATTAATTATGTTAGTACTCTCAAACAAAACATAATTGCTATACAACTTCATAACAAAACGACACTAACAAATCGCATTTAATTTACGATCCCTAGGATATCCTTTAACAAAATGCAAATTGTCTTCAATCCCCCTAACAAAACATGCCTGTTCCAAGAACAATCTCACTGACTTTATATTGAATCAAGAGTATTAAATTAACAATTCCTACAAAGCAGCACGAATTATTAAAGACATGTAGTTTTATTTTCTGAAATATTGAATTTTTGCCAACTTTAGGCAAATTAATCGTCAAATGCGTCAATATCAAAATTTTTGAGCACTTTCACCTCTATCTAGAATTTCGGTTTTGGTGTGATTCGATGCATCACAGCTTTGAGAACACGAGAAAAATCTAAAAATCTAAAATTTCGAAAATTCGACTTATGGGAGACGGTGGGAAGAAAAAACCAAAGCACTCAAAATCATTTTTTGAAATGATAGAGCGCATTCACTCGAGCCAGAACGAAAGAAGAGTTTCGAACAAAATTTGATATAAATGTTACAATCGGTGAGTACTGGTAGCCTGTAGATTTTAAACGCAATCGAACGTTCGGAAGACCCTCTAATTTTCGAATGAAATTTTGAAAAAATTCATTAAAAATCATAACCTTTAGTAATGTTACGTAAATTATAGTATTTTATATAATTTTTCATTAGAAAACGAATTACATAAACTGTAGAAAGTTTTCCTTAACCGTTTTCAAGTTAATGCACGTTTTTCTAATAAATTTATCAAAGGTATTGCATAAAAAATATTAACTATCGTAAAATATGTTCACTTTTCATGCAATATTATTCGACAAATTTGTTAGCATCATTCTTGTGGATATAGTTAGTTGCATTCACGAGAGAAGATGCTTCTGCATTAGTTTTTCATTTTACGACCAACAATTCGCCAATAGTCATTTATATATAAGAAAAGCTATTCTCCTTGTCTGTGTATAACGTTCGGCAACAGATTTTGCGAAATTGGTGATACATTTGGCGATTTTTTGAAAAGTGTCGCCAAAATTGAAAAATATCGTTAAATTTACGAAAGCGTCTATTGGGTTACTGAGAGGATATTATTCCCTACACGTGTAAATGTGCGTATATCTTGGCAATCTGAGAAATGTTTAAGATTTCATTTATATTTATTTTTTATTCTTTAAGTTATTGGAAGTTATTATGTTTATTATTTATTCTTTAAGTTCATTTATTCTTTCAAGTTTCCTTTTCAGTTTTCTTTTCAAGTTTTCTTTCAAGTTTTATTCTTTTAAGTTTTCATTTATGAATTGTTTACCCATTCAATACAAAAAATTTGATTGAACAGGCTTAAGAAACAAACCTTAAATATCTGCGTAACGATGAAAACATTTTTTTAACTCCCTTGCCTTTAGTGAAATTCATTCATGCATTGTAGGAACAATTATTACGTTTGACAAAAGGATCGAATGTCAAGGTCTTCAAGCAGTCACGAATTATGTACTTTGAAATGATATGGCCGAATGCCCGATCACCTTGGTTACAAAGATTCACGCGGATTTCATTTTAACAAAGCAGATGAACATTTTATTACAAAGCGGCACATGCTCTTTCTGTAAATTTAATGAAAGAGATTATTTATTTCTAATATCCTATCTCAAATAAAATTTTATAAAAGTGTATATCTAAAAGGAATAATTTTAAATTCAAAAGCTTATAGAAAGTGCCAGCTTTGGATAAAAGCCAAATAGGGGTAAATGTATAATGTTAAATGAATTGCGAGAATTATGAAGTATATATTTTTTACCAGAAATAATATTTCAATTGGTTCCGAAAAAGTGTGACAAAATATTTTTCTTCTGAATTTTGAATTTACTTATTACGTCCTTGAGTACGAAATGACTATTTTCAATGTTTTATCATTTTCAGTCTGTTGTAAATTTTCCTGAAATACTAAATTCTACAATATTTTCGTGAAAATCTGTATAGGTAGTATATGGAAGTGTGATTTTATTTCTGTATTAGAACGAATGACCCAACGTTGCTCGGATCCTAAATTAGCTCTCGCTACTTAAATGATACATATACAGGTAACATCACTCAATTTCCGATTTGTTTGATTTGAACCTAAACTACTCCCGCGCGCCGTTTTTTACATGCACAATCATGACAATTATACAACGCGGATGTAATACATTCCTTCGATACGCTCTAAATAAGCTCCTTTAATACGATCTAGATAAGTGCGTCATTAATAAATGAAAACCCATGAAGTCGCAAAAAATGTCCTTTAACGCAGAAGTAAAATTAAAAAAAAATTGTTATCTTAGCCAGTTTTCATTCTATTTGAAATAAATTTTCAGAGAATACTTATAATATTGAAACAATTATATGTTCTAAATCATGAAAAATTATCTTTGAAATTCAATAATTTCGAAAATAGTAAATAAAATAGCACTCAAATTTGTCTTTCTGAGATATCGTTTGCAGACCGCTTGCTCCATTTAATATTTTATTGTCTGAACGGATTAAAAATTATTTTGAAGTCGAAGTTTCGTCAGAATTTCGACTTTAAATTTTCATAACATTTAACTTCATTCGAATTTTAATAAATCTTGCCGAGATGCATCGTAAGGGAATGTGAAAAACCTCAGCAGTAGATTTCGCTTTGATTTTCCGTTACAGACGATAACGACAGCGACACAGATAAAAATATACTTTTATTATGTTATATGTTATTGAAATGCAATTGTTAAGAGTTTTTTATTTTGCTACTCGATATATATCCATCTAAACGCTATTCGACCATGCAACAATACCTTTCCCAAATATATGTTTTATTTGTAAACAAAAATTTCTGTATGATATAACTTTCACATTTTAAGAGTACAACTTATAAAATCGGCCTTTTATGCGTTCTTTACCATTTAATACACTACTATAAACATTTTTTTCTTAAAATTCTTCTACACATCACTTTTTCTTTTAAAAATAGCAGAATAGTTTAAAGTGCTAAGCTCTTGAAAGACATGATATACACATAAAGATATATTTCTATTTTGAGGGTACTAAACAAAAGAGGAAAGTTGTAAAAGCGGAAATGTGCAAGTAAACGAGCCTATAAAGTATTCAAAAGGGAATAAGATTTGAAAACATATGTATACATGGTGTTAGAGAACCTTATTTACTTTTTCTGTGGAAATATTTGATGTGAGCAGTGCACGACTTTTGCTATATAATGCGATGACTTCAATTCTTTGGCAGAGGTACAACAGTGTACACAGAACTGAAATTTTGGCATTAAATTAACACCACATGAATTAAATTTCTTTTTGTGAGTTACTGATCTAAATGAATGACTTATTCATAGTCAATTGAAAAATTCGCATCAAAATGCATATCAATCACAGGAAATAAAAGACTATCAGGGAATTCTTGGGAATCAAAATACAAAACTATTATAAAACGTTTCTTCTCTCGTGAATGGAACGATCTACATCTACATTTATGGCATTGCATAAGGAAAGTGAACATATTTGATGATTGTCGTATCACGTCTTTTGCGTCTATATACATGGACTGCATTAAATTTTCTCTTTTATTTTTATGATTAAATTAATTTATTTTGTTATTTTATATAACTACTATGCTTTAACTTCGGACTTTATACCGGCACTCCTTCAGAACAATCCGATTACCATATATGCGATTAGCATAAAAACTTTCTTTCTTAATCTACACAGAGACTCACTGATATTTATATGTGACGCATCACTTCTGCCCAGGCACATAAAAGCCAACACAGAACATTTTCAGCACTCATTCATTCATTCATTGATCATTCGTATTTCGGATGACTGCGATGTACGCGCGCTGTAATATAGTTCTCTTTTAATTATGTTTCTGTAAATACAGTTACATTTTATAAAGGCCTTTGTGACGAATGACACACATACATACTTATTTACACGCACGCGAAACATAATTTTGCAGCAAGACCACAAATAATCCACTCGGAAATGGAGTCTTGATTCTGGGACAAAGCGTGGTAGGCAAGAATTATAGCGATGAGCTAAATATGTTTACAGCTCAAGGCACATAATACAAATTTATGAGCGTTTCTTATTGTACTTCTCTCTCAAAGAAGCGCTGTCGCAGATTGCCTGTGAGATTGGCAACATGTAACAATGAGCAGATAGTAGAAGGGAGAAGTCCAAGAACTTTAGGTAAATCTGATCTCTTAGAATTTATCGTACTGTGACGGTAGTGACAAATAGTGTGTATCAGAGAGGTCGTTCTCCGTGGAGAAGTGAGAACGAAGATCGAGGTTGAAGGTTGCGATTTTGTCCTTCATTCACTTTTCATATTTAGCGAGAACATGAAAACCAACAAGACAGAGGATTTGATCCTAGCATCAAGCATGGTAGGCGAGCATTATAGCATTAGAACTAAAGTCATCTTCAGCTCATGACTATGATGCTAAAATCATAAGTTGTTCATATCACGTCCGGGTCACCACATGTGTGTCTCCACATCTCGGGTAACTTATATACGAAAACTATGGGTATATAAGTAAAAATATTCTGAAGATGCTAAGTACTGAAATAGTGAAGTTTCAAAAATGCTATGCATGTGGTGAACTGCTATAAGCCTTGTTGTTGTTGTTGTTGTTGAGACCCAGACCTTCCGACCTACCAAAAAGGTGTAAGGTAACTGTTTGGACGGCCGGGATGTGCCACCCAATTTAGACCGGAACCCAGTGGGGGAGGCATCCACAGGGACCGTACCCTCTTTCCCTACCACCAACCTCTCGGAAGGACTTACGGACCCACATATTTAACGTGATCGTACTCTGCGTGAACACGGCGGCAGTTTTGGCAGCGGCTGGAATCGAACCCGGGCCTACCGAGTGCAACTCCAGCGCGCTAACCAATGGGCTACCGCGCCCACTGCTATAAGCGTGTCAAAGTACAACGTGCTTGTTAAATGAAATTTTAACACGAAAATAATTAATTACTATATGAAAATTTTAATATTCATATGATTTGATAATGTATTTCCCAGTATGTACTTACACCTAACCTATTTATTGAAATTCTGTCAAGCGATTATTTTTTCTCTCTATAAATGATTCCCAGACGAGGTTTTAGCCGCCGATTTATATTTAAAATTCACATAAAATAAGCGATGACAGTTAAAATAAATTTATGTGTCTACTGAAAACAATGACTAATTCATAAATATATTTTAAATTTGCTATATTTTGATCAATACGCGAAATTCATTTAATACTCATAATATTATAGTTAGTAAAATGCATTTCATTTTGTTGGAATAAATCTTTCCCCTTTAACCGGACACTGACAAAATATTGACAGCCATCTAAATTAACTGAATAATATCTTAAGATTCGATGAATATTTTATATACGCCACCAGAATGTTCAAGCGTAATTTATTATTCGGAAGGCATGGAAGTTACGAAAAAAATGGATCAGACAAATTTTGATTTATTGACAAGATATTTCAAGAAGCCTAGTTTTAGATGGAAGTGTAATGACGCAATAAATAAAAGCTTCGTAAATGCGGAATAAATAAAAAAAAATGACTAATAAAAAAAAAATGACTAAAATCTACTGATTTTAAGGGTCAGGGCGTGACTGGAGGTAGGAGAAAAATGTTGCCAAGAAATGAAATAGGGAAAAACCAAAACGACAGGCAGAAAATAACGAATGTACAAAACTAGAGCAAAGAAGAAGTAAATAAGGCGGTAAGAGATAAGCAAGCAATAATATAGAAGTAACTGAAAAGATAATAGAGAGAAAACCTACACAAAACAGTAACAAAAGAAATCCCAGACGTGAATACCACGTGTCCTCCTCAGTTGTCTGCCTAATTTGAGTAAGTGTAACCTAATTTGAGAAGGTTGTTATTAGCCTTTGAAACTAGTAGACCCGTATTTTTGTGTATTTACCCTGTATTTACGAAGTTTTATCTTTTGTGTTATTATTTTAACAAATTTTTAGCGATTATTTTGAAGTCTAACTAAAGATATCACAATAATAAAACTGCTGCTTGTGAGAGGAATAAAATTGAAAATTCCTCTGTTTGTCTGTCTGTTTGTTTCACAATCACGAGAGAACGACTGTACAGAATTTAATGGAAATTTGATCGGTAACTTTGGTATGGTACCACTTTAAATTCAGGTGTCTGGCTGACCTTCTGTCTGTCTGGCTTCATATCTTTCTGACTACTTCCTCACTTTGAGAGTGATCCAATCTTTATTATAAGGTTACAAACAAATAGGATCTGATAGCTTTTTGTGTCTCCAAATTAGAATGACTTAATCCCTTTTTGAGCTTTGCTTCAATGTGTGAAATTCAAAATCCTGCAACGTAACACTATCGGGTTTTGTGTCTCTATCTCTAAAATTATGGCAGCTTCATAAATTAGAGCAATAAAAATAAATCTTTTAATCTGCAGACAATATTAAAAGAATGAAAAATTTATTTAAGTTTGAGGTTTTTTTATCACTTGTCTAGTATCATGAATATTTGCATGTAACTTTTAGCAACAGGGACGTACTTTACAAAGATGCTATTGCTTAATTGTAATATTATTTGTATATATATATATATATATATATAATTTATATATATATATATATATATATATATATATATATTTATATATATATATATATATATATATATATATATATATATATATATATATATATATATATATATATATATGTATGCATGTGTGCGTGCGTGCGTATTGTTTTCATATACACTGAGCAATTGTTTTCATATATACTGAGCAATTGTTTTCATAATTTGTCCAAAATCTGTATAAAACTATCTTAATAACAAGAAAGATCAATCATGCTTAAAGCATTGATTATGAAACACTTTCCAACTTCAATGCAATTTTATTTAAAAAAGTCTAAAATGCAATACATTCCTCGGTAATATTTTAAAATTTATCACAATACTACTTTAATTTATTATATTTGAAAACTTAAACCTTCATTGAAAAAAATGAACTTCATTCAAATGACGGCATTGAAATATAAATTGCCTGGTTTAAATATCTCTAAAATGCGATACATTCCACGGTAAGATTTTTAAAACTATCATAATACTACGATAATTTATTATAGTTGAAAACTTCATAGAAAACAACTGAAATTCATTCAAATGACGTCATAGAAAAAATTAAGGCTCCTCTATATACGAGCTGACTCATCAAGCATATTGAAGCCCACCGTAGCTGGAAGAGCAATCCATTAGCATTAGCTCTATTCGTATTTTCACTTTAGGAAGTATTATTAAAATATTTATGGGGCACCAAACTGCTCTAATCATTCTAAAATGGGTTTTAGGCTATTTCGTTTTTCTAGAAACGAAGAAAGAAGAAAACAATGGATAATGAATAATTGGATACCCGGTAATGGAGCATACTTATGCGCGGTAAGTTCTACAATATTCTAATTAACACTTCTTTTTTCATATAAATTTTTTATTTTAAACACTTATTTTATAATTTCTGTAACTGTAGTATGGATTATTAATGATTTTTAGTTGCTATAATCTTATCTTAGTACACTTGGTTTGTAATCTAAACATCCCCTTGAATGCATTATACTCTCTTCCAAACCTAGAAGAAAATAGCTTCAAATTATATATATATATATATATATATATATATATAATTTGAAGCTATATATATATTAAAGATATATTGCTGTTACACCAATATCTTTCAAGTTTTATACACTTTCTTGTATTTTTAGATCATAATGAATCACAGAATTGGGGAATCCTACTATAAACAAACTGTCGCCAAGTGGAAAACTTGCCATGTTATAGTAATTATGCAAACATAAGCTAGAATGGTAAATAAATCGGAATACGTTTATCATAATAGCTACTTAATGATCAACTATTGTTTGAAAATCATTTTATGAAAATAAAGCTAGGTTATTATTAGTATTTTCCTCTTGAAATACAAAGTAGTTAGCAAACTTTCAAATATGTGAGGCAAACATTCACACATGTTATTAAAAAAACTTCATTAAAGTAAAATTATTTTGAAAAATTTATTCAAAATGTAGAGAATTTTATATTGAATATACATGAGTGCCAATTTCAATTTGTACACGAGTGCCAATTTAATTACTATAACATGGCAAGTTTTCCACTTGGCGACAGTTTGTTGATAGTAGAATTCACCAATTCTGTGATTCATTATGATCTAAAATACAACAAAGTGTATAAAACTTGAAAGATATTGGTGTAACAGGAATAAATCTTTAATATATATATGTATAATTTGAAGCTATTTACTTCTAGGTTTTGAAGACAGTATAATGCATTCAAGGTGATGTTTCCATTACAAAGAAAGTGTACTAAGATAAGACTATAGCAACTAAAAATCATTAATAATCCATACTACAGTTACAGAAATTATAAAATAAGTGTTTAAAAGAAATACTTTATATAAAAAAAGAAGTTTCAATTAGAATATTGTAGGACTTACCTCGCACAAGTATGCTCCAGTACCGGATATCCGATTATCGTGCCGACTATTTATTAGCTATTGTTTTCTTCTTTCTCCGTTTCTAGGAAAGCAAAATAGCCTAAAACCCTTTCTAGAATGACTAGAGCAGTTCTGTACAGAACAACCACCCATAATTATTTCAATAATACTTCCTAAAGTGAAAATGCGAATAGAGCTAATGCTAATGGGTTGCGCTTCCAGCTATGGTGGGCTTCAATATGCTTGATGAGTCAGCCTGTAGTAGAGGAGCTCTAGAAAAAATAACACGTCTGGATCTCTCTATAAAAACAGCATTTCATTCATAACTTTCTCCCATTCATTTCATTCATCACAATACTATATTAATTTATTTTATTTAAAAATTAAGACCATGGAGCTACAAATAATTAAACTCTATGCTTAAAACTTCATCGAAAAAAAGCGTCCTTCTCTTTATAAAATCAGTTAATATTTCATTTATATCAGCCATGCAGACTCCATGGGCTAAATTATTTTGTGTTAAAGAAATACATCAATTCTAATACAACTCATTCTACATATTTTGCTGTTTACATTTTACATAAGTGAAAAATAGGCTTCGTTGTAGAAATAATCAAATTTGGATAATCATTTAAACTCAAATATATTGTATTTGCGTTATTTCAGTAAGTAGATGCACAGAATTTAAGCAAAAATAAAGTAGTTTTAGGACGGATACAACATTCAATATGAATTAAAAAGAGCTTAAAAAATCACGATTTTGAAACGAGATGGATGCCATATATCATTTTGAAGTGGGTCAGGTGATTCTTTTATATCATGGTCACATGATCGTTTCATATAAGAGGTGTAATTATTATTTTCATTTTTATTTAAAAACTACTGAATATATTTCGCTGAATTTTTTTTATATATGTTATGGAACAATTTGAATATCACCTAAAACTTTCGAGGCAATTTGTGAATTTTAAATCCTCTTAAAAAATGTTTGAAAAATTAGGTCCCATAGGCCTCAATGTATTTCATTTTCTCAATCCGGGTTCAATCCAAAACAAATTGGGTGATATTATTCATTTATATTCCCATAGGTCCAACAGACCGTCTGAACAACATACTAAAATTTCATTTTGATTAAGTCATTTTTACGGCAGTTATCGTGCTAAAGGACAGACAGACAGACAGACAGACAGAATGAATGAACAAAGTCATAAACACTTTTCAACTTTGTTGTAAAGTGTTAAAAACAAGAAAATATGGTTAGTAGAATTTCAGTTCATGAATACAGACATTTAGAATGGGGACAAAAAGATATATTCGCAGTTATGAGCTTCATACGGCTAATAAAGCATTTGCATTGTAATTGTGCTTTGTAATTTTAAGCTGCAAAAGGTAGAATTGAAATCTAAATATCTAATTGAAGATTTTTAAAAAGCCCAAGCATATCTTGCTGTAAATGTATTTCTCTCTTCGAATCTTCTTCTATGGTCATAATTATTTCTTATACAGTTTCTAAGAGATTAAAATGTATTAAAAATATTTATGATAAAATATAGAACAGGCAATTGTTATACGTATAAAGATATATCACAAAATGTTGACAGATAAAAATAAATATAAAAAGTACATTTTACATAGCTTCAGTTTTTATCATAAAAATCTCGAACAATTTACAACATAATAAATAGGATATTGATGCTTTTTTCAGCAACTCCGTTTTTCTTCTATTTCTTTTTCTGTAGTGTTGATATTTAAACGAAGTGGAACCCCATTCATCTTGTTAAATTGTTTCAAAGGTGAAGGTTTCTTTTATGGAATGCCAGCTAAAATTTACGTTATTTTTTTACTTGTACGATTAATAAAAGAAAACCACAATTGAGGTAACGTGTTGAATAAAAATCAAACATATTTTTATACCTTAGTGCTTGTCGGATTTGGAACATACGTATCGCATTCCTCAAAATACAAAATTGAAAATATGTATATTACAGTTCAAACTGTTGTTAAGGTAATAAAACTAAAATCGCTTCATTAAAAGCAGCTTACAATACGAAAATAATAGAATTACTTCGTTAAAAGCAGCTGCAATACCAAAATAATAGAATCACTTCGTTAAAAGCAGCATACAATATAAAAACAAAAATGTATTATTTTTGTATTGTATGTCGCTTTCAGCGAAGTTATTTTAGTTTTATTGCAAAACTGAAAATATAATTATTACTTTCCTAGTGCAGCAAGTATTAGCCTTTTGCGCTCGGTTGGTTTTGCAACAATGAACTTGTATACAAGTTCACTGTATGTTCATTGTTCATTGCATGTTCATTGTTCATTGCATGTTCATTGTTCAAAGTATACATTGCAGCGTCGTGTAGTCTGAACTCAATATTCTTTACATTTGAATCTGGATGCTTGGTATGAATTTTGACTTTGCCTGCTGTTCTAGAAGTTTGTAAAACATCGGTCAGTAGCATACTTTCTTGCTGGTATTGCAGATTTTCGGCTAGCGTTAAAAAGAACTAAACTAGGTCACGCATAATGAACTAAAATAAACATGACCACAATATAAAATACCAAAGTAAGGAGACATACTTTTCATAAATTTTTGGATTTCCTTGTTCAGTGCGCACCGGGCTGAAGCTGAACATACGAAGAAAGCTGAATCATACAGGCGAACCATACTCTGGGTAAATGACAGAATCTAATAGGAAAGCATCGCCAAGTGTCACGATTTGGATTGTCACGATTTGTGATTTATGACAATGGTGTCAGATCTCGGACAGCTGAGAATGTTGCTAATCTTTTACGTAGGGTTCCTAAGAAAGTGTTTAAGCACCCCAATAACTTTGTAAAGACATGCCCATGAATGTATGTGTTATGTATGAATAGTGAATGTATGAATGAATCAATGTATAGTAAAGTGACCATTACCGGTCTGAAAAGGGATTGAAGCTCCTCGAGAGGATAATTTTAAAAGTTAAGACAACAACCTCGGCGACAAAGAGAGTCAGGCGAAATAAATTCAATTACAAAGTTATAGATCATTGTCTTATGCGTATAAATCGACACCAAGAATACCCGTAACGCATATATTTAAGTCAATGAACAGCTGTACTACTTCACTGATTGGACGAGTAGCACTAAATCAGGAATCGTGACAAGTCCGTACATTTGCATAATCTGTTCAGCACTTGCTGCATTTTATCTCACACATAGGTATTGGTATTATTAGCACATGCTCGTACATATCATTCGACTACGTTTAACAGTATTGTGGTACGTTTAGCAGTATTGTGGTACGTTTAACAGTATTGTGGCTGCACATCTAGTAACCTTTGAGTAATGCCTGTTCCACGTTAAGTATAAAAGGAAATATAATTACCTCAGTAACTCAATGCATAAGTTTGAGTCTGGCCAGCTAGCTATCGATGGTTCGATTCCTCGCTGAGATAATAGTCCTATCACGTTATATTTCAGTTAAGTTCTTCCCAATAACTAGTAATACATTTTTTTCAAAGGGTAAATATCTGTATTTAGAATATTATCTAATTGACTAAAGATAAATCTAACAAGATTTAAAACAGTTCCTTAACACGGGATGTGGGCTAATTTCTCTCGAAATACATAAATCCTGAATTATTCGCTTCTATTTGCTTGTTTGTCTAAGACTTCTAATGAAGAATTCCTATTGCATTAATTAAACGCGACAGAGCGAGTAATCAGACAAATTGGAATTAGAGGTGATGCGTAAATTGTAAAGCTACTAAGGAAGAAAAGCGGATAATTATTCTATACAGAATGCTATTCGTAGATGTATGCTAGTGTAGTAAGGGAAATATATCCATTTATCTTAAATGCTGAAACATTCGTATGTTTAATAAATTTTAATAATTTTTTTTTATAATTCTTTAAAACTTAAAATGTTTAACATACGAAAAATGTGATATTAGCAATACATGGCTTTCTGAAATTGAATATTTTTTCTGACAAATTTTGAAAACAATTCAATTTTATTCTTTTATAACCAACGTTCTAAACGTATATCGCAAAACTGAAATATGGCACTCTTGGTGAATTTGTAGTAAAAAAAGATACCTTATTTATTTTCACTTACATTAAGTTGTTATACATCATTGTGGCAGTATACATAAATACATTATTATACATCAAATTGGCATTGATATATAATTAATACCATTTGAAATAGGTGAAATTTGGCGAATTAGTTTTTATCGAAACAAACATCTACCACAAAAATTACATAACTATTTAATTTTATAAATTAAAAAAAGTTATTTATACTGTTGCAAAAGTATCTAAAATGTAAAAATGTTGTAAAATGCAGCATGACACTAAATCGTAACGGTATCAACGTTTTTCGGTACCAAAACAGACTCCTGAATTTTGAATTATGATGTCTGTTCTTTATCTGTGAAACCGGTTTATAATATTACTATTTTGTATGCTGTATTTAAAAACATTTTTTGCTCGTTATATATACAGGGTGTTGCCTTCAAGTCGCGACAAACTCAGAGGGGTGAGGCTAGACATCAAGAGGAACAAAAATTGCCATAGAACATGGTATCGCATCCCACGTTTAGTTGGTGAAAATCACAAAAATACTTATGAAGGGTATGACGTCGAGTGGGATAAAAAGGCCAATAATAAGTAGAAAAACATTTACTTGACAGCATGATTACAACACAGCCTGTGCTGTACAAAATAAAGTACAATAATAAGTACTAAATAAGTATGAAAAAGTAACATAAATAAGTACAAAAAACATTTACTTGACAGCATGATTACAATACAGCCTGTGCAGCACAGTTCAATGTCAGAAAGGACACGAAGAGAAATGATTACAGGAGTTGTTCGAAATTGCGGCCGCGAAGGTCATTACACAGCAGACAGCGACGGAGTAACGATTGTCGGGCACGCTCAAAGATATCGAGTGTGCTGGCGATGTCTGCTGCAGCGACGAAGTTCCGTGCTATGAGATCCTCCAGTGTCTCCAGAGGCGTCTGATGTACGAGTGATTTAAGGTGTCCCCAAAAGAAGAAGTCCAAGGGATTGAGGTTCGGGGAGCGTGGAGGCCAAGCAACAGGTCCGGCGCATCCCATCCACTGCCAGGGATATGTAGCATGGAGGTGGTTACGTATCACAATTGAAAAATGCGTTGGTGCACCATGATGCATGAACCACATGTTCTGCCGCACTGTGGCCGGTACACCCTGCGGCAAATCCAGGAGGATGTGCTGCTGGAAAACAAAGTGCGTTGCGCCATTGAGGCGTTCGGGCAGACGGTACGGTCCCAACAGATTATCTCCGAGGATCCCTGCCCAGATGTTAACGTTGAACTTTCAAGGGGACAGTGACGTGGGGATTTTCGGACTACCACATGTGTGCATTATGCGTGTTGACCACGCTTTCTCACGTAAAGCTGGCTTCATCCGAAAATAAAACAGTGATGGGAAATTGTGGATTATTCCGTGTGACATTAAGCATCCAGCGCACGAAATCTACCCGAAGGGGATAATCGGCTTCGGCTAGGGGTTGCACCTTCTGCGTGTGGAAGGGGTGCATCTTTTTAGCATGTAGAACCTTCCACACTACCTCGTGCCAAGCACCCAGTTCAGCTGCAACAGCTCATGTAGTTGTCGACGGGAAATCGGTAAACCGTTGCAATACTAGTTCTTCCACTTCAGGTGTGCGCACATTGCTTTGTTGCTCTACACCACACCTTGCTATTTGGAAGGATCCTTTCTCCCGTAGTCGTCGGTCGATTTCCGTGAAGGTGGTGCAGTACGGACAACGTCTCCTTGGATCTTGCTCTTGGTACATCCGCTGTGCTAAGCGTTCATTGCCACCTGCTCGGTCGTAAATCAGATGCATGTCAGCATATTCCTCGTTCGTGTAATCAGACATGCTGTTTCCGAATGTAAGTTATAAAGCCCGCGAATCTCGAAAAGTCCGCTGATCAACGCTTGCTCGTTGCTTTTTTTTTACCCGCACAAATGGGAAATTAGCATAGAGAGGGTTTCTTCTTCTCGACCGCGCTGTATGTGCAGGGAGGAAATGATCCAGTCGCTGTGTTTGCTACAAGGCAAGATGGCAGCTGCAAAGTAAGTGCTGCGCGTTACTACCAGTGCTTCTATACCAGTTCATTCGTTTTGCCACGCTTCTTAGGTCAGGCATGGTGAACCAACCCATGAACGGCGAGCACCCCATTGAGTTTGTCGCCATTTCAAGGCAATACCCTGTATAATACATATTAAATTTGATGTGACTACTTAAGTCGCAAAACTTGGTTTATCTCGAAAACGATCATCACCAGCTTTATAAATATAGTGCCAACCATTTTGGATCGTAATTAGTTGTTATGTCAAAAGATTGGTTCTTTAATTTTTGTGTGTCCTCGCAATTTTTCTTCAAAATATCATACTTGAAATTGTGGTATGAAATAAATAGGGTAAAGTCAGGCATTCTGGTGATATTTAAAAAAAAATTAGTTCTGCTGTGAAATAAAATGTTCGGCACATTGATATTTCATTATTTTGATGTACATTGCCATGTTTGCCGATCCGGTGGTCGAACGGTCAGGGGCATGCATTTCCGTCTGATTGCTGGATTGCCGAGCTGCGGGTTCGAATTCCGCCAGCGGGCATGGATGTTGTCGTGTCGACGCCAAGTCAGACTTCTGCCCTTCGGGGAGACTTTATAAAAGTGAAGCTGCAAATCTCCTCCCCTTTGCATGGGATACCCTGGGGGATCCTGTGGACGTGGTGCGTAGGCGCTTCTTCACCATGGGAGAATTAGTAACGAACGAACATTGCCATGTTTAAACATATGATGATTTAATATGAAAAGATATGATCCCTGAACATTTGTGTGAAAAAAATGGAGCGAAGCCAATCGTCTTTGGGAGCATGCTTTGATATTTGCATATTCTACTTGAGGACTACAAGTTTTTCTCAATAAAATCGACGTATATTCTCATTATTTAAGAATCTGCATTTCGTTCTTAATTTTGGAGGGCGGTGTATATACAAATTATTTATAAATTTATCAATAATATTGCAGTCAGTGACAAAAAATTCAAGGCTTTTCTTTTCTACTGTTTTTCTCTTTTATCTGCGAGCATATGATTGCAGAAAAATTTCTATAACTGTTTATGCATACTACTGATAATTAAAATTTTTCATTCTTGCTGTTAAAATAAAAGTTAGAATAAATTTTAATTATGCTGTAGGAATATTTAGAACTAATCACACAACTTTATTGGAAATAGCCATAAATTTTAAGTAAATAATATAATAAGGGAAATTTTTATTTTAAAAAGATATATAATATATATAGAATTTAGAATATATTAAATCAAGGAAGTTTTATTTTGTTGTACAAAAATGTTTCTGGATCAGGCATTCGAAAGATTGTGGTAAGAGTATCATAAGAAATTCCTCAGTGTTTATATATATATATATATATATATATATATATTTATGCGAGAGAGTGAGAGAAACCTTCGAATGAAGACTGATATCTGAGAGGTAACTACACACATGAAATGACGTCTACTCTGACTTAACTAAGAGTATCACTTGTAGCAGCTACTGGGAGCATTGTATCAGCTTTCACTGTAAGCAGAAGATTCAAGTAAGAAGGTCTGTGCACTAAACTATTAGTACTTTGTGTACTCCTTGTCCCACCTAATAGTAGAGTGTGTTTGTATTGGATACTCATATATATGAACTTGTCAGAAGAGCAATGGAGGTCCGTACTTTTTACGGATGCTTCAAGTTATTTCTTGCAAAGTGATTCCAGTCGTTGTTTGATATTGAAAAATCAGACACTCTCTATCATCACGTTGGAGGTAGTGCGTGCGTTTATAGTGGTATTTCTTTAGATTAGATGGACGCACAGATCTTTATATGCAGATAAGAAGTAACTGGATTGCACAGAGGTACAGATATGACATTCTTAACGATTGGACTTATGTAGATGCAGTAAGCGAACCATTAATTTCACAAGATGATAACACTCAATCATACATAGCTCGAGTAGTGGAACAATACATTGAAGAGGAGACCTTATGTGTATGCGGTGGCTAAATCAATTTCCAGTCTAAAATCTGATTGAGCAGGTATAGGATGGTTGAAGAAAATGTGGTTGGTACTGTCTTCAACCTTTCAAACGATACCAAGGCAAAGCTTATAACTACTCTAAGGGAACAATAATCATTACTCCGGACTGAGATAATTGTCAATATCATAAACAGCATGAAAAGTTACTGTAGAGCACTATTACTGTAAAGTTTGACGACACTTCATATTGAAGTGTCGTTACATATTGACATCTCCTTTTTGGACAAGTCTCTGCGTGGTAATGAAAAAAAAATTGTGCAAAATATTAAAATATTTTTACTTCACTCAAAAATCGACAATGTTATACATGTTTTCATCTAATTTCATCAAAATCCTCTATACAGTTTTTGATGTCTCAGGGGTTTACACATTTTTCCTTAATGTATCAAAATCAGTATTATATCCATGTAGTCGTGATTTAAATAGCAAAATTTGACTGTGTTAAGTTAAACAGGGTGATCAAAACCGAAGAACCTTTGAAAAGAATAAATTCTATCTCAGTTAAGAGGAATTCCCAACATAGTTTTCTAACAAAAGATGAAACAAAAAATAAATAAACTATTCCACATGCATGTTTATTTAAGACTTCAAATGAAGCGTTTCTGTTACACTGTAATTAAAAGCGACAGTGCGCGTAATGAGACAAATTTAAATTACAGACACTGGACAAATAAATAACAATGTAGAAACGTATTTAGTTATTTTAATATTCTTCTTCATATAGCTTGTAAATTCTGAGTTATACAAAGAGTAATTTTGAGTTTTTGAGTTTTATAACGGTTTAAGTTCAAAATTACATTTTTTGCAACTAATTCATTACGCATTCTTAAATCAACATGCAGAAAATACAATTGATATACGTATATTAGATGAACTTATTGAATTGTATTATACTACTATATTGAATTTTTATCATAGTCACAGAACCAACCTAAAAGTAGTGTTTCCAAAGGTAGGATCGCGTTCTCATTACATATGCCATTATCCATGCACTGGTATCGAACTTTTAAGATATCTTCACGGAAAACCATCTACCTGTTATAGCAGCAAGATAATTTCTGTTATTATGTTAAGCAGAAGCTCGAACACGACCAAACTTACTGTTTTCAGGATTTCAATCTGGCACCGAACCTGATGCCTAAATGAACGGTCATGCCTAATTGAACGGTTGTTTAATATTAATGCTGTTGTTGAATTGCAGTCGCCACAGAATGAACCTACGTCACTCCATATATTAATCGGGAAGCTATCAGACAAAGCCGATAAGGATTACACGACCTTGAGGACTATGACCGAGAAAGATAAACCCATATTGGAGCTACTTTATTATGGGAAAAAATTTACTGCCTTAGTATCGTGTGGAAATCCGAATACTTTAAAGTATTCAATGAAAAAAGACAGTTGTGCCTATAGAAAGCTGTTTCTGATTTGAGTTTTGCAGATAAAGCTTTCGTTCTTTACGTAGCTTTTGTTGTTGTTTAGGGCGAACTACCCAATTTAGACCGAAATTGGTCAAGAGAATGCAGCCAATGGGACCCGTGCCATCCATTCCCTTGCCAATCCCATTTTGATTGCATTTTCAAGCTTATAGATTTATTGTGCCTAAATTCTATGGTTTAGTGGATACGTGGTTTAATTGATTCGGTGACATAGCGTCATCACTTAGGATACTCATGCTAAAATCATTAAGCAGTGCCGTCTTATTGTATGTTGTCTCCTTCAATATTAATTATATGATATTTTATTAGTTATTTCTACTATTTTTGTAGGCAGTGTATACAATAATATTAAAGATTTATTTTGAAAATTCCAGATATTTAAGCATGTTCCCCTACCACTCCTTTACAAGTGCAACAAATTTGATATTTTTGTATACTAAAGTTTTTGCGGTATGAGACAGAAACTTGAGAGATGCGCCCATACAGAAGTAAAATTTTCAATTTAGAAGTGCATACAAAGTGGAATAACTCGTAAACTACATCCAAATTTTGGAAAATGGACGCCATCTTGCAAAAATTCAACTATGTGGATACACGCAAAAGTTCGGGGTGTTACTACTGTCTGTCCAGGACGCGAACTCGCAGTTTAAATATTCTGTATTCGAATTTGACATCAAATATTTCTTAAACTAAATTTTAATCGAAAAATGGTTGATTTCAGCGTATTCTCCTATCATTTTTCTACAAATCTACCAAATTATGTATTTTTGCATGCTATATAATTTTCGATACGAAACAGATAAACTCGAGGAATGCGAAAATTTTCAAATATGGGTGGTGGCGTTAGCGACTTTTTTTTTAATATAGAGAGATACGAGTGCAAAGTAACGTAAAAAATGTTATTTCAATTTCTCGGTACATGCTATGATTTTAAAAGTTGGTGCGCTTGATTTTTTTATTAGCCTGTAGCATAATATAATTGATCGAGAAACTCACGTAACTATTAGTTAGAGGTCTATACTTCCCGGGCTGGATCAAATCATATTTTTCTTAGATATTGCTGCTCGACGAACTCAGGCGGATTTAAAAGATTCCGGTCTTGCTGGTTCGATGGACGTTTTGAAAAGTTATAAATGGAGATTTGCATAAAATGTATTAAAATATATTTAATTTCAGCAATACAGAGAGAACAACTGAAGAAATCTTTTTGCACTATTTAAATTCTTCATATGCCCCAGAAAGAGATTTTACAGATATAAGATCTTAGATTATATCAGTAAAAGTAACAGTTCGAACCTGGTTGGGCAAAGATTACTGGGCCAAGACTAGGTCAAGATTTTTGGGCCAGGTTGAGCTTGGTCTTAAACTCCAGATATTTATTCTATATGCTGATTAATAAAGAAAAACAAATTACCCCATCCAGTTTCAAGATATCAACCCGAGGATTTACTCATGACTGAAAGTCAATGTTTTGTTCGTTACAAAAATATATAAGTATAATATACTGGAATTAAAACGATTTGGAATTGATGGTTTTTTTCACAAAATTAACATCTGCTAATAATTAAAATCGTTTAATTACCTTGAGTTAAACACATGACTCCTAGTAAAATGCCAGAAGGTTTGATATAACTTTTAATTATTTTTGATTTAAAATTAATATTTAATTACACTTACGGACAATGAAAGTTGCTCATCAAGAAGAAAATATGGTGCAACCGCAAAATGATGTAAATAGCTAGAGGGCGGGCTGATATGCAAATGATCCCAGCCTGATGTGATTGCGCATGACTGTACACCCGTGAGTGACGCTGCAAGCATGATCCAGCGGCCTTATAAACCGGCGTGTATTGGACGCCCCATCAGTGCGGGAAGCTTCGGCCGAGGCAAGCATGAGTACGGAGTAAAAAGAATGGTGAAGTAGATGCCAGAAACGTCGATATATGCAACTGCTGGACTTCGAGAGAGGCCTTATCATCAGGCTGAAAACCGTAGGGTGGTCAGCGCGCCGGATAACCCGACACGTGGATCGTTCGGACTATACAGCCCGACGGTATTGGGAGCACAGGTCACGGGACGCCATCCAGACAAGAAGGACCGGCTCTCGATGGACCAGGCATACCACGAGTAGAGAGGATCAAATGATCGTGCGGCAGGCACATATAGAACCAATGGCGACCCGATCCACGTTACAGGCACACGTAGCGGCTCCTGTGTGTCCACGAAGCATATCTAGACGCCTGAAGGAAGCGAATCTGCGATTCTAGCGTCCCTTACATGAGCTGCCGTTAACACTCAAAAATCGGCGGCTCTGGTTGCATTGGTGTCGGTCCAAAGCAACGTGGAGCGCTAGAGATTTACAATGCGTGGTGATTAGCGCTGAGTGCCGCTTCGTTTTGAGGACCGATGATCAGCTTGTCCGGGTGTGGACACACTGATTATCGGTCCCCAAATCGGTTTGTGGCGTTGTATAGGTCCCCTATATAGCGCCACAATCCTAACCTCGTTATCGAACGCCACATCAGCCCCACTGCAGGCATCATGGGCTGGGGAGCCATAGCCTACAACAGCCGATCCTCTTTAATAGTGATATCTGGAACATTGACGGGCCAGCGTTACGTGGATGAGATTCTATGGCCCCATGTGCTCCCATTCGTTGCTGGGATTCCAGGTGCGTAATTTCAGCAGGATAATGCCCGGCCGCACATGGCTCGGGTCTTCCAAGTCTGCCTGAGTCATGTCCAGACATTTCCATGGCCTGCCCACTCCCTAGATCTGTCCCCTATAGAGCATGTGTGGGACTAGTTAAAATGCCAGTTGCCTCGTTGTCGCAATCTTCGGGATTTGGAACGTGATGTCCAACAGGTGTGGACTCGTCTACCGCAGAACAACATCAGGTGTCTATTCGACACCATGCTGGACTGTATTGCTGCTTGTATCGCAGCACGAGGCGGTGCGAAGCGCTATTGAGGATGACCGGACTGTGTTCCACAGCTCCCTCTATACGGGTTCTACTGCGCTGTTTTTGCGATCATGTATATCATTCATCTGCTCCTTCCATCAATAAAATTTCAGGTTCATCCTATGCTTCCTTCTTGGTGTTGTTGTTGAGACCCAGACCGTCCGACCTACCAGAAAGGTGTAAGGTAACTGTTTAGACGACCGGGTTCCTTCTTGGTGTGTAACTTTCATTGTCCGTGAGTGTATTTCAGTTTGTTATGCACTTGTATGTAAAACATAATAAATGCAAATTGTTTTCGCGTCTAAATTTCAAAGAAATCACTGTCTCAAAGAAGCCTTTAAAGAAATTACCATTATTTAATTCAAACGTGAATTGTTCCTGGCAGAGGACATTTTGAACAGGCATTACATTAGATTCAAGTGCATATAAGTATTGCTCATTATATCATACTTGAATAGGACAGCAGTTCGCGAATGACCACAATGTGTAACATTAGTGTCTTCTGTGACAGTTTTTTGTTCAATTCCTACTCGTTTGACAGCTTCATAATTGACTTTCTTCGTTTATGGTTATTTTTCTTTGTAACATTTTAAATTCTCTACTAAGAACGCTGTAATCACAGTTTTTGATCGGATATGGCCAGGTTACTGCAGATAGACCTAACATGTACATTCGTTCACACTTCCTTACTAAGTTATTGAGGTGCTTAACGACTTCAAAGGAATCCTTCTATAGTTAAATATGTAATAAATATTCTTGTGAAATGTTAAATACTTTTAATACGACTGTAAATATTCTACTTTAACCACAAGAGATAGTACAGGAATGTACAGATAAATTGTTTCAAATGTTTTTTGGTCGAATTCCTTTAAGATAGGTTTTACCAAGGATTTTTCAATATATTTACCAACGTATTTATTTGATTTAGCACCCAATATCAATGATATACATCTGCATTCAGAATTTATGTATTTTACAATATTTTGCTATTTCTAAAGAACTAAGCAAATATTTTGACATCTTATGACTAAAGTGGATGTCAAAATAGCAAGTTCTAAGTACTCCTATTTGTATTACTTAAAATCTAAAGGAAATTTTTGTGTGGTTTTAAAATTATCTGTTACTTTGTATACTTATATATTTTCACTACAAAGTACATGTACTTTGTACACTTTAAGTGTTATAATGGACTCCGAAAAATAGCTGTCGCATCTTAATGGATTGACACGATTTGAGTATCCCTGAATAAGAATGAGCAAGAAAATTCTCGAACAATTTAATCGATTTAAGGATTTAAGTGAAATTTACTGTTTGGAGATATATAATGCTTATTTATTTGCAAGATGTTTGCTGTAGGAGAAGGTCCTTAATTTTTCAAAAATTGGGATAAAATTCGAAATGGAGTATATATATATATATATATACATATATATATATATATATTTTGTCGCAAAAATATATGCATCCATAGGGAATTGAGCTACGGTGAAACTAAGCATGCAAATGTAATTTTAAGAGTTATTAAAATGATTAAATTGGAAGCGCCAATTTTGTTATCGGGTTCATTCAACGCACATGAGAACGACGCATCGTGCAGCATTTTAAACGACCGGTGTTCTCACTCACGGTCATTTGAGATTAGATTTTCTGAATTTATACTGCAAGTTGCATACAAATATGCGTTTGAACCGTACTTGAAGGCGCTACGAACAATTATCGGTTTTAGAGAGAGGTTGCATCATAGGCTTAAGCTAAGCTGGTATGTCCAACAGGCGTATTCGCCGCCATATTGCTCGAGGTGATATGGTAGTTGTTCGGTGTCAGCAACAGAGGACCAGAGAAGACACATGTAACCGTTTCAGAGGCTCAGGATATCCCAGACAGGCAACATCTCCAGAGAATCGTACAGCCAGGAGAGGAGCCACATCCACACCAATGACGTCGCTAGAAACCATTTGAAGGAATTTACCATCCTCCATGCAAACTATAACAAGGGACATTTTTTGAAGATGACTGGCAGAAGGTGGGATTAGTCAATTAAAACGTCTACTACAGACCCCAAAAAATAGGCCGAGCCGTTTGTATTGGTGCCGAGCTCGGTCAGCCTAGACATTGACCGAATAAAGGCACGTTGTCTTTAGCGACTAATCCCACTTTTCTCTCGGTGTTTATGACCATCGCATACGTGTATGGAGGGGGACTGGCCAGCATTCCGATCCCGCATTTGTTGTTGGGCAACACAAGTCCATCACATGTGGTGTGCCAGTTTGTGACAGCCTATTTCCTCTAGTTGTGATTTAAGCCAATCTGACTAGTTGCTTGTACATAGAGGATTTTCTGCAGCCTATTATTCTGTCTATGCTGTCAAGTCACCTATGTTCCATCTACCAGCAAGACAGCGTTCAACCACATACTGCATGATTTTTTCAAAAATGTCTTCAAGGATTTAATACCATTCCCCCACCTATCACTGATAGAATATGTTTGGGATATGCTGGGACGGCTATTGAAGCCTTTTCAGAATACAACTGAATTAGCTGACCAGCTGCAACATTTGTGTCAGAATCTTTCGCAGAGGGATATAAGCAACATAATTAAATCTATGCTGCACTGAATATAGCTGCCAGGGGAGGACATACCGCTTACTAAAATGCCATTTGCTTATTGCGATCATTTCCTAATAAAGTTTTTCTTCCAAATTTTTATCATTTGCATATATCCTCAAACGGTACATACATGTCGAGTTTTGAGGCTGCAACTCGATTTCTTAAAGATGCATATGTTTTTTGCAACAGCAGAGTAGATATATAGTATCACAGGATATAATATTTTTTTCCAATCCTAGGAACTTATCAATAGAGTTAATATTTTCCTTATTATGTTTACCGAAAAATATGTTGAAAACAGTGAAAACAAGGACGATAATCAGCCTGAGTGAAAGAATGCACTTGTGACAAAAGAATCCGATTACATTTTCCGCCCAATAACGAACATTTTGTGTCTTTCCAAGAATTTATTTTGTCAGAATGTTAGAATGAAAGCTTAAGCTTCTTATTTACCAATTTCTCCAAATCTTTGATTTTACATCACTGGTTTTTAAAGAAGCATGGAGGCGCATGCCATAAATCAAAATAAAATCTGGTTTTCAAGAAAATATATATATATAATTATTTGAATAATTATATCTCAGACACACAAAAAAAAAATCTGTTGTAGAAGATGAATAATTTTATTTAAAGGATTTTATTTTTTGATGCCGGTAACTAGCAAAGATATTGCCGTTCGAAACTTTTTATCCGCTAGAAAAATATATTTAAATTAATCCCAAATGTATTAATTAAAGTGTTTATTTGCCAAAATAAAGAAGTTTAAAATATCAGTATCTTTCGTAAATTTATTTTATTATGTAGAAGCCAATGAAAATGATCCAGAATATAATCATGTACATTTATTGAATAACTTTATCTAATATGTTTGATATTTAGATATGCTGATAAAGCAAATATTTTAATGGAGAATTGACTTTTTATATAAGTGACTAAAGTTTCAAAAACTGTAAATTTAAAATGTACAATTTTTTGTGTAAGTTTTGAAGGCAAATTATAATAAAGTTTATATCAGACAAATTTCTCTGAAATTTCGTATTTATATCTCAAATTCTTTTAACGTTAGATTAATTTAAACATCAAACTTTTTAAGGGTTGAATTTCTGTGGAAACAAAGTTTTAATGTTTTGTTTTATACAATAAGAATCAGAAAACCGAGTTTTCAATGTTTATCTTTTTAACATTCCAATGTTTATCTTTTTAACATTTTAATTATTATATTTACGAAATATTTATGCCATTTGTTCCTACCTTATTTGAACTTTTTCTAACAAATATTGAATACATTTTAATAAAAAGTATTAATCGATTTTGTCTTTCGAATTAAGAAATACTTTACAAATTCACGGAAGAATCAACAGATAAGATATATCTGTTTTTGAATTATAAACGCTTTCAAATTGAGCTTAAATTTTATTTACTTTCCGATATTTTTGGAAAGTAAAATGCTTGAAATATAGATAGATAATAAGCTTTTATGAAATGCTGTTTATATAATTCAAAAGGATCCTATTATTTATTTCTCATACAAAGATGATATTTATCTTGCATGGTTCGAAAGATTCTTTAAATAGAACTGCATTTTATATTGTTAATTTACCGATTCTTTTAAAATCGGAAATTTTGCTTGACTGATTCTTAGAAATAAATGGGGAACTCGTTACAAGTAACAACAATAAAATAAAAGTTTATATTCAAAGAAAATACATCCAGTGAAACAAAATAAAAGTTTATTTTCAAAGAAAATACAAGGTAGTCATAAAAAAACTTCCCCGATATATGAACCCCTAGCGGACCTATCCGCTCACCTAATCGAAAGGAAATTTCAGACATTGTGATTTGAAGTTATGCGCTCGAGTGTGATGATTTCTAACAATAGAGCTCTCACGGTTACGGTTACAGTGAAAAAAAAATTCCAAATTTTCGAATGGCAATACCTACTTTTTACCGGCGCAAATTGATCAGCGCATTGAAAAACCATAAATGGCGTTGGAACGATACACGTATAACGAAAATTGGTGGCGTAAAAAATTTGCAAAGAAGATAATTGTAAAGGACCAATGACAACAGAGAGAGGAGGTGCATTGACGAACTTTGCATAATTCATAGGAATAGACAGTAGAAGAATCAATCACAGAACACCATGTGCAAATCATTTCTTATGGAAAACCTTTAATAAGCAGTGTGGGAAGACTGTTTTTTCAATCAGATGTTCGGACGTGCCAACAAGATGACACTTACAGGGAAACAACGAGGTGAATTGTTAAAGCTGTTTTATTTGAACGGGGAAAATGCTGCCAAAGCAGTGCGAGTTTATCGGCGAAATCATAAGCTAAGACAAGGCCCATGTTCCGTACGAAATGTACGTGATTTGGAAAAAAAATTTGAAGAAACTGGATGCACATGTGATAGACCGCGATGCTGACGACCATCTGTTCCTGTTGAAGTTGTTGAAGCAGTGCATAATACGATTACTGCAGGTCCATTGCGTACTGCAAGAAGTGTTGCCCGCAATTTGGACGTACCGAAAACCACAGTCCTCAAGCTTCTGCGCTCTGTTCTGTGGATATTTTCATATCGATCCCAACGCATCCAGATGCTGTCACCTGAAGACGAGCAACAGCGTGTCGACATTGCGAATTTTTTTCTCATGAGATATGATGCAGATACCAGGTGGTCGCTGCGAATATTATGGACGGATGAGGCACATTTCTCCTTAACTGGGAACGTAAACGCCAAGAACTGCGTTCACTGTGCTGACGAAAATCCTCACGATGTGGCACCAGTGCCTTTACATGAAGCTAAAGTGACTGTGTGGTGCGGCATCGAAAGCACATTCGTTCTCGGTCCGTACTTCTTCGAAGAGGTCACTTCTAATGGTATGCATACGTTCTCCATCATAGGTCCTCGGTATAAAACAATGTTGCAGAATTACGTAATTCCAGAACTGCAGCAGCGAAATGTCGTTAATGACATTGCATGGATGCAAGATGGTGCTCCTCCACACGTCGCTACATGTGTTCGGCAAGTGCTGCAACAGAACTTTGGTGATAGAGTCATCTCCCGTATCCTTGCAGTTTTGTGGCCCCCACCGTGATCCCCCGACCTCACTCCGATGGATTTCTGGTTCAGGGGTTATCTGAAATCTAAGGTGTACACATCAAATCCGCGAGATTTGTCAGAATTGAAAGATACCATAAAACGTGAAGTTATATAGATTCCTGCTGCAATGCACGTTCATCATTGTTGTCAACAATCTCCCGCATGCAATGCGTTATCGTCTGGGAAGGTAAGCACGTTGAAAACTTGTAATTCCAATAAAAGTTTTTTCCCTCTCCTCTCTTGTGTTGTCATTGGTCCTTTACAATGCTCTTCTTTGCAAATGTTTTACGCCTCCAATTTTCGTCATACGTGTATCGTTCTAACGCCATTTATGGTTTTTCAATGCGCTGATCAATTTGAGTAGGAAAAAAGTGGGTGTTGCCATTCGAAAATTTCGAAATTTTTTCACTGAAACCGTAATAGCAATATCTGAATTTCCTTTCGATTGGTTGAGCGGATTGGCCATTAGGGGTTCATATATCGGGAAAGTTTTTTTATGACCACTCTGTTCATCTAATCAAACAAAGTAAATACATTTAGGCAAGCAAAATAAAAGTTTATATTCAAAGAAAATACATACAGTCCAGCAAAATAAAAGTTTATATTAAAATAAATTACATCTAGTCAAACAAATGGAAGTTTAATTTGAAAGAAAATACATCTAGTCAATTAGATGCTGAGATTTAATTACAAAAGCATAAACTTAAGAGTATAGGGTACAGTTCGAATATAGAAGGAAATATAATCATCCCAGAAGCTCAGTGGATATACCTTTTGACCCACTGGATATTGATGAATTGAATCTCCCCCGTGACATGAATTATTCATTTTTTTACTACTGGTTGCATGGGATTGAGCCAGTTTTTTCTAATAGAGGATGCAAACACTTTCTATTGCTAAGTGATGGGGTTTTAAATTAGCGTCTCTCCCATCGAAAGCAATTTTAATTTTGCTCAGCTGCATAAAATTAAGCTGTATAAAATTAAAGCTGTATAAAATTTATGTAAGCTGAATAAAATTAAAATTTCTAAAGAAAGCGTTTCTCTAACAATATGAGTTATAGTAGTTATTACGTATTATGTACATAAAATTGTCTCATGTAAATTAGACTAATACTGCTCTTGAAAATTCGATTTATTTCTTTACTTTTCAGTCAGAAAGAATGACTCTCTTAAAACAGATGTCAGATTAATAAATATATTATAGCAAAATAAATATATATCTAACTTTATAAAAGAATATGCCTGTGTGCACGTGCGATCTGTAGCTGGAAAATCTTAGTACCGTACAGCGATGAAATTTATTACGCAGGTACTATAGGACCCAAATAGAAGCATGTTGGCTTTATTATTTTTAATTTCGAATAAGTTTTTTAGTTATTTTATTTTTTAACCCGATTTACAACGAGTTTTGGCGATATTTGCACAATTTGAGTTTTTACACAATTTTGGGTTGTGCACAATTTGGGGGCGATCAAAAATATTATCACAGAATTTATATTTTGACACCATCCCATTGGTAAGACTGGAAAATTCTCTTTCAAAAAAACTTTAAACAGATACCATACAATTTATTAATAAACGAATTTTAGCGAGTATTTTTAAAATATGTATATTTTTCCTGCGTTTAAAACTTATATTGTGATATAAAATTATTGACAGGTAATCCAAAGTTTATAATATAACCCTAGCTCTATCAAATATTGCAGACTACTCCAAAGTAGAAAATAATCTCATCAGGCTATCCGTTCATTAATTATACATTTTTCAAGCCAGCAAGTCTTAAAATTTTTTAATCAAAGCATCGTTCAGTATTGATGTCCGGACCTTAACTCAATAGACGAAAGCCATCTATCAGCACACACATTTAACAAGCCTAATTTGCAAAGAACTTAAATTTGCGTTTTGCTTTTTTAATATGCTAAAATTCACAATTTCATTTAAAAGCGGTAAAAATAGCAATTTTATTTAAAAGCACTGCAATTTCACAATTTTATTTAAGTGTTAAAATATGTGATTTTATTTAAAAACACTAAACTGAACGATTTTAAAGGTGCTAAAATGTTCGATTGTATTTATAGAGAATGAAATTCACAAAACAATTTTATTTTAAAGTACCAACCCCCCCCCCCCACCCCCCGTGTATTTCACACACTACTATGTGTCATCATAAATATATTTCAAAAACAACGTTTCATTATTAATTTCTTTATATACATAATGTATAAGGAAAGTATTGTGACGGGGTCGAAAATGTGACGGGGTTGAAAATTGTGACGGGTTCGAAATCGAGTTTTCGACGGGAGAGCACGTTTCAAGCACCCCTGATCACGGATCTAACATTTTTGAAGTGATGTCTGTGTGTGTGTGTGTGTGTGAAAGTATGTGTGTGTATGGTGTGTGTCAGTGAGACTGTGGAGACAATAACTGACGACCGAATGGACCGATTCGAACGAAATTTGGTACAAAAATCACAATCCGTAAACACTGGAAGTCTATTGTTTTTATACGCAATCGAATGTTCAGAACCCCTCTAAATTTTCGACTGAAATTTTGAAAAAATCGTCAAAAAATCGAAACCGTTAATAAAGTTACGCAAATAGACATTTCTTATGTAATTTTTCATTAGAAAACGATTGACATAAATTTTAGAACGCTAACATGAGCCGTTCTCGAGATATTACTCATTTAAAAAAAATTATCAAAAAGTCATATAAAATAAAAAAAAAAAAATCCTATTGAGAAACATGTTCACTTTTCATATGTAATACCATGCGATAAATTGGGTGATATCATTCTTGTGGTTCTAGCTCGTTCCATTTATGAGAAAAAATACTTTGAGTAATACTTTTGCATTTGAAGGCCAATATTCATTTATCTGCTGTAAGAATAACTTATTTCTCTTTCCATAACACTTGGCGAGATTCTAGCGATGAATTTGGCGGAATGTCGCCAACTTGGCGACTTTTCTAAATGTCGCCAAATTAACGAAAATCTCGCCAGGTTAAAAATGACGACTAATTGACGAAAATTCAATATCTTGAAAAGAATATAAGTATTTACTATAAGAATAAGCTATTTTTTTGGTGTAAAAGTAGTAAATTCATTGTATTATATAAGCAAAGTCATGTGCTGCCCAAATCAGATTTTTTTGTGTTAGTGCTTCAAATATTTCAGGGTCTTTCTGAGCTCATAAAACCACAATTACTTCTATATAATGTTGGAACTGTAATAGATATGAAAGAGAAATTTACATCTAAGTGTTTCATGAATTTTAATACGACCGGATTTTTGTAAAAAAGTAAAGAAATAAATGTCAATCTATTTCATTCCTTATTTGTTATTTGTTTATAGAATGAGAATCATATAATTGGTTGTTGGTAATAAGTGAAGCGAAATTATAAATGCTACTCCAATCTTATTCATATTTATAAAAAAAATCTGATGTGAGCAACACATGACTTTCCTTATATAATGCAATGGATTTACTACCATGACAGTAAAAAAAATAGGTTTTTCTTGTAGTAGATATTCTTTCGAAAGTATCGAATGTTGGACAATTAGTTGTCATTTTCATTGATTTAGCGTCGTTTTTATCCATTTACCGAGATTTTCGTTGATTTGGCAACATTTTAAAAAGTCGCCAAGTTGGTTACATTCCACCAAATTCGTCGCTAAAATATCGCCAAACGCTATGAACGGAGAAATAAGTTATTCTTATAGGAGATATATGACTATTGGCGTTCAAATACAAAAGTATTACTCAAAGTATCTTTTCTCATGAATGGAACGAGCTAGATCCACGAGAATGATGTTTCCAAATTTATCGCATGATATTACATATGAAAAGTGAACATGTTTCTTAACAGTTAATATATTTCTTTTAATTTATGGGATTTTTTGATAAATTTATTTGAAAAATGTGCAATATCTCGAGAACGGTTCATGCTAGCGTTCTAAAGTTTATGTCAATCGTTTTATTAGGAAAAATTACATAAGACATGTCTATTTGCGTAAGTTTATTAAAGGTTTTGATTTTTTGATGATTTTTTCAAAATTGCACTCGAAAATTTAGGGGGGTTCTGAACATTCGATTACGTTTAATAACAATAGGCTTCCAATATTCACGGATTGTGATTTTTGTACCAAATTTCATTCAAATAGCTCCATTCGTTCGTGAGATATCGTCTCCACAGGTTCACTGACACACTCACACTCACAGACATCAGCTCAAAAATGTTTGATTCGTGATCAGGGATGCTTGAAACGTGCTCTCCCATCGAAAACTCCAATTCGAATTTTCGACTCCGTCACAATACTTTCCTTATACATTATGTATATTAGGAAAGTAATATAACTCAATTGTAACTTTATTAACGTTAAGTATAAAAATCATTACACACTTGGAGTATTTGTTAAACCGCTAAATATAGTAAGCCATGTATTTGCAGAAATCTTACTGGGCTTCAATATGCTTGATAAGTTAGCTTGTATTATAAGAGCTTTAGTTGTATCGGTTGTCACGAATTGTATGCGGAGAATTGCATGTTGTGTTTTATATGCATATGGGTTTTTTTTGTTATTTTTTTAGATTAATAAATTCAATTTACCTCTCCCGGGCAACGTCGGGTACATTTTCTATCCAATATATAAAAGGGAAAATTTCCTTATACACATCTAACTTAAATCACACCTGAATCACACCATAATATAGACCTTCCTTAATCTTTTACGCTGAGTCCAGAGTTTATAGCCATTTATATAGGTAAATTACTGGGTATATCAGTAGTGGTTGTGTATTTAAGGCTCACAGATAAATTCGCAAATTTATGATAATTTTTTTTTAAATTTCACTAATCATACAATAAATATATGATTTTTCAATAAATACATCTATCCTCTGACGTACGACCATATTTAAACCTTGTCCCATAAAAATTTCTCCAGAATAAGGTCACTATTTAACACTATGAGTTCAATCCTTTTAAATGCATAATAAATGAATTATAGAAAATAATGACAATGCATTTTTAAGTGCGCAGGTATACCTTAACACTGAGCATACCATAAGCTCAAAGACAAAAGATATTCTGAGCTAAAAGCTATCATTTGAGCAAAAATTTCTATTTTCCTTGAAATATTTGCTGAAAAAATATACTTTTGAAACACAGACGGAATAATTAGCTTCCCTGAAAAAGTTCACCTGTCACAAAGAAATCCAATTACGTTTTCAACCCAATAAAGATTATATTTATCTTGTATCTTTCCAACAATCCTTTAAATTGGATTGGAACTAAAAACCTTCCCTATCAACCATTTTATTTCAAATCAGGGATTTTACTCCAGGATAAGGTCACTATTTAGCACTATGAGTCCAATCCGTTTTAAATGCACCATAAATAAATTATAGAAAATAATGGCATTACATTTTGAAGTGCGCAGGTATACTGTAACACTGCGCATACCATAAACTCAAAGATAAAAAAAAATTCTGAGCTAAAATCCTATTATTTGAGCATAAACTTCTATTTTCTTTGAAATATTTGCTGAAATAATATGCTTTTGAAACACAGACGGAATAATCAGCTTCTTCGAAAAAGTTTACATGTCACAAAGGAATCCGATTACTTTTTCAACCCAATAAAGAGTATATATATATTGTATCGTTCAGCAGTCCTTTAAATTGGATTGGAATTAAAAGCCTTTTTTTCCCCCAACCATTTATTTTCAAATCAGAGATTTTACTTAGTTGGTATAACGAAAATAATGAAATTTTGCAACCAGTCGAACATCGAAATAAAACCGCCTTATATTCAATTACAGTTCATTTAACCAATAAAATACTGACATTTATTTAAAAAAGATATGACATGGTGTTTGGTAAGCCACAATTTTTGTTAATTTTCAAGAACTTTTATCAAATGACCAGGCACTTGACTCATCATCATTCGCCTTTTTGTCAGCGGCCAGAACGTGAACCATTTAGCCATCCTAGGACGTTGCCCCAGGCGCACCAGAGGGGGGCGGAACACACTGCGCCCACAACACAAACATCCATGCCTTACGTGGGACTCGAACCCACAACGCGGCGGTCGAGTGATTGCTGTGGAACCGCTCGCCTTGACCACTCGACAACCACGTCGGTATTTTCAAGAACTAAAAAAAAATTACCAATAGTATGATAAAAATAAATGACAATAGTATGAATGATCAGCCTTTATAATTTCTATTTTTTAACACAAAATACATTAGGAAGAGTTAGTCCAGTTTTGAAGATCTGATGTGGGCAGAACATGACTTCCCCTACTGCTCAAATTTATATTCTACTTCATAATCCATTAAATTGAGTTTAATTGTACAAAATTACATGAGTAATTATTTTAAATTACACTAAATTGACAGTTTTACTTAATTTTCCTTTTCATTTGGCGTATTTTCAAATAGGTGAGTGAGGTGGCAAAATTGCGAAAAAGCTATTAAAATATCTAGAGAACGGTTACTCCTAGAGTTATGGGGCTAATTTTAGCTTTCCTGGCGTTAAATATTACACATAAAACAATCATTTAATTGATATATGTAAGTATGTATAGTTTTTTATTTTAGATTTTGATGACTTTTGCCGGCCGCCATTTTGCAAAAACAGGTAGGTTCCTTTCTTCCGAAACGTACCAAAATCTAATCAGCCCTAGGGTAATCCATATGTGACTTATCTACCAAATGTTGTGTAATTTTGTCAATTAGTTGTAGCTAGAGTGGTTTTTCAGGTCATTTCGTAAAAATGGTTTGCTTCTTTTTATCCCGAATCATAACAAAATATAATCAACATCAGGGTATCCTTCAAGTGACTGATCTAGCAAATTTTGTGAAATTTGGTCAATTAGTTTTTCAGCTAGATTGAACACAGGCAGATAGATAGATGTCAAGCTAAAAATAGTTTTTTTAGGTTTTATACTTGAAACCTGTAGATCTATCGAAAAGTCGAGTTGATATTTCCGACACGATTCCAATACTTCCCTGTATACAAGGTAGGATCAAACAGTTCGGAGACTGTGCTGACATCTCCAACCCAGATTGAAGGAGAGGGGAACTATCTTACCGTGGCGTAGAGGCACATGTGACGCGAGATGTGAAAAGGAAGAATCTGGTGTTTTCCCAGACAATGCCTGTCAGTGAACTGCAGTCGTTCGCGTACATTGAAAATGGAAATGACGTTTAAAGAACAACGCACGAATACCAAATTCTGCCTGCTGCAGCAGGTGCAATGTTTCTGTCGGCGATTTCCCCAAACGCTGGCAGAATTTGGTACTCGTACGTTGTTCTTTAAACGCCATTTCCATTTTCAACGAACGCGAACGACTGTAGTTCACTGACATGCATTGTCTGGAAAAACCCTGCACTGTGGACCTGCTTTTTCCTTTTCACATCTATCGTCACATGTGCCTCTACGCCAAGGTAAAATAGTTCCCCTCTCCTCCGATCAGGGTTGGAGATGTCAGCACAGTCTCCGAACTTTTTGATTCTACCTTGTATTACCATTTATTGTAGGGAAAGTGAAAAAGTGAGTACAAAGGCAATCGTGCTTAGTCAGGAATCTAAAATTTGCCACTTCTGAATTCCTGGCAGCATCCGGAATCCATTTGATGGGAAAGGAGGTCTAACCCTTGCCCTCGGAGCGAATAAATATTTCAGATTCGTACTTATCGCATTATTTTACTTTTATTAAAAACAGAAAATTGCTAATTAAAAAATTGGAGACATTTCTCTGTACACTTATCCAAGATCTGGAAATGATAACGCTATGCTTGGTAAACTTGCAAACCTGCAGCTTACTAAAGTTTTCCCCTCTTGTACACATGGCGAAAATACTGGGTTTTTAAACCCTTTCAATTATATCGTCTGATCAGAAAAAATTGCATTGAGACTGATATTAATACTCTAATCTTTATATTAAAAAACAAAAAATCTGATGTGGGCAACACATGACTTCCTTATATAATGCAATGAATTTACTACTTTTACAGTTAATAAAGTGGTATTCTTATAGTAGATACTTATATTCTTTCCAAGATATTGAATTTTCTTCAATTAGTCGTCATTTTCATTGATTTAGCGTCATTTTTGTCAATTTGGCGAGACTTTTGTTAATTTGGCAACAATTAAAAATGTCGCCAAGTTGACGACATTCCACCAAATTCGTCGCCAAAATCTCGCCAAGAGTTATGGACGGAGAAATAAGTTATTCTTACAGCAGATAAATGACTATTGGCGCTCAAATACAAAAGTATTACTCAAAGTATATTTTTTCCTGAATGGAACGAGCTAGATCCACGAGGATCACCCAATTTATCACATGGTATTAAATATGAAAAGTGAACATGTTTCTCAATAGGAAATATTTTTTTTTAAATTTAAATAACTTTTTGATAATCTTTTTGAAAAATGTGTAATATTTCGAGAACGGTTCATGTTAGCGTTCTAAAATTTATGCCAATCGTTTTCAGATAGAAAATTACATAAGAAATGTCTATTTGCGTAACTTTATTAGCGGTTTTGATTTCTTGACGATTTTTTCAAAATTTCACTCGAAAATTTAGGGTAGTTCTGAACATTCGATTGCGTATAAAAACAATAGGTTTCCAGTGTTTGCGGATTGTGATTTTTGTACCAAATTTCGTTCGAATCGGTCCATTCGCTCGTCAGTTATCGTCTCCACAGACTCACTGGCACACACACACACACATCACTTCAAAAATGTTTGATTCCTGATCAGGGATGCTTGAAACGTGCTCTCCCGTCGAAAACTCGAATTCGAATTTTCGACCCCGTCACAATACTTTCCTTACACATTATGTATATAAGGAAAGTAAAAAGTAGATGAAGACGCCTCTGCCACCGCCGCTGATTGACAAATTTCGCTTTTCTCAAGTTTCTCTGTCACGTAGCGCAAAATCTATAACATACAAAAATATGAAACTTGGTAGATTTGTAGAGAAATATTATGGGAACTTACTGATATAAACCGTTTTTCGATTTAAAATTTAGTTTAGGAAATTGTTAATGAAATATCAAAGCCAAAGGAAGAGTTTTTGAGCTGTGAGTTCATATGCTGGACAGATTAGCAATAGCAGGACCTCGAGTTTTTGATGAAATGTACCTACATAGTTGAATTTTTGCAAGACAGAGTCCCTTTTATAAATTTCGATTTAGTTAATGACTTAATCAATTTTTATGCACATTTTTATGCAATATTTTCGTCTTTGCAAAGATTTGAAACTATTCTTTTCATGGAAATTATAATTTAATTGTTATATTTCATAAAAATTATGTTTTATCGTTGTAAATCTCTCTGTAATGAGCTGCAGGTGGAATCTTGGAGTTTTATGAGCTTCAGCGAGCACAGGACAAGTAGGCGGTCGTATGAGCCAGCCGGATTAAAAGAACTCGCAAAGCGAGCTCCAAGGCTGGAGAATGTCAGTTAACATGGGACGGTCCCCAACAGGCTTATTACGCATGCATTGCAGGCGACACTAAAGTGCTCGCGAAGCGAACAGGAGGCGAAGCCTATCGACTCGCTAATCGAGTTACGGATGTTGGCGAGCGTAGCGAGAAAGGGGTAAGCGTCTCAGGGAACACAGGACCCTTAGGAAATCGTGTGAGTCGCCGGGTTGAAAGAGCTCGCGAAGAAAGTTCCAGGACTGGTGAATGCCGGTTGATAAGGGACGGTCCCCAATATGATCCCTAATTTTGTTAATATTTCAATTTTAAATCTTAGATTATTATGCCCCTCCACAGATCGATTAGGTGCAAATAACATGAAATTTCTATAAAACTCTAGAAAGAGAAACCTACTAAGACTATTGTCACTGTTATAACATGACTAGCCAGCATACATAGAACAGAAGATTCAGTTATTTGGGTAATTTAAAATCTGGATTAAAACGCCTATAAGAAATATCAAAAGTATTGGATTATATAGGTTTTTATACCGTTACTTGAGCAGAACGAGGAAGTATTGATTTTAATTTATTTATGTCATTTGCGAAGGGCAGTGCGAATTTTGGAGTAAGTTATGAGGTTTAATCCACAATACCATCTATTTGGTCTTTATTTTGATTGGATTTTGTAAAAGAAGTATGAATAACGAAAGAGTTTTATAATCTTATAACTACCGTTGACATTCTTCCTACACAAAATAAATATTAAGCAATATGAATTCTTTAATATTTATTTCGCTTTTATACTTTTCCTATTTGAGTTTACGTGACGTTCTATTAGAGTTTATTTTTTTCTGGACTTGCACATAAACTTCAATGGAAAAGATATATATTTCATTGTGCACTGAATGCTTTTAAATTGAGCTTAACATCCCATCAAATATTTGCTAAACGAAAAAGAGTTCGATACACAGACGGGATAATATTTTTCCATGAAAAGGTTTACATGTTACAAAAGAATCCGCTGCTTTTTTCCACTCGATAAAGAAAATATTTATCTTGTTTTGTTTCAACAACCTATTATATAAGAATAGAACTTTAAAACATAGCTTATTTACCATTCCTTTACAAATCGAGAATTTAGCTCGACTGCTTTCTCGATGAGAATAAAACCTCGTTATAAGTCAACCATCGAAATAAAGATCTACATTCAAAGAGTTTTACTTCAACTCGTCTTTTGAAATGTTATACTGACTTACTTTTACGAAAGATTTCACTTTGTGAAAAGCGAACTAAATATAATCCTAATACTATTTGGTGAGTTATCTCCTTTTCAGTATATCCTGATATTCAGAATATTTGGTGTTTTGAAAAAATAGAGACTGAGGTGGGGGTGACTTATTGATTTCTTTTCAATCACTATTATTACAAAATCTATTGCGCAAATATTATGAAATGTCATTAAAACGAGTAATTTTTCAAGCGTCTCATGAGAGTAAAAGGGTTTATAAGGGTGAAGTTTGGGTAAAGTGACCACTATAAGAAAAGAAATAAATTTTTATAAGTACAAATGTATTATGTTGGTGTTTTAAGAAAACAGAGATTGAAGTGGGAGTACTAGCGTGACTGATCGATTTTTTTTCAATCATTATTATTACATTGAAATCTATTGCGCAAATACTATGAAATGTCATTAAAACTAGCAATTTTTCAAGAGTTTCATAAGAGTAAAAGTTAACATAGAGGGGAAGTTTGCGTAAAGTAGTTTCTATAAGAATATTTTTTTAAATAAAAATGTATTAGAAAAAGTTGATGTTGTTAAACAGTATTATGATTTATGTATCTTTGTGGTTTTGCATGAATTCAGTTCTTTATTGATTATTAGAAAGCATTATAAGAAAGAAGTAAATGAAAATAGTTCTATCAAATGGCCACTTTACCCAACATAGGAGAGCGAAGTGGCCATTATATAAAAAAATCTGATGTGGGCAACACATGACTTTCCTTATATAATGTAATGAATTTACTACTTTTACAGTAAAAAAAATCTGATGTGGGCAACACATGACTTTCCTTATATAATGCAATGAATTTACTACTTGTATAATAAAAAAATAGGTTTTTCTTATAGTAGATACTTATATTCTTTCCAAGATATTGAATTTTCCACAATTAGTCATCATTTTCATTGATTTAGCGTCATTTTTATCCATTTAGCGAGAATTTCGTTAATTTGACAACATTTCAAAAAGTCGCCAAATTGGCGACATTCCTCCAAATTCGTCGCCAAAATCTCGCCAAGTTTTACTGACGTGGAAATAAGTTATTCTTATAGCAGATAAATGACTATTGGCATTCAAATACAAATGTATTACTCGAATTATCTTTTCTCATGAATGGAACGAGCTGGATCCACGAGAATGATGTCACAAAATTTATCGCAAGGTATTTCATATGAAAAGTGAACATGTTTCTCAATAGGAAATAATTTTTTTTATTTTATATGACTTTTTGATAATTTTATTGAAAAATGTTCAATGTCTCGAGATCGGTTTATGTTAGCGTTCTAAAATTTATGTTAATCGTTTTCTAATGAAAAATTACATAAGAAATGTCTATTTGCGTAACTTTATTAGCGGTTTTGATTTTTTGACGATTTTTTCAAAATTTCACTCGAAAATTTAGGGGAGTTCTGAACATTCGATTACGTTTAAAAACAATAGGCTTCCAATGTTTATGGATTGTGATTTTTGTACCAAATTTCGTTCGAATCGGTCCATTCGTTCGTCAGTTATCGTCTCCACAGCCTCACTGACACACACACTCACACACACATACTTTCACACACACACACAGACATCACTTCAAAAATGTTTGATTCGTGATCAGGGATGTTTGAAACGTGCTCTCCCGTCGAAAACTCGAATTCGAATTTTCGACCCCGTCACAATAATTTCCTTATACATTATGTATATAAGGAAAGTAACAAAATACTTAGAACTTATGAATTTAGCTCACGAAAATAGTGAGTCTATTGGTTACCACAACACTGTTACCTTTACATGCTGCGTTTGTATATAATCTTAATGACCTCATTGAGCATATACTATCAGTAAAAAAGAAATATATGGTTTGCTTTCCATCGTGGTATATCTTTACATATGTGAGATTTTGATTTCTTTTCGCATGAGGGCAATAGTAATGCATACGGTTATAAAAGGCTTCGAAAGGCATAGATTGCCCCAATTAATCGACGTTTTTAGCAGATCATTTATTTATTCGTCCCTTCAGAAACTAATAAAATGTTTGATTTCTACCCTAAACAAAAATCCCTTGGCACCTAGCATCGAAGGAGCTTCAAGTATTCAAACAATTTTCAGTCATTAAATACTGAATTCCACAAAAATTTCGCAAAAGCATAATTTCAAATGCAATTGATACATTTTTGTCTCATTATATGGAAATTTCACAACGGTTTAAGATTTAGCCTTAAAAGTTCTGCCCACATCTGAACTTTTAAGGTTAACCTTTATATCTAAGGAATTATTCAGATACAAACACAGACATCAGCCAAAAGGGAATAAATTCTAGCAAAACGACAGGAAGGAAAACGCAGTTTCAATTCTCCGTATAAAAATGACAGGAATTGGAAAATTCCTTAGTCCAGAAACAAAAATTCTAGAAAATAACATAAAATAGATCATAGAAACACTTTCCAGTCATTCTCGTTTTCTTAACAATTTCCTGTAGTACTAAGACCACAGTGCATAACGTATGGAAAGTGATAAATGCATAAAAATCTACCATTTACTTCTCTTCAACCTCTGACGAAAATTAACAATGATGAAGTTTGCTGTTTTGCAATGATTCAAACTGAAACTGAAAAGCCTCTAAGTGGTGTAGTCAGTACATTAGATGCCACAATTGGGTTCATAAGGTTTACAGTAATGCTACATATGAATACTTGTATAGGGATCTTGCTTCCTAACGTTAAAATTTTACATACATATTGTATTCACTGTAATATTATGTTATTTTTTTCGAGAGAGGTTTTTTCAAGCATTAAAAATGATTACACTATACTAAACATTGTATACATATACATTTCTTGTTTATATTTTTACAATGCAAATAAAATACTAATTACCGTTTTAAAATATTAACAAGTTTATTTAATTAGGAACCCATTCTTGCTTTACGGGTAGTATAGCACCGCACATTTGATTATAATTTGGCAGTGTAAAATTATATGCTATACTTTTAGAAAAGTTGAGCCTGTATAATCAAAAAAATCTGATGTGGGCAACACATGACTTTCCTTATATAATGAAATGAATTTACTACTTATAGAGTAAAATAAATAGGTTTTTCGGCTAGTCGATACTAATATCCTTTCCAAGATATTGAATTTTCGACAATTAGTCGTCATTTTCATTAATTTAGCGTCATTTTTATCCATTTGGCGAGATTTTCGTTAATTTGGCAACATTTCAAAAAGTCGCCAAGTTAGCGACATTCCGCCAATTCCGTCGCCAAAATCTCGCCAAGCGTTATGGACGAAGAAATAAGTTATATATATATATATATATATATATATATATAACTTATTAGATATTGAATTTTCGACATATATTATATAACTATTATTATATATTTATATATTATATAACTTATTAGATATTGAATTTTCCACAATTAGTCGTCATTTTCATTGATTTAGCGTCATTTTTATCTATTTGGCGAGATTTTCGTTAATTTGGCAACATTTCAAAAAGTCGCCAAGTTGGCGACATTCCGCCAATTTCGTCGCCAAAATCTCGCCAAGCATTATGGACGAAGAAATAAGTTGTTCTTGCAGCAGATAAATTGGCGTTCAAATTCAAAAGTATTACTCAAAGTATCTTTTTTCATGAATGGAACGAGCTAGATCCACGAGAATGATGTCACCCAATTTATCGCATGGTATGACATATGAAAAGTGAACATGTTTCTGTATAGGAAATATATTTTTTTCATTTTAAATGACTTTTTAATAATTTTTTTGAAAAATGTGCAATATCTCGAGAACGGTTCATGTTAGCGTTCTAAAATTTATGTCAATCGTTTTCTAATGAAAAATTACCATAAGAAATGTCTATTTGCGTAACTTTATTAGTGGTTTTGATTTTTTGACGATTTTTTCAAAATTTTATTCGAAAATTTAGGGGGGTTCTGAACTTTCGATTACATATAAAAACAATAGGCTTCCAGTGTTTACGGATTGTGATTTTTGTACCAAATTTGGTTCGAGTCGGTCCATTCGTTCGTCAGTTATCGTCTCCACAGACTCACTGACACACACACACACACACACACACACACACACACACACACACACACACACACACACACACACACACACTCACACACACACACAGACGTCACTTCAAAAATGTTTGATTCGTGATCAGGGATGCTTGAAACGTGCTCTCCCGTCGAAAACTCGAATTCGAATTTTTGACCCCGTCACAATACTTTCCTTATACATTATGTATATCTGGAAGGTAATAAAGAAATTGAAACCCTTAAAAGCGTAAAATAATTATTTTACACAGTTTTATAAATAATATAGAAAGTAGTAGGAATAAATACTATTTAGTATTAGTAGTACAATCTTTCCATTTTTAAATGTAAAAATAGAAATGAATTGAAAAATAGCGGATTTTTTTGCATAATGACTAAACAACAACAACAAGTAAAACGTAAATCTACTCATAAGTACAATATTGACAAATATCTGTAGCTGTTTCGTTGACGTAATGGATCATATTCGTAGAATCTAAATCTAACTCCGCTGACATCCATATTGCCGGCCATTGTGACGTCATTGTGGCTTGAATCCACTTGGACGTCATTGTGACTTCATTCCAACAACACTAGAGACTGCATCTATGAACATTATCATTCTTTCAAAAATGAATTTCCAGAGCATAAAAAATGAACTTTCTATAATTACTAATTTAAAAAAAGCGAATATGGGCAGCACATATCGTTCCCTACATAATGCAATAAATTTACATTTTCGGATGACAACATGTAAAGCAATTTCGAAGTACTAAATTAACTTGTATTTCGCGTAACTCTAAATTGACAATTTTCAATATTGATAGCATCCGCAATAAGCAATAGAGTAATTAATTCATCAATTTGCCGTCGTTTTCGTTAATTAATAGTCATTTTTAAAATTTTAATGATATATTCGTCAATCTGGGACGAAATATCCTCAAGTTGGCGATATTTTCTTATATAAATGACTATTGCCGAATTGTGAGGGAAATGATTAACTATTACCCGAAATATCTGCTGTCATGAATGATGTTAACATGTTTATCGCATAATATTACATAGAAAAAGTGAACATATTTCAAGTAGTTAATACTTTTAAATTTTTTTTTTTTTTTTTTTTTTTTTTTTTTTTTTTTGATACGGTTATTTTAAAAATGTGCAATATCTCGAGAAGTATTTCTGCTAGCGTACTAAAGTTTATATCATTCGTTTTCTAACAAAACATTACATAAGAAATGATCATTTATGCAACATTATTAAGGGTTTTGATTCGTTAATGGTATTTTGAAAATTTCATTCGATAATTTGAGGATTTTCCGAACATTCGATTGCGTTTAATTTCAATAGTGTATCAGTATTCACTGATTGTAATATTTGCACCAAATTTTATTTGAAACTCTCATTCATTCCTAAAATATGTAACATGCACACACACACACACACACACCCCACCTGAAAATCTTTTGATTCAAGTTCAGGGATGCTTGAAACGTTCTCTTCCGTCGAAAACTCGAATTTGAATTTTCGTCTCTGTCGTAATATTTATCCTATACATAGGAGGGAAAAGCAAATATAATAGAATGTTAAATCAATAATAAGAATAAAACGATCACACTTACCTTACATAAGAGTATGTGACATACACATTTTTTAATTTAAAACTTTATTAATCGTGTCAGATTTGTTCGGAATGAGTTTAAAAATAAAACTTTATCGCAAGAAAACTAGTTTACCTTATTTCCGATAAGTTGCAGACCGTTGAAGATGAAAAAATATCATATATCCACTTTACCCACCTTGGCTCCTCTCCTTCCTCTTCTAAGCTTGAAATTTCTACCTAGGGAAAAAAATTATTTAATTCCGTCAAAATAACGGATTTTAACAATTTAGTGAAAAATTCACCTATAAAAATGCTGATTCGAAGTTGACAAACAGTTGTTATGAAAGTTCGACGACTCGTGGGGGGGGGAGGAGCAGATTAATTTACTTATGTAGAAAACGTAAATACGACCACACTCACTGTAGCATGCACTGATTTTGACACCACGAGATCTACAGGAAACGTGTCCAACTGTCCAGTTCATGTGGACAAACACACTCGTGGTTAAACACATACCGTTTTAAAAGCTCAGCCAAATCAACGATTAGTCGATATTAGTCATGGATATAAATGCACCCTTTCATCGGACAAAAGAAAGGCAGGATTCGACTTTTGTCAAATTTTGAGTAGTTTCCTGTCATCTACCTTATTCGTTGGACTTAGAATCCAACGATTTTTATATATTTTTGGAGATCTTTTACCTACAGAGTGATTAAAAAAAGACGGGGAAAACTTCTCGAGATGGTTGTACATACTAAACCAAGCAATTTTCTTCATAGTCTATCGGGTCGAAAATGAAGCATAAAGGCGTTACAGGGAGTTTACTCGTTGGAAAGCGGCTGCTCCGTAAACTTAAAAGCGTCATCCTGGTTGAAGAAGAAAACCATGTATGCACATTTAATCTGGGGAAGAAGAAGAACCCTTATGCAAATTTTCGTATCACCGAATGTACGGCCTTATCAGTTTGCAGCAGTTATTCGCAGCTCCAACTTTTGAGACGATTTAGGAATTTACAAATAGGGAAAAAGCCGATATGCATTTCATCTATGGAGTTGCGAATGTAAGTGGCAGAGAGGCACAATGATTGTATGGGGAATGTTTCCCCTATAAGCGATTTCCCAATCATAAAACATTCGAATGTAATACATTCAATCGTAAAATATTCGTGCAAGAAGTGCTAGAACGTCAAGTGACTGGACACAGTTGCAATTCGGCCAGGTAGCAGTTCGGCTACTGACTACAACGGATTATCCTCGTCGCGTGGAGTTCGTCCGCTGTTTCCCGGGACAGAGTGTGGCGTATCTTTTCACGGATGAAGCCTCCTTCGCACGTAATGGCACATTTAACACCCACAATGAACATGTGTGGGCGAGTGTAAACCCACATACAATATATCTGCATGTGCATCGGCGACGATTATCCATAAATGTGTGGGCATGAATCATCGGCGACCGCCTAATAGGGCTGTGTCTTATACCGGAATGACTTGATGGAAGAATGTACCCCATTTTCCTGCAGGAGGTCTTGCCGGAAATGCTGGAGGACGTTCCAATAAACATCTGATGGCGTATGTGATTCCAGCACGGTGAAGCACCAGCTCATTTTGGGTGAGAGGTACAAGGTAATCTTCAATTAATGCCCGGTCTAAGATGTGTCAAAAATGAAGATATCGAATTTTAACTGCTATTAAAAATTGATATTTTCTACATAATAAACGCAATATATAATACAAATCTGGTAAAACTCCTAATTTCATACTTAATGCAGTTTTATATATATATTTATTATTTTATATTTATGGGCAATTTCTTTCGATACTTTGTAAATGGGCTAAATGGTCTCCCATAAACATAATCATAGAATTTTGAATTAAATTTAATAGCATACTTAATATTGCACAAATCAAACGAAATGCTGCATACCGATATCTTATGTTACTATTCATAATTTTTATGAATATTAATTTAATAACTAATAATAAACATTTTAAATATGTTTGAATATTTAAATTTATATGAATTTTATTTCAGCTTTTATTAGTTAAATATGTAAAATCAATATCTTGGAAATGTGATTTATCACCAATTTATTTATCGAAGTTTTTTCCAAAAACTGGAAAACCGATTTAACATTAGGATCAGCAAATTTCAAACACTTGATAATAGATGAAAAGTCCGCTTGAGATTTTCTATAGAATATGAATATGTAATGATCAATGGGGGTTGCCCTTGAAGATTTTTGGAGTTAGTGTTAAAACAACCATGAAGACATTAATGCTTATCGATTAATATCTTCCGTTTCGTACTGCGATGTAAATTGTGCAGTTGCGGTTAAGTGTTTCGGCTTTTTTACGGTTGTATATGCCTCATGGATAGCTTCTTTTAATTTTAATGGATATTTTTTACTTTGTATGTATGGTGGAGGTTTAAACTTGTATATGTGGTGGTTGTTGAAAAAAAGCGCGTATTGTACCTTTAATACTGCAATGCGATTATTAAAAATATATAGATAAAAAAGAAAGGATTTGGTTGATAATTTTTAGGTGATGTGTAGCTAATTTTGTACAGATTGCGGTTGTTGATTAAAGTAGTCTCATTAAAATTGCATAAATTGTGCTGCAAAAGCCGCTGCGTAGATATGACTGCTCAAAAATGCAAGTTATATTTTGTTGATTTACAGAAGGAATGTATTTTATATATATTGATGCAAATGAATACACTAACTAATATTTTAAGTTTGTGCTGAATTTTATTACTTTTCGTATGTCTCTACTGCATACAACTATAACTCACCTTAAAATATTTTCTTGAAATTTTCAAAGTTGGTGTAGATTAAATTCGCATTATAGATATATTGTACAGAAATAGCAAAATAATAGCGAGCTAGCAATTGTGTCACTATGCCTATAATAACTATACGCACTGTATAGGAATATTTAAAATTGTAGAATTATTGTTTTGATTCCATTAAAAATATTTTTTTCTATATAAATCAACTTAACCGCCAACCTGAATGCACGTCCCATGGCGGCAATGGAGGAATTGGCGAACTCTTTCGAACTGACCAGGCATGTCGCGCACATTAGCAGCAGCGGGCGAAATTCTGGCGACGAGTTCCTTTTCAGATTCAAGGGGTTTTTTCTTCTTCCCCAGATGAAATCTGCATACGTGGTTTTCTTCTTCAACCAGAAAATAATATCCAAAATGACGTTTCTAAGTTTGCGGATCAGCCGCATCCCAACAAGTAAGCGCCCTATAACGCCTCTACGTTTCATTTCCGACCCATTATCACCTCGTAAAGTTTGGCCCATCTTTTTTGAATCACCCTGTATAATATATATATATATATATATATATTATTCCTATGTGTACGATTTGCCTTCTATTCTAAATTATTTCATTATAGCAATCCATTTAATCCAAATGATTATACTGGATGCATAATGTCCCAATCAAATCCTTTTTCATTTCATTGACGCTTAATGCGATCTCTATATATTGGAATAGCACTTCCGTCTTGGAAATTGTCTAACAGACATTGTCTAGACTTTACTCTCAATGAGAACAGCAGTTAAACTTTTGGAATAAGCTTCCATTGTAGGCGGCAGAATTTAGATTTTTAGTAATATATAGATTATTATATATAATAGATTATTAGATTTTTAGATTTTTAATAATTTTATTCGAAAATCGAATAAAATTCTAAAATCCTATTTATGTTACAATGTTTTGTTACAGTGGGACAGCAATAGAAACACTCTATGCACAACATATTAAAATCCTTATATAAAGCTATTTCTTATGCATTTAAGTGAGCCGATGTTCTGTAGATCTTATGCTCGATTTAGTCCGAAATAAAGGTCTAGGACAAATCACAGGCACGGTAAAGACTACGCCTATCGTAGCTATGCTCTATCTAACTAAATTAGTGCCACTTGAAGAGAAAATTAAATCAAGAGCAGCGTTTGCGTTTAAAAAATTTGTTTCTAACTGCCTGTTTTCCACTACTGCGGAGTTGTAGAGTATAACAACGAAGGAGATTATAGAAGCCAGGATGGTCTAGTACAAACATTTTCAAAATCAAGAAATATAATAATCTCTTTGATAGACTATAGCTTCTACCCTTCCCCCAATCCTAGTTACTACCTGGAAATAGAGAGCAGGACAGAACTTGCATTTTCAGTAAAGGAACGATATGTAACTAAGATTCTCGATATAGAACATCGAACGATTATCATGGAGACTATTTATGCAGAATACCCACCACATTCATGGTTACATGTGTATACAGACGGGTTAAAGATGTCTTCAGATGCTGATGTTTTTTTCTGTTTTGTTCTTAATCTACTCTTCCCTTGATCCAAACTCGGCCGCCTTCGATGGTAAAGCTGAAGTAATTAAAATTGCTACAAAGCAATTAACTCTTTAATTAGAAAATGTTCAAAGTGGAGCCATCCTTACAAATTTAATTGCTACAATACAATCTTTTTCTTCTAATGTAAAACCTTGATCCGGGAGCTTAGTGGAATGACACAAATTCTGAGTGGAAACGGAGAGAAAATAGCTTCCCAGTCGGTACGTGCTCATTGTAATATGTATGGAAAAGAGAATTGGCGGACTCGCTTGCTAAAAGAGGAGCACACATTTGTCAGTTATCTGAAATAGGCGTTTCCTACTTATCGATCACTAGAATCATAATGAACACTCTCGGGGGAAAATTCAATCTGAAAGTTTGTGAGGCCATTGAGGAAAAGACAGAGAGAAAGATAGAAATATTAAGGCTCGTACCTTCTTCTCGGGAACTGCAGCTTCTTAGCAGCTTTTCTCTTGCGACTGGTCATAATTGTTTGGCTGGTCATTTGTACTGAATTGAAATATATCCGTGACGGGACTTCAAGCTTTGTAACGAATGTTTAATAATGGATAGTGAGCATGTTCGTATTTGTAGAGCCTTAACACAGGAAAGCATTCTTGATACTAAGAAGTAAGAAAGGGACTCCAGCTGCTTGACAGTGTTTTAACTCTTTGTGTGTTCCTGAATTATGTTTGTTTTGCGTATTGTTCTTAATTTACTAACTTTTTGTGTTATATGTCTGGTGTACAGCAGCTTGTGTGCTAACTACCATTGTAATAAAAAATTTTACAATTCCTTACTTGTGTTATGCTACGCTGCAAAATAGCACTTTATTTTAGCAATAAGTCTCAATTATTACTCTTTATTTTTGCAATGAGTCTTTATTTTTGCAATAAGCACTTTATTTTTGAAATAAGTCTCATAACTAACAGAACGATAATATTCGTAGTTTTTGAGAAATATTTCTCGTTTTTTTTTCTAAAACGGGAAAAAATTAAATATGTTCAGTATTATCAAACAATTAGAGGCTTTGTAGGTACTTTTAACTCAAAATAAATGCTCTCAGCTGTTTAGTAGTTATCATAAACCGCTCTCGAGATATCAGAAAATTTATTTTTTCATAGACGGATTATGCTATGAAATAAGCAAATTATGAGAAACAAACCTTTAAGCCTGTCAAAAAAATCATACTTCTCTTAAAAAATGTATTTTCAATTGTTTTTAATAAATTGTATTATGTATAACGACACTTAGTGTTGAAAATAGTTGTTTTAAGTGAAAACTCTCTTAGTTTGGTTCTGTACCAAGGTCCACATTATAAATGTGCAAAAAGTCAGCCTTCTAGCCAACCGGAAGTCTTGTGGAAGGTTAAGAAAATCTTTTCCAGGCATCTCATTTTCTCAGTCCCAGGGAGGGGAAATTAAAAATATGTTTTGTTTGGTTCTGTTTTATGTTTGATGCTATAAGTGTGCAAAGATTTAGCGTTCTAGATTATCAAGGGGCATCTGAAGAATTTTGAAACTTCATTTTCTCCACCACCGGAGAGGAGGAATTGAAATTTCGGTTCCATTATGTTCCGCTAGTTGTCGATTTATAACTATAAAAATACCCGGTCTCCTAAAGCCTAGTATGCACTGAAAAACAATTTAGGGAGACGTTGTCTGCAAACACATGTTAATGATGTGTCTATTATTTCCTAAATGTTTGTCATTGTTTCTAGGAGACCGGGAGATGCTTGTAAACTGTCTGCATATATATTTCAGTGCTTTTTTTCTTGTTTTCCGTTATGGAAACAAAGTTTTTTCTTTTCAATTCAAATGGGTGACGAAAAACAGAAACATGTATTTCATTCCGGAGATGTTTGCCGACTATCTCTACTAACGTAACTAACTATAAATTTGCCGATGTCGGAACACAGACTTTAAAAATCGGGGTTATTTATTTTTTAAACTAAACTTATTAATTTTAATGAGAAGTGGGATAGGGAGGTTTAGAATTGAAAAATTAGATACATAAATGTAGGTTTATAAAGGTTTATTCGGGTTAACATTCAAAATTAAGCAATTAAAAAAATAGAAAACAATTCTTAGTCTAAAACTAGACTGGCGTAGTAACATTTTTATTCATGATTACAAACAAATCATTTTTTAAACCAAATACTAATTTTATAGAAATAAGCAAGTAAAATGCATTAAATTTTAAAATGTACTTTTTTTGCAACTTTGCACGTAAAATTTGGGTAGAAATTTTCACACTATGGATAGACCACCTGGGAACACCGCGTGCCGTTGGCACATTTCGGGTGCGGTAGCCTGTTGGTTTGCGCGCTGGATTTGCACGCTGCCACAACGCCGTGTTCATGCGGAGTACGATCACGTTAAACATGTGGGTTCGTAAGTCCTTCCGATAGGTTGGTGGTAGGGGAAGGAGAGTACGGTCCCTGTGGATGCCTCCCCCACTGGGTTCTGGTCTAAATTGGGTGGCACTTCCCGACCGTCCAAACGGTTACCTTACACCTTTCTGGTAGGTCGGACGGTCTGGATCTCAACAACAACACTATGTGGATAATTAACGTTAATGCGTGTTTATGTGGTTACATTTTTATTAGTAATCTATTTTGATTATCACTCTAGGTATTATTGAGTGAAAATACTTACTGTGATGAAGCATTTCAAGTTAGAATTGAAGCTACAAATTGAAATTCTTTAAGAAAGTTTGCATGCTAGTTTTCATACGGATTTGTTTCATTTTTGAAGTCATAAAATTCATGTCCTGCTTTACTTGGCAGTATTTTTTGTAAATTTCGCCATGATAAATTATATTACCAACAAATATTTTTTTCATTGATTCAGGAAGTTCGTCAAAACTGAACATACTTTTTAGAGAAAATAAACGCGTTTTAAACTAGAAGTTATTTTTAGAGAAATTGAAACGTTCTTCAGTCCACTTCAAAATATTTTTGTACCACATTATTAAATAACTTTTATTTGAAGTTGGATCAGATGGCAGCCATATTTCATAATAGTTAATATTATTTTTATTTTATGTAATTTTTTGATACATTTATTTGAAAAATGTACAATATCTCGAGAACGTCTCAGGCTGGTGTTCTAAATTTTAGGTCAATCGTTTTCTAATGAAAAATTACATGAGAAATGATTATTTACGAAACTTTATTAAAGGTTTTGATTTTGTGATGATTTTTTTAAAATGTCACTCGGAAATTTAGGGGGTTCTGAACATTTGATTGCATTTAAAGGCAATATATTTACAGTATTCACGGATTGTAATTTTTGTACCAAACTTCGTTCGAATCGCTCCATTCGTTCGCGAGATATCGACTCCAATGACTCACTGATACACACACGCACACACACACACACACACACACATACACTTACATACGCACAGACACACACACACACACACACACACACACACACACACACACACACACACACACACACACACACACACACACACACACACACACACACAGAGACATCATCTAAAAAAGTGAGATTCGTGTTCAGGTATGCTTGAAACGTGCTCTCCCGTCGACAACTCGAATTCGAATTTTCGACCCCCATCACAATACTTTCCTTATACATTCTACTATAGGGAAAACACAAATTGAGACATCCTGCAAAATGCGGGACATTCGGTAACTCTTGTCTTCACCTCCATTTCGCCGTGGTCATGTAGTTACAACCATATGCTATTCCTTTAGCTGCACTGAGGACTTTCTAAACACATGTTTCTATTTCGCTCCCATTCAAACTACACTACGCAAATACTTCTCATTTTAATGTGCGATGTCATGGGACAATGAAAATTCTGAGCACCGTGCTTAATGTGTGTAAAAATTTTAAAGCTGTATTCATCTTCAAGTTTCTACCAGAATCATTTCAGAGTACCCTTTATTACTCACCATATCACGAGTTCACCATTATTTTTGCCTTCGTGAACACTCCATAATGGTGTACAAAGCATAAGTAATTACAGCTTCTTTCTCCACAGACACCAGGACAGATACTGAGAGTGTGGAGGACGTAAACAAAGTATGCGGCTAGTAGTCGGATACCGAGATATTAAACTGTTGGCAAATAATCAGCAACACTGAGAAACAGTTTTCATACAAGTCTCATAAACATTTGAAAGCATCGTTTCCTAGTGCTTACTAGGCTTAGGTCACCGAGGGAGGGCAAGGCTGCCTGGAATAAAACTTGGAAGTGCAGAAATGCAAGGATTTATGACATAGTCTTCGTAGGTACCTACAATCACTCCGTTTGTATGAAAATCTATGGACGATGATGCAGAGTTATTAAAATAATGTGCTTAAAATCTCTATATTAAACACATAGTTGACTTCTAGCCGTTTCGCCGCAGTTTGATAAATTTTACATCCATCCAGTTTCTCTGTCTCGTACCGCAAAAAACTACAGCATATAAAAGTGTAAACTTGCATGCATTTGTAGAGAAATATTAAAAGAACACTGACAAAAACATTTTTTCGATTAAAACTGTAGTTTAAAAGATATTCACTGTCAAAGTGGAAGAAAAAGTATTTGAGATGCAGGTACGCATCCAGCACAGACTAATAATAATAAGATAATGAATTTTTACAGGCATGCACCTATATTGATGAATTTTTACAAGAGGCAGTCCTTTTTTCAATTTCGATTTAGTTAATGAGAAACTACGTATGAATTCGAATATTAAAGTTAAAATACTTTTTTTTTCAAATTTACCTGCATCTGCTGTTTGTCTAAATCACGTTTTGGGTCTGGGGGTGTTGTTCATACATGTTGATTTCAATATAATGTAAAATAATATAATTCATATTTTACGGTGATTATGTACTAGTGAAGCGAATTCCGTTCTCTAATCTTAAAACGAAGCGAAATCATCATTTGCCTGAATTTTGTGATCCCTTTTATTCGAAAACTACAATAGGAAGATGGAAACTTGAACACATACGTAAACTTGAAAACAGATGTTCAAGATTACAGTTTTAATCATTAAAACGAAATATAACAGGCTGAAACGGCCACTTTTAAACATACTCACTATAGTTTGTACAAATAAAAGTAAACAACTTTTAATTCGCTAATCAAAGCACATGCACTTACATGCATTGTAATTTAAACGTGCTCTTGTATATTAAATACGTTTTTGCGATTTAAATATATTACTTTAATTTCATTGTTTTTCTGTATTCTTAATTTAACCATTTGCTTACGGATGGGACAACGCCAGTCCCAAACTAAGAACCTCTCAAAAAGACAGATATTTGTCATACCCTATCCCAAACATTTCGACCCCCCTTTGCAAGTATTGTCTGCAAAAGGGGGATCGAACTGTTTGGGATAGGCTATGTCAAATACCTGTCTTTTTGAGAGGTTCTTCGTTTGGGACTGGCGCTGTCCCACCCGTAAGTAAAAGGTTAATGTTCAAATTCTAAAAATTTATATGCTCTATTGTATTAGGATTCTTAAATATTGAAATTAATTCTTTGTATTTCTAATAACATAATTATATGTTAAATAAGGTTTGAATTTGAAATCATTCACGGCTCGCATGCTTCATATGCGCGAGTCAATACAAAACCTGGCTTTTTGTTAGTTAATATACTTTTTTCTTCGACCCAGACTGTGCTGCCTGCTAAGTTAATACCCTTTGAGATTAATAACTTTTCGGGAATTCTTAGCCCTCAAAATACAAAACTGTTAATTATTACTTTTCAGTCTGTACTATGCATTTATGGCTGAATGCCATTGTGGTGTATGAGATCGGGACATAATATTTAGAGTTTTGACATAAATTTTGCTGTCATGCCTGAACTATGAAAGTTTCGACATTTTCCGAAATTCTGTGATGACACTGACAATTTTTGTGTCTATCTATTTGTGCCCAGTGATTATTTGTATTTTGGCTGAAACATTATCTGCAATATAAAATGCATTTGTATGTGCTATTTGCATATTCAAGCAGAGCTATCAGAATTTTTTACTTTCCTTATATACATAATGTATAAGGAAAGTATTGTGACGGGGTCGAAAATTCGAATTCGAGTTTTCGACGGGAGAGCACGTTTCAAGCATCCCTGATCACGAGTCAAACATTTTTGAAGTGATGTCTGTGTGTGTGTGTGTGTGAAAGTATGTGTGTGTGTCAGTGAGTCTGTGGAGACGATAACTGACGAACGAATGGACCGATTCGAACCAAATTTGGTACAAAAATCACAATCTGTAAACACTGGAAGCCTATTGCTTTTATATGCAATCGAATGTTAAGAAGCCCCCTAAATTTTCGAATGAAATTTTGAAAAAATCGTCAAAAAATCAAAACCACTAATAAAGTTACGCAAATAGACATTTCTTATGTAATTTTTCATTAGAAAACGATTGACATAAATTTTAGAACGCTAACATGAACCGTTCTCGAGATATTGTTCATTTTTTAAAAAAAATTGTCAAAAAGTCATATAAAAAAAAAATTTCTTTTGAGAAACATGTTCACTTTTCATATGTAATACCATGCGATAAATTGGGTTACATCATTCTCGTGGAACTAGCTCCTTCCATTCATGAAAAAATATACTTTTAGTAATACTTTTGTGTTTGAACGCCAATAGTCATTTATCTGCTGTAAGAATAACTTATTTCTTAGTGCATAACGCTTGGCGAGATTTTGGCGACGAATTTGGCGGAATGCCGCCAACATGGCGACTTTTTGAAATGTTGCTAAATTAACGAAAATCTCGCCAAATGGATAAAAATGACAACTGATTGTCGAAAATTTAATATCTTGGAAAGAATATTAGTATCTACTATAAGAAAAACCTATTACTTTCCTTATATACATAATGTATAAGGAAAGTATTGTGACGGGGTCGAAAATTCGAATTCGAGTTTTCGACGGGAGAGCACGTTTCAAGCATCCCTGATCACGAATCAAACATTTTTGGAGTGATGTCTGTGTGTGTGTGTGTGTGTGTGTGTGTGTGAAAGTATGTGTGTATGTGTGTGTGTCAGTGAGTCTGTGGAGACGATAACTGACGAACGAATGGACCGATTCGAACCAAATTTGGTACAAAAATCACAATCCGTAAACACTGGAAGCCTATTGTTTTTATACGTAATCGAATGTTCAGAACCTCCCTAAATTTTCGAATGAAATTTTGAAAAAATCGTCAAAAAATCAAAACCGCTAATAAAGTTACGCAAATAGACATTTCTTATGTAATTTTTCATTAGAAAACGATTGGCATAAATTTTAGAAGGCTAACATGAACCGTTCTCGAGATATTGTACATTTTTCAAAAAAATTATGAAAAAGTCACATAAAAAAAAATTCTTATTGAGAAACATGTTCACTTTTCATATGTAATACCATGCGATAAATTGAGTGACATCATTCTCGTGGATCTAGCTCGTTCCATTCATGAAAAAATATACTTTGAATAATACTTTTGTATTTGAACGCCAATAGTCATTTATCTGCTGTAAGAATAACTTTTTTCTTAGTGCATAACTCTTGGCGAGATTTTGGCGACGAATTTGGCGAAAAGTCGCCAACTTGGCGACTTTTTGAAATGTTGCCAAATTAACGTAAATCTCGTGAAAATGACAACTAATTGTCGAAAATTCAATATCTTGGAAAGAATATTAGTATCTACTATAAGAAAAACCTATTTTTTTACTGTAAAAGTAGTAAATTCATTACATTATATAAGGAAAGTCATGTGTTGCCCACATCAGATTTTTTTTTACTGTAAAAGTAGTAAATTAATTACATTATATAAGGAAAGTCATGTGTTGCCCACATCAGATTTCTTTTTTTTGGATTACTTATTTGGATTATAAATACATGAATCAAATTACAGCTATTTGTATGGTATGTGCAATACTTTTATAAATGTTTTATGAGAATTTTGAGAGCCAAAATTGAGAACATGTAGGATTTGCTATATGTTTAGTAGTATTTCTCCGCATCAATAGAAATGTGTTTATGCAGTTATCTGATGGTAATAGAATGAAATTTGCATTCCCAATTCTATTATAATTAAAAAATGTTGTTTGATTCATTACATCTCAAATCAATTCGAAATAATTAGGCGAATTTAAAATAGACTGAAAAAGAAATTCACTTTTCTAGTTCCTGAATAATTCAATGATATTTTTATTCTTATGGTAGATGACCATTTTTTTTCAGATTTTGAACCTAGTTATACTGTCTCTGTATCATTTAATTTATTACAAATTGTTGGTTAGTGGAAAATAGCTAACGTAAGCAGTGAAAATAAAAGTCGACGCCTAATAATATACCCAAATCTGAAGCTTATATATCGGGCAATCAGAGTAGCCAAAAATTTATTTAACCATTAAATGTGAGAAAATATTATACAAAAGGATAGAGGTGGTTTGTTTAGAGAAACAATTCTTGCTTTATCACATACAACTCATTAATTTTTTATTAGAAAATATATACTATTAGAGAATATGAAAGTCATTTTTAGGTTATTTTGAAAATTTTAATCAAGTAATCTTGATGCAATGTGTGAACGTGAAATGGCAAGTTCTAAATTCTATTCATAATTATTTCACCGCATTTTACATTGCTTAAATTTTAGTACTAAATGCTAAATCTATATATATATATAAAACAAAGCATATATATAAATATTGAAGTTGACTAATAAAAAAATATTTTAAAATTGAGGTCAGCAGTTTCTCCCATTAATGTGAAATGTGTAATTACTTTTCTCCTAATTTAAATACTTTTAAAGGTATCTCAGTTTTTCTTTCAATATATTTTAAATATAATGTATTCTTATTAATAGAGTCGTTTATTTTACTAAAAAAACTTTAACATAAATGGTTACAAAAGATAGTAAAAAAGTTTGCTCTCAGTGTAGATCATTTTTAATGTTAGGTATATTTGTTAGGCGGTATATTTGTTAGTTATAATATTAGATACATATTATGTATATATTAGGTATTATAGTTACATTAGTTATATATTAGGTACATTTGTTAGTTATAAGTACATTTGTTAGGCACAGTTTAAATACGTTTATTTCTGTTTATTTGTTAGTATAGAGATATATTTCTTCATATTATCCTCATTTATGACTGCAGATGTTTATCTATGCCAGATTTACTTTATCCTGGGACTTGCGTGTTTTCGGTTACTGCTGTTGAGATGTCAATGTCCGACCCTTATATTCTAGGTGGCCTTGGGGAAGAGGAGGATTCTAGAAAGTCTGAAAATAAATTATGAAATCCTGTCATTTTTTCCGCCCCCGAAATCGAAAATTCAACGAACCTTCTGTACCGTTGTCGATACCATAAGTGTTGTTGTTGAGACCCAGACCGTCCGACCTACCAGAAAGGTGTAAGGTAATTCACTTTTATAGATCCTCGGGGAGCTTTTGGAGATCTAAGAAAACCTAAAAATGTTAGACAAAAATTATATATATTTGAAATTCTTATTTCTGTCGGAAACAGTGAGCATATTGATCCTCAGCAAGATCAAATAGTAACACAGATCTTGAGTGTGGCAATATTTTCTTACAGAATTTATTAATATGCAGGGAAAAATACATGTTTTGGATTTATCATATCTTTTTATGTATTTGTAGATCCACGTGGTTAATTTCATGGTTTCGTGTGATATGAGGTCACGCGCTATCTGTTCAATAGCACGTTTCTCCCGTAAATGGTGGACGTGACGTAATCAAAGTAAGTGATCTTTTTAGGCATAAACCCACCACAGCTTAAATATTTATATCGAAAGTATCGGATATACATAATTTTATGCTGAAAATAAATCACTAATGAGATGGTGAATAAAGAAGTATTTAAGTAATTTGTTCGCTTCAAAAATAAAGACGGGGGAGACTGGAACGTAGAGGATTTAGTAAAGAAAACTAATCTATATTTCAGATGCAAACAGGCGAAAAACTTCAGTATAATAATATATTATACTAGGAATCAAGACTTACTAAGGAGCTCTACTCTCTTCTCACTGACGCTTGCCAGCGTAAGAGATTTTAGAGAATATATATCGACTATATTTAGAGAATGTCGTCAAGAGTGCATAATACGTGCAATAGGTGGATGCTGCTGTTATCGGCAAAAGGAGCTCGATTAGCCAGAAGCTTATACGCCACTATCCAGAACGATAATTCAATCAAAAGTTCATAAAAAATTCAGTCATTGCTAGACAACTTAACAAAACTTTACTAGTCGTTATTATTTTAATGGTTCTTACTTTACTATTAACTGATCGTAACAGATAAGGTACATACTAAAAATATATCGGTAAAAACACACAAAAAACTGGGTTTACTGAAACTAGAATGAGATTTTTAGGCAGGTATCCGGTTACACATTTAAGAAGATAAATATATCTGTGTGGATGTGCTAGTTTACTCTTTTATATGAGAATTGAATGGAATGCTGGGTATATTTTACATTGCGATGAAAATACCGTTTTAAACAGGACATTTTACGTACCTGTTTTCTTGCTACACACTTGCTTACCTGCTTGAAAAGGGCCTTTTAATAGGGACTCACTTAAGCAGGTAAACAAGTGCTTAAAATAAACATCTCATGTTACCTCTTTACCTATTTAAAACGGTTTTTTTCAGCCTAAAATAAAATATACCCATTATTCCGTGAAATTCTTATTTAAATGAATAAAATAACGCATTCATATAGATACAGTTACCTTTTCAAGTCTGTAATTAGAAATTTACCTACTGACAGGTGCCATTCTAGTAGCAGTAAACATAGTTTTTAGTGTGTTTATACTCACATTTTTGTTAGTGTGATGTGATTTCCTCTGCTCTAATGAATTCTACCAGTCCAGGTATCTCCACAGTCTTGAACTTTATTATATACAATTGCCTCATTATACGCTTCAATAACCGGATCCAATACTAAACTAAAAAAATAACTTTTTCGAAATATTATACGTTTTTGTTTTAACATGCATTTTATTAAAAATTTTGATATATGTTGAACTAGAATGAATTAATCCGTTGTCAGGATTCTAAACAAACGTCCGTTACTTAAATAATACGAATACAGATAACGCCACTCAATTTACAAATCGCCTATTTTGAACCGAAATCATTCCCACCATTCGTTTCCCACGCGTGTGTAGCCGTGCGCAACAATTTGCCACGCACGCGGGAAGAAGTCCACTATCCTTTACAGCAACGCCTCTTTGTGGTGTCAAACGCCAATCAGAGAAACAAGGGGATCAAAAATCCCAATTTGCATGCTTTGGGTTGAAAATTAACATAAGATAAAAAATAACGTAATTAAAAAATTTAGTAGAATGCAAAGACATACATCCTCCCATATTTTTTTTTTACCGAACTATAGAATTGTGCAAATCTTCCATTTTCCAATGCGTCAAAATAAGAAAATAAAAAATAAAGCATGCATATATCGATGCACCCAAAAATAAACAAATAAATGTGAAGGAATTATACGGATTCGTGTCGATGATCATTAGAAAGAACGTTTTTTTTAATATTGCAAATTGTGTCAAAATGTTCGACGCCTAAAGAACAATTTGTGTCAAATTGCTCAGAATTGTACTTTAAAACAAAGTAACTAAAACACTACTTCGAATTTAAAAAAACTCTCACCGAGGTCTGTCGTACCAGAAGTTCGGCTAACCCAGTAACGAATTTCGTGGCTGTCCGAAATTTAGATATTCCGCTACACACACATACAGAAGGAAGAAACATATTTTATTATGTAAGATTACGTTACAGACAACAAACATACACATGCAATCAGGAAGATAATCATTTCATTTTATTATGTAAGATATATTATTAAATGTTTGAATGCCTTTCAAGTACTTCAAACCGAAATTTTTTCATTTTTATATAATAATTATTATGCGCCTTTCTCGAGATATTAATAAAAAATATTTTCATGAAATTTCACCTTAAGAATTCTTGATTTTATCTGGAAATTATTCATTTGCGTTATTATCCCTGAAAGATCCCTTAGATGTTAAGAGCTTAAACCCTGTACCAGTTGCTCAATGATTAGAACGTTGGTTTCGGGGATCGGCACCCGGTTTTGTGGTTCAACTCCCAGTTCTGTTGTTCGACTCCCAGTTGGGACAGTAGGTTATCCACCCCCACTCAAATTTTTTTTTTAATCTGTAAATAAAGTCATGAGGTAAGCATTACTTTTTTAATATTTCGGGAGAAGAGGTTCTGATTATTTTCCGGTATTTGATGGGAGAAAATATAATTATAGAAATAAAATGTTTTCTTAAGGAACAGCTTTTATACTCAGAATTGGTTAGTATTTTTATCTTATAGATATTTTTATGTTAGTATAAGAAATTTGTGTGCTACTCTTATAATTGTTCATTACATTGAGACCACTGTCGAACAATGTTGAACACTGCTTGGTTGGAAAACCCTTTAGATAGAATTATTGAAAGAAAAAGGGCTAAATTTCAAAGTTAGCTTTTATAAATATATGCAAGCTTAGGTATTCTTTTATAGCATACAGTGGCGTCGCAAAGTGGGGTATTTGGGGGCCATAGCACCTTAGGGTCAAACCAGAACCCATTGAAATTCATAGAAATGATATTTGGAGGAATGGGATATAAGATAATTTTGTTCACAACCAATATTTTCCCTGGCGACGCTACTGGCTAAATGCAGCCATTTTGGGGTGCGAAATGTTAAAAAAAAAGTTAAATTTAGCCATAAAATGGCTAATTAAGAACAAAATATATGGAATGAAGAAAAATAAAAATAAAGTACAATATGTTTCAGATATAAATTTATTTTTCTTCTTCAGATATGTGATTTCGTATGCAAAGCATACACAAATATATATTAAGACAGTTTTTACATACATTTTAATTTCAAGATATTTTTTCAATTTATAATTTAGAGTCACTTATGAAATAAAATAATAGATAAAAATTAAATATAACAATGCTTCACATAAATATATTTTAACATACAAATATTTCAAGTAGCAATTTCACATGTATTATGCATGAACATAATTACATAAAGTTGAACCAGCGACAAGAAATGCTAGAAATATAATAACATTTTATACGAATAAAAAATGATGTTGCATACAAATAACGTGTATTGTTAGAAGAAGAGTTAAACGTTCATTAGTTATATAATATACTCATTAGTTTCTGATATTCAATGATTTGTACAACAGAATCTTAAATATATAACACTAATATTTAATGAATAATTCCAAAATACAAGTATTTTAATTTAAATTATCATATTTATTGTGTTTTCAGTTTCCTCAGTTATTAATTATATATTAATTTATTTGAAATGCATGCATCAAGAAGTTTATATAATACATGGACCAAAACTTGTTTACAAAGTATACAATATACAGGTTTCAATTTACAAAATAAACGAATGTATTTTCAAATTATGATTTACTAAATTCTAAAACAATAATTACCTGTTATTTTTACAAAATACACAAATTATTGCACATTTCCAAATATATTGTTTTATGAATTCATAGTCAGATGTTTCAGTTTGTCTAATGAATATAGGCATAATACTAGTCTGCGTTTGATTTATCAAAAGAATGAATAATTTACTATGGTGAGTAATTTTCTTATAATTTAGTATATTATGCAATTTTTTGGGAAGTAAAGTCTAGGAATTAGCAAATGAGACTAGAAATTTTAATTTTTCTTCAATAATAATTATATAACGGCAATTATAATTTCCGTTATATAATTATTATTGGAGCAAAAATTATCAATAGTAAAAATCAGAAAGATGAATTGGAATTATCAATAGAAAATAAAAAATCAATGAAAATTATCAATAATATTCAATAGTTAATTTTTTAATCCTAATATAATAGTGGTAAAAACTTTCACTTGTCTTATCCATCCATAAAATACATACATATGTATGTACTATGGAAAAAAATGATTGATTGGAGTATATTACTTTATAATATCTTTCAATTATTTTGTCTTTCTAATCATTTGCTTCCACGATACAGTTTTGATATTTTTATTGGAATTTTATTGGAAAAGGTACTTAATAAGAATATGAAAATAAAATATGTATATTATCCCCAGTTTGGAAGATGCAAAATGGTACCTCAGTTGAACTAATATAGCTGTGTTTTCATTTTCCCCCTTTCTACTATGTTTGTAATATTATTAAACAACTGCTCACAAAAATAATATCGGTAGAGAGCAAATGGTCGTGGTCCACAGAAATTATATTGATGGAGAGCAAATAGTCGTGGCCCACAGAAATTATATTAATAGAGAGCAAATGGTCGTGGTCCACTTAAATTATATTGATGGGGAGCAAATAACCGTAGGCCACAAAATTTATTTATATTTATTTATGGATCGCAGCGGCAGTGTGACCGGCCTGCAAAATTTCAGGAATTCCCACAGTCAAACAGTACAATCGATTTTCCGACTAGTCACTCTACACCCATGAGTTCAGTCTTCCAAGCTTGGACTGTTCATGCTGATCGGAAGGTCAAACTGCAAGTCTATGCAGGCCTTAGTGAAGCAGCATAAAGTAAATATTTATGTAAAGGTATGAAACGGCACAGACCCCGAAACTGCTTTTTCTAGAGTCATTTCCTAGAGTCAAAACAGAACTGCAGTCAAGAGAGAGCCACAGTCAATAGAAGACTACTTATGTGACTCAGGTGAAAACACAGGTTGTGATTCAATGAAAATTAAAAGGGAAAACCACAGATTTGAAACAGAGTGGAGTGAACAGCAGAATGGAAATAATGCCCCTAAACGCTGTAAAAAGCAATTATGAATGTACAAGACTACGAAAATAATTGTAATCGAATAAAAATGAAGGTTTCTGGAGTTAAATTGACTAGCTACACAAAAACAAAAAAAAATTCCTTACATATAAAGGAAACAATAGGTTTCAAAAAATAAATGATTTAGCTTTATCTGGAAAGGGATAAAATATTTACGAATAAACGCAAAATCAGCCAGTTTGAGAAATGAGATGAGCAAACAAGAGACAAATTACATATTATGGAAAAAGCCAGTTTCTGAAATAAATTAAATAAATGAATTGTATCAGGCGAAGAAAAGCAGAACAGTTACAAATCAAGAGGATAACCGGTTTTGAAAAATAAATGTTAAAATAAGTTTATTTTTTAGCAGAAGAGGGGAAAGCAGACATAGGTAGAAATATTTTTGGATGTTTGTATTATATAAAATTTTAAAGATAAAATTTATTTGAAAGCAATGAAAAATTCGGTTCTTCTACATTAAAGCATTTTCATGTTAGCAAAAATAAACAATAATTTCTTTCCCGTTTTCCTATAATTAAAGATAATTATAAAGATATCAGTTACACATCGTGTTGCCGGTAAAAGAATATTAGCACTCAATACTTTGAGATACACGACGGCACAAGAATACTCATTCACACAATTTACTATGTTTACACACGTAGGAATATATATATATTTATCTTTAATATATCTGTATGTACACATACTATATATATAACTATTTTCTAATCACAGTTAGATTATAAAGCTATATCAATAATAATTTAGTTCATAAAATTTCATTTAATTTTATAATATTATATTAAAATCATTGTTGGAAATAATTTCTCTACTTTACGCTTTGACAATAAACTTTGAAGGAAAGTAAACAATATGCGAGAAACTTTTCAAAATTCAAATAATAGCACCATTTATAAAATAGTTTTATTTTCACAAAAGTCCGAAATGATATCAGACCAAATTAAGCATTGCATTGAATTCTAGAAAAATACACATACATTATCTTTATTTTTAATTCTGAGAATAAAAATCCGTACATTATGCTCCATTTGAAACTACAGTTTGAACATGTCAAGAAGACTTAACGTTTGCTTAATGCCTTTAGTATTTACAAATAAAGTTAATTCACTAAATATTTCAAGGATTTACAAATAATGAATATATGCGACAGCCACTGACATAGACATAAAGCAGACGAGAATATTTTATTCGTCCACTGGAAAGATTAAAAACTGGAATTTATATTGTAATACATATCCGCAATTTCTCAATGGATGGCTGTAATGGCCTCTGGACGGTAATAGCAATTTCTGTACTATGTGACGTTCTAAATACAAACGTGAGATTTTTTCATTGAAATACTTAAATACTAATTTCTTTTTAATACTAGGGGTTTCCACCCCCTGCTTGCTACGTACGCTTTGTTAATCCGTGTAATTCGCTTCGCGTGTCGGGAGGCTTCGCCTCCTACTTGCTGACTCTCGTTGAGATTGTTTCGCGAACTGTTTCAAGCCATACTGAAGTTTAAATCGGAAAACAGTTTATTTCAGTTTGTTCACCTACCATTTCTCTACAAATGTACCAGATTTTAGATTTTTGTATGCTATAATTTTTACGGTCTAAGACTGTGAAAGTCGAGGGACCCACTCCTGCAAAAGAACAATTTCCCCTGCGGAAGTGCATAAAAATTAGAATAACTCATAAATTACATCGGCCCCATCTTTCTAAAATATAATTATATAAATGCATGCTGGGAAAAATTCGTGTGCTTGCTTATTGTTAATCTGTCCAAGACGCAGACTCACTACTCAAATATTCTATGACATTAAATATTCCTTAAATTAAAGATTAAATCGAAAGCGTATAATTTTAGCGTGTTTTCCAAATATATCTCTACAGATATACCAAATTTTATTTTTTTGTATGCTATAGTTTTTGCGGCACTAGACAGAGAATTTCGAGGAACACGAATAAACATTCAAATCTAAACGTTCTGTTTTTATAATGATTCTATATATCATTAAAAAGGTTTTAAATTACTAGAAGTTTAAATATTAAGAAAATAGTGGCATCTGAGTCAAATGGGTTCCAATATTGCAGATGGTGACAGTCACCCCTTTGAGGTAGTCCCGAAAAAGTCGTAAAAAATTTCCTTTTAAAAATAAATATATATTTTACATGACTCATTCTAACTGAAACATTAACTCAAATTGCTTACTTTAATAATCTAAAAACTAAATAATTTGTTAATTATAGCTCAGTATAGTTGATTAAAGGTACAAACTGGTTTCGACGGCAAAAATTTGCATTTTACAGAATTATTGATACAGGGAATTCTTCCAAAGATAAGGAAAATTCTGTTTATTTCAACAGAATCAAATCCACGGAAATTCCCCTGCTTTCGTTTGAAGTAGTTCTCTACCTAAGCTATCCTTATTTTTCCTCCAACATAGTTTGATACTTTTAATAAACTGTCTTATGCTGTAACTAGTGAAGTATTTCAACTTTCAAATTTGCATAACTCTTTGGTACATTTATTTTTATTAACGTACATTTATTTTTGAAAGTGTATTAGAAAATTTAATGATGGCAGCACTTTTCATTCACCACTTTAATACATTCGTGACTGCGAGTAAAGTATTTAGCTTCCTAAAAGGAATAAAATGCAATCGGGGAATTATTTTTACTTTCTCTAAATAATATATGTACAGGGAAAATATAGCAATGCAGTCCAGCATTTGAATTTGAGTTTTCTATTAAGTTACAAGATTTGATAACCTACAATACTAATTAACTATTTTTACCAAAACTTATTCATGTATAAAAATTTGTAAACATTTCAGTTCTAAAACTGTGCGACGCAAGGCCACCTATTCAAATTGCCGAACCCCCTAAGAACATTTATCACGGGTACCATTCATATTTGATTTTCACTCCTTGATTTTCATTCTTGTGAATCTTTCATGTCTTTCCTTTAAAAAAAATGGGAGCCAAAACTCCTTTTAGGTGCTCCCTCTTCAACTGAATGGCGCTTATCCTCCCACTGAATGGCGCTTATTCTCCCACTGAATGACGCTTATTCTCCCACGGAATGACGCTTATTCTCCCACTGAATGGCGCTTATTCTCCCACTGAATGACGCTTATTCTCCCACTGAATGGCGCTTATTTTCCCACTGAATGACGCTTATTCTCAAACTGAATGGCGCTTATTCTCCCACTGAATGACGCTTATTCTCCCACTGAATGGCCTTGTTCAACGGATTTACAGGTAAATAAAAAATTAAGCAAGTTGTGAGCAACATTAGTACTGATTAGATTTGAATCAAAAGAATAGCTACATTTTTAAATGGCTCATAGAAATAAAAATCATAATAGAATTTCAAAAGTAAATCTGCTTAGCCACAATAGTTAACCAAGTATTTGTAGAGAATTTTCAAATGAAACGGCTCCTATAATGTATAACATGAAAGTAACATATCATTCAAATGAAAGAGAATTAGCAATTTTTAAATAATTATAATCTTATCTATTGGACATATTTGCTTGTTTACAATTGACCCTGTAAATTTATCAAGAGAATGGTTTAACCAAACGTAATGAAAATGTCTCTTATTCATTTTGTTATAAAAAGTTCGATATAAAATTAATTAACAAACAGAAATTTATTTTCCCCTATTTCAACATTTTTAAAATTTTTGAAAAAAAATGTCAGTTGTACATTTTTGATTTGTACAAATATGCATTTGCATCGATATGATTTTCATCATTTAATTAAATAAATGTTTCTATTTCCATTATGTAATTTGTATCGCCATGGAGACATATAAGTCACCTGACTGCCAAATTTCATGTGCATTTGTCGTATACGAGACATGAATTATCTAGACACATGCAAAGACACACAAAAACACATGCAATGCATGGACTTAGCGTTAAATGTGTTCATTATTATTGTAGACTGCCTATAGAGTGTAAATGCGTTGTAGTCAAATTCAAATTTTCGACCCTAGTGCGCTATATATCCTATATACATATTATAGGCTGTTAGAATTGTAAGTAGAAATGGTCTAGTAAAATTAGGAATGCAATTAAAATCTTCATTTGGAATGCAATTTTCAAGAGCAGTTAACCTTTTTATTTTGATTCGAAACTATTAATTACAATTTTGAGATAAAGATATTTCTAACTTTATAATTGTAATTTAAATATCAATCATAACATTTGAATGTTTTATTCTCAGAATATAATATACTTTGATTCTATGTGCCCTGGTCCTTATGTTAAGGTTGTGTATGTGCCTGGCGCACGGGTAGAAAGGACTTCACGAGGTAAGTACACAGACTCTTACATATACAGCAGAGTTTTATCCATTGGTAGGGCAATTCAGGTAAGGACATAGGAAAAATGATCAAAATTCATCATTCTTAGCCTTAAAAGTAAGAATGTTGAATTTTATGACAGAACCAGGAATAATTATTCGAAGATCGTATTAATCATTATTGTTAAATAAATATACCTTTTTATTATATGCAGTGTATCAATATTAGGTTTCACAAGCAGAATTATGTTCTTAAACACCATTTTTAAAAACTAATCTTAAAGTAACTGTATTAAAGCAATATATATTTAATATATATTATTTGTAGCTGAAAGTATGCGTGTAATATAAAAACTTTGTAAATACAGCATATGCATAAATATATGGGGATCAGTCGTATTCGAAGATAGAAAACATTCTTTTTCAAGTAAAACAGGAAGCGCAACCTTATTTATTCAAGTAAGTTCTGAAACTGTGATAGAATAGCAAGCGTGGCTAAAGGTAGGGCAGCAGTTTCCATCGCCGTGAAGAAAAATGAAAGAGGAAAAATCAGTGAGGCAGGAAAACGAGAGACGTATAGAACAACTGTAACGCAAAAAACTCTTGAGGAAAGAAAGGATAGCAGATAACGAGAGGCGGATACAACGGCTGTACGGTAAAAAACTCTTAAGGAAAGAAATGATAGCAGAAAACGGAAGATGGATACAACGACTGTATGGTAAAAAACTCTTGAGGAAAGGAAGGATAGCAGAAAACGAGAGGCGGATGCAACAACTGTATGGTAAAAAACTCTTGATGAAAGAAAGGATAGCAGAAAACATAGAATGAATGAAAAGAAAACAAGGTGGTCAGAGAACTAATAGAAGAGGGAATAGAAAGAACTGAAAAATGAGTAAATATACTAAAAGGGGAATAAAAGCACATGAGATGCTGTACCATCCAGCTGTAAAAATACAAAGAAAAATATGTAAAAAGTAATTGAAAACGACGCCAAAATAATTGGAAAAAACAGGAAAAAAATTGTTTAGCTCTAAGGGAAAAATCTTTCTGCTACCCGTTCTCATGCCGCCTTATTTTCTTTATATTTATTCTTAATTTTCTGCCATTCTTTCTTCAATAAGTGGTTTTTACTGTTCATTTGTAATATCCAGCCTGTCATTTTCCTGCCTCATTGGTTTTTCTTCATTAATTTCTCCCTGCGGCGGTAGCGAGTTTTTCCTGAAGAAGAAAACTTCTGCCTTCGAAATAGGTTGACCCCTATATATTTGTTTGTGTTTATTTATTATAACAGCAGTTTTGACCGTTTCTTGATATGCGGCTAGTTTTGATAACGAATCTTGTACACATTTTGAATGAATTATTCCTTAGTTAATAAGTATATTAAGATCTACCCATTTGTAATTTCCCATTGTCAATATTTAGTTTTAAATTCACTTCAAGCTTTGATAGGTTACTTAAAATGATTTATTTAAAGGGCGATCATAGTTAAAGTATTCACGTTTAGAGCCTTCTGAGGGCTTATTTTAGTCAACGAAACTTTGTTCGAAAGATCTTTAAAGCGTTTCACCTTCAGAAAAGATTGGTTTCAAAACTTTCCGCCAGGGGTAAGTGTAGCGTTGCGAGTAACAAATATCAGTAAAATATGCATACGTCACAAGTTTCACTGAATAATTTATAAATCTAAAGTGACTCTGAGAATGCCTAATATGCTGTTGTTTGCAGAACAACACGTTCACGTCCATATGTAAGAAAGTGCTTTGTTTTAAAAGTTTGTCAATAGCAATTCTGCTTATGTGTTTGGGAAGTTGACCCAGAAAAGCAATAAAATATATCGATCGTACTTCATGGTTTAAGTTTTTAGATTCCTTAACTAGAAATTACAGACTTCGATATCAGGCATTCTAGGTGCGTTTTACAACTTTCAGCGCCAAATTTCCCCTGGTGGCACATTTTCACATTATTATTTTCCTCAAATCATTTGCGCACTGACAAATATTCGAATAATGTTTGGTTCATTTTCAGCCACTAAATATATTTACAGAAGACTTAGAATTTTCCTTGTTTCGGAAATACTGTATTTAAAGTATTTCAAGAGGCATTCAAAATATTGCTCATGTTGATATATGTAATGTAAATGGTTTTTTCCTACATTATATTTTTGTTAGTTCAGTAACTTCTAAAATGTGTTAGGCATTTTTTTTATTAATATACATAAGTATTATCACATTCATAGTCACGGGTTCAGGAGAAGACACAGCCATGTCGACCATCATATGTTTATGCCGATAACATTAGCTGGCTTTTAAGTCGTGAACCTCTTAATAAGCAAAGCCCTATATATACCAAATCAGTGTAGATGGAATCATTTACCGGATAATGGCCGAAGAACACCCACCAATCGAGACTCCAGTAGCCGACAGCTCTGAGGCCCTCTACACATATTATAAAACCCAGATCACACCGCCACCCGGAAGAGTCTAGCCACAGTGTGAGGCCGTCCAATTTTGTTGCCGATGTAGTTCATCAACACACTGCATACCAGATTTATTTGCTCATTAGAGGAGGTGGATCATGCCGATAGAGCTAAGACCCCCCCCCCCCTAAAAAGGACGTCATCCTCTGCAGGGCGCAGATTTCAGTTCTATAGTCAGTGCTGAATAGCTATAGCAAGTTTGAAACCAGGCGTTGGATTGAGAATATTTTCTGCTACTAACTTTCTTGATACACTGCATATGATCATATCTTTGCATCAATTTAAATAATTTTATCATTAATAATTAGCTAATAAATTTATCATTATGTTCAGCAATATATTAAAAATATTCCTATCTGAGAAAACAATATTTTAAAAATATCCCTAGTATCTCAGAAAACAATATTTTAACAATGTCATGCAAACCAAATATTAATTGTAGAACTGCAACCATTAAATATTTCATTCGTAGAGAACGATATGACTGTCAGTTGCATAACCACTTTTGCATATAAAAAGGGAAAGCTATGAAATAGGTTTAAAAACACTGCAAGACAAAAATAATCCAAAGCACAAAATGAAGAATTCGGCGTCTTTAACGCTTTGGTACTACAACCATACAAGAAAGCATCGCCAACAATCACATACGGTACAAACATTGCGAATATTGTTTATTTACAAATGGCAATCAATATATTACATGATCTATCCATAAAATTTGTATTTAAAGATTTGAGCACATATGTTTTTTTGAAATTATTGCTTATAAAGTTTGAACTTTTGAAGAATAATTGCTTTATTACAAGATTCAAATGGCTGAACTTTTGTTCATTTTACTTCGCATTCAAATTAATGCATATTTTCTGCGACGCACAAAAGAGAATGCAATCATTTCAGATGATGCTTGACAATGAGGATAACAGTATTTTAGCAAATATTTTTTTATTTGTATAACCAGCAGTCAACATGTAGGATAAAAGCAATTTTCTAATAGTTTGCCAAAATTGACCACTGTAAAATATTGATATAGTTAATGAAATCCTATAACACTGCAAGAAATGAAATGAAAAATTCTAAAATAAAATATCGGTAGATTGTTAGATGTATTATTCGAACTTAGATTATTTAACACTTTTTATCACCACCAACATATATCTGATGGAATGTTCTTTTACTCAATGCCAAAATGGTGTAAGGTCATATGAATTAATTATCTTGGACATTATCAAAGCTAGTAGCAATGTTATGGAAATACTCCAGCGCAGCTACAAATAGTTGTCTATAAGTAAATGCTATTTCATGCAAACTGCAATGGTTGCGTCTATTCTTACAAACAGGAAGGACAATTGTAAAGGAGATATTCTTTGCTGGTTATTTTTAAGCTCTTCTAAGTTAATTAATTGTTAGAACTGACTATTAAAATGTCTAATCACCGCATTTTGACATATTGGAGACGTGGAGTTACATTTTACAAAGCATTTTATTATAATATTTACTGAAAAATATAAGTAAGAAATTCATTTTGCTACTTCCGGAACTATTTAATTGTATTAAATTGTATAAAAGCATACTTAATGGAAGGAATAAAGGTCCCGACGGCCTATAGATCACGGTAGTTGATCTTATATATTTTCAACTCTAGTACTGTTTGCAAAGTAATTAATATGTTCACTATTTAAGATTGATTTATATTATGATTTGCGTATTTACTATTATGTTTGAATTCTTCTGCAACTATATTTCTTATATACCATTATTTATTTAAAAAATTATTTAATGTACAATGGAGAATTTTTATGTTAAGTCTTTATCACTTTCACCATCACCAAGTCAATAGTTTCTCTTTCCTGGGGAATTCACATAGCCCTACGTATCTTTTTTATATATATAACATCACAAATCGAATTACAGAATGTCATAATAAAAGTTTGCTGCATAGCTTAAACCAAAATTGTATTAAGTTTTTTTTAATAATTAAAGTGTAATATTACTAACATAGGGCTTACTTTTCTTATCTAGTTTCAATCCCTGACAGATTTCTTTGACGATAGGTTTTGAACTTTTTAATTACACATGTAACATTTTTTTTTCACATCAACAACATTTTAACACGTCTTTGTGTTCATAATGCACTGCCATCAATGACTATCAAATTATTTCTTCAGAATATTTATTCCCAATGCAGACCTTCAATTGCATTGTTCAAATCTTTAAATACAATATCAATACATCGTCTTTCATTTACCATAAGGTCCGTTTCATTGGATTACATGAGAATATCTTTGGTCTCTGATAACTTCAAGGAGCAAATAGCCCCTACAAGTAAAACAGCGGCTGTTGTAAGGATGGGTAAAGCTTTACTTATACTTATGTAATGGGCAAATGTCAGATTTCCCAAAATGGCAGCAATACGACTAACAGCACTCAAGAAGCCATAGCCAGTGCCCCTATTAAAAACAATAAAAAGCATAAACTTCATTAAAACTGAAATGTAATCCTTTTGCATTCACAAAATACAGTTTGGAGTAAAATTTTGTAAAACAAATATTAAATATATTTATAGTTGAATATACAAATTATTTGTTAATTGAAACATAAATGCAGCAAAAGGCACAGAATCTCAAAGTATTTCAATTTTTGTCACAACTAATCTTTTTTTGTTATTTCTGCAGATAGAGAAATATTTTTGCCAGTCCGTTAAAGATGCTTCTAGGTTTAATCTGTATCACGAACTAAACGGCTTTTATTAATAATAAATATTTCCGCGTGATTAATAATAAATTAATAATCGACGTTCATTTTATGGAAAATAGAAAATCCGTGATTTCGTCATTTCAATGGCTGTCCCCAGCTGCAATTTACGAAAACGGAATAATCAAAATACTAAATTTATTATAAGGATATAAGATATTTCAGATATCGAAAATAAAAATATTTTTACAACATTGTTACTATATTTCGATGTTTTTTGCTCTCGAATTTTGTCACCAAATATTATCATTTCGACGGCGCAGTAAAAATATGCCATTCATTCTTAAAAAACAGTAATTCGAGCATCAGTTGCGACGATATGCATCCCAGTAAATAATATTACAAGAGAGGAAATAGGAAGATTTTGGTATCTTACGGATAAGTCCTTATTCGTTTTTTTCCTTCACTTAAATCTGTGTATTTTTATTTGCATGTATTTCCATAAGTGGATTACTATTCGTGTATTAGCACCCGTGTATTTTCACTTGAAATATGTTCCTAGCATAACTATTTTTAATAATGATGTATTCTGTATTCGTGCAAAGAAGTCACATAATGATTACGTGTGGTGTATGTGCTTAAACCCAGAATAGGTTTAGTTTGCATAGCAAAACAAAAAACGCAGTTTCGTCATTTCATTTTTTGGCATCTTCTAAATGACTCATTATTTCAATGCAGATCATTTCATTAACACAGAAAGTCAGTTTCTAAATTTTGATTTGTTATTTAATAATGAATTCTTTCTCAGAATAAATTAGGAATGAAATTACTAAAATTAAAAATACTGCAATTTTTAAAAATATTTTTAGAACTGTGTGTAGTTTCATTAAAAGACTGAAAAAAATCTATTAATTACATAAAATCCAGTAATTACATGGAATAAATTATTGTAGTGGGAATTTATCCTGTGAGAATTTTAATTCTCAATTCAACGAAGTATGTTTTGCATCTAAAAACAATTTTTTTCCATTATTTACTGTATTTTAATAAGTAAAAATACACAATTTTGGAATTTTGAGTCATAAATTTTAAGTCATCATTATTCAACAAGCTATTGATTTCACATTTTGTTAGACATCAAAATATTTATAGGGCGCTTAGGCTTTATAAGTAATCATGTTTTTATTTTAGTTTATTTGAGTGAGATTAAAATATCAATTGCGAAATGGGGATTATAGGGCAGCAGATAATTTAGACAACGTGAAATTCCAGATAATCTGCTTTAAGTCGATAGATCGGTGTATATCGTGGCACATGTGAACAACTTGCGGACAAAAGTATGCAAACTGTTCACCATGATTGTGCCAGTGGCATAATACCAGATCTTGCTAGTTCTAAAATACAAGGAATATGTATATGTTGGAGGGCGGGGAAGGTTCTGGGAAATAAATACAGTAAAACATTTTAATTGAAATTCCTCACGGGGAATTGAAAAATTTCCGTTAGCGTTAATAATAAATGTACAACTGAGAAGAAAAAACAGCTCCACTTATTATTGTTCGAACATTGTTCATCGCATAGCACATTTTGATATGACTTTTAATTGGGAATAACATCGTCTACAAATTATTGTGCATAATTTTTGTATAAGGCACCGTCTTCATATTAAAACGCGCACGAACTTTGAACTTTCGAATGGCAACATCTAACTTTGACAACATATTTCGAATCCAGAGCGAGATTCAAGCTTTGATGCCAAATGTCAAGTAATTTGGATGCAGTGTTTCCGAGTTATGAAGAGGTGACTTTTTGCGTTCCTACTGTTAGTTTCGTAAACTTTTATTCATATCTCTTGTAATAATAATCTTCTCACGTTTATTTTTACTTTCCCTGTAGTACATGATAATGTATTAGCAACTCGAGTTTTCGACTGATCTACACGTTTTGACAACTCTGGAATACGAAAAAACCATTTTTTGCGTGACGTCTATGTGTATGTCTGTCTGTGCAATCTATGTATCCACTCTAACTCAAAAAATAATGGACCAAATTTCATAAAATTTGGTAGATAAGTCACTTGTATGTGACACTGGTATTGATTAGTTTTTGGTACGATTCGGAATAAAAGAACCCGCCTTTTTTGGGAAATGCCGCTTAAAAATCTTATGTATTCACTCCAGTTAAAATAAATTTCACAAAATTTGGCAGAATTTGGATACTCTGGTGCTGAGTACATTTCGGTACAATTCGGATAAAATACAACCAGCCTTTTTTTGCGAAATGGTCCGCAAAAATCCCTAAAATCTAAAATGAAAAGCAACGTGTGCTCAAATGTATCAATCAATTGCTTGTTTTATACGTAATTTTTAACGAGGAAAAGAATGAGACCAACTCCATTGCATCAGGACTAACCGTTCTCGAGATATTTGAGGTGTTTCGCATTTTTTACTCCGCTTTTGGAAAAATGATCAATTACCAAATACAGAAATTGAATTAAAAGTTCAAATTTAGTGATATTTTGTGCAATTAAACTCAATTTAATGAATTATTAAAGAAATAAAGAAAAAAGGAATTTGAGTCTGCAGTGAAAGTCATGTGTTGCCCACATCAGATTTTTTCGTATTACTTTACCACTAAGCAACCCAAAGTTACGTGTTACAAAGTACTACAGTTACGTGATTTATATTTTTTTATAATAATTTTCTGTGTGACATTAATATTTGAAAATGTATGAATTAGAATCTAGAGATATTTTGACGGAAACCGATCCAAAGACTTTTTATATGAGTATGTACAATTTCAGCTGTTTTCCCCGTGTCGTTCTTTCGCTCTGTTTAAATATTTATCCTCAGGATGATTTTAGTGGTAGTATATTATCTAAAAAAATCTGATGTGGGCAGCACATGACTTTCCTTATATAATACAATGCATTTACTACTTTTACAATAAAAAAGATTGGTTATTCTTATAGTGGATACTTATATTCTTTCCAAGATATTGAATTTTCGTCAATGAGTCATCATTTTCATTGATTCAGCGTCCTTTTTATCCATTTGGCGAATTTTTCGTTAATTTAGCAACATTTAAAAAAGTTCGCCAAGCTAGCGACATTCCGTCAAATTCGTCGCCAAAATCTCGCCAAGCGCTATGGATTATATTATATATGGATATTATTCTAACAGCAGATAAATGACTATTGGCGTTCAAATACAAAAGTATTACTCAAATTATCTTTTTTCATGAATGGAACGAGCTAGATCCATGACAATGATGTCACCCAATTTATCGCATGGTAATACATATGAAAAGGGAACATGTTTCTCAATAGGAAATATATTTTTTTTATTTTATATGATATTTTGATAATTTTTTTTAAATGTGAAATATCTCGAGAACGGTTCATGCTAGCGTTCTAAAATTTATGTAAATCGTTTTCTAATGAAAAATTACATAAGAAATGTCTATTTGTGTAACTTTATTAGAGGTTTTGATTTTTTGAGGATTTTTTCAAAATTTCACTCGAAAATTTAGGGGAGTTCTGACCATTCGATTGCGTATAAAAACAATAGGCTTCCAGTATTCACGGATTGTAGTTTTTGCACTAAATTTCATTCGAATCGCCCCGTTCGTTCGTGAGGAAACGTGCTCTCCCATCGAAAATTCGAATTAGAATTTTCGACCCCGTCACAATACTTTCCTTATACATTATGTATATAAGGAAAGTAACAATGACTAATATATAAAAATTATATTAATTTTAATTTAATCTTTATTTAATATAATGGACATTTCTTTTTACCCAGTTCCCTATTTGCAATCCAATATTGGCCAATATTGGAAATATTGGATATATTGGACCAATATGAAAAAGTGGACATTTTGACGGAATTGGCCCAATAGTGGTTTAAAATATTGGGTTTAAAATATTACTCCAATATTGGCGCTCCATTGGAAATATTTCCAATGGAACACCAATATTGGTGTAATTAAAATATAGTAATGAAAATATTTAGCCAATATTGGAAGACAATGTAATCCCAATATTTGCCTAATATTGGGATTACATTGGAAATATTTCCTATGTAAAGCCAAGATATATAATATTGGTCCTATATTATACGAATATTAAATGCTACTAGAGTTATAATAAAATTTTGTTTAAAAAATTTAGTATAGATGCAATCTAATCAATGTAACTCTGCAACTGTATCGAAGGGTTAATGATGGAGTGGAAGATTGAAACTTACATTCTTATAAATGGGACACTATAAGCCATCTAATGTATTATTAATTACTCTATGATTTATAGTTGAAATCGGCCGATTTGTTGTTGATATTCTATGATTTATACTCTATGATTTATAGTTGATACTCTATGTTGATACTCTGTGATTTTTAGTCGATACTCTATGATTTATAGTTGATCTATAGTTGATACTTTATTGATCTATATGTATGATCTATAGTATGATACTCTATGACTTATAATCGATACTTTATGACTTATAGTCGATACTCTTTAATTTATAGTTGAATCGAGTAGAAATCCGGTTTAAAGTTTTCAAACACAAAGTGAGATATCAGAATAAACCAATAACGTCTTTTAGTGAAATAGCAAATAATCCACTTCATTAGAACAGTTGTGGTCAATGAATAAAATCCCGACCTTCAAATTGCGGTTTTTAATAGGGTGCTGACCCCTGAAAATTGCACATTCCGGAATATTGAATATCTCCGGATGTAAAACTAGGAATTGAGCGAAAATGCATATTTGGACTAATTTGGTGGTAGTGAATTTGTATATAACTTCAAAATCAGGCGTTGCTATTGAAAACTTCGAAGTTCGTGCGCATTAAATAGGAAGACGGTCCTTTATACAAATTCTACGCACATGAAATTATAGAGGACATCATTTCTAATCGAATGGGATTTTTAAATGTACTCTACGATGAACTATGCTGGAATAACAAGTATTGGGGTTTTTCTGTTTTCTCAGTTGAACGCTGTTGGGAAATATCAGCATTTAATGTGTTTCGTTGTTTCTCGTTGCTATATGAAGGAAAAAAGACGGTTGCATAGCATTATAAGTTTATGCAATTTAATTTTCGGACTTGAAAATACTGCAGCTTTCAATTTTATGGCTTATTCATCTCTGAATCGTACGTGATTCCTCAAAAATGCTAATTTCTCTACTAAAAGTATTTAAAAAATTTCTTTTACATAATTTCATTAATAATTTCATTGATTTCATTGAATTATTTTACTTAATATTTAAATCATCAATATCTCAATATGAAAACGACTATAGATCATTACGACATTATGAAAACTTATATTGCTAACAAGAGCAGTACAAATAAAAAGCAATGCATTCATATAAAGAAAGCATTTTCCCTTCCCTGGGTATAAGCATATAAACACTCAGACAGACGCATATGAATATTCTCTGTCAAGCAGGCCCTTGATGCAACGTCAAGGTCAAACCTGTTCAGTGATAGATAGCGTAATATATCTCACCTAAGGGATGTTGGATAGGATTCTGTGGTAATTACGTCCACTGCATTCCATCCAGAAATCGATATGAAATTGAAGAGAGCTTCAAATGCTATCACACTCCTTTGAGTATCCAGAAACCATATGAAAAATGCGCTTATGCTGGTGAGGAAAAGGGACGTCGCTAAAAGAAGAAAATAGCGTAATATATCTCACCTAAGGGATGTTGGATAGGATTCTGTGGTAATTACGTCCACTGCATTCCATCCAGAAATCGATATGAAATTGAAGAGAGCTTCAAATGCTATCACACTCCTTTGAGTATCCAGAAACCATATGAAAAATGCGCTTATGCTGGTGAGGAAAAGGGACGTCGCTAAAAGAAGAAACATATAATTTAAAATGGGGTAAGTAATGCAATTATTTAATAATACAGTAATATTATTTACAGCTATTATATATTATATTCTTAAAATATTATATATCATATATAATTTTTTTAATGATATTTACAATGTTTTTACTTTCTCATACTATAGAATATAGTTACAGAGTTCACTTCGACGATACGAGTTTGGGGACCTTTAAAATCAACCTTGTAGGTTAGTGCAAAGATGGCGGAGGACTAAAAGTGACCTTAGTACGACTAGTACGGATTCAGTGGACTCTGGAAGTTTGAGCGCCGATTTCAAATAAAGAAGATAACGACCACGCAGGATACTAACCTGGGTAAAAATAGCAATAGTAGAAGGCTAACTTGAGGTAAAAATATCAGGACGTGGTCAGTCAGATTGTCAGATGCCCACCAATCTGACATTAGAGGGAGGAGAATGCAGAATCCACTTCGACGATAAGAGCTTGCAATTTCGTCCCAGCAGCTCAACGGTAGAGCGTCGACTGCCGAATTCGGAGATCCAGGATTCGATTCCCGGTTAGGGCAGCAAGGTTTTTTATATAGTATAGAGGGTTGTTTTCACGACAATTTTGGATTTCAAGATTCTGATGCCAATATATATTTTAGGACGTCCTGAACAAGTTTTGACTATCTTTAGAATGATGTCCGTCTGTCTGTCTATGATTCATGTGTACACAAGAGCTACTACACATATTAATGGTTTTTCATCCAACTTCATATCCAGATTTGTTAACATAAAATTTAGAAATAGGCAGAATTATTTTAAATTTGAGCGAAAACTTAAAAAATATATAATTTTATATTTCCTTAACATGACAGCATAGGAAAAAATTTGACATTATGTGTAAAAGGGTTATTTAGGTCTCAATCATCATGAAACTTAAATATTTCAATCATTGTAGTGAAAATAGCCGCGATACAATTTTTGTGTTCGTGATGTCATAAGCTCCTCTCCGTGGGCAATTATCCCCACTCCCCTCCTCCCGAAGGTGTACATTGTCAAATTTAGTATCAATCGAAATATTTTTTGCAACCGTATAAAATGTAAGGTAGCATGTTATAACGGTGTTCATTTTGCCAATGATACTGATTTTTCAAAAATTTTCTTGCAAAATTTGTAAAAAAGGAAAAATAAATAAATAAAAGTCCGAGCGAGTTTTTGTTTTACATTCCTTGTAGTCACTTAAAATATTTTCCTAACTAACAGACACAGACACAAACAGTAAGCAACGAAAATGTTCCACTGGAAATCTAGTTTCAAGATCAATAATTACGTTCTTGCTAACTTATAGATTTTTATGAATCATTTTGCCAAGTTGATAAGGATAGAAAAATTTCCGTTTTTAAACATTGTAACGCTTATATCGCAAAACCTAACAGTGCTAGCAGCAATATGCTGGTAATTTGTAGCTGTATAATGCTTGAATATATTATCTTTGAAAGCCCGCTAAATATATGTAATTTTATTTTAGATAAATCTTAGTTTCTGAAATAGAGTGGTTATAAAGTTCTGTAAAATGTACCAGTGTCAAACTTTTCAATTATGTATCTTACTTTAGTTACCATAGGCCATATATCTGTTATAAACAAAACAAATGAGATGGAAAAAAACTATATTGTATTTCAGTGGAGTTTTATTTACAAAATGTTATCAACAGAAAACTATATCGTCTCCATCGGACTGGAGCCACCGCCGATTTCTTATCACTCAATTTAGATTGGTGAAACGGTACACATATTTATTGATATGAAGCTAAGTGTTATGGATTTAGACCTTAAGACCTCAAGTTCCCTCAGCACTGGTTTAGTCAGTACTACATTTCTATTGCTTATTTTTGTATTCTGTATATATTTGTATATAATTTTTCACATCCCTATTTTATTTTTCTTTATATAATTTTACACATCCTCACTTTACTATTTTTTATATAATTTTCCACTAACCCAATTTTTTCCGCATATAATGTTTCATTGCCCCAAATTAAATATTAATAGTAATATTTATAACAATAATTATTATTATTATTATAATTACTACTATTATTAGTATTATTGAATGTCATGCATTGTTTTTGGACAGTAAATGAATATTCATAGATGAAGTCTAGCATATTTAAAAATCCTGAAGGATTTTTAAATATACTGCATTTCACATGTGAATAGTGATCACACCAAAGCACACCAAAGTTTTAGCACACCAAATTCGTTCTGACAATTTAAAAAGTCAGAGTGAATTCGACGTGCTAAAATTAGTCAAAACTTCCAAAATTTAAAAATAAAGATAACCAGCGTTGATTAGTATTTACATGTCTTTAATAAAATATCCATCCATGACGTACATAAAAATTACATAACCAGAGCACTTTCGAACATTATTATGTCCTTTATCAATGGCAATGTAAAAAATAGGTGGCGAACATGAGCTTTAATATACAGGCCACAACCGCTAAACGAAATTTGCATATTAATAATTTAAAAAAAATTCCTTTCCTTTGTTAAGGCCTGTATATTAAAGCTCATGTTCGCCACCTATTTTTTACTTTGCCACTGATGAAGGACATAATAACGTCCAAAAGCGCCTTGGTTATGTAATTTTTATGTACGTCATGAATGGAGATTTTATTAAAGGCATTTAAATAAGAGCCAACTTTGGTTGTCTTTAGTTTTAAAGACATAACATATTTTCCATGCGATTTTATCAACTTTCAAACTCTAAACTACAGAACAAAGGAAATTTTCGCAGACAACTGCACAAGGAGAATAAATCCAGGTTTTCACTATTACCTCTAATGATTCTAAATATTTCTTTTTTTATAACTTCACTTACCCATAGTGTTGACTCTTCCAAACCTGTCGAGTATAAATGAAGATAATACGTTCCCAGGAATTATGGCAAACTGGGCTATCATGTTCTCAGTAAAAATATCACTCAGATTGTAGTTCAGGTCGAAATCCACACCACATCCTTCCACTGTATCTCGGAAAGAAGAGATCTTGAACGTGCAGTCGATAAACCGGTAGTTGTAAAGATCGGTATGCTGAAAAAAAAAATAGAAAATTACCAACTATCGTATAGTATCTGACACTACGCTGTCAGCCATTTGCATCTAGCAGAATTTTTTTAGATTGTTTATTTTCGAATGAACAAGAACGAACAAGATTAATTAAAGGCGTCGGCTACGGCGAAGTGCATAGTTCCAGTTTTGAGGATTTTAAGTTTTGAACTATGGGGACGCGTTTAAGTTTTAAAAAACGAGGATAGATTTATATTTTGAAATACTGGAATGTATTTAAATTTCGAAAAACGAGGACAAATTTAAGTTTTGAACTACGGGGACGCATTTAAGTTTTGGAAAACGAGGAGAGATTTAAGTTTTAAACTATGGGGACGCATTTAAATTTTGAAAAACGAGGACAAATTTAAGTTTTGAAATACTGGGACGCATTTAAGTTTTGAAAATCGAGGACAGATTTATGTTTTGAAATACTGGGATGCATTTAAGTTTTGAAAAACGAGGACAAATTTAAGTTTTGAACTCTGGGGACGCATTTAAGTTTTAAACAAGAAAGATCCATCATGCATAAGCATTGATTATGAAACACTTTCCAACTGAAATGTAATTTCATTTAAAAATTTCTAAAATGTGATTCATTCAGTGGTAATATCTTTTACATTATCACAGTACTACAGTAATTTATTATACTTAAATATTTAAAACTGTATCGAAATATAAATCATCTGATTCTTTATGCAAAATCAATGAATATTTCATTCATATAACTTGTATTCCAAACTCCAGAGCTAAATAATTTTGTGTGAAAAAAATTCAGCAATTCTTATGTAATTCATCTTACAATCGCTTGAGATATTTGCATTCTGCATATGTTAAAATTAGGCTTCCTTGAAGAAATAATAAAAGTTTAGGGATCATTTAAAATCATAACTATTGTAATTGCATAGGCACGGAATTTAGATACACAGATAATACACAGATAATATATATGTGTATGTGTATGTACTCAAAGTATTGGAATCGTGCCGAAGATCGGAACTCGAATTTTCAAAGTATCTACACGTTTTGGGACTTCTAGAACACGAAAAAACTACTTTTAGGAAGACGTCTGTGTGTGTAAGGGTGTATCTGTGTATGTTTCTGTGTGTCTGTGTGGATATTACATCATCCACTCTAATTGAAAAACTAATGGACCGAATTTCATACAATTTGGTAGGTATGTTTTTTGTGGGAAATCATGATGTTCATTAGATTATAGTACGATTCGTAATAAAGGAATCTGCCTTCTTTGCGAAATGGCCGCAGAAATTGCCTTTATCCACTTTAGCTAAAAACTAATGAACCAAATTTAACAAAATTTTGAGTATAATATTTCAATAACCTACAAGTGATTTATATACCAAATTTAACAAAATTTTGTATATAAATCATTTGTAGGTTATTCTACTACGATTCGGGAAAAAGGAACGGGCTATTTTTGCGAAATGGTTATAGCAAAAATCGTTATATATAAAAATAAAAGACTACGTGTGCTCAATTATATCAATTAAATTCCTATTTTATATGTGATTTTTGACAACAAAAAGAATAAGACTAACCCCATTACTCTAGGACTAGCCGTTCTTGAGATATTCTAGTTTTTTCGCGTTTTCGCTACGCCACCTTTGACAATAAGTCCAGCTATCAAATGAGAACCAAATTTAAGTTTAACGTGTAAATTCAATGTCATTTAAAATACTTATGTTGTGCAGATAAACTCAAATTATCATTGAATAAATAAAGAGAACGAATATGAGTCTGCAGGGATGTGCTGTCCACATCAGAATTTTTAACAATATTACACCAATGATTTATAGAAGTGAACGGGGATTATTTTCAGGCCATTTCGAAAAAAATGTATGATCTATATTTAAAGATCCATCAAATTTTTGTCGAATAAAATGTTCAACAAATTTAAGCTGTGTACCAAATTTTAACTCTCTAGGGCGTAGGAAAGTGCATTTAAAATGCCATCAATTAAATTTATCATGAAGAGTTATATAAAATTTAAAAAAAATGAAAAATTGTTATCTACCAAATTTATTTTTAAATATGAAGCCACTCCCATATGCAAAACGTTTAAACAAATGGAGAGATATTTATTATATAATATCTCTCTCTTTTCTTTCTGGAAGATATCCCAAAGTCAGAATTTAATTGAATTTGTTTTTTTCCCTATATTAAATAATTTTTTTAATTAAAAAACTACTTAACATATTTTACTCAATTTTTTTTTATATATTCTATGGGATAATGTGAATATTTCCGAAAAATTTCGAAGCAATTCGTGAATTTTAAATTTACTTAAAAAATGTTTGAAAAATTAGGTCCCATAGGGTTCAATGTATTTCATTTTTTCAACCCGGGGTCAATAAAAAACTAATTGGGTGATATTATTTATTTATATTCCCATAGGTCCTACAGACCGTCTGAACAACATACTAAAATTTCATTTTGATAAACTCATTTTTACGGCAGTTATCGTGCTAACGGACAGACAGACAGACAGACAGACAGACAGAATGAACAAAGTCATAAACACTTTTCAACTTTGTTGCAAAGTGTTAAAAACGAGGACAGATTTATATTTTGAAATACAGGGACGAATTTGGGTTTTGAAATGTACCATTTTACTTTTAAATATTTGAATTTTGTTTCCCGATATATATTTAAATTTTGAAGTCTGTCATTACTTTTAAGTAACTTAAATTCAGAATGTTTTATTAGCAAATGAAAAAATTAAATATTATTTCCTTTTTTCGAATACATATAAATATGTATATTTTAAAATGATGTGTTTACTGATAAATAATGCAAACTAAGGCAATATAGAAATAAAATAGGTAATTCAATTTTAACATTTAAAGACACGAAATGTAAGAAATGGTCCCATTTCGTTCTAAAGTGCATATACACATCATATCTAGTCATATGTGATACAATACAGCTAGTGTTATTTTATTTGTCGATTTCACCATAGGGGTTATATTAAATTTTACTTAGTCTGGATTTGCTTTTATCTTTTATTTATAAGTCATATGATACTTCCTCGTAATCCAGACGATTTTTAAGGTTTCTCTGTCTTAGTTAAAATTCTGTTCGCAGTTATGAATTATGAAATAACACGTAGATATCTACAGATCATTAGGTCCAATTTAATAAAAACTTCGATCTCTTAGGTCATGTATTCAAGAAAAAAACCCCAGTACATATACAAATCTATAAAAAACACGCATTCTTAGAGTTTTATGTAAGTAATCGTCCACTGGGTTTAATACGATAGTTACTAAGCAGCCCAATAACTTTGTAAGTAAAGGTCCAAGAGAGTACAAGTTATGTCTATTTATAGTAAAGTGATATGACCGATCGAATAACAATTATTGCAGCGCTTTTAGAGGAGATTTCAAAAAGTTAGGATAAAGGACTTGCAAACAAAGCGAGATAGTCGAAAAAAGCCAAATTCTAAGCTGTACAGTATCGTCTAACCAGTAGGAATCGACTACAAAATTTTTACAGAATTTTTACATTCATTTGGCACAGTGTGGTTATTGGCTGGTTGCTTTCCTATTTAGGGATGCTAAAATAAACAACACTTGCATGCAAAGGAATCTAATGTACAGCTTGTTCAAAATTCCCTCCGACAGCAACAGTGCACGTTCGAATTCGAAAAAGAATATTATCCTGCAATTTGAGAAGCATTGTTGGCCTTACGGTGTTACAGGCTGTAATGATAAGACTTTTTAACATATATTTATTGCCATTCATACACGCGCTTCGTGCGTTCTTGGTATCAATTTCTACTCATTATACAATGCACTACAGCTTTGTAATTGCTATTTTTATTCTATGGCTCTTTATTGTCGAGTCTGTTATCCTAACTTTTTACATTCTCCACTGGGTCGTTGCAATCACTTTTATTTGATCTGGCATGATCAATTCACTAAAGATAGAATTAACTTGCACACTCATGGACAATGTTGCTTTCAGGCATACACCCCACCGGAGACATTTCATATTAACTTAGTTTTTATTTATTGATATCATTTAGATATATTTGTATAGGGCAAATAGAAAAATCCCCATCCCTAAAGTTTCACTCGCCCCCTCCCGGCCCAAAGGTCCTGAAACTGCCTGCTCATGGAAATTTATGAAGTTCCATGAATGAGTTCTGAAGTTCGTATACATACACAGAATGTCTTCCTTCTAAAAGTGATGAAAATATCTGCCCATAAACTCACGTTTTTTACCGATTTTACAAAGCTATTGAGGTGCTTACACACAGAAACAAATATGGGTAAAACACACAAAAACTAGGTTTACTGCTACTAGAATGAGAGTTTTAAATACGTAAATTTCTAGTTATACACTTAATAAAGTAACTGTATCTATATTAATGTGTTATTTTACTCTTTTATATGAAAATTGCAAAAACACAATGGGCATATTTTATTTTACGCTGGAAAGAACATTTTAAACAGGTAAAGAGGTAATATAGAATGCATAGACGTGAACTTTAATTAATTTTAGAATTTTCAAACTTAGTGGAGGGGGGACAAACCATGGCGACAGTCAGTTGGGAGAGATGTTATTACAGTATCTTGAACATGAAGAACTTTATTACAAAATTTATGACGGGCAATAGGGGATAAATCCTCGGAATTCTTACCCAGAAACACTCTTCCGGCGAATAAGGTAGATATTACCAAAGACCAATCTGCAACCAGTGCTCCAGGCTGTCCAATAAGCACCCATACATTCTGACCAATCTGCAGAGAGGGGCCAGAGGTTGATCTCACCCCCAACATTCGCCAGAACTTTTAATCAAGGCCAAAACCACTTACGTACTGACTGATTTTTGTTAGGTGAAAGTGAAATACTATATTCCCTGCTCCAAATAAGGACAGAACATAATCTTCGATTATACATGATGGTAAATTTGCCCAAGCAGTGGCGTCCAATGATGACATGCCGAATCTCAACGACTCTCAACGCCGAATCTCAACGACGAGAGTAAGAGGTAAATAGGTGTATAAAATGAACATTTCAAGTTACCTCTTTATCTGTTTAACACTAGAACGACGGAAGCGGCCATTTTGACCGCATGACTACTTTGAGAAACGATTCCTCCAAAACGGCTAATCCCAACTCATTGGAATTTTATGACTTTTCTTATTTTCTTAAAGTTGTGGAAAACACAGAAGAAAATTATTCTAGGTTTTATAATAAGAGGGCAAATCAACGACCTTCCTAGAACTACGATAGCTGTCAAAATAGTTATGCGGTCAAACTGACAGCTTCCGTCGTTCTAGTGTTAAAACGGTCTTTTCAACATAAAATAAAATATGCCCTTTATTCCGTGAAATTCTCATAAAACAGAATAAAATAACGCATTCATATATGTATATAATTACGTTTTCAAGTATGTAACTGGAAATTTACGTGTTTAAAAGTGTCATTCTAGTGTTCATTCTAGTGGCAGTAAACCGAGCTTTTTGTGTGGTTTCATCCATATTATTCTTAGTGTGTAAGGACTTTTCAAGAAGCACTTTATTACACTGGAGGACAATAATTTACTTTTACGTTATTAAAATGCACTTACGTCAAATATAACCCTAACGAAACTTGAATGGTAGAAAAAGCTTTTGGACGAATGTACGTTATCGAAAGTCGAATTCTCGAAAGTGCATTCACTGAAGACGCAGTGGTTCAAAACCAAATCCTCAAATGTAAAGTTCACGAAATGGTTGTTTTCGAACCTCTTGTTGGCGAGAATTCCGGAAAAGTTTTGACGCGCCCATGTTTTGTTGTAGTAAGTGGTGGCGTTGGCGTCGTATTGCTCCTCCTGCAGTTTTCTTATATATTCCGGAAACCAAATTGACATGCCGTAGAATCTAAAAAAAAATTGCGAAACGTAAATAATTGGGAAGTTAATTATTTTTACACAAATGTAAAACTGCTGCTTGTGAGAATAACACCTTCAATACTTCCTTAAAGAAAACAGTGTTCCATTCTTCTTTAGCCTGCCCTCTTACAGTTCTTGCGTACAGGTTTGTTAAGTAAAGACGCTGATTTGACCTAATTAAGAGTGATCAAAACTCCCTCGAAACAGTTATTTAAGTCACGTAATATGCATCTGTCTGCTTTTTGTAAGGAAGTATTGAAAATGTATTGTTAATCATTATATATATAAGATAAAATGTAATAAAAACATAAAATTTCGAGTTTCAATCATGCGAATTACAAAGATATTACATATAATCTATATTTGGGTTATTTTGTGTTCAAATCTCGCAGGAATACACACGTATACCCCTCCTCCCACACAGTATACATACAGAGTAGCATTCCTCTAAAAGAGGTAGAAATGTGTAGAGGACGTTTTAAAATGCGTTTTACAGTCATAATATAGACTTCGAAAATACTACTTTTTACATTCTATAAGCAATATGTTTTTCATTGTAAGTTGAGAAAATAAAAGTTAGCTGACAGATCAAAGTTTTTAATCCAAAGAATTCTTTATACTTTTCAAGTAATATTTTTTATATTTTAAAATTATCTTGCGCAAATTTGTTTTCATTCGTTACTAATTCCCCCGTGGTGAAGGAGCGCTTACGCACCACGTGCACAAGACCCCCCTCCCCCCCAGAGTATCACATGGCGAAGGGGAGGAGATTATCAGCTTCACTTTTATAGAGGCTCCCCGAAGGGCGGGAGTTTGACTTGGCCTCGACATGACAACATCCATGCCCGCTGGCGGGATTCGAACCCACAACTCGGCAATCCAGCGATCAGACGGAAGCGCATGCCTCTGACAGCTAGACCACCGGATCAGCCTAATTTGTGTACATTTATTTATAAATTTTCAAGATAATCCAGCATGCAAATGTGTGCCTTCTGCGTCCACTTGGAGGGGTGGGGATAACTTTGAATATGTTTCCAGTTTCAAATTTTTATTTAAGTTATCCTTTTCTGTTCCTATAAAATTAACGAAATATATAAAAACAATTCTAGCTTTAATATTTTCACCTCAGACATTTTATTCTTAATTAAGTTTTACATAACGATCCAGAGATATTTTATACTTTTCGATAATAAACATACAATACTATACTTACGAGAATTTGAATAAATTTGTTTCAATCATATATATTTTCAGTCGCCACTATACTGGTAAAGCAAAATGTCAACATATAATGAATATAAATATAATTTAAACAAATGGTGGCACAAAAAACTTAAAAAAATGTATTTATAACAAACATTATCAGAAAGTTTTTACTAAATGAAGTGCAAATTATTGAGACGAACACCAAAAGTAGATTGAATTGCTTCTTTATATAATAAAAGACGAAGTTTGTCTATGTTGTTGTTGTTGTTGAGACCCAGACCGTCTGACCTACCAGAAAGGTGTAAGGTAACCGTTTGGACTGCCGGGAAGTGCCATCCAATTTAGACCGGAACCCAGTGGGGGAGGCATCCACTGGGACCGTACCCTCCTTCCCCTACCACCAACCTCTCGGAAAGACTTACAGACCCACATGGTTAACATTATCGTACTCCGCATGAACACGGCGCAGTTGTGGCAGCGTGGAAATCCAGCGCGCAAACCACCGGGCTACCGCGCCCGAAATGTGCTAACAGCACGCGGTGTTCCCAGGTGCTCACCCACCCAAGTACTAACCGCGCCCGATGCTGCTTGACTTCGGTGATCTAACGAGAACCGGTGTTTTCATCACGGTAGGGCCGTTGGCATGAAGTTTGTCTGTATGTAGGTGTGTCTTCTTTAGTAGCAAATCGAACATTTGTGACAACAGCAAAATTCAGTATAGTGATAACTGAACGCTCGTAGCGAGATTTTGTTGAGATGTTTTTTTATAATTAAAATTTGTTTAAAAGTTATAAACATTTAAATCTGATCTATTCCGATTATTAATCGTCTTAAACTAGCATCATATTGCAGATAATCTTTGACCCAGCCAGTATTCGAACAAAGTATCTCTGCCTTGCTATTTAATACATTGCCCATTGAGAAACTGGATGATGATATTGTTCCTTTTAGTTGAATATGATCTCATATTGTATAAACAAGTACTTTGAAAATTATAGAAAAAATAAATTACCCAAAGGCTGTTGTTATCCACACTATGAGCAATACAGAAGTAACTCTTGTATAAGGAGGCCACAATATCTGCATGAAGGAGGTCCAAAACTGTTTGAAAGAAGGGAACAATAAGTAGGCTTAGCGAAGAAAGTACAACATACTTCATTTAAGAATATTTTGTGTAAATATTTACAACTGTTATTTAAAACCGTTAAGCGTCAACTTTATTATAATTTACTACTATACTCACAGTCTCAAAAGCTTCTAAGACATCACTTAAGAAACCTCCTGGTCCAGTTAGACTAGCGTTCGGAGATCTTCGTGTGGGTAGCTCCATTTCACTTAACTACCAATAAATTATCAATAGCGCATTAAATATGTAATTATAATTTTAATAAAGAGTAAATAGTAATGCATGAAATCAAAGTACATTTAACTTAAACAACACAAACATGATAATATAAGAAGTTTGACGAGCATGTCATATTACCTGATATTCATCCGTTTGTTTATGATTTATCCGAAAAACCTTTTGATATACGTACATGGCTTCAACATCTCGTCCACACTGAAAATAATAACACAAATTAAAACTCCGAGAAAGGGGACTTTGGAAATATAGTAGATTCTTAGACAATTGAAATGGTTAAGAAAATCTACCGTAAAAAGGTTGAAATGGACACCTATGGCAGCAATTTTTTGCATATGAATGTTTGGATTATCAGAGATAAAATAATATCACTAAATCGCCGACCATTCCTATGCAAATTTTTAGTTTCATGGTTTCTGGTTATATATAAAAGCAAGTTTTTCCTCTTTTATTGCATTGCCGACGTCTGAAAACACCTTTGCCTAACTGTAATTTTGTTTTACGTCTTAAATAGTGTCATATTAAAAAATACTTTTTACTTTTGAAAATCTTTACTTTTTATAATAAAATAATTTGGTTAAAATACTTCGTTAGTAATCGTATAAACATTTGATTAAGAATATTAACCGATTAAGGAGGACAAAAATGGCCATAGTTTTCAACATAAAAAGACATAGTAACCACACCAGGAAAGACACATTTGCTAAGGCACCTGTTCTTGCTTCTGTATGTTTGTTTGCTCTGTGGTTTATCCTGAAAATGTCGTCGGTTTTGCATCCAAAGCCGGTTAATACTTTTAGTCATTTTTTATTTTCCTTATATACAATAATGTACAAGGAAAGTATTGTGACGGGGTCGAAAATTCGAATTCGAGTTTTCGATGGGAGAGCACGTTTCAACCATCCCTGATCACGAATCGAACATTTTTGAGGTGATGTCTGTGTGTGTGTGAAAGTATACGTGTGTGTGTGTGTGTGAAAGTATACGTTTGTGTGCGTGAAAGTATACGTGTGTGTGTGTGTGTCTGTGCGTGTGTCAGTGGGTCTGTCGAGACGATAACTGACAAGTGAATGAACCGATTCGAATAAAATTTGGTACCAAAATTACAATCTGTGAATACTGGAAGCCTATTGTTTTTATACGCAACGAATGTTCAAAACCCGCCTAAATTTTCGAGTGAAATTTTGAAAAAATCTTGAAAAAATCAAAACCTCTAATATAGTTACGCAAATAGACATTTCTTATGTAATTTTTCATTAGAAAACGATTAACGAACTATTTGACGATTTGATAAACTATTTGACGAAAATTCAATATCTTGGAAAAATATAAGTATCTACTATAAGAATAACCTATTTTGTTCTTACTGTAAAAGTAGTAAATACATTGCATTATATAAGGAAAGTCATGTGCTGGCCACATCAGATTTTTATACTGTTACTAATACAATATTTTAATGTCAGACTAGGGTAGTACCAAATTAATAAGTTATCTAATTCACAAATAATCATAATTAAAATCATGTAAACAACTAGCAGAATTCAAAATTAATCATAGTCATGACGATGTTTGCTAATTTTATTTAAAACTAACCACGATTACTAACAGGTGTGTTAATAGCAAAACGACTTATACCCAATAACAGGGCGGCAAATGCGGAAGAATATGCTCACCAAGGCATCATTTGGTATATAGTTTTTGCTGCTAGACAGCAAGAAATAAACTGAAATGACTAGATATAACAAAAATTTTTCAATGATTCTTGAACATATTTTTAAAGATTTCAAGTATTTTTTTGCAACCATAGTCACCAAATTTATTGATAAGAACCGCTCTCCAAGCTTAGAACCATGTTTTCGATGAAGCGATCAGCATCGATGGACTGAGTTTCAGGTTTATATATATATTGGTGTTCTTCAGTACGAAATAGTCGATAACTGCAGTGAAATAGGTAACTTACTCTGTACTTGCTGCCAATGCAGTTGTTGGGATGAAGAGTGCTAAAATGTTAAAAAAAGAATGCATCCAAACACATTGCTAATAATTGCATTAGCTATAAGAGAACTTGCTATGCGCCACGAAGATATGTAAACAAATTAATGATAACTTCACTAGAATATATGAATAGGTGGATTAAAATTAAAATATATCCATATAATAGAATCATAGTACGAATAATTGCTCTTTACTGGTGGGATCTGTGGTATTATGCATCTTGATTTCATTGATTTTTATGCAGCCTGAGTTAAATCTTCTAGAAAAATAGGAAGCTAATTGGATGTAACAATTGACTTCTTTCTCCACCAAAAAATTTGCAAACTCAGGTGCATTGTCAATTTTATTGCGGCCTGTGCAGTTTTTTTCCTACTAGTATCTACGCCTGTCAAAAACTGGGAAACTAACATTCTTAAAACGTTGCTGCAACACTTTTAATAAGTTTTATTTTCTTTCACAAGGCTTTCACGCTAAGAGTAAAAAATAATCGTTATAATTGAAAATTGGTTATTAGATTTTGTGTGGTGGTCGATACTACGAAGATGTCAATTTTCAGCCATCTAAGTCTGGAAACAACTTCTGAAAAAAAATTGACTCCGTTTTGTTCTGTCTCATGGTCCCAACAAGTGGGAAAATATTCAGACTTCTATGCCACCAATGGAGCTTTTGTAGGGTCTCAAAATACTTTTAGACTCCTCCCCTCATATTGCCTTCCTTCGGGGGAGAAATCAAATATCAAGCACTGGAGGGCCACATCAAAGCACTAGAGAAACAATGCTAAACAATTATATAGATTCTTTGCTGAAGCGTTTCAATAAGCGTGACACCTAGAACAACAGATGCTGATCGCTGAAGTGGCAGTGTGGTTCAATTATTTTTCAACATTTTGCATCTGAAATTGAAATAATTTGTTAGCAGCAGTTTACGACAGTTGCTTCAATGTGCATAAAATATGTTAAATATATGTTAATATATTTAATCAACTATTTTATGCAAATATAAGGAAGTATTTTATTTTTCGTATTATCTAAAATAACAGTTTGAAAGAAACCTTATAAGATTATTTGTATTCGTGCATACAACGAATGTAATATCCCCCAAAAGCTCAAAACATTGATTTTGTGAAATTCAAGATGAATATTATATATATATATATATATTGAGTTATTTCTCTTACTTCCAGGAGGTATCTAGGACTTTCGGGGAGGAAAAATAGGCCAAAAACAGTTAGAAGGGCAGGAGTGGCACATACAACCAGAAAGACTCGCCAACTGCTTAGACGAGTACCGAATCCTTCCATATCTGAAATTAAATAAAAACATTTTCTTAACATAACGGAAAGTCTATTCAAAGAGAAAATATATGCAGATTGTTTAATAATTGTATGCCTTGAGTTCTAGAGATATATTCAAGTCATGTAACCCAACAATCTCTAAATTTTAAATCACAATTATAAATTAATTTCCTTTCTCTCATACTATTGTATAAAGCATTGTTATTTTGAAATTATTCGAACAATTGCGGTTACATAGTTTATCGCAGCATTCTGATAATATCCCTCGCTAAATTTGCCCATCTCTGAAGAAAAGTTGATGACGTGGTAGTTTTGTTTTATACCCATGCCCATCCTTGTTTTTGTCAATAATATTCTGTAATTTCTGGACAAAATAATGAGAATTCTTTCATTATTAGAGGCACGCTTGTTCTATTTATTTTTATTACCCAGTGTTTATCATTGCACATGGCCAGTTTCATAAAGTTCTGGGTGCATCGACTTTTTAGCTGCAAAGTGTAATTACATAAAGCAGACAAATGAACGCAATTCATTGTCGTCACTAGAGTCTTGCAAATTTGAAAAAAAAAGACTGTTAAAGAAAATTTAAGAAGACATTAGATATTTCAATTTTTTTATGTTATACTGAAGTTAAAATTTGTATAAACATTTAATATATGTTCCTAAAACTGCTTCGTAGATAAGGCAATGTATTTTCCTAAATGATATAGTGAATATATTTACGCAAGAAAAGCAGTATGTGGTTTATCAGAAATTCGAACTTTAGTTAAAGACTTGAATCGGAAGGCATATTTTTAAGGCCTGAAATTGCCTAAGAAAGTCTGAGATAAAATGTATAAGGCTGAAATTGCCTATCATCTTTAACCTTTGTCGTATAGATACAGTAAGGATACTTATATCAGCGCATGATTCGTTCAAAGTATAAAATGCAATTTTTAACGGATTTAAATAAAGAGAATAACATACGTTACTTTAAAATATATGCTACAAAATAAGACATACACTCTGTATTTGTGTTGTAGCATAAAATTATATTTTGAGAAAATGTAGATTGCATTTATGGAAAATACTTGATCATATATAAATTCATATTCTTTCCTCAGTTTTATTTTTTTCACATTAATTATAAAATATATTCATTGTAAAATATATCGCCTTAAATAACATAATCAATTATTACATATATTCGTGCTTGAAGAACAATTTTAATACTCAATTTTATGTATACTGCCCATTTTAAACATAGATGAAAACATGATAGTCTGAGTTGAATAAATTCAGTGTCACTTATACAGTTGGAGGTTCAGAGATCGATTCTTTACTCAGTCAATAGTTATTAAGAAATAGTACAACGCTGGGCCGTAGCGAGAAATAACATCCAAGAAGGGCTGAGTTGATATTCAAGGGGGACTTAACAGACTTGAAGGAGGAGCTCACGAAAAACTCTTAATCATTAACATTCATAAACCATAATAGTTATTATTATATTTTCAATCCATGCAAATTATTAATAAATAATTAATTGCATATTTATATTTGTAGGCTAAGAGTTGATTCGGAAAATTCACATAGCTGCTATGCACCAATATTAATATATAATACTTACAATTGATTTTAATATAAACATTAATTAGAAGCAAAACTGTTAATCGAAGAAAATTTCAGATAGTAAATACAAGTTAACACTTAATATTTATTCTTTACTATTTATCAGTTGATTTTGACTCTATGGTGTATAACAGTAAAGACTGCAAAATATTTTTAAAAATTTTAAACATTTTTAAACTAAATATGTAAATAAATTGATCATCTGTGTAACCACAAATTTAGCTAAATTAAAAAATCATAAAAACGAAGCCATTTATAGAAATATGTCATAAATTTTTATGCAAAATTTGAATGACATGTTGCATGAAATTCCACATCACTACTAAAAATGTAATATTTTTTATCAGGGAGTGGGGAGGGCTGAGTATACCTCTTGAGGGGCTTAGCCACCTCTAGTCCCTGCTTCGCTACGGCCCTGGTACAACACAATATTCTACAATCTACACATTCTACAACTCACCTGGTTCACTAATCATGAGCCAAGCCATGAATCCTGTGTACACACCTCCTATTCCCCAGAATGTCAGAAGCCAGCTGAGGTGGCGCCCTCTAGATTTCTTAACAAGAAACTCACTGTAGTATGTGAAAACAATAGGCAGAGATCCACCTACTCTGAAAAAAAGAAACATGAACATATTCATCATTAGAGCATGGGCATAAGAATGAACATATTCATTATTAATAACTGCGGGGAAGATACCAACATCAATACTATTAAATTGTGTCACAGTATTGATATGTATGTATGCGTGTTTCTATGTCCGAGTTTTAACAGTGTGAATCTTCTACACATAAAGCAAATATTTTTATTGAAGGATAAGTACATGTAAAGTAGCACTTTCTATTCAATATCAAAAACTGAACTTTAAGTTTGGTATACTTTATGCTTTTGATTTATGCTTTTGGTTTATGCTTTTGAAATAGTGATATGTATTTAGCATAATTTGGCTATCCTTTGTACGCCAGCGGGTCGCCGAAATAAGTTTACAAATTAATGTGTAAATACGTTTTGGAATTTTGTGTTTAGAATGCTAAAATTCTTGGAATTTGGAATTCCTATCGAGATGTTTAACTTTTTATTTCCTGAATATTTGGAATAATTAGAGTATTTGTAGTTGTTTGCGGGGCGCAAATATATTTTTACAATATATCTTGATGTATATGAGAGCAATATATTCTTCTGTATATTCACATTTGCAAATATAGTTAACATAAGACTGTGAAACTTTTGAACGAGACGAAAATATACAGGGCGTTTCACCAGGAATGTCCGATAAAAATATGAAATCAATGTTGGTTATTGAAGTTAAGTCAAATATGAAAAGTTAAGTAAAAGTTCAGTAAATTTAAGTGAAAGATGAAAAGTTAAGTGAAAGTGAAGTGAATTTAAGTGAAATGCGAAAGTTAAGTGAAAGTGAAGTGAAGTTTCAATAAAATAAGTTGAAAAGAGAGAGGTTAATGAAGGAGGTTAATGTAGCTGTGATAGTTATATCATCCAAAAACTATAACCTCATAGAAATGCGAAATTTATTTTTTTATATATCCCCTCAATCAAAAAAAATGTCAATTAGTAAAATTTTTGCCGTGCTTAATTAGACCGAAAGACATTTACCCATTAACTTTTGATAAAAATTCTCTGAGTTATTCCAATTATTGTTATTAGATATTTTTCATTCGATTGAAAGGGACCAGCAATAAAGAAATTAAATGGTACAACACTTCAATTGATTTAAATAGATTTGTTTATGTCCTCCACATTTACTTACATGGGAAGCAAATTATTCACATTTGCAGTTCAAGCAAAAGGGATTAAGTTAAAGATTCCAATGATCGATATCTCGGCGATTGTTTTATTGAAACATACTGGGTTAATTTTTTCACCCTAATTAATAGTGGCAAAATGTTTACTAATTGACATCTTTTTGGAAGAGTTGTATAAAAAAATGTTGAATTTTGCATTTTTTTTAAGCAACTACTACGGCTAAATTTTTCTTTGTTTGCCAATTATTTTTCATCTTTCATTTTACTTCTATGACAAACCTTATTATTAGTTTTGAAATCCCATGTTTCAAGCTCATTGTTTGATACATCCTTATTTCTCCAAACTGAATTTCGTCTTCTTTTTCTAGATACAGGTGGCAATCACGTGATACAACCCCGATAAATTATGAAACCAATCTACCGACAAATCAGTAGATGCAGCGTCTTCTACCATTGTTGAATAGTTGTATTTTATTATCTGACATTCAGTCACAGTCGCATGTACTCCAAACGTTTCTAAAAATTCAGCTTTGGTTTTCATTTTGCATAGACATGCAATTTCTTCATCCCAGCTTGATAAACCTCATAAAATATAATAGCCAAAGTAATTACGGTACAGGTTTTGAGCATGTTAAGGCTGAAAGCACCCATTTCTTTTTAAATCATATTTTTACATAAACTTTTGCGTATAAGTCAATTCATTTCTAACCCAAGCTGGGGTTATATGACGACTTCTATAAAAGTATTCTTATATAGTCTCAATACTATAAAAGAAATAATCCTTATCTTGTCTATTTCTTACCTTTGGCGATAAATTTGGATGCGATTTGATGACATTAGCGACAAATTTGATATCAGATTTATTAAAATATTGCTAATTTGGCGACTTTTAGAAAATGTTGGTAAGTTAACGATAATTAAATATCTCTGAAAGTTTTGATAATTGTTGGAATTATAAATTCAATATTTTTGCTATGTCCTTGATTCATATTATTAATATATACTCTATAACAAAAAATCAACGCACCAAGAAAGAGTTGACCGATTGTGATAAAAACTGATGAATGTGAAGAACATAAATAGAAAAATAAACGATAAAAATTTCAGAACAATTTGATGATTTAGAGTTTGACCGTATACAGAGGGAGGAAGTCAATAAGGCGTTAGTCCACCTCTGGTCTGGATGCAAGATGTCACCCAGCGTGGCATAGACTGATAAAGTTCACGGATGGTGTTCTGCGGAATGTCTTGCCAAATTGTCTCCATCCAGGCTAAATCGTCAACATTCCTGGATGGTTGCAATCGCCTTCCCATAACGTTCCAAATGTGCTATATCGGAGAGAGATCAGGAGACCTAGCTGGCCAAGGAAGTGTTGGGCAAGCTTGAAGACAATTCATAGCAACACGTGCTGTGTGCGGCCGGGCATTATCTTGTTAAAAAGTAAGTCCAGAGTGTCGCAAATGGAACAGTAACACAAACGGTTGTAGAATGTTGTCTACGTACCGCTGTGCTGTCAGTGTTCCAAAAATGACTACCAAAGACGTAAGATATCCGCAGTCGAAATGCAACAAAAATGTTGACCGAAGATTCAGAATCGCTCCTTATATACACCTTTTGAATGCGCAGTTCCGATGCGCTGGAGCTCCCACTATTTATTCATTGGACACCAAATTTTATTCGTTTGCATGTTCGCTCAAAATGTCTTTGCATACGAAATTTCCTTACAATCAGACAACTCCTTCTTGGTGCGTCTATTTTTTTGTTATATAGTATATATTCTTCATTAATATTCATGAAGCAAATCTGCTTTTATATATGACATTTACGTGGCATTTTACCACACCGTTTCCTCATTTACTTATTGAACAAATTAGCAAGTTGGTAAACAATATTTGTATTCAAGAGCTTGATTTGAGAACAATAAAACAACTTATTACTCAATTTACTCAGATTGGCATTGAAGAGAGAATTTTGCCCTGAAAATATATTTCCCGACTTATACAGAAAAAGACAGCCACACCCTCTCATTTCTGTGCCCGGATATTGATTAAAATAAGAACACACCCAAAGAAAGGCCGAACAAGTGTTCCTAAAGTTTTTTGTTATGCACGAATGCAACAAATTTTGACGGAAACTTAAATAATGACCCAAGAAAAGGAAATAAAAAACATAATAAGAAATTTATGAAGGAGCTGTGATATAGTAGCAAGTTTTGTGTAAACTTAATTTAGGAAGGAACTACTAAGGATTTTTATATTCTTTTACACATTTGTTTCGTACAGTCATACCAGCAATGACATCTCCAGAAACGGAAGTGAAATCCATAGTCAATTCTCCAACTCCTTCCAAAATTCGATACTTATTGCATGTCAGTCATTTTATAAGCTGTATCTACGGCTAATCCTTAAAAATAGATGTTTCAAAGGAAAATTTTGAACCAGATATTAGAATCACGCCTAACCTTCCGAAGTTGATACTGAATTTATATTAGTTAGCATTTAAGCTCTATTTATAGCCGATCCAGGAAAATAGATATTTCAGGGAAAATGTAAATTTTAGAATTGTATGTAACATCTGCAGAATCGGAAGTAGAAGTCCATAGTGAGTACCCTTACTCCCTCTAGAATTTGATGCCGAATCCACATCAGTTATTATCTAAGCTCTATCTATAGTTGATCATGAGAAATAGATGTTGCAAAAAATACACATTTTTAATCGGAAGTGACATCTCCCCAGAAACGGAAGTGGACATCCTTAGTGAGATCCCAAACTCTTTTTTCATTTGATGTCGATTTCACATTAGTCATCATCTAATCTTTATTGTCATCCAAGTATGAGAATTGGAAGTTTCAAGTAAAATGAACATTTTTGAAACGTAATAAAACAATAACGGAAATGGAAATACCTTAATAAACCATCTACTGCCTCCAGTATTTGATGCAGAATTCATATCAGTCATCATTTAAGCTCTGCCTTTAGCAGATCGTGAGAAATAGAAGATTAAAAACAATTTAGTAAAAAGTAATAAAATGGTAAAATTTTTGTCACAATCAAAAATGTGATTTTTAATTCTTTACTTTCTGACAACCTGGTATCCATTTTTTTCATGCAGTGTTCAACAGAATGTTGCTGTTTGTGACGTTTTAAAATATAATGTGTTGTTGTTGCTGTTGAGACCCAGGCCGTCCGACCTACCAGAAAGGTGTAAGGTAACTGTTTGGACGGTCGGGAAGAGCCACACAATTTAAACCTGAACTCAGTGGGGGAGGCATCCACAGGAACCGTACTCTCCTTCCCATACCATTAACCTCTTGGAAGGACATACGGACCCGCAGGTTTAACGTGATCGTATTCCGCGTGAACATGGCGGCAGTTTTGGCAGCAGTGGGAATCGAATTCGGGCCTACCGAGTGCAATTCCCGCGCGCTAACCACTGAGCTACCGCGTCCTAAAATATAATGTGTTGAAGATCCAGACCACTCGATTGGCCCAAAGGCATACAACAGCTTAATGAGTAGACAGGAAAAAATATAATGTGTGTAATAAGTGACTCTTCACGCAGATTAAACTAAGAAAAATGTGGTAACAAATTACAGCTTTTTTGCCACTGGATCTGGCTGAAAATCACAAAACGTATTTCTGGTACCAATTAAAGTAAGAACTCAAAATTTATTTGTAATTTATGTAGTTATTTTGACAGATATTGCACTCACTGCAGTAAAGCACAATTTCCAATATCTCCATAACTACTCGGAGTAACTGCTAAAAAATAGTGTATTCACATAGGCTTAGAAATACAGTGGAAGTAACAAAACAATCAAATACAGACTCATTTGACAGCCACAAGCATCGACTGAAGAATACACTTTTGTTAAATTTTTATATAACAAAACTTTCTACTTTCCATGAGGCAGTTGTATACCTGATTCTTACACGACGTGTATATGGATACATGGTTCCTAGGAAAGTGGTTAAGCACATCAATAGTTTTGTAAGGAAATATCCATGAGTGTACATGTTAGATATGTCTATAGTGAAGTGATCATATCCGATCGAATAAAAGGCATTTCAGAGTCCCTAGCGAATAAATGAAAAAATCCGGCAACAAAGCGAGATAGAAGAATAACAATTGGAAAGTTCGAAAAAAAGAAAATTGGAAAGTAAGAATCGACATAAGTAATAGACACCAGGAACCGCACATATGGGAAAAAACGATAAATACCTGTCAAAGCGCCGTATCATTAGGGACTGTAACACCGTGACATATTCAATGCTTGTCAAAGTCATAATCTTTCTTGAATTCATGTGTGCATTGTTGCTATTGGAGGGGATGTGAAACAGGCTGTGCATTAGATTACTGTGAATGTAAGTGTTATTTATTTTAGCATACATGAATAGCCCTTGAATTCGCCAATAGCCATATTTGTAAGAATAAATTCCTTCTGTAAAAGCTTTATGGTCGAATCCTTCTCATTAGACTATGCTCTACAATTGCGTAATTGGCTCATTTCGTGTATCACGTTTTGTTGCCGAGTTTATTATATTAAACTTAACATTCTCCAAGGGGGCGCTGCAGTCACTTTTATTAGATCGGAAATAGTCACTTGGCCATAGATAGGCATAAGATAGTGTGCGCTCATGGACCTTCTGCTGCAAAAGATTTTGTGTGCTTAAGGACTTTTATAGGAACCTTGTATAGTTATAAATATTTTTTCATTGGTATATGCTTTTATTAAAAGTCACAGTACTTGATGCAGATGAAGAGCGAAATCAATTTCTACCATGAAGACTCTGTTGTAGATATTGACTTCGCTGGTCACAGGTATTTTTTGATCTGTCAAAGCGGTCTGCAATGAAAAATGTTTCAGAACTACTGATATAGAAGAAAGTCTTCTTCCGTTTTTGAAATTTTGATACCCCCCCCCACTTCGACTTTAAAATTGCAGTAGATGCAAGTCTGTCGTGAATGTTTAAAATCAAATTGTACAAAAACATCTGTGAATATCAGAAAAATAAAAACTAAATCGGAGAGTTTTTCTTATCTACCTGTATTTTCAAATATCATACCAGCTGGAAACATATTTTCGTTCGTGATTCAAGAGCTTTTGAAAAATATTTGTATTGGACTTCCCTTTCGAATAAAATCTAACTGAAATATGATAAGAGTCGAGAAATATTTGTATTCATAAATAAGAACAGATTTCAAAAAACTTTCCTCCTGCATTTTGATACCAATCAAAGTAGGCAAGGTCCTGTTTTGCGATGGTTCTTATTACGACGCTTAATTTCTTTGTAGTGCTTTGCCTTATAAATATTATGCTACTTCTCTGGTTACAAAACTCGACTGCTGAATTTTGATTGGTTTAGACATTTCGAGCAACGGGGAATACGAATCAGCAATTTTTCTATTTCGACTGTGTGTCTTCCTATGCTTATGAGATTGTCATCATGATATCTCTCGAACAAGTTGAACTACACAAACGTAATTTTCTAAAATTGTTTTAAACATCAAACATAGGAGACCTACTAATTTTCAGGGAGTAGTCGAAAAGGTCATCAGCTTTTTTAAAAATGTTAATAGAAAAAAAATATTATAAAAATGTATTTGTTAAAAATTTACAGATGCATAATTATTTTATATGTAAATTTTTATTTCGCAGAGGATGACATTAACGTGCGCCGTTTATGAAATATTGCACTTTCTAATTTCTAAATGAAATATCATAAATAATTATTGTCAAATGCTTAAATAATTATCGACAAAATTAACGATGGCTAAATAATCATTGTTAAAATTAATAAATAATTTTTGTCAAAATTAATAAATAATTATTGTCAAAAGTTGACCTATACGAACGAAATTTTTCTAAAATTGATTCAATCATCAAGCATAGGAGACCTACTAATAATTTTCAGGGAACTAAGCCCAGAAAGGGCATCAACTTTTTAAAAAATGTAAATTGAAAAAATATATTATAAAATATACCAAAATTAGTAATTTTGATTATATTATAAAATTAATCAAAACTAGTAATTTTGATTAATTTAAATTCACGCTATTAATTTTAGATTTTAATTCCCTTGTTGTCACGGTATAACTATACACTGGGTAAATTGATATATTAATTTATTAGTTGTCAGCTAATGTCCATATTGTTACATATTATTACATATTTGATTGTGTTTAATTTACTGTTTTAACAATAAATAAATGGTACGGCCATACATTTTAATACTTATTTCAGCTACTTCATTTAGTATATATTGATCTAACAACAGATAGTTTATAAATCGATTTATAAAGCAGACGAAGCTGCTTCATACTTTAAATAATTTTCTATAGCTATACCATATTTTCTTGCATTTTTTCATCTAGGAATTATTCATTTTAAAGTGATATTTTAAAAATATATGATTTTCAATGCTGTTACAATTTGTGTGCATATTTTGAATAAAGAGCAATAATCGAGTATCCACTACAGGGTGTTTTAAAAAGGATACAATCCGACAATTAAAAAGTCAGGATTTGCGCGCTTATTTTCACAAAATCAAATTTGGTTTTAAATGTGGACATAGCTGATCTGCCTCAAAACCGAGCTCTGATGACACCATCTCTTGCTTCAAATCCACAAACTACTGATACTGCTTCATAGATAATTTTTAAAACTTCTCTCTAGAGATTGTGTAATATGGCATGTTAAAATTTAACCGGAACAGAACATTGTTTTGTTCGTAATGTATTGTCAGATAGAGCTGTTAATGAGGGTTCCATAACGGTACACTCTTTTTACTAAATCAAATTTGTGTAATCATCTGAATAGGCCTGCATTTGGGCCGAGAGATTACGCAGGTGTAAAGCCGTATGGGATGTCCAGAATTGGGCAATGTCTCAGAAACCACCCATACTCAAGTTTTTCCTATTATTTGATTCAACTGTGGTCTATAAATATTTTCTACAGAATTTTAAAATGTTATCCAGAGGTCGCTCAAAACCTCCATACATAATGTCCAATAGGGGTCAAAGTCACACTTTGATTTTCAATACCGACAATTGTTAAAAGAGATTACTCAGAACGTAGGAATGATAATATCAATGTTTAAATACCAAACTCCACATTTTCGTAGCTATGTATTAATAAGTCAGAACTTGATAACGCATGCGTCACAAATTTATCCTATTTGTCCGCAAAATGTTAAAAATGCCATAATCAACGATATCAACGGTAGTGTCAATTGTGCAATATATAGCGCCAGCGCCTAGGTTTCTTCATATTGTGAGTGCGTAATTTTTAGTGCCTTCTTATCGAATTTGGGGAATTGCTTCCTGTGTTGTTCAACGCCATGTAAGAGCCAGGATCTTTGCTCAGGATCGGTTGTAATGATGGTAGCAAAATCCGATATAAGCTTGATCCCACGCTCAGCTGCATAATTTACAACTTTGACAGTGAGAGCAAATTTCTCCGCAGCAAGAAATGCGAGATCAGATGGCCATTGATTGACTAGCTTAACTAACCAGTTAGTACTGACCTTCAGAATTCTGAACAATGAGGGGGTTTCTGGACCAATTAAATCTTTCAGTGCCTTATCTCGATCAATTTTTCTGAATACAGGCTTATCGAGACGGAAGTTCTCTGGCAGTGGCGTCACTGATAACTGAATAGCCATCTTGCTTCAAACAATCAGTCATCATGTGATGCTTGCTGAAAAGTGCAAAGGGAAGAACTTATTCCGTCAGGTACCATAGGTGGTTGACAAGTTTATGAATTACCGTGTCGACAACTGCCTTATCCACTTCACGAAAATCAATCATATCATGAATAAACTGGCGATCGTTTGCTGGGGCATCAGCGCCATTGCCGGATTTCGTCCAAACAATAGTGTAGAACAGCAGCAAAAACCTGTTCATACGCATGAGTTCTCAACCATTTTATCGTCATACGGCATCGCCCTAGAGAACATGAACATCTTTCCTGCGTACAAGTTGTTGGCAATCCAACAAGCTTGATGAATTGCACTAGACTTCAGGAAGTGGTTCCCACGCTAAGAGTCTCGCCAAAGATTATCAGTGTATTCTCCACACACTCACGATAGTCATTACGTTGAAACGTTGTTGAGTCTTGGCTTGACAACAGAGTAACACGATGTTTGACAACCTGATTTCTAACCGGCAATAACCATGGGTCTTTGACTGTCAGTGTTTGCACAGGAATTGTCTTGTCAATATTTTTCCAAGCCTGTTTGAACTGAGCAAAAGTTTGTTTTCTGGTCCCAGAACTGCACTTATTAGGAGATTCCGAACTGCACTAAAAATTAGTTCCAAAATATGGTGGCGACATGCCAAGTACAATAGCTTTCTTCCCAGACGTCCTTCAGTAAGTTTTGAAGCTTCTTTGTGTACAACACTGTTGCTGGAGGATGTATCAAACACCAGTGCAGCAACACGGTATGACATGACCCAAAATTCAAAGAGATCAGGGGTGCATCAGCTTGTGCTTTTCCCTTGGAGTCAACGAGCTTCGGTACACCGAGAAGCTTTCCGTCAGTGTATTCTGGCTCACCGGAAAGTAGAACTACAAGACATTCGTAGCTGTCTCCAAAAATATCACTCAAAAGCTTTCCGTTCTAATGTAAAGTACCAAAGAGAGGTGGATTTTGTCTCACTGCATCCATTGCATTTTAAGTTACCTATTGTTGATTGCACATTCGACCTCAACGTGTAGTGGATCTGGATATATCGAAATCATCAAGATTGCTGCCAGATGCTTTTATCACAGCAGAGACAAGCATTGTTGCCTGATTATCATATAATTTTAGTCGATCTGCTGCATTTGTTATCGCGTCGCACTGCATAATTTTCTTCGGCATTCTGACACTAATAAACTCTGTATCTGCTTCTGCTGGCTTATCTTCTTCCAATTTTACTTTGAAATCATGAGCAAGTTCCATGGATTCATTACCTTCAGACATCTGATCATCTGAATCCAGCTCCAACAACGAATCTGCTCCATGAGAAGCCGCTGCCGTTTGTCTTTCTATACGGTTCTCTTCTCGCTCTATAATTCTGCTTTCCTGTGCTTGTCTTAAAAGCGACATTTCAGTTTTTACCTCAAAAATTTTGTCGTGACAATCCATGAGAGTTCTTCTCTCTTGTTTTTGGTATAAATAAAAGTCAGCGTCATCCTGCTCCTTCTTTGCTCATAGAAGCCTTGACTTCATTATATCCACATCCTCAATAGCATCGGGTGCACCAATATCGAAAAGACTGTTCAACCGTGCTACAAAGTTTGCTCGCCTGTTGCCCGGATCTGACTGTCGCCTTTTGTTCTTCATCAAGCTTTGCCATTCGTTCCACAGTTTCATCACATCAGACATGCAGTGATGTCTGTATTTTGTTTTGATTCTTACCGTATTCCAAAAGACAATAACACTGTCTACTGCATCATAAGCAATTTCCCCGTTTTTCACTTTATTCCGCATATTCTCGGGATCGTTTCTGAGATATATGATATATTTCATGCCCTGCTTGCAATCTGGCAAATTGGCTCCAGTTATTGATGCTGATGGATGTCCGATAAGCCAAACCTCAGTTGATTTACGTGTTGTAACAGGTTTTGCCCTAGTAACCGGCGGCAGTGAATCATCTTTGCTCCCCGAGGGCTGTTCAATTGGCCACTACTTTCCGCTTCTAGTAGTCATTTGTGCCAAAAAATCGAACAATTTAATTATTTATTTAATTTTGCAATTTAATAAGTGTATATAATACAAATATACACCTTTCTGTAGTATTTGACATTTAGCCAAAAATTGTATGGCTTGTAAACGCACTAAAACGCAAGAAAACCTGTGACTGTGTGACTTATGTTCGGAGGCTTTGAGGGACCTCCGGAAAATATTTTAAAATTCTGTAGAAAATATTTAGAGACCACAGTTGAATCAAATAATGGGAAAAACTTGAGTATGGGGGATTTCTGAGACATTGTCCAATTCTGGACACCCCTAGTAGAGCTGTTACAACAGAGGGTAGGTATTAGGCATTAAGTTGGAAGTATTTTTAAAACACTAGAAGACGATCTTCTGAAGGTCTTTACTTTTTATAATTCACCTTTTGGGGTACACCCACTCGTTCGCCTACTTTAATACTTAAAATTCTGATTCTTAGACTAAGATTGATAAAATACACACTAACTTGGATAGAAAGATGTCCTCAAATTTTGTATAGAAAAGAAAATAAGCATTATCATTGGTGATGAACGGCAATAAAGCCAAAGATCGTCGAAGGTTGGTAGTAACGGCTATGGTTTAATTTCTTTGCATAAGAAAACACCCATTTTAGGCCAGAATTGTTCTTTCGTTATCTTTTACTACTAAAATGTTTTCAGTGTTTTGAAATACGTATATTTCCAGCTAGGATCGAAGAACGTTTAAAATAACGTTATAAAATTCCAGAATTCTTGACTATATTGTAATTTTGCACCCCACTTGCCTTAATCCTTGCCTTTTCAAGATGAGCAGTAATTAATTAAGCGGATGCAATGCTGGTTATAAGATTTCTAATTGCTGAAATGGACACAATCATGTGACATTTATTTTGAATCAAAATTGCTCTTTTTTCAATATTATTACTTGCGATTTTACATTTTAGTAACATCGTAGTCAGATAAGTGTCAAGAAGTTGTCAAATAGAGAAATTTTCAGAATATCAGCCTATATCAAAATTGTTGCATCTTACATATTGCAGCTACTTCACTTTCACTTCTTAATATGAAACCAAAAGCGATGTATGTGATGGTTTAGTAATCTCAACCAACATTTCAGATGTAAAGTAATGCAGTTTCTCGCCAACAAAATGGCGACTTTTGATCATATTGTTATTCCTGGCGCAATTATTTCGTATATACTTTATTTGAAATGGTATTTGTGAGTCTATTAAAAATTTTTGCAAGAAGATGTAAAATGATAGGAACTAAATCGCTTTTAATGGGAGACTCCGAGATTTTCTCATGATGAAAATACTCAATTACAAACATTTCAAAGATAATGATAACTACTGAATTCGGAGGAATTTGCTAATAATTTCCAAACGCTAAAATATTCTAAATTTGAAGGATTCTTTAAAAACAAATAAATTATGATTTCAATATATTAACCATGCCCTCCAAATTTCAGTACGATTTGATGTAAACATAGCACATTATATGATTTAGATTTACATCACCAGAAAAATATTTAAATTAAAGTACATTTGTTTTCTTTATGTATCTTGAAAATTAAAAGGCGATTTCAATAAGGAGGCAATTCTTATCAGAAAACTAACTCATCACTGAATTTCAGTGATGACTTACATTTTCGAAAAGCATTATGTTTAAATGCTTTCTGAAAATAAAAATGAGGTCTTAGTATATACACCTTTCCGCAATACCATCCCTCAATCATTACTTTAGCACGTAACGAATTATTAAAGGTAAATAATTTTGTAGAGACACAGTGTTTGGGACCAAGTATGACTATTTTCATTTCTTTTTGTTATTTTGGGTATAACAATTGTAATTATTTTAACTTCTTGTAAGCCGTTATTATTCATAGCAGCTCACTATCTGGATTAAATCATAATATCATAATCATGCTGCGATTGAATGAAATTTGACATTTTATAAAATACTGTAAAAAATCATTTATAGTAGATAAATATACCATTTTAAAAAACTGGGTTTCAACTCTGGGCGTCGCCATCAGACATTTGCCGATTTTGTTAAATGTCCGTACAGATATTAATCCAAATACACAGATAATCCAAATATACAGATTGGCAACACCTAATTTCGACAGCATCCACAAGTTGGCAGTCGCTTGAATTTGCGTGGGGTTTTAAAGTCCATTTGCTTATTTAAAATGTATTAAAAATAAGTGTTTATAACCAAGTATGAACATTTTCGTCTCTTTTTGTTATTTTGGGTATAGCAATTGTAATTATTTTAACTTCTTGTAAGCCGTCATTATTCATAGAGCAGCTTATTATCGGGATTAAATCATTATACTGTAACCATTTTGCGATTCGTCTGACAATGTGCATCGTTGCGGAGTCCCAATGGCTTTAACCTCCGATCTGTGAGTTATATGTGCACACATGACATTATTTGAGCAATAGAATTTTGCGATTAAATGAAATTTGACATTTTATAAAATACTATAAAAAATTATTTATGGTAGATAAATATACAATTTAAATAACTGGGTTTCAACTCTGGCCGTCGCCTTTAGACATTCACCGCTTTTGTTAAATATCTGTGTATAAATTGAATGAAATTTGACATTTTATAAAATACTATAAAAAATTATTTATGGTAGATAAATATACAATTTTAAATAACTGGGTTTCAACTCTGGCCGTCGCCTTCAGACATTCACCGATTTTGTTAAATATCCGTGTATACATTCAAATAGCAGATGGGTTTCGTCCAGAAAAGAGCACCAGGCGCGAAGCGCCTTTAATCTCCAATCTCTAGGTGTGGTTCTTATCTTCATACTGTGACATTATTTCATTTGCCCATAGTTGGAGGTTCGAGGTTTTTGATTTACTGTTTTTATTATTTGACTTAGCTCCTAGTGTGGCAGTTTGTTGCACATTTAGAGTTTGAGTAATTTTGGGGAGTTGATGCAGTTCTAAGGATTTCCTATCAATTTGGCAGTTTAAGGTTTAAGAACATGTTTTAGAAAACATTGATCGAGTTTTAATTTAATATCAACTATTTAAGTTGGGACTTACCTAATTCCGATTTTCAATATTAAGTACCGCGCGGGGTCTCTTACGTGATTTGGCTTTGCGATGATCATAGTCATGCAGATTGAATAGTAGTTCATTTGGAACAGATGGCAGATTTTTATAGAATTTAAGCGCTAGCTTTTTAATTTGGGCTCTAACAGTTTTTATTTTGAAGTCTTTCCTAATTACCGAGTTTCTTAAGTATCTAGGAGCTTTCCTTATAATCCTTATGGTTTTGTTTTGTTTTGTCTCTAGTAAGTCTATAGTAGTTTTACAGGCATATCCCCATACGGGTGCTGCATACAGCATTCCCGGGCGGATGACCGATTTATAAATTAGGAGTTTATTTTGATAACTTAGATTTCCGTTTCCTATCATTGGGTATAAGGCTCCTGTGGCCATATACGCTTTTTTGATTAAGTTCGTTACGTGCTGTTTCCAGGTTAGGTGGGAATCTATCGTTACACCTAGGTATTTAGTAGATTTTTCCGCTTTTAGGGCATGGTTGTTTATGTACAGAGGCGGCGGAGGTTTACGTTTTCTAGAGAAATAAATCCAATGACATTTATTGGGGTTTAATTTTATTCACCATTTTTGCAGCCATGTTTGGAGTATGTCTAAGTGTTGTTGTAGCTGTCTGTGCATTACTGAGACGTAAGGATGTTTTGCAAGTATCGCACTGTCGCCTGCATAGAGTGCCAGCTCCGTGTCTAGGGTCCTGGGGATGTCATTTAGATATATGTTAAAGAGTGTCGGGCCCAGGATGGATCCTTGCGGTACACTACTTTTAATGAGCTTGGGTGTAGACAAGTTATCTTTTACTCTAACTTGGAAGTGTCTGTTATTTAGGTATGAGATTAAAAGTTTGACAAGTGCGTCAGGGACTTTTAGAGTGATCAATTTGTATGCTAATCCACAGTGCCACACTTTATCAAATGCCTTTTGTATGTCAAGAAAAATCGCAGCTGTGGGTGTCTTACTATTAAGTCCAGAAGATATGTACTCTACCACTCTCAGCAATTGATGAGTGGTGGAGTGTTTTGGCCGAAATCCAAACTGCTCCGGAATGATAATATCATTCTCACTAAGGTGCGTGTTCAGTCTATTAAGAATTATTTTCTCAGTAATTTTACTAAGTATCGGTAGTAAGCTGATTGGTCTGTAGTTGGCTGGAATGGTGGCATCCTCACCAGGCTTATGGATCGCTATAATTATCGCTTCCTTCCATTCTTTGGGGAAATAATTTAGTTTTAGTTTTGTTAATTTTGTTTATTAGGGTGGTCAAGTAAAATATTATATTTAAGGGTAGGTTTTTGACCGCAATATTCCTAATTTTGTCGTGCCCTGGGCTTTTACGGTTTTTAAGGTTTTTGATGATATCAATTATCTCTTGCGGGGTGGCTGGGTTAATCTCAGCCGTGACCGGGGAGTTCCTGAAGTTGTTTAGAGTTTGCCTAACCATTCTTAGGGTGTCCTGACACATTAGATCGTGGTTTGGTTCAAATTGCTTTTCGTAATGCCTAGCAAGCGCCTCTGCTTTTTCTTCGTCTGAGTACGCGATTTTAACGCCATCTATTAGTGGCGGGAGTTTAATTTGAGGTTTTCTGAGTCTTTTAGCGAATTGCCAGAGCGATACATCTTCTGGGCTAAGGGATTCAATTAACTCTTTATACTGTTGCTGCTTTTCTGCGACAATTTTATCCCTGACTTTCCACGTGAGTCTGTTAAGCTCCCTTTTGAGGGTAGGGTCTCTATTAGCCTGCCATGTCTTACGCATTCTTTTCCTTTGCCTAACTAATTGTTTGACATGGTGGGAAAGTGTGGGCATTTTTGGTGACTCACGATGTGTTGTGGCAGAGGCAATAGCTCTCTTGATTTCTGTTGTGAGTGTGTGTGTGGCAGAGTCAATATCCGCCGTGCTCATAATGTTGGGTACTGCCAAATCCGGCTCAAAAAGTGCTCTTTTGAAAACGTACCAGTTCACCCTCTCTTGTCCCAGAGAGGCTGGAAGGGGAGTGTTCAGATCGAATGTCACCAATACCGGTAAATGATCCGAGTCGAATTCATCTAGGGTATCGATAGTGTGAGCGTATTCTATGTTTCTCGTTAGGACAAAGTCTATGAATGAGCCGTTGGCACCTGAGAAGCAGGTTGGTCTCGACGGTGCAATGATGTTGGTGTTTGTTGTGTTCAGTAATCTGTGTATCTGTGTACCGCGTATGTTGGCTCTCCTGCTGCCCCACGCTCGGTGGTGTGCATTGAAGTCGCCCGCGAGTATTGTGTTTGGATATCGCGAGAAAAGCAGTTCCAGCTGCGCAGCTACATTTATAGCACTCATGTTTTTGACATATATTGAAGTTGGGATAAATGGGTTTACATTATTTATTTTAATTTTTATGCTAGTATTTTCTACTCCTTGAAGATTTATGTTGTTTATTTCCTCGTGGGGAATATTTCTTTTGATATATATTGCTGTTCCTCCATGGGGGTTTCTAGCAGTTATATTTGAGCTAAGGGTATGATAGCTATTATAGTTTGCTATATTTAGTTTTTTGTTTTCTCTAACTTTAGTTTCCTGGATTAGCAGGGCATCTACATCATTTTCATTTACGTAGCTCCTAAGTTCATTTATTCTTGGAGATATGCCGTTCGCATTCCAAAATATTATTTTAAAGCTATCTTTTTGGGACCTAGCCATGGCGGGTTTGATTCTCACTGTTATCTTTAAAATCCGCAATTAATTTAAAAGCCTCAAAGACCATTTGCATTGGATCACTCTTTTTTTGTATTAGCTCTGCGAACTGCATCAACAGGTGTTTTATTGCATCTAGGTCGAACATGGTGATAAACCCTCTGATGAGGTTGAGGATTTCATCCATCTTTTCATCATTGGTTTTACCAGAAGGTTCAGTCTCAGCTTCCATATCCTCAGCCTCAACCGCGGTTTGGTCATTTTTGTGAGTATCCTTTTGGACCTCAGTAGTTTTTTGCCTTTTTTCAACCGTTTTTTCTAACAGCTGGGTTTGCGCGAGCTCTTCCTCTCTGACTCGTTTAGTTTTGGCTTCACGTGTTTTGATTTCTTCTTTTGATTTAGCATATTGATTCACAATTTTAGCTTCTAGTTCCGTCTGTCTGGCTTTTTCGGCTTCCTTTCCCTTTATAATGGCTATAGTAGCCAGTTTTACTTCTTCCGGAGTCAATTCTCTGGAAGACGAAGGTTTGGGGGCCTGCTCTTGCACCGATCTGGTGGGTGCTGAAGGTTGGTATCTATTTTGCTGTGGCACAGTGTGCGAGGAGCCCTGAGGGGGCGTGTATACATTGAATGAAATTTGACATTTTATAAAATACTATAAAAAATTATTTATGGTAGATAAATATACAATTTTAAATAACTGGGTTTCAACTCTGGCCGTCGCCTTTAGACATTCACCGATTTTGTTAAATATCCGTATATAGATTGGCAACACCTAACTTCGACAGCATCCACTACATGGGAGTCGCTTAAGTTTGCGTGTAGCCGATCGTTTAAAGTCGATTGGTTTGTTTAAAATGCATTAAAATAAGGTTAGTTGTAAGCTTTCGTATATTATTTGAAGCAATTCATTAAAAGAAGGAAATTCATTAAAGAAATTATTTAAAGGAAGCTTTCGTATATTATTTGAAGGAATTCATAAAATAGTTCTGAACATTTAATAAGGAAATAGCACGGGAGATCATGCAATGATTTAATTACACGCAATATTGTTAACGTATTAGAACCTGCTAAATGAGCAAATATCAGCTACAACTCGTCCTGCCTACGTGTGTAAAATGTATGCGTGAAATATGTTTCCACAATAAATAAACGTTCGCTCTTTGAAAGCCACATAGATGGCACAAGATATAGGAATGGATATTTAAAGGAAATTGATGTAAGCAAAGGCCATTTTAACTTCTTTTTATCAATTGTAATAGCATAATTAGATGTAAAATTTACATGCGCATAAGTTCTATCTTTTTAAATGTTGGCTAGGTACTTTTTGAAACACCATGTAGTATACACAAGATAAACCAATATCTATTTCTACCTGTTACACTTGGCGACGCAGACGCATTTGATGCAATACATCGAGTTTGGCGACTTTTTAGATATGTTCTTAAATTGACGCTAATTCAATATCTTTAAAAAATGTGGATAAAACAGTTTTACGTTATACCTTCGGAAAGGTCGGATAGTCTGGGTCGAAAGAAAGTTGAATCAAACAGTTCAAAGCAGATTATAATGAAATACTGATCATGTCTATCCAATTCAACGAGGAGAATATTAATTCCTTGCTACTCCGACATCTTTATCTTGAATTTTATGAGAGAAGTAGAACTGGGAAGAACAAAAATACTTACCCAATCCCGCTGCAAAGCCTCGTGAGCATGAACAAGCCATAGGTGGGCATGAAAGCAGTTACAACGGCAAAAATTGCATTGGTTGTGAGTGCAGACACCAGAGTCCTTCTCCGTCCCAGTTTGTCCCCGAGTGTGCCCCACACTAAGCCACCAATCATCATTCCCAGAAAGGAGATTGCGGCTAGAAAAGATTTAGACAGATAATCAATCTTTGCATTTACACACACTCTATATATTACACACACATATATATATATTTAATATATATATATATATATACTACAAAAGAAATGGAAAATTGAAAGATGACAATGTATCAAAATTTCGCCGGGGGGGATTGTGACCCCCACTTCCCGGTTTAGCCAGCTTCATGTCATGACGACACTCCCGGAAGCGGATACAATGTCGCAAACCTAGTACATATACTAAAACTAAAAATGTAAAAAAGTTGAAAGACCAATACTGACTTTACACCTAAACCTAAACTACGAGATTTACAACATCCAAACAGAAACTCAAAATACATTTAAAATATCAAATATCTTGCACCAATATCAAGACAAACAAGCCCCGCATACACTTCACCACTATAACCTCCAAAAAGTAATAGACACATACCCCGTACAAATTGAACTCCATCAGACTATTAAACAATGACATCCGCAATGCTGCGCATCTTCATATCAGACTGAAAGTGTACTCCCATTTAAATACAAGTTGTAACTCTCAGTTACGGTTATGTTGAAAAATTTACATAATATGTCACTAAGAAAACGTAGAGGGTAACCCATAGCAATTGTTTCATTTAGATAACCCAGATCACTTAAAAAACGATTTTTTGCACTGCTATTTAAACGTTTGCTTCTTGTTAAAAAATTTATAATAATGTTTCTAAAAACATTACGATGCAGACAAGAAGAGAAAACATTTTTAGAAACATTATTATAAATTTTTTAACAAGAAGCAAACGTTTAAATAGCAGTGCAGAAAATCGTTTTTTAAGTGATCTGGGCTATCTAAATGAAGCAATTGCTATGGGTTACCCTCTACGGTTTCTTAGTGGCATATTATGTAAATTTTTCAACATAACCGTAACTGAGAGTTACAACTTGTATTTAAACGGGAGTCACTTTCAGTATGATATGAAGATGCGCAGCATTGCGGATGTCCCTTTCGCGACGAATGGCACGCCCAGGTGCCAGATGCGACCATGCATTCAAGGACGAACGGCACTCATTCGGGCCAGAGGAAATTTTACCGCAGCGGATAGTGGCACGCATAAGTGCCAGTACGCAGAACGTTTTAATTTGTGAACTAGATGGCGTTACTTGTCCATGGAACTAACTTCAATGCATTTTGCAGAGGCATGACCTTGGCAGAAGAGGATCAAATGAATTATTTCTCCATTTGGAGCTGTGAAAATCATTTTGTAACATAAACAAACAGAGCAATTCTCGTAGCATCAACAATTTTATAATTGAGTTTCGGTTTTTATTTTTATTTCAGCGTTATGACTTCGTTGGTGAATCATAGGAATATAAGAGAGTATTTTTTTTTGTTTGGGTTTTAGAGGCAGTGAAATTATTCGTTTATTTCGGATAAAAGAATGGGAGCAACTAACGAGTATTTTGTATTCAGATTTGTATGAAAATAATATATCAAATAGAACATAAATATTTCTTTTATTCCTGTGAAAAGTAGATTTCTGTGTTGAATACGTGATTTTCAGTGAATTTTTTTCGAGAGTTAGGCTTAGCGCAAAAAATGCTCCGTCCTTTTCGACCAGTTCGGAAGCGAAGCGTGTCGTCCTTTGGGCCGCGACAGCTCCGGAATGCCGCCGTCCCGAAAGGGTTAATAGTCTGATGGAGTTCAATTTGTACGGGGTATGTGTCTATTACGTTTTGGAGGTTATAGTGGTGAAGTGTATGCGGGGCTTGTTTGTCTTGATATTGGTGTAAGATATTTGATATTTTAAATGCATTTTGAGTTTCTGTTTGGATGTTGTAAATCTCGTAGTTTAGGTTTAGGTGTAAAGTCAGTATTGGTCTTTCAACTTTTATACATTTTTAGTTTTAGTATATGTGCTAGGTTTGCGACATTGTATCCGCTTCCGGGTGTGTCATCATGACATGGAGCTGGCTAAACCGGGAAGTGGGGGTCACAATCCCCCCCGGCGAAATTTTGATACATTGTCATCTTTCAATTTTCTATTACTTTTGTAGTATATAAATGTACTTGTTTGAGCAGCTTAGCGCCTTGGGGTATATTTTCAGTAGATTGTTTTAGATGAGGTTAATAGTTATATATATATATATATATATATATATATATATATATATATATATATATATATATATATATATATATATATATATATAGCAGTGGCGGCCATTGGGGGGGCCGCGAGTACGCGCGACACCATTGAGTAAACACCCTAAATTATTTTTTTAGTTATACAGATTTATTACAATTTCTATTGAAAAAATCTGAATTTTTGGTTCAATTAAATCGAGAATTATTAAAAATAAGTTATGAAAAAAGTCATTAGATGGCAGCACTACAACTTTCTTCGGAGAAAGTCGACTCACGAAAGCTGTATTGCACAGAATTTTCAACACATAGGGGACAATACAGGGATATTTTTAAAGCCGCGTCCCTTCCGTCGGCATCTCCTGAGTGAAAGAATGGTATAGGAGCAATATTAGAAATTTGGCGTGAAAAAAACCAGACATTGCAGATTTACTAGTAGATTGTGTCGCGGGACTGAGCGCGCCCCCAGCCAAAAGAAACAGATGAGTAAGAAAAACACAAAGAGGGACTTCTCAAATTGGCTCAGTTTCGCTAATTTGGCTTCAATTTTCTACATTTAAGAATGTGTTTGTTCTTATTCTTGTCTTTGTTATAAACTTGGAAGTTTAAATAAACATTTGAACAAATGAGAGAATTAAGTGTACGTGTGTGGTGATGGGAAGGGGGGGGGGTATGATATTTTAAGGGTTTCTAGCTATCGTGAATAAATTGCCTTGCTTAGGACACTCAGTTTGAGGGATCGCTTGACCCACCCAGCTGTCTTAATTTTTGAAGTTGCTTCGCATTTCGTCATTTCTGATGTAGTTTGTCTGTTGTTCTGTTCTTTCGGAAGGGATTTATTTCTATGCTCTGGTTGATCTGCTGGTGACGAATTTCAATATGTTTGACTTCAAAATAATTCTTTAAACGTCACGAGATTCCAATTTTTGGCACACTGTGACATATAGGCTATTTTTAGTGACACTTTCATAAATGTGTTATTTCGAATATTTAGTTTGAGTTGACTTACCCAGCTGTCTTACTTTTTCAGCTATTTAACATTAAAAAATGCCTAAAAATTAAAGAAATTCTAAGTATTTGTTAAAAAACTTAAAAATTAAATTTTCAACATGATCCTTTTATCTCACGTCGTTTTTCTGGAAATTTTGGCCCGACCGCTGGCGACTATATTGGTAGCCCCCAAATTGGCTCTAGACTTATAAGTCAAGTCGGGGGTGCAATTCTGGAGCGCCTGGTCAAATATAACCGTATCTCCGAGCTGTAAGTGTACAATCATGATCTCTGTAATTACTTGAATTGCTCCAAAAAGGGGAGTGAAGATGAGAATACTCCGAGCAGTATAGAAGTGGTACAAGGAGGTAAGTGAATTCACGAGAAAAAAGTATGACATGCCATGACGTAATGTTCAAAAAAGTAGTCCGAATTCCTCTTGAGACTAGGGGTGCGCGTCCACAATTTTCAGGGATTTTTATAATTATTCTGTTATTCAGTTTACAGTTTATCAAGTGGAGAGATGACTTTAATTAAGTTTCAGAGTGCTTTTAAACTTTGGGGGAAAAAAAAGGTGCCTAGACTTATGGACTTATAGCTCTAGGCTTATAATATTGGCTCCAGGCTTATATTTAAATTGAGTTAGCCCCCAAATTTCTTATCTCGGCTTCTAATTCAGCGAGTTTGATTCTAATCATGGTTATAGTCTCTGCACCATGTATACGTGTCACCTGAATATATATTTTGTGCCAACCCCCTGGACGTAGCTTTTAGCTTAGCTCCCTCAATTTTACATCTCGTTTCCTAACTGAGAGATTTTGGTTCTGCTAGTGGCTATAGCCTCTGCACTATTTGTACATGTCACCTGGATATGCATCGTTGTGAGAAATCCCTGAGATTAACTTTTACTTCAGTTACGCAACCCCCCCTCCAATTTCCCATTTCACCTTTTAATTGAGCGATTTTGATTTTACTGATGGCTATAGTCTCTGCACCATCTGTATCACCTTGATATAGATATTTGATGGACATAATATACATACGTCTCTTGTGTCAACCCCTGGGCATAACTTTTATCCACCACAGTTTTACATCGCTGTTCCTAATTGAGCGATTTTGGTTCTGCTAATAGCTATAGTCTCAGCAGCATTAGCACATGTCACCTGGATCTGCATCTTTATAGTGATAAATCTCTGAGCGTAACTTTTACTTCAAATAGCACCCCCCCCCCCCCCACACACACACACACACTTATCCATCTCGACTCCTAATAAAGCGATTTTGATTCAGATGGTGGCTATAGTTTCTGACCCACATGTACGTATTAACTTGATATACATATTTGATGGATATAATATACATACGTTTTTTGCGTCAACCCCTGGGCTTAACTTTTAGTTTAACTAGTCCCCATAATTTTACATTTCAATTCCTAATTGAGCGATTTTAATTCTGCTGGTGACTATATAGTCTGAGCAACATTTGTACATTTCACTTGGATACACATATTTTTGTGTCAACCCCTGGGTATAACTTTTAGTTTAACTAGCCCCTACAATTTTACTTTAATGTAAATTAGGACTATGTAATGTTTTTCACTAGGAAAGATACGTTCCATGTGTCCAGGATTTTTATGAACGAGCGAGCAGGTGGGAGGTACGTTATTTTACTTAATACATCCGTCGTTTATATTTTTAATACTCCCGTTGCTATGCCCAAAATACGTATATCTATATATATATGCTTTATATATACATATATAATATATATATATATATATATTACTAACATATATATAGGCATAAATACATAGATGAGCGCCCCCCTCTACATGTCGCTCACGAGCCGCCACTGATATATAGTATATTAGACAAAAGTCGATGATGTTTCGAATTATTTGTGAAACTTTGCAAATTCTTGTTTGTTAAGAGTCTGTTCGAATAATCAAGTATTTAATACGCCCAGAACATCAAGTATTTGATGTTTGGTGCAACTAACTGACAAGATTTATTCATGACTTGCACTATTAATTATTGGTTAAACTTTTGATTTCTTTGTTATAGTCTAATGTTCCGTTATCTGACCTTTAAGCTCTTGCGGTTTTCTTATATTTTCAGAGTGACGGAAATACTCTAAAGTCAAATTCAAAATTAGAGCATTAATGCAGTTGTAATAAATTAGATTTCAATGCAGCGGAAGTAAAATGCAGCACAAGTAAAAAAAAACAAGCATATGGACGTTTCGGAAATCATTATAATTTCTTCTTCAGTGCAACAAGTCTGGATCTGAATGCACAAATAAACTCACTATACCGACCAAACAGAAAATTGCTAGCAGTTAGAGACCGATATAGTGCAGCCACCTAGTGTGACAGAACGGAAGTAAAAGAAAAACAATGGGGTGGGGGTGGGGAATGCGAACTTATGAACCAAGCAAGAAAAAATTAATAAAATGCAGATTATAGGGACTCAACATGTGAGCAGAAAGTAGTTTTGTGTTTAATATTATATTCATTTGAGCTTTTAGTTTCCGGCTTGCTGCACTGAAGAAAGTATAGCGGCAACGCTAAATCAGCACAGTACCGCCATTAGAGGAGAACTTGTAGGGTCTGAGCATTCCGACTTCTCACCCTTTCTCTCTCTCTTTCACTCATTGCTTTCAGCGTTGCGACTGCTTGTCTGCGGATAGATTACGGTATGCATGCTACAAGTTGAGTTTGCCCCCTTTTATTGTGAGAGATGCACTTTTCATTTGCAGTAATTTGATCTCATTGGTGACGTGCAATAAATTAAATTAAATTTTAAAACTGTTTTTTGATTTGCCGAATAATCTTTTTGCTTTTGACTTCCAGTAATCCTGTTTTCCGCTACAAACATTCGGTTACTATCGCTCAGCACATTATGACCACCATGCAGTATCCCCACTACAATTGAAACTCTTCGCCACAGTGGTGTCCAATCGCCACACACACACACAAAAGAAATCCAATGATTTTTGAAACGCACGTATGCTTACCTGGCTTTATTTGAACTTCATTGTAAACTGTGATTCAGTTCATTATTGATTGTCCACAAATTCAAATACCTTAACTTATAATGCAGTTTCCATAATTCTGAATGAACTGTAGTAATATTTTCAAAAGTCCTAGTCAATTTTGATGCAATGTTTCGGGACAATATTAGTTTTCTACTAGCGAAAACGAAACCAAACATACACATAGAACATTTTCTCAAAGCTCTCTCACAGCTACTTCCCCGAATAAGAAATTCTAATCATATTCACCAGATTTTACGCTTGGGAGTTTTCACATTTACATAATGTAATATAAAATATTCTTTATGGCATTTTGAGTAAACATATCCCTGGAAAAGTTCGCAAAAGAGCCGAATATGGCTAAAAGCAATATAACTTCCTACATAATAGACTTCATGAATTTTGAATACCTCACAGACGTTAACGGAATATTGTAGTTCGAGTATACATGATATTATTATTATACATTGCATTTAGAAATAAACTCTTATTATAAATAGCAATTACACGTTAAAATTTGTGTAATACGGACGAGTTCCCCATCCTGGGATATGACCACATTTACACATAATGAAAATGGCTGTTGCTTAAAAATGTAGTAAAATTAGTGAAGTACTACCAAATATTATGTTTTATTAAGAAAATTCTATTCATATAAAAAAAAAAGGAAAAATTTTAATTTTGTGCTATATAGAAGAAAATTTTATTTTGATATGAGCATTAACCGTTGATAAATGTTTTAAGCTACTAAAAATGTTGCAAAATTTCTTCGTAATAGGAAACGTTTTCTGATACATTTCGTAACAGAATATTGTAATTGAGGTTTTATATTATCAGGGTTCCTATGAAAGTCCTTAAGCAAATCAAAAAACTTTGTTAAGAAAGGTCCATGAGTGGTGTACACGCTGTGTCTATCAATAATAAAGCGATCATGCCCGATCGAATAAGGGTGATAGCAGCGCCTCTAGTGGATAATTAAAAAAATGGGAAAACTAACTTAGCAACCAAGTGAAATAGAGATAACTTCAAAGCTGTAGAGCTTTGTCTAATAAGTAGAAATCGAGAAAAAAATAACTGTCACAGAAGGCATTTATTTGACACATTATGGTTACTAGAGATTCATTGTCATATTCAGGAATGGTACAATGAACAACACCTATATGATTAAGAATCTAGTGCATATAAAACCTTTTCAAAATACCCCAAGGATGAATACGATCAGCAACAATGAATATTTGAAGACGAGAATAAGTATTAAAGCAGTCTTAGGAAAACGTTATAAGTGCCATTGTGTTACAGATCCTGATCTTAAAGGTTTTTGACAGGTATTTATTGCACTCTATATGCGCGTTTCGCACGTGCTTGGTGTATATACTATTTATTAGATAATACTCTACAGCTTTGTAATATGCTTCTTTTTAGTCTATCTTGCTTTGTTTAATGCAGACAGAAAAAGGACCCGCAGCAGGGACCAATTGTCTCATTTTTTGCTGTTTTTCGCTAGCCTTACTTTGCACAACCTTACTTTTTATATTCTATACTAGGGGTACTGAAATTACTTTTATTCAATTGGGAATGGTCAAAATGAACAAAAAATGGACCCGCAGCCGGGACAAATTGTCACATTTTTCTCTGTCTTTCGCTACCTTTACTTTCGTTAGCCTTACTTTTGATATTCCATACTAGGGGCAATGAAATCACTTTTATTCAACAGAACATGATCAATTTAATGTTGATCTGTGATTTCCAACATTTTTTTTTGCTTGACGGAGTCCTTGAAATATGTCGTAAACTCTCGCGGAACTCCTACTTGACTGACACAAGGCTCGACAGTGTTAAATTATAAAATATACGTATATAGCAGTAGAGTTGATAATTAATAATTAATTCATACTTTTGATTAAAATATTAAAATAGTATTTATTGTCCATTTTTATTTATTAATTACTGTTACAATAACATTACAAAAATTTCTGCTTTATATCTGGTCTACTAGATACAAACAAACAATGCGTTGTATATACAGTGTGATTCAAAATGATGGGACCAAACTTTAAAGGGTGATAGAACACACCTAAAAAAGCACTTTTCGTCATATAATGAATGTATTGCCGTAACTCAAGCGGTTAAGCGCTAGGGGTTAGCACGTACTGTTGCATGAAATGATGGTACACATGAATGGCAAAGGAGGCATGAAGAAAGTGACGAAATTACAGAACAAATTGTAATGAACAATTTACAGAAACTATTCAAAACAACGACCGCCAACATAAATGCTGTCCTCACACCTGCGATGTAGTGGTTGCCGTACATTGGCGAAAACACCAGGCATTTCTCGTACAGCGGCAGCAGCAACAGAAATACTGACAACAAGGTCCTCATTAGAATCGACGGGGTTTTCGTAGATGAGAATTTTCATATGGCCTCATGGGAAAAGTCCTGATATGAGAGATCGGGCGATCGTGCCGACAAGCCAGACCAATCCATCGTGCTGGTAATGTTGCACCCAGGGCATTCCGCACAGCCACGCTGAAATGAGGTGGCACTCTGCAGTGTTGGAACCACATACGTGTTTTAATGTTTGCTGGAATAGGGTTCAGTAATATACAGTTTTACAAGATGTCTTGTAAAAATATCAGGTAGTTTCTCCTGTCTAATCGGCCAGACAGAAGATATGGGTCAATCAAATGATCATGGACGATTCCAGCCGAAACATTGATTGAGAAATGCTGCTGGTACGAATGTGGACATTTGGCGTGAGGGGTTGTCTACACATGAGTATTGCAGTTTGCTGAAAGAACTACTGCGTAAATTTAACACGAGGACGGAAATCTGCAGTAGTCAAGGCTTGCACTTTCTGTGCATGGTAGGAGTGTAATTGGTCATCTCGTAGTACTTGCCACACCGTCCATTTGGGCACACTTATGGCGTGGGAAATTACTCGCGTGCTACATTCGGGATGATCTTAAGCTATACGCAGAATTTTACATGGCGCTCTTACTCTCCTTGCCCGCCCTGTATCCTGTAAGCCTCTGACAAAAGAGCCAGTTTCGCACAGATTCCGATGCAGTCGCTCAAAGGTTTTATGATCTGGCACACGCTGTGTCGGAAAGCTCTCTTGAATCAGTCTTTGGGCTTCCCCACATTTCCGTCCGCAGCTCCGTACATGAAATGCATGTCGGCCTTCTCCTGATTCGTAAAACAATCCATCCCTTCTGATATCCACAGTAGAACTGACGATGAGTGTGACAACCAGCTCACATGACGATGAGTGTGACAACAAGTGCGACAACTCACTGGACAGTCCGGCCGTCCAAATAGTTGCTCAAGTCCACTGGATGAGTCGGACGGTCTGGGTTTTCAACTCACTGGACAGCGCCCTCTAGTGCTTAACCGCTTGCGTTACGACCATGCATTGTGTGATGAAAAGTGCTTGTTTATTTGTGTTCTATCACCCCTTAAAGTTTTGCCCATTGCTTTGAATCACCTTGCATTTTGTAGGGGTTTTGTGTTATATATTGTTTTTCATATAATTGTTTCTCATAAAGCTGTTAGAAAAACTGTAAAATTGTCGAACAGCAAGAGAAGCATAATCTAACTTGGGACGGAAAAGCGATTTTTCCGTCCAACGCAGGGATGACAGAACCGGTCGTGACGTCACCTACAAATAGTCAATAAGTGAATATTGTAATTCAAAGTGCCTGGCCATTGGAGGAAAAAACTTCTATAACTCAACTAGTACATCTTCCATCGTCTTCTCTTGTTCTCTCATTAATTTACTATTTCTATTTCTACTTAAGAAACGGTGATAAGAAATAAAGGTTTAAAAGACAGTGATAATAAGCAGTGAGCATTCTCAAATGAGCTGGTAGTTCTCACGTAAGCAGGAGGTCGCTTAAAGCGAGAATGATTAACTCCATAGATAAGAGCGAGGCTTACTATCTCAGAGTTAGTTAGCACGATCACTAAATATCGTACACAGTCGCATTGTTTATAATTGACGGATAACACCATTGCAATATGTTGGACCTAGTTGAAAAGTAGCTGACATGTCGTTTTCGAAGTTTGACATCAAAAATTAATTTTCGACACTGAAATTATAAATTTTGAGTTATACGATATTTATTTTATTCTCTTTGGGGAATGTGTTAATTGTTATTGCTTATCGAAGCTTATGCCTATAGGTATTATTCAGTGTATTGCTTTTAAATATTGAATCTAAGTTTAGATAAAAAAAATTAGTCTAAAAGGGAGAAAGAAGCTATGTTGTCGTATTTCACGAGGGTCTAATTGTCACATTTTAAGTTGAACCTTAAACATTTTAGCCTATTGTCATAGGCGGCAAAAGAAAATACCACTTACTATTATTCCTAGGAAAACATTAACCGAGATAATAGCTTGAAAGTAAAACATCTATTCTTACAGACTTAAAGGTGAAGCGAAATCTAGAGGAAGACAATGAAAGAAACGAAAGAAGACGATAAAGAAAGAAAAAAGGAAAAGAACCACAGAAAAATGTAGAAAAAATGACTTTCACTAAATCCCAGCATGCACCGAAGGACAGCAAGAAGAAAAGTAGATGGGGCGATAATCAAGGAAAAGAAGATGATGATGATGATCTCTACTGCCTAGTAGAACCTTATACCGATAGCCCTTCTGTATGGATCATGAGCCAAGAGTTGAAGCACAGACTAATTTTATTTTGTTTGTGTAAGGGTTGAGCTCATGAGATTGAACTCCAATTATAAACGAGCTCTATGTGTGTCAGAAGTGTGACAGTAATGATAACAGATGACTGATTAACATAACTATAGTAGCTGGACATAACTTTAAAATAACTATAATAACTAGACATAACTTTGAAATCCCTAATTCAACTTTTCCTCAGTGCCTTAAATGTAATATATATTTTTATGTTGTTCATATTTCATGAGTATTTATTCTCATTTTATTAAAGTTCTGTTGAAATAAATCTTGTTTTAATGCCTTGTACAATAAATTTTAAAATTTATACGCGAAGCAAATAAAAATTTTACAGAACAAATGATAATTTAAACAGTCCCATAATGAATACACTGGACAAAAAACTTACAGAGTTCTAACAACGGAGGACCCACAGCAGAGGCAAATTGTCACATATTTTGCTGTCTTTAAAAATTAAAATTAATTATTTGCTACATATGCATTTTCCGTAAGTTTTCCATATTTAGCCAAAAGAGGAAAGTATAGTGAATGGTGAAAAGAAAGTTTTATTTCTGTTGAAAAGAAGTTGTAATAAAGTTGAAATGAGGTGGCACTCTGCTTGTTGAAATAAAGTTGAAAAGAAGTTAAAAGCTCTGAAGTTGTAATAAAGTTGAAAAGAAGTTGAAAGAAAGTTTATCTCCGCTTTTTCCTACATGAAAAATGTTCCCCCCAAACACTGGTCATTAACATATATTCTCTGACTGTGGGTGAGATTTCACTGTAAAGGTTAGTTTGGGGCGTGTTATGATAATAGGTATGTTCCATTTAACATTTTCTTAAGCGGTTTCATTTGTATTTATTTACATAATCAACAACTATTTTATACGAGACATAATACAAAAAACGAAAGAATTGTTTCCAATGTGAAATAACATATTTTTAGTAATCAGTGCTGATTCAATACGCAGAAAAATAGATATTATTGAAACAAAACAAATCAAATTGAAAAGAGAAAAGTATAAGCATGACAAGAAACATTTATAAACACGTATGCTATCTCAATTGTTTAATTTTTTGTTGCGTGCTGAAAGAAATATTTTGCAAAAATTATTGTTTGGTGCTTTTTCCAGTGCATTAGAAATGCATACGTTTATTGTTTACAGTTGAATGTAAATATTCTTCAAGAGAAAACTATTGTTATGCATTGTTAAATCGTCTGTTAAAATAAAATGTTTTGTGCTCATTTTATATTAAAATAAGGCTGTGAACAAATCGTCTGTTTTTCTGGGAGATAGAAACAGACGCATTCTAAGGCGTATAAAATCATTTTGAAATCATCGTAAAAACAACGTATGCAAAAGTAAATACTTTTAGAATTTTTAACCTTCTTACAGTAGTCGTCAATATCTGCAGTTCGTCTTTGAAAATCAAAAGCAGGATTTGGTGAAAATTGTTTTGTATTTCAGAAGACGTTTTGAATTTTGATTTTGATAGATCAATGTTTTTACAGCAATAAATATTTATATAGTACACAAGTATACACAGGGCAATAATTTCATTTAATTATTCAATGTATTTCCTTAAATTCACAAAGTTTTTATACATTTTTTATTTTCCCTATACACATAGTATAACGTAGGGAAAATATTGGTACAGGGTTGAAAAACTCAAATTCGAGTTTTCAACGGCAGAGTAAGTTTCATCCCTGAACTCGAACCGATCGTTTATGAAGGATGTATGTCTATCTGTGTGTGCGTGCTTCTGTGTGTGAGTGCATGCGTGCGTGCGTGTGCGTGCGTGCGTGTGTATGTGTATGTGTATGTGTGTGCGTGTATGTGTGTGTGAGTCTGTGAAGACGATATCTCCCGAACGAATTGAGTGTTTCGAAAGAAATTCGAAACAAAAATTACAACCAGTATCGAATATTCCGAAAACCCTCCAAATTTTCGAATGAAATATTGAAAAATAAATCATGAAAAATTCAGAATCTTCAATAATGTTACGTAAATAATTATTTCTTATGTAGTTATTGATTAGAAAACGATTGCCACCAACTTTAGAAGGCTAGCATGAACCGTTTTCGAGATATAGCACTTTTAAAAATAAATTTATCAAAACATCATATGAAATCGAAAAAAAAATGCTAACAACTAGGAAATATGTTTACGTTTCATATATAATATTATACGATAAATGTTTTAGCACCATTTTCGTGGATTAGGTTAGTTCCATGCCACGAGAGAAGCTAATTTGTGTAATACATAGTTTTGTATTTTAACACATAACGATTCGCCAACAGTCTTATATATATAAGCCCTATCTCCGTATGTCTGTAAAGTTCAGTGATCAATTTGGTGAAATTAGCTACTAATTTGACAAAATATTACCAACTTGGCTATATTTTGTCCCCAGATTGACGAAAATATCGTAAATTACGAAAATGATGGTCATTGAATGAAAATAAGTCAAATTGATGTATATATTATTAAAATATTTTAATATATGGGTTATAGTGCTTACTGCGGATAGTATCAATATTGATATTTGTCAATTTATAGTAGCGTAAAATATAAGTTAATTGAATACTGCGAAATAATTTTACATACAGTAATCCGGAAAAGCGCTCAATGTATAATTCAATGTTAAAAACATCGCGCTGTAGATCTTACAAATAATTTTTTCACTGTTAAAGAGGTAAATTCATTGCATTATCAAGGGAAAGTCAAGTGCTGCCCACATCAAGTTTTAATTTCAGCTGCAGACTTACTATATTTTGCATTCCAACGTTAGTTATTGAGGGTATACTATATTAATACCGTCAATATAAAAAATGCATTGATGAAGCTTTTATGTAAAAGATCCTGTGTCAATCATAAAACTCATCACTATGTTGTTTCTAACAAATTTTTTGTTCATCAATAAAGGCTAGGCAGGCAAGCAAGTTATTTTAGATGGGAATACGATCTATATGCTCTCTAAATTTCATTCGATTGGCAATCTGTTTTGAATTGTGGTGTTTTGTGAAAAATTAAAATGCATTAAAATTTAATACAGGTGATTTAAAAATGTGTCTAAATTAAAAATCCATCTTATCACATTACGGGATCTGAATGTAAAAAATCTGACCTAATTTAACACGTAAAGCATGTTATTGATATTATTAAAAACGTACTTATTATATACAAGCTGTATTTTTCTAAATATATCAAGAATAATACTTTTTACATACCTATCCTTAGTTCAAGATACAAAAAGTCTTATGTGGCAAGCATATGACCTTCCCTGTATATTGTAAGTAATTATGTACAATGAAAAAAATGCCGCATATGATCTACGACGACACAATGTTTTTAATGTTGAATTGTACATTTGATGCTTTTACGAATGGCAACATGTAAATCTATTTTAATGTACCCTATTACGTTACATTTAGCGCAACTCTAAATTTACAATTGTCAATATTGGTAGCATTTGGAATAACCAATATCGTCCATATATTAATATAGTTTAATAATTAATTCATCAGTGTGGTGTCATTTCCATTAACGTAGCATCATTTTGTAAAAATATTTTACTATATTTTCGTCAATAAGGTCAATATTTCGCCAATTATTTGATATTCACTAATTGAACCAACACCATCGTGACGACATAAAAAAATGTTTCACCACAGATAGGACTAGAAGAAATTTGACAGGTACCATAGATAAGATAAATACAAGACTAGAATGCTATGATGTTAGTATAACAGAAGATCGTAATTGTCAGTTAACATTTTAGTACCTAAGCTCATATTTACAAATATAATATACGGCATTTATACCTATTATTATATTTGAATGATAAACCTATTATTTTTAAATACATATTACTTTTGAATATTTATTACTTTTGAATGTTGTAATAGTTGCTGAATTTATTAGAATTTTTTTGTTTCAGATTATTTGTGGGCATAATCTGATGAAGCACAAAACTTTAATCATGTACGTTCATTTTTTGTTTGGCAATTTGTATTGCAATATAACTGTTGCCTCAAATAATATTTAAAAATATTTTAAATTGCGATAAAAATGTAGTATGTAAATAGCAGTAAATGTAGTTCTCTTACATGTAACGCAAAAGGTTCGTAATCGAAATTTCAGCCTTTAAGGCTTCTATGGAGGACTTAATTTCTATGTAAATAAAGATTCAGTTAAGAACCTTTTTTCGATTTTTTACATAACATATTTATTGATTGATTATTTTATTACTGTGGCGTTTGGTGCTTCTATGAATCAAAGTGCTAACGCTAAAGCATCACAAATACATTTTCTCAGAAATGCACTCTAAATATGAGCTAGACTTTGCTGTACTCCTATTTAAGAAATAAGAAATATTTTTATTTATTATTTACATTTATTTAAAAATATAAATGTGAAACTTGCGACGCTTACCCAGCCATCCTTTTCTGTAGTCATCCATACACAGTTCTTTCTCTGCACTAGGTAGTACATAAGCGATGACAAATACTTCAATAGAATCCGCAGCGAGTCCAAGTCCCAAGATACAAAATAGAAAATACTGAAAAAGACCGAAACCTGCCTGCAACAAAGAAAACAAAGACGTTTCAAAATACACACTAAAAGTATTTACAAAATTAGGGAAGGATCTTCCTTAAAATCGCGCTCTTTAGTTATACAGGGTGTTTGGAAAAGGTGGTTACGGGGTAGAAAAAGTGATGCCTTAAATATTGATCCGAGACATATACTTGCAATTACAAAAGCCTCTTATAACAAGATGCATATTTTTTTGTGAGAACAGTTTCAACTCTGTGAGTCGCATTTCTGGAAAAATGCAAAATACAACTTTTTACACCTACCACGTACAATGAAAGTTCCAATTTGTGGAATATCCCATAAGATAATCATTAGTTAAAATAAAAAGTTCGAAATTCTTAAAACAGAAATCAACAAAGATATTAATAAGCGGATTTATTGACTTAGATCAATTTACCATGCCTATTACAGGCTTTTCAGGAAAGTTATAGAGATTTCAAGGATTTTTAGTGAAAATTTAATGATTCCTTTATGGATTTGTGTGTTCGAATAAACCATTTAACTAGAGGTCATCATTTATGGCCAAATAGGTCAAGAGCTCATTCGTGGTTGTAGGTACAAGCAATCTTGCCACTACAATACCTTTGGCTCTAAGGACTACCAAGGAATGAGACTTTACCACAGATCTTGTGGGATACTTAGTTAAGTCGTATAAGCTACAGATAAAAAAACTCACGCAGGATAGAATACATTATACTATGTATATATTGAAAGAAGCCAGTTTAACATCGCAGAATTGTCCCAACCCAGTAGGCAAACAGAAATTAAATACGCTTGAATTGACAAACAGAGCTAGTGCCAAAAATGAGAATGAAAGAGAAAGTTCATCCTAAACTTTGTTTATTTAAAGTTCCTTCGACGTTGTCGCACTTTTACTTTTGGTGAAAATTTTAACTAAATAGATTTTGGTGAATTTTGGTGTTAAGTAGATTAACTTAACTTTTTTTTAAATTTTAGCTAGTGAAGTTTGTGGGTCTAAATAGCCTTTAGATTATTATTTCCATCAGTTTGCAATATAATTTATGTTTCTTTAAACTAACCATCCAAACTGGTTTGGTTGTTAAACGAAACACCAACCTAATCAGCATTTTCTATGCTCCTACAGTAGAATAGGAATATGTTCCAGATCGTGAGGTTTTCAGTGTTCTTGAGTAGTGGGTTCTTGAAATGAAAGAATGGTTCTTAAGTAGACGATGGAGGATTCAAGTAGTGAGTGGAAGGAAACCCCATTCGATATAACGATGACTAGGAAGAGTTTAGTATTGGGGATGTGATCGCAATAGGGTAAAGCAACAGGATGGCGGGGTAGGCATATAAGCTTTGTAAATGCGTATCTATGTAAGCATCATCACCACTTTAGTATGTTGCAGTAGCTTGCATAATTGTCATATATTCTGGGCATGTACAATAATAATTAGTATATTTGTTGTCCGTTGCTTTAAACAGCAAGCTGCTGTAATTTTTTTGAAGTCCCCAGTAAACTGAGTTTGATTTAAACAGTGCCCTCCTGTGTTATTGCCCTTGGCCCGAAAGGTCAAAATATCAAGTACTCTAAGTTTGAGTTAGGTCCCTTTTGACAGATTAAGTAAAACTCCTCTACAAAGGCATCTAAAGATGATAAAGAGACATTTTACCTTATTTTAAAAAATCCTGTAATTACAGATATATGTCCAAGATCGATATTTAAAAAAATAACCATCTGTTTGTAATATCCAATATAGTCAATACGTTTTATCCTGTATTTGACCATAGCCCAAAAATTGAAACGGTATACATAAGTAATTATAAAATCAATACAAATATATACTTTAATATACTTTCAATGTTTGATAGTTTTCACATAAGCATGATTTTTCTATTGTAAATGTACTTCATTAGCAGCACACGATCTTTCCCTATACTGTTATATATTTAATTGTTCAATCAAAGTCAGAAAATACAACACTTCCACGATATGTATTACCATTTCTGCATAAATAAGCATATACGCTCTTTGAAGTTAAAGAGTTTACTTGAAAACAACACCCTCCTTTGCGGCCTTATCACAAATGTATTCAAAAATTATTTTGTATGTATAGAGTTTGTTAAGAATTGGAAGAAAAATCTTACATGAAGAATGCATTATTTGTTCCGTGATAGTGAGTATTGGAATCTTCAGCTTCATTTCCGTAAGAAGGGCACCGATTTCAAGGTAATAGCTTAGTTCAGACGAATAGCGTTTTATGCAGACACGTCACAAACAGTACATGAAATTCAATTACGATCATACTGTATATCAAGCCAATTTTTATCTTTTTCTTACGATAACAATGTTCGAAAATAGAATTCTCTTTTCAAGACAGAAACTTTCCTTTTCCGTGAGCAATTTTCCATGGTCTGTTAGGCATTTTGAGACAACACTATATTAGCTTTACCCGAGAGAAAACCTGTCAATAATTAGCCATTTTATCAAGAAAATAATTTGAGGAAAGATAATTTGCCAATCACACTCACTATAAGAAGATTATTAAATTTTTAACAAAACTACAAGCTAAAAATATTTTATTCTTTAACCTTAAACTCTAAATAGTCAGCCCGTCATTTGATGAGTGCATAAAGTTATGTAAATTATGTTGTTCCATTTATATATATACCAGTATCAGCTCTATCGCTTCAAAATTCCTTGAATACACACATATTTCTCAATCAATAATATTAATTATAACCTCCTAACAAAACATAATATTCTACTATCCTCCTAACAAAACATAATATTCTACTATCCTCCTAACAAAACATAATATTCTACGATCCCCCTAACAAAACATAATATTCTACGATTCTCCTAACAGAACATAGTATTCTACGGTCCTTGTAACAAAACATAATATTCTACTATCCTCCTAACAAAACATAATATTCTACGATCCCCCTAACAAAACATAATATTCTACGATTCTCCTAACAGAACATAGTATTCTACAGTCCTTGTAACAAAACATAATATTCTACTATCCTCCTAACAAAACATAATCTACGATCCTTCTAACAAAATATAATATTCTACTATCCTCCTAACAAAACATAATATTCTATGATCTTCCTAACAAAACATAATATTCTACGACCTCCTTTATAAAACAAAATTGCTTTACTATTTACTAGGCATCCCCAACAAAATGCACCTATCCCCCGAACAGTGAAATTTGCTGTATTTGGGATTAATGATATAAATTAACTATTTATTCCAGAGTGGCATGGATGATCAAAGAAATTGAATTTTATTTTCATAATAAATTTATGAAAGTTAAATTTAAATTTATTATGAAAATTAAATAAAAAATTTAAATAATACGTTTTTAATAGGCGATGGACGGGAGATATTCAACGATCGCCGATAATATTTCCCCAAACTCACTAAATTGGCAACATTTTGCCAATTTGTCGCCATGTTCTCTACATTTGGTGGCATGGGCTCTGAAGTTTTCACTAATCGTAACCGATAGACAGAGATTGTATATTGTGATTGTGATTTCGTATATTGTGATCTGTTGTGATTTCGTATATTGTGAACTGTTATCATACCAGCAAAGTTTGCCAAATGTAGTATTTTCTTATATTGTGAAATGTTATCACACCCGCAAAGTCCGCCCGTTTCGTGCGCTACGTCCATCGAAGTACATATTAGACAAGCATGAGAAACAGGAACCGGCTGACATTAACTCCTATTCACCATTCATTTCAACACAGCCGAATTTTATGAAAAGTTATTAACTTTACGGGAAATGACTCAATTTAGGGGGATTATTCAAAATACCGAATTTTGCATTGGATTCACCACCAGTTCAGCTGATCGGCATGAGATTTTTAAGCTCGATAAAAGACTCAGAAATCACTTTTCTACAGCATTTTATCACAAAAATAGCAGGAAATGTCAAACTCTGAGAAGCTATTTTTCTAGATCCAAGGAGTAATTTGAAAAACGGATTTCAGATTTGAATTCAGCCCAGTCCTATTAACATGAGTTTTTCAGCCTTCGGAGCCAATTGGCATTCCGATATACTGACACTGCGCTTTTATAATATTCATTTTTGCATTCGTTACTGAAAAGAAAATCAATTATTTAAAATTTGTTAAACTGCAATATTTATAGTTGATCAATTTTAAAATATCTATGTACCGGGTGGTCAGAATTAAAACATCCCTACTCTGAGCTCTCTATACATCGAACTACTCAGTTTAGAGGCTCCAAAATTGTTTACCTACTATTCAAGACATGGGGAAAGGGATTACGCGAAAAAAAATTAGTTCCACAAACACCGATAGGTGGCGTTGTACAACAAAAAATATGCTGAAGAGACACAAAATACACATTTGTAACACATTTTATTCGAACGTAACAAACATTCGCATCACAAGGACCTTATCGATGCAGGGAATGCTGCTCAATATGGTTCCCTTCTTCAAGATGTAAAATCTACAGTCTGTGGACAGCTTGTTCAACTGCGGATCGTAATTGGTCGATTGAGATGCTTCTCATATGCAGAATGATACTGTCTTTCAAATCTGCTAAGGTTACCAGACGTCCTCGATAAACAAGACTTTTTAAGTATCCCCACAGCCAAAAATCGCAGGGATTAAGATCTGGAGAACGAGATGGCCAGGTTGTCGGAAACGTACGACTAATTACTCTACCATTAGTAAAATGTTGCCGAAGAAACAGCTGTACACAGAGTCCAATGTGTGGAGGCGCTCCATCTTACATAAAGATAATTGAATCAAGACATTTGTGCTGTTGCAGTTGGTGTACAACAAAATTTTCGAGCATGTTTTTGTACCTCCTGGCCATTACGGTGCATGTCACAGGGTCATTGGGAGTAGCCTCTTTGAAAAAGAAAGGTCCAAGAATGAATGTGGCTGTGAATCCACACCAGACTGTAACTTTCGGTGAGTGAAGTGGAATCTCTTGGAAGGTATGAGGGTTTTCCGTGTCCCAAATGCGACAGTTATGGGTGTTGGCTGTTCCACTTAGATGGAAATGCGCTTCATTGCTCCATAGAATCTGCCATGGCCACGATGCATCCACTTCAACTCTAGCCAGAAATGTCAATGCAAAGGTCAGTTGCTTCTCCCTGTCGATGGTCAGCAAGTGGTGATTGTGACTAATTTTGTACGGGGAAAAATGCACTATGTTTCTCAGTACGTTCCGAACTGTGCTGTAAGGAACACCCAAGTGTCGTGACACTCCACGTGCACTACTACAGCATATAACGTTATCCATTGATTTTTCAATAATAGCGGTGGCAACATCGTCAACGACATCTGAACGAGTCGATTTGCGTCCTCTGCCCGACTGAACTCCAAGATGTCCAGTTTTCTCGAATCGAGCGATCATTCTCTTGAAAGATTGTGGAAGTAATGGCCCTTTGCGCAAATTCTTAAGTTGACGAAACTCACGAAGTGCAGCTGCAGCATGTCCTTTGTTTTCATAAGACAGTTTTCACAAGCAATGCGCGTTCTGGCAGTGTGACAGCCATCGCTGATAAGAATGAAAATTTCGCAGTTCTATCCCCTTTTATGCCCAGAACATAGTAGCTGCAAACCAAGGGTTTATGCAAATTTTTGTGCTTACAGTGCGAAATTGCAGTTACAATGACAGTTTAAGTTTCTTCACTTTTTTATCTTCTTTTTTTCATATCAGCAAAAGAAATTAAAAAGGAAAAATTCCATATCGCATGTGTTTCTTTTTTTGTGATTATGTTGTGTCTTTTCAGCATATTTTCTATTGTACAGCGCCACCTACCGGTGCTTCTGGAACTAATTTTGTTTTTTCGCGTAATCCTTTTCCCCATGTCTTGAATAGTAGGTTCAACAATTTTGGAGCCTTTACACTGAGTAGTTCGATGTATAGAGAGCTCAGAGTAGGGATGTTTTAATTCTAACCACCTGGTATATATTATCTTCCAGAAATATTTAGAGAATACAATTTATTTAAAAAATTCGCTTAAATAGCAAAAGTAATAGCTGTACAGCATTTGAAAATATAGAGAAATGCATCTTACCTGTGCTAGTGCATCTTCGTGAAATTGTGATAATACAGATACATCTGTATCGACATAATCCATCTCTCGAATATCTGTGGGCGGGGCATCAATCTGTAGTCCCTCCTCCGTGTAGGAACCACTTTGCGGTCCATCCTTTATTACTAGTAGGGATTCGCTTTCGGAATCCTCTTTCTTTGGCATAATCAAATGGCTTCGTCACGATGGTGAATTGACCAGACTGACTTTCTAAAAGGAGGGGGAAACAACAGTTTAGAAAAGGATGCAATAAAACCATAACTGCAAAGAAAATCTTTAAATGCAGAATTCGACTTTGTGCCCAAAAAATAAACAAATAATTAAAACACGTTGTTTTTCGCACAAACCACGATTCATTTATTTATTTATTTACTTATAAAAATACTCAACAGATACAAAATCCAGATTGGTGACTTTCATGAACAAACTACAGTGAATTTCTTTCGGAAATAACAAACGGTCATAAGTTTTAAATGTTTTTACCTTGCACAAACATTTTTTTTTAAAATTGAGAAACTGACATATTAAAAACTTCTACATTTCTGATATGCACATTAAAAAGCTTAGCTAACTTAACAATATAATTTAAGTTACAGTAGTTATGTCTAGCTAGAGGAACGCAAAACAAATCATTATTTATTCAGTTGAACATTTCTGTGTAGATTCGTCGAAAAACCGAATTTTGATTTTCAACACGACTTTAATATACACTCATGTCGAAAAGATAAGCATAGTTGCTGTTTATATGAAAATTTCAGGAAATCTACATCGGAATGGAAGGAAACGCGGTATGCTGGTGTAATAGGGTTGTAGAAGAAAACAATGCAAAACAAGAATAATAACGACTTTTATTATCCAAAGAAAAGGGTTTTAAGGAAAGGATCACAATACGAGTGTCGCCCTCAGTGAAACATAATGATTAAAACTATGTGATGCTGCAGTTTAATACGGTGTGTGGGAACCTCGGGTGCACAATGCACCTCGGAACGCATGCTGCAGAACGATTTCCCATACTTTCTATGAAGGTTTGAAAGAGTTGTGTGCTCAAAGAGTTCCGAGCCTCTCGAAGTGCGTGCAGGCTTAAATCCCGGAAATGAGTTTGGTGGGTAGCGGAGGGCTGCAAGATATCTCCCGAGTATATCCCAAATAATATTTGGCAGGCCACTGCATGTTCTAGATATTTTCAGTTTGAAAGAAGTCGTCGACCAATGCCGCACGGTGAAGAGGCGCGTTATCATTCATGAATATGAAATTAGGACCAACAGCACCTCTACACAATCGAACGGTAGGCTCAAGGACTTCGTCTGTGTATCTCTGACCTGTAACCGAGCCCGTGTCAAAGATGTGGCGGTCTGTTCGGCCATCCATCATGATGCCTGCCCAGACTATGATTCTCCCAAACGGAAAACGATGTCTTTCCGTGATGTTTCCCGGGTGTAAATGCGTTCCACGTTCTCTCCAGATCATGATACAACGAGAATCAGTTTGCAGGCTAAACCTGGACTCGTCACTGGACATGATATTGCCCCACTGTTGTCCACTTCACTGCCGATATTCCAAACTACTCCACTGTAAACGAGCGCGTTTCTGTGCAGACGTTAGGGAGATGCAAACTGCTGGTCGTCTGGCATAGAGACCAACGTGTCTGAGTCTCCTGTAAATAGTTTGTCTCGAAAAAGTGACTCTTGTGGCCGCTGTCCGGGTTGTCTGTCAGAACGGTTCCTCAGACGTCGCATAGTTATCACCAAATATCAGTCTTGCTGAGCGGTTGCTACCCTTGGCCGACCTGGAACTAGTCGTCGAACATCTCCAGTGGTTTGGAACCTCTGCCACAGTCTGGAGATCACACACTGAGGCATATTCAGAATCCGTGACGCTTCGGTTTGAGATCGACCGGATTTCAGCATTCTAATAATTCGTTTCTTCAAAAACATGCCCAGTTGGCATCTCTGTGACATCTTTCGTCCTTTTTGATCGTTAACACCGCTCCGTACCACAGCAATTGCAAAATTCTGCCTCAACTGGCCATGCCGCTCAAGGCCTTTTTATACTCGTTCCGACGTGCGCCGGTGCTTTGCGCATGTCGACGTCGATTGAACTGTTTTGCATATGCACAATGATTCACCTTTGTCCCACGATTCTCCACAACTGATTGTGAACCATTGTATCCATATTAACTCCGAATTTTTCGCATTTTACGAATTATGCTTAACTTTTGGACATGAGCGTACTTTCTCTATTCATTACCATATTTAATAAGGGAACAAAAATGCATGGAAAATAAAATTGAGAAGCATGCTAAAATGCAGAATTAATAAAACGCAGAGTATATTAATTCAATGTGCCAAGAAAAACTAGAATGAAATCGAGAAATAAAAAATTAAGCATGGCCAAGTCATATCTTGAGAAATATGGTGTCATTGAAAAATTATTAACTAAATTACTGGAATCTTTTTCATATGGAAATCTTCAAAGAATGGAAATCTTCAAAGAAATCTCCATCAATGATTGGCGATTGAATATTTATTAATGTTTCAGTTTTTAATACAAGTTTAATGTTCCTTCAAGCTATAGTTTAAGGCTCTTTTAGTTTAACTAGTCTATACGTTAGCCCACATTGACTTGGAATTTGAGAAATATCCCAATTATTGAAGTTTTCAATAGAGACATTAAAAGAAAAACATTTTGTTTATTGATAGGGGAGATTATCACATTGAAGTCAAATTGATGACGAATTCTAGCAAGTTTAGAAAATATTTTAAGTTAGGAAGGACCCCGAAAATATTGCAAAATATGTTAAGAAAATCTTCTTCGCTCAGAGGTGGCTTAGACAGTTTGTAAAAAGCATCCTTACGAAGATGTTTACGTTATATACTAATCCATTAATAAATAAATATTTCGGTTGCTCAAACTGCTACTAAAAATTTAAAATGTTATAAAACGTTGTATAAAATACCATAAACTTAGTGTCGAAGGAAAAAAAATAAAATAAAAACATGATTTATTGACGAAATCAGCATATATATCCTCCTAGACCAGTTAGTTTCTTCATTTTGTTATCATCTTATTTCCAGATTTTTATTCAATGGTACTTTCATAGTTTTATTTTGAGACGTATGATTTTTATTTTAGTAGTTGAAATCAGGTCATATATTAATCAATTTTTGCCTTCAATTTTTATTAAATTATACTTAATTTTAGAGGTTGTTTCTAAACGTTTTAACAGCTGGTTTGAATAACCTCTGTAGCATCCAATATTGAAAATATGTTTTAGAAATATGTGTGTGTATGTGTGTGTATGTGCAAGAATGTATGCACCTGCCGTTACAAAATTCTATGTTTAGATACATTATGTGAAAAAATAGAATTTTATTGAATTTTTAGTAGCTCTTTGGTTAGAACTCGAATTATTCAAATTTTAAGATATTCATAGTATAATTTTCTGTAAAAAATAGTGATAAATCCGCAAGCAATGATGATAGAATGTATTTTAATGGTATTAAAAGAGTTTTTATAATACTGATAAGCTAAATTCCCATATCGGAGGAACTGAGCTGTTGCCAAAATAAGAAAAATACGTATATATATATATATATATATATATATATATAAATACTTATTTAAGACTTTTTTTTCGAAATATGTTAAAAAATAATTGGATACGGAATCCGAAACGTATTTTTATTCATTCTAATAATAACTTTGATACAAAAATAACTAAATACTATGAAATATTAATAAGAAAAACCACTTTGTTCAAAAGGACAAGAAAAAATTCAAACAACCTTATCAAACACAAATAAATAAAATATGTAGCATACATCCGTTTAAAAGATACGTTGGTTCCTCTTCTTCAGTGAAAAATAAACTAACAAATGAAGAAACAGAGGGATTTATATATCCAAGTCATGGATTAAAAGACCATCTGAGAAAGTTAATTAGAAAGCAGAATAAAGAACAGTCCAGCCAATCTAAATCTGAGAAATAACCCACAATTAGATTGCCCCCAAACACAAGAGAACTATTCCAACAAGACGATATAATATAAAACAAGAGTAAGAGAGTATCAACAAGGCAAAAATAAGACACAATTACAAAGCGTCCCAAAGCTAAGAATGGAACAAATATAACGGAAAAAGGGATAAAATTACAAGACACCCAGTCAGATGGTGGAAAACATGTTTTTCACTATGCAGTATGAATACATGAGAAAGTCCAGTGGAGACAAACTCCTCAGATATTTCCTTTTATACCTAAATAAGTGTTTATTTTCCCTACCTATACTTTTTAAAGATTAAATCGGCTGTTCTTCATAACTGATTAAACCTTTGTGGGAAATTACGCAAATTACACTATGCGATGTAATCCTAAATGATTTTCACACTTTTAACCTTTATCCTTCGATTAATTTAAATTATGGTTTCATATGCAACCATAATTACAATTACCAACATAAGCCTTGTACAAACATTATCATCGAGCAGGTTGATTAAACGTGGCTCGTAAAGTCATATGAAATACTGATTTTAATGACCTTAAGAACATTGAAATTGTCAGTAAATAAATGGCACAAACCCAAATTTAGAACTGTGTACATATGGCATTTAATATAGAATTCTGCTATTTTAATCAATGCTTTAAATTCTGTTATATGCATAAATATTTGAATAAAAGATCATTGATCAATGAAGGTATTTCGCTCACTGCTAAAGGCGACTAATAAACAATAATTATGACAAAATCAATCTGTTGAATGACTTGCACTGTATATGTATGATTTCATTTAAAAGCACATGCCATTATTTAAACAATCAAATTTCGCGTTTTAGGATCTAGACTTTTATTTTAAAATTCGCCAAGACGAAAAAAAATATATCACATATTCAGCTCATACAATGGGTGGTCAGAAATTCTTATAAATCTAATATTTCATTAAATGTCAATATATTCCAAAATATCACCATAAAATGTATGGAATTCTTGATTTCATACATTAAACGGTGGTAACTGTTCTATATATTTAATCAATGATTCCATAAATGTAATTGCGATATTTTGGAGTATAAACATTTACAATGAAATATTTATTTTTTAAGAAATTTCCAGTCGCCAATTTTTATTGTATGAGTTGAAAATGTCACAAACATTTGTCGTCTTATTGAATTTTACAATAAAGGTCCTAAAACTTGTTTTTTGTTTGCTTGTTTTTTACTTTTCAGTCCATTTTCAAATTTATAGATCAAAACTTGTCCAGGACGAGATGGATTGGTAAAATTCAAAATCTGAAGAGTAAAAATATACCATAAATATATATTATAATTGCAAAGATGTCGGAGGTCTGGAAGTGACCTAGTACGACTAGCACGGATCCAGTAGACTTTGGTATATTAAGTTCCGATTATTTCGAATCGGAAGGACAATAACCACGAAGGAAGCTAATCTGGAGGAAAAAAAATAGAGGCTAACTTGAAGTAAAAACAGTCCGTAATAATTAAACGCCTATTTCGCAAAACTGGCTATAGTTAGAGCATGATGACTGATATGAGTTCAACATTTAATGGACAGAGCAGGTAGTAGGAAGGAGGGGGGGGGGGGTTAACAAAATATTTTCTCTCCCCGTTCTGGAAAAGTCACATCCGTTTTCTCCGAAAATTCTTATGACTTTACAAAAGCGGAATGTAAAACAAAATCTAATAGTTGAGTTAAAAAATTTATGTGCACGCCATTTACCATCATATGAATGCTCCTTTATAAATATCTTGTCGATGTTCAAGTATATAGTGAGATAAATACCATGCCCAATTGCTTTGTATTCTATAATTATGTATAATAATAAAATACATCGGTGAAAAGCTTTTTTCTTCTTTGCTTTATTTAAATAAAAAGAACGTTTTTCACAAGTTAACATCCTCAGATTAGTTTTACTTGTAGTTTTGCTTGTAAACTGTACTTTACAAAAACATATATCATCACACTTTGCTCAGTGGAACATTAAAGTTTCTAAATTATTTTATTACATCCAGTATTTAGTTTAAGAAAGTTAATTTTGTTTACGTCGAAAAAGAGCAAGTTAAACCAAATTTTCCCATTAAAGTATTTACCGTCTCGGTTTGTAAGACTTCAGTTGCAAGGTTTTAATCTTTTAGAGTTTTTCAGACGGAGTTAATAGAAACACTGTTGTCACATGTATCTTTTTTGCAGCATTGCTCACGTTCTGTCATTAACAGTTTAATCTTTCTAACATATGTGAAAGTAAAATGCAAATAAGCAAATAAAAGTAAGTATAATGTAAGTGTAATATTTATATAGTATTTAACGCACTCTTTTTTTCATACTTTGTTATTTATTATGACAGCTTATTCAAAATTTTATATACTTTTCAATACATAAATAATATATATGCTATTTTTATACGCATTAAATTATTATATTTCTAGCAAATATTGGTAAGGTTGGAAGTATTTTATATTGCATTGTTAATTTGTGGTTAAGGAGATTTATTTGGCTGTAAATTTGTAAATTGATTATTTTTTTAAGAGTTGCATCTCTGGATAATTTATTGACAAATTCTTGGTATCCTTGGTAGCCAAATATAGCAACAAAAGAATTGTCGAAAAAATCCGGATTTAGATTCATTTTAAAGAAAATCTGATGTTGGATCCATGACTATGTAACTATGAACCTAGTGTTAAAGCTTTCGTAATCGTTAGCTAACGAGACAGCAAAATATAAGATAGCTCATCAAACAATTGGTTCAATAGATACGCCCTCAAGAACGAATTTGATAAGTACGAAAAACAAAAGCTTCCTTCCAAAAATTTAATAAAATCTAAAAATATTTTGTGCCAAATTACTACAGAACCGTAGTTGTATTTTCATGTATACGATACGCAGTTTAAAAATCCTTATCCTCCTTTTAATCACCCATAGCCCTTTTAAGTTATAGTCAATTAAGAAATAGGTAACGGATATATTTGGGTGGAGCCGGAATTGTTTTACTCAAATGACATATTTCGTTGTGGGTGGTTTGCCTCCTTCAGACACATTGCAAACAATTTAAAATATTATTATATCGAAATTAAAACCGCATTTTCAAAATAGTTCAAATTACATAAATACCTAAATTAGAACCACATCTACGATATAATTCAAAATATTAAAATATCGAAATTAGAACCACATTTTCAAAATAGTTGAAAATAATAAAATATCGAAATTAGAACCACATTTTCGAAATAGTTCCAAATAGTATTAAAATATCGACATTAGATTCACTATAGTTCAAAAACATATTTATATATAGTTAAAAAAATATACAATATACATTCTTAAAGCATTGAAATTTCTACATTAGGTTACTCCCGGTAATCGAACTTGAAATTTGAGATGTCGAAAAAGAATATTTCACACTCTTTTTTCACAAAGTACTCACTGCTTAATTCTGTGGACTTAGATCTTGTGACCTTAATCTGTTAAGATTATGTTAATGAAAAAGTAGTGTCATATATCTTTTTTGCCTTTTCGTAAACATCTCCCCTTTCCCGGAAAAAAATTATTTATTATAACATTTCATAAAAGTAAGCATATAAGGATAAAATATATAAGGCAGTAGAATATTACTTTACATTAAATTCAACGGCCTAGAACAATATGTTTAATTGTATATACACTCTTCAAATTATAACTTGAATTATAGATATTTGATAGCAGTATTGCACAAAACTGCTGTTGAATCTGTAAATATTGATAAGTATTTTGAACACAGTGTTATGCTGCTAATTGTGTCAAAACTAATTTTGCTGCTTGTAAATTGGTTTATTTATTTATTTGTGACATGTGATCCTTAGTTCATTTGGTGACAAACTAAATCAAATGAAATCTTGGTGATCTAATTAAGCGTCAAACTACGTTAAAAAAAGTAAGTATTCAAGTCATTTTTTTAAAAGATCCGAGATATAATAATTTGTAAGCAAGGAAAGTTTTGCAAAAGTTTTTCATTATTTTTTCATTTACATCACATCTTAACAGAATTATATTTTATATCAATAAGAAAAACATTGATGTTACAGCATTTGAATGTACTATCTTTGAAACGTTATAACTTTATCACGATGATCATAATGTCACACGCGTTTGTTTTATAAATGGCTCGTATTTCACATACAGAAACAGAGCGTAGCCTGTAATTAGGTTCAGGAAATGAACTTGAAAGTAGTGATGTTAAATCACTTGAATGTAAACAAACGCTTTCTTTTCTATTGGTTGCACATTTATTTCCCAAAGAGTTAACATTGCATCCCATTTCATTAATTACAGTTTTTTATGGGTTCAAAATTAGAAAGAAGGGCTCTTTTACGGCCTTGATCTCAATGAAATATAATTACATTAAAAAAAACAGTCCTTAACTCTGTTACTCTACATAGAGTGATGGGAAACGTAACTCCTCTAGTATATTTCGAAAGTGAATAGGTTGATGTATGTCACGTGTGACACGTGACGATAGTATATAGGAAAAACTTTATATATATTTTTAATTATCGGATATTTTAAAAAATGTATTGATAGATTAAGGGGACGGTGGACGTTGAAATTTTAGTTATTTATTTATTTATTTACTTAAAAACATGAAAATTTGTATAAATATTTTTCTTAACATTACTATATAAAATACCATCCAATTTTTTTCAATTTTGTTATAATTTTGTATTTTTTTTTTAAATTTCATTTTTTTAACGAAAATTTGAAAATGCTCCTTGCATGTCATTTGTTCACATTTTTGATTAATTATAACAAGTGATCATAATTTGCATTATGATCACTCAAAAACATATTATGAACAAATTTGGGTATTCATTTTTAAATCCCTTAGAAAGTTAATTTTTTAAAAATATTTTTCTGCTTAAAACTTAATTTTCATCATTCAATTGGATTATTATTCACTTTTAATTAGCTTAATAAAGTTCAATTATAAAATGCATACCCAGTTGCATTAAAAAGTATGAAAGGTGCCTTCTTACCAAATGTCATGCATCTCAAACAAAAATTAAGACGCATAGAGAATTTTAAAAATGTAAAACCTTTGAAAATTCCGTTTCGAAAAAAATGCATTTAGCCTTTTGCTTACGGGTGGGACACAGTCCATCTCAAACGAAGAACCTCCCAAAAAGACAGGTATTTGACATGCCCTATCCCAAACAGTTTTGATCCCCCTTTGCAGACATTGGCGTCCATGGAAATTGCCGGCAGAAGCATTGCACCTGCTGCAGCAGGTGCTATGCATTCTCTCAGTAATTTCCGTAACATACATCCGTTATATACTTTCATATTATCCCTCTTGCATTTCTTTCATGGCTTATTCCTTTCATAGTTTATTCCTCGCCCTATGTTGTTTGACTTTAAAAAGCATTTAAATTAGTCAAACATTTTAACGTAATAAGTGCTCGGACATTTCACAATATATCATTTCAGAAAATTAATAAGATGTTCAATTTCAATTCCAAGTTTGATGACAATCAGGTAAATAATATTATTTTTACTTGATTTCATTCCTGATTGTAGCAGCTTAATATTCTGTTAGTAAATATTTTGATTTAGTAAATATTTCTGTCAGCTTAGCAAACATTTCCTTTAATTCAAAAGCATCTGAAACAAGTTGTAAATGAAACTGACACATCAATAGTTCGAAAGCATAAATAAATATTTTCCCAAATAATAAACGCTACATACCCAAAGACAAATGTCATCACTTTTCACTATTTGAAGCACTGACATTTTTAAATTATTTCGCTACTCCCAATAATCAGTTTATATTTGTGGAAATTCAAGATGTCGAACGAAAATATTCTAAAGCCCATTTTTTATTAAAGTATTTTAGGTCACGTTTTGTAGACTTAAGTTGTAAGATCTTAATCTTTCAGGATCTTAATCTTTCAGGATCTTAATCTTTCAGGATTTTTCAGACTGAGTTAATCGAAAAACAGGCGTCACTTGCAACATTTAAGGTATTTTTCTCTTTTATTTCCCTATAGATTTCGTTCTTTTAATGTTTCTTAAAGAGCCTGAATTGAAAGAGAGTAATTCTCATGAATTGTAAGACTTCTTGGCATTTATATATTACTTAAAATTTTATTTATGCACATATTGATCTGTCGTACGCATGTTTTTACTTTCCCTGCAATGCATGCTAACGTATAGGGAAAGTATTGGAATCATGTCGAAAATTGCAATTCGAGTTTTCAACAGATCTACACGTTTTGACACCTCTAGAATACGAAAAGCCATTTTTAGTGGGAAGTCTGTTTGTGTATCTGTCTGTCTATCTGTCATTGCAATGTATGTATCCACTCTAACTGAAAAACGAATTGACCGAATTTCATAACATTTGGTAGGTAAGTCTCTTATGGGTGGCACTGGTTCTGATTAGACTTTAGTACGATTCGAGATAAAATAAGATAAAATAACCCGCCATTTTTTGTGGAATGGCCAGCAAAAATTGTCTGTATCCACTCTAGCTGAAAAACTAATAGACCATATTTTACAAAATTTGGTAGATAAGTCACTTGCGGGTGACCCTGGTACTGATTAGATTTTGGTACAATTCTGAAAAAAATAATCTGCTTTTTTTTACGAAATGGCCCGTAAAAATCTTCAAAATCTAAAATAAGAGACTATGTACGCTCAAATATATCAATTGAATGCTTGTTGTATACGTAATTCTTGACGATGAAAAGAATAAGACCAACCCCATTACACTAGGTCTAGCCGTTCTCGAGACATTCTAGTTTTTTCGCATTTTCGCTACGTCACCTTTGAAAATAAGTCCAGATACCAAACGAAAACAAGAACTGAATTAAAAATGCAAATTCAATGTAATTTAAAGTAATTATGGGTGTTATTTTGTGCAATTAAACTCAATTTAATGAATTATTGAAGAATTAAAGAGGACGTGAATGTGAGCCTGCAGGGCAAGCCATGTGCTGGCCACATCAGTTTTTTTAACATTATAATACATATTGATTTTAACACGTATTGATCTGCTATACATATGTTCTTTTGTACAGTTTAAATACGAGTATAATTAAGAGCGTTCTCTCATGTTAGTTTAGTAAAAATGTATGTCAATATCAATGCTATAGATTTTTACTTTCCTTATATACATAATATAATGTATAAGGAAAGTATTGTGACGAGGTCGAACATTCGAATTAGAGTTTTTGACGGGAGAGCACGTTTCAAGCATCCCTGAACATGAATCGAACGTTTTTGAGGTGATGTGTGTGTGTGTGTGTGTCTGAAAGTATGTGTGTGTCCGTGAGACTTGGCAGACAATATCTCACGAACGAATGGAGAAATTCGAACGAAATTTGGTACAAAAATTACAATCTGTGAACACTGGAACCTTATTGTTTTAAACGCAATCGAATGTTCAGAACACCCTTTAATTTCAGAATGAAATTTTGAAAAAATCATCAAAAAATCAAGACTTTCAATAAAGTTACATAAATAATCATTTCTTATGTAATTTTTTATTATAAAATGATTGACATAAAAGTTAGAACGCTAGTATAAACCGTTCTCGCGATATTACACATTTTTCTAATAAATTTATCAAAAAATCACATAAAAATAAAAGAAAAATAACTATTGTAAAATATATTCACTTTTCATATGTAATATTATGCGATAAATTTATTATCATCATTCTTGTAGAACTAACTCGTTCCATTCATGAGAGAAGACACTTTGGGTAATAGCATTCTAATTTGACGCCATTAGTCATTTATCTACTATAAGAATAATCTATCTCTCCTCCATAACGCTTGGCGAAATTTTAGCGACAAATTTGGTGAAATATCATCAACTTTTAAAATGTTCAAATATCGAGACTTTTAAAATGTTGACAAATTGACGAAAATGTCTCCAAATAAGTAAAAATGACAGTAACTCAATGATAATGACGACTAATTGATGGTCATTATCTTGGAAAAAACACAAGGAGAGACTATACGAATAACTCATTTCTCCGTCCGTCCATCCATCTGTCCGTAATGTTAGGTGAAAATTTTGGCAGGATGTCGCCAACTTGTTGTCTTTTTTAAATATTAACAAAGTGAGGGAAATGTCGCCGAATTGATAAAAATGAAGCCAAATGTGAGGTAGTGATTTGCACATTTTAAATTCCGTCTTATGACGGGCATGCATTCTAGTACATAAGAAATACTCTTCTCTCCGTTTATCCGTAACAGTTGGCGAACGTGGGGTATATATAATCTAGAGGGATATTACTCTCTTGGAGATATTTCACCCCAGATTGGCGAAAATATCGTCAAAGTTAATGAAAATAACGCCTTTGAAGAATTAATTATTAAAACATTTTGATATATAGACTATAATGCTTATTGAGGATGATATCAATATTAATAATTGTTCATTTAGAATTGTGTGAAATAAAAGTTAATTGGGTACTTTAAAATAGTATTACATGTTATCATCCGTAAAAGCGGAAATGTTCAATTCAACGCTAAAAGCACTGTACCGTGGATCTCTTCATCATTTTTTCACTGTGAAAGTAGTAAATTCATTGCATTATATAAGGAAAGTCATGCTTCCCACATCAGATTTTATGATGCAATAAAGTATAATAAAAAATTTCTCAGTCATATAAAACATTAGCGAATATTGTGGGGCTCTGTATTTTGCACAGATGGTCTTATGTTCATGGTGTTGTGTTCTGATGTTCATGATGGTCTTATGTTCATTATGATGGCTGGACACTTTTTTTCCTCTTCAAGATTTTAGACAGAAGAACAATTTTTTATCCTTCCTTCTGTCCCATTCATCTGCTTCCTTTATATGATGGCTTAATGATCGACGTAATCTCCTTATGCATTGAAATCGCTGACTTAAATCCTATAATCCAGAAATAAATCTAGGACCGAAATGATTATTAAGGAGAAGTATGATAATTCCCACACACACACACAGTAGAACAACTCAGTTCTTAAATTTTGCAGTGTAATAATTCAGTAGAATAACTCAGTTCTTCGATTCTACAGTATAATTCAGAAATCAGTTATCCATTGCATCTAATTTGAGGAGTTGAGTTGCTAGAACGCCGATATATAGAACTTTTGTCTCAGCAAGAAATCGAACCACATTTTTCCGACAAGACAACATTGTATGAATTGAGATCCTGAGTAGATCATCTTTCCTTCTATGGTGGAAGTTAACCTTAACTTGACAATAAAATGTCCAGGCTTTCTCAGACAAATAAGGATTTACTACATATCAATGAAAAATTGATTTTCAGCATATTGTTTCTATAATTTATGTTTCAAAGACCACTATATGATTTTTCAAAGACCCTCCATGCAGTTTGTTAAAGTCCCCCTTCCCCTCCATACTGACCTTACTCCAGTAATGAAAGAATACACTTCTTGACATTTCGATGTTATTGCATTTAAAACCCGTGTTGTTGAGCATAGAGAACAGAGTGTGTATCACTATAACATTACAATTTTTAAAAATATGTTGGCGTTGTCACATAAAATATTAATAGCATAATACAACAATATATGCTTTTTAATGAGACCCATATGTCAGACACAGAACTAATTATCAATCTTTATAACCTCGTAAGTATTGCAAACTATCTTACGCAATAAGCAATCAAGTGATAAATCTTAACAACACCTAAAATAAAGAAGTATTAATGGAGGTTTCAGGGGAAAATCGATAATCCTGAAGGAGCCTCTTCTCTGCTACGACAGAAATTCATTAACATTTCCCATAGAAAGCTGACCCCTTGTTCGAAGGAATTAAGAGACAGTTGACAACGTGTTTTAAGTTTAATTCTGAGGGAAAGGTTTCATGTGCGTTTCTCATCAACATACAAATTAAATACTGTTGCAAAACATATATGCACTCATAAGAAATTGAGTTCGTTTGAGGAGATATATGCAAATAATTCGAATTTGGGGGCAAATAAACGCTTTATTAATAAATAAATGGTGGCAACAAGAAGATGACATTTTAGTAAGTGGTAAATCCTTCCCTTGGCAGCTATACAAGCCAATATTTGTTGCGGTAAAGAGTCAACTAAGTTGCTTATGACCTTCAAGAAAGAATCTGCCACAATTATTTGCAACTGGTTAGGTAATTTAGTGGTATTCTGATAAAGCTGCAATTACCTTCCCAGTATGTCCCAGACGTGTCCTATTGGTAAAAGATCTGGGAATCTTGATGGCCATGGGAGGATATTAAATTCTCGAAGACTTGTTGAGAAAGTCGGGTAGTAATCGCTAAGAGGGTTGTCTTCTTGGTAAATGTAGATTAGCATGCCCAACTACAGGATATCTTTCTTTCTTTTGACCCAACCAACCCGAAAGTTGTTGTTGATGCCCAGACTGTCCGACCTACCAGAAAGTTGTGAAGTAACTGTTTTGGACGACCGAGAAGAGAAATCCAATTTAGACCGGAAACCAGTGGGGAAGGTATCCACAAGGACCGTACTCTCCTTATCCCCTACCGCCAAACTCTTGGAAGGCCTTACGGACCCACATGTTTAACGTGATCGTACTCCGCCTGAATACAGCGGCAGTTATGGAAGCGGAGGGAATCGTACCCAGGCCTACCGAGTGCAATTCCCGCGCGCTAACCACTGGGCTACCGCGCCCGACCTACCCGAAGCTGTAATATTTTTGCATTTTTATATACAAGGTGTTTTTCCAATACTAGCTACGCTCCTAAACCTGTATAACTCGCCTGTTCTTAATTATTGGTACACTATCTTATTAGTAATATAAATGTTCTGATCTTCCTGCAACTGCTTTAAACACAACTCTACAGTGTATGTTTGTTTGTACGACCCAGACCATCCGACCGACCCGAAGAGGAGGATAAGATATCTGTTTGGAAGCCGGGATCACCCAATTTAGACCGGAAGCTAGTAGGGGTGACATCCAAAAGACCTTAACCTCCTTTCCCTACCACCAACTTCTCAGAAGGAATGTCAGACATACATATTGAACTTGAGCGTACTCTGCATAAACAAGGAGACAATTTGAGCAAAGCCGAGAATCGAACTCGGGTCCTCCGAGTGTAGTCGGGTACCTTGACCAGTGGGATGTTCCACCCGACTAGAAGAGATCGGCTGTTCCACGATATGATTCCCTAGACTGCCACACCACGTGTGAGGGCCGTGTGTCGCTCGACAATAAATACGGTACAGGAACGCTGGCTAGTCCTCCTCCACACACGTATGCTGCAGTCATCAGCATTGAAAGAGAAGCGAGATTCGTCGCTAAAGATAACCTCCACGATCCAGGCCACGCGATTCATCCTATGGTTTCGAGCACAACGAGGTGAGCTAAAAACAACAAACCTCCAATCGGATACTGTCTAGGCTGACCGAGCTCGGCACCAATCCAGACGGCTATGCCTATGTTGATTGGTCAGTAGTAATGGACGTGGACAGCTATTCCCACCTTTATCCAGTTGTTTACGATAATATCCCTTGATTAAGGATACTTGAAAGATTGCAAATGCCTTCAAATGACTGGTAGCGACGCCATTAGTGTGGACGTGGCGCTTCTACTGACTGCACGATCCTTTCCAGCAGTTGTCTGTCTTGGGCGTCCTGAGCCTCTGTGGTGGTTACATATTTCTTCTCTGATTCACTATTGTCAACACCGAACAACTACCATATGGCTCTGGTCAAAATGGTGACAGATACTTCAGTTTGACTTGCAGTATCAAAGCAGAAAATCTAGTTTAAATTGCTCGTCAGTGAGAAAACCGATCGTTTTAAACACTGCATGATGCATAGTTCTAGAGCGCATTACATGAGCTCTTTATCATGATTGGCGATGGCAGTTTGATCATTTGCATGACTTTTAGAACGACATTTGCTTGCCGAGTTTCGCAGCTGTAGGTTAATTTTTTTGGGGTGAATATATTTTTTACAACAGAATTTATATACGGCTTATGGTATAAGAACACAAATAATTTGATAAATCTTACATATAAGAGAAGATGTCTGTATATGGCCGCACGAGCGTGTGTGTGTGCGTGTATGTGCATCTGTAACGGAAAATCGAAATTTCAGCAGTAAAATAAAGGTATTTCAGGTTACCAGATAATTCAGCGAAATTTTTTAAAATTCAAATTATTTTTTTTTATTATTATTTTTTGTTGAAGCGCGATTATTGCACAGACTCCTTAGTGATCGAAAATGTGGTGAAAAATAACTGTTGTAAGGTCAGGCGTACCAAAATGTGATACAAGATTTATTTTATCTTAAATTTATTATATGAACTTTCCTCGTCAGTATAATTATAATTGTATACACTGCCATGTTTTCCTAGAAGAACCCTCCAAATTCACCTTCACAGTGAGAGCCAACTTTACTTAATCTGAAAAGTCATTTATTGGTCATTGGCTACAATATTTAACTTTAAAATTTTAATATTTATTTAGGTAGCACTCAAAGATTATATCATGCGTTTGCAAATAATACTTTAAGCAAAAAACTCATTTAATCTTTTAGGAGACAGACCTAAGAGGATATATGAGAGCAAGTAGTATTTACCGAAATATCAAAAGTTCAACTATCGATCCAGTTGTTACAATATATGGCTGGTACGTATCTTGTGAGCGTTTTAACTGCACTAGAGATCACTGGCTTTGATTTGGAGCATATGGCACTAGGGAACGAATTGGTTCGACTCTGCATTGTCTGGAGTTTGATTCACACGATCACTTAGGTTTTCACCATCCAATATCTTTTATGTCTCGTCATATCGAACATCATTTCTTTTTGTGCTTCTCGTCCTCATATCTGGAAGATCCTTTTCAATTAGTTTGTGCGTTCTTTCGTTAGGTAATCTTAATGTATGTTTTACTTTGCTTCGGAGAAACACGACTGTGTTTGATTGGTCTTGCTTTGCATGATGGATTGGGGCCGGTCCTGATTGGTATCCCCTTTCTTGCCGTATCTTCTTCGTGTAAGGTCTGGAAGCGTGTGTTACACCCCTGTTTGACATTATGACTCTCCAACTTGTTGATGTCATTCCAAATTGGTGAATTTGTGGGTCATAAATATCACTCAAGTGCAATGTCATACCTGGTGACAATTCTTCTGAATCCTATATATATATATATATATATATAGCTTTATTTGGTCTCACGGAATATATTGTCTCAGAATGTCTATCTTGGCATTATCGAAGAACTTTTTTCCAATGATTTTTTAATCGAACCCGTGGGACACAATTATGTTATATTTATGTATTTATTTTTAAATATATCGAAATATGAAAATAAAATTTATGTCAAAAACTTTAGAATCACGCTGTACAACATTGTACTCTCAGATGATTTGTTCGTTCACTACGATTGAATTCGATGGAATATGTGGGTACACCATACAAAAGTTTGCGTAAAATATATTTTGACCATTATCTTTTGAGTAACACTATTTTTAATAGATAATATCATTTTAGCAATAAATTTACATGTATAAAAATTATATGTCTCTAACTTTGATTATTTGCCAGTTTATAACTTTGGTTTATTTAATACTATTATCAATATGTCAAACGAAACTACTTATCTCCTTTTACACTCTCATAAACATTGTAGACCATCTTAAACAAAAGCCATTCAAGTAATGAATCTTAGCAACACCTAAGATAAAGAAGGATAAATGAAGGTTTAGAAGGAAAATCAATAGTGGTCGTTTGCGGTAGGAATTTGTTAACATTTTACCGTAATAATTTAGAGGTAGCTCTAAGAAAACATCAGAGGTAAATATCAAGCTGATCAAAATTCATGACAGTCGATAATTTTATATTGTGTTCTATTAAGGAGAAAATGCTAAAATATTTTTAATGGATTATGATTGCATTAGATTTATTTAGATTGAAAATTATATTACATTAAATTTATTTTCACCAAATAACACGATAAATGCACAGTTATGTATACAGTACGTGTTGTGGGCATAGTTATATCACAGAAATGAGTAGTATATAAGATATAACATGGTAAGATAAAGCATGTTATAGAATGTTAAGAAACAAATCAGGTATTATATGAGTACTTCATAGAAATGCTGGCGTAAAATATACTTTGAGCATCATCTTTTAAGAATCCTAAATTTAATAGATAGTATCATTTTAGTAATAAAATTGCATGTATAAAAGTTATATGTCTCTCACTTTGATTATTTGCCAGTTTATCACTTTGGTATATTTGATACTATTATCAATATGTCAAATAAGGCAACTTATCCCCTTTTATACCCGCATAAAGGTTGGAGACTATCTTTAACAAAAGCCATTCAAGTAATGAATCTTAGCAACGCCTAAGATAAAGAAGGATAAATGGAGGTTTAAAAGGAAAATCAATAGTGATCGTTTACTGCAGGAATTTGTTAACATTTAGTCTTAATAATATAGAGGTATCTCTAAGGGAAAAAAAATAAGAGGTAAATATCGAGATGGTTAAAATTCATGATAGTCGATTGATTTATATTGAGTTTTATTAAATAAAAAATGCTGAAATAGTTTTAATGAAGGATGTTAGATTAGATTACATTAGATTTATTTCCATCAAACGAAAAAATATATGCACAGTTATGTATGCAGTACCTGTTATGTGCACAGTTATGTATGCAGTACTTGTTATGTACACAACTATGTATGCAATACTTGTTATGTGCTCAACTATTTATGCAGTACTTGATATGTGCCTAGTTATATCAGAGAAATGTGTAATAAGATATAAAAAAGAAAGATACATCACGTTATATAATGTTAAGAAACAAATCAAGTACTAAAGTGATTAGCAAAGTTTCACCGATAGATCCATATATTAGTGATATTGATACATTCATATATTTACAACGACACTGTCTAAAGAATTAAACGAGGCTGCCGATTTTCATTAAGTACAAATTTTCATCAAATAGTAAATTATATTTATAATGTCATTTACGTTTTCTGAAAGTTACGACGAAACTGCAAATTTAACTCACAAAATTAAATTAAAAATGAGCCCGCAAATCCTTTTAGTCGAAAATTCTGATTTAAAAGGCATTTTAGAGAACTATTTTAAAGTTCTGAGTAATTTGTGTCACAGTAAATATTTAGAATTATGAAGTTAACTGTTGTTAAGAAATATTTAAAGGACTTTAAATGACTTAGAGAATGTTAAAGTCAGCTTATGCAAAGTGCTGTGTAGAGAATATTCAGCTTACCTTAAGTAAGTTTTCTAAATCATTAGATGGCTTGAAGCAAGAAAAACTCAAAATATTAGGTATTAGCATACGTAGTCAATTCTGCATAATGTAGTATATATAAAGTAGATTATTGTTATAAAATTTTCCAATAGGGGGCAACTTGATTTTTAGCTTTGAAAATGGCTTAAAGCTTGGAATCAAGTTAAAAGTGCTGAGAAAAACGTCGGTCAACAGATGTTACACTTGTTAGTGATTTTAAACAAATAACTGAAAACCGTACTGGCAGCAAGCAAGTTTTCTATGAGCCGTAATTTCATGAATCACTCGTTACTGACGAAGTCAGGTATACCACACAGTCAAATTCAAATTTAAAGATTTACCTGGAAACAACCCTAGTTGCAACTGATCTATGACGAATTGCCCCCTATTACAAAGCCGCTGGGGGACACATGGTCTGAAAGCACTCGCTGCAATAAAAAGAAAATTACACCAATCGATATTTTTTTTTTTTTTTTGCGAATTCTGGAAAATGTTTTCAAGTGTCTAAATTCACGGAAAAATAACAGTCACTTGATAAGTTAGAAATTTGATCCATGCAAAAATTTACTGGGAATACAATATATACCCTGCATTGAATATTAATTTTCCAACTATCTCAAAGAACTAAAATGCCATCAAATTGTATTCTTTTGTCTTGAATGAAATGCAATTTCCCAATCTTCCAATGAAGGCTGATACAATGGGAGCGTGATTATATTCATATCAAGACTTAAATAATGTTCAGTAGATTAATTAAAAATTTCCACTTTAAGTGTAATCAGCCAATGAGCGTACCTTCAATTAGCTCAAAAGAGTCACAAGCTAAACAACATTCCATCAACTCGATTTGAGAAAACTATATATGTTCATATGAGCTAATTAGAGGTAAAATTCTGCAGTGTATCGATACAGTATTAACATGACTTACATATAGCAAAGTCACGGCGTTTATGTAAAAGGTAAATCACTTGTGTATGAACCTGGTGCTGATTACATTCTGTTACGATTCGAGATGAAAAAACGCAACTTTTTTGCGAAATAGCCCGCAAAAATATCATGTATCCGCTCTAGCTAAAAAACTAATTGACCAAATTTCATAAAATTTGGTAAATAAGTCATGTGTGAGATATCCTGTTGTTGATTTGATTTTAGAATGGTTCGGAAAAGAAGAACCTGCCTTTTTACGAAATGGCCCTTCAAAATCACCAAATCTTAAATAAAATACTACGTATAGTCAAATGTATTAAATGCTTGTTTTATACGTAATTTTTCAAGAGGAAAAGAATAAGACCAAACCCATTAATATAGTACTAACCGTTCTCGAGATATTTTAGTTTTTCTCATTTTTGTTACGCCGCCTTTAAAAAAATGTCCAGTTACCAAATGAAAACTAAAATTGAACTAAAAGTGCAAATTCAGTGTTATTATGTGCAATTAAACTCGATTGCATGAATTATTAAAGAAATAAATAGAAAATGAATTTGAGTCTGCAGGGAAAGTCATGTTCTGCCCACATCAGATTTTTTATTTCATTTTTGCTAAAATCGAGTGTAATGTTAAAACGTTCTTTGGTGTTTAGGAATTCGTTGTGAGTTTTGGTGTAGTTTTTATCAGATGTTTGCATCTTAAATCCCGGAAAACAGCGGGTATATTTTCTAATTTTAAATAAATGACAGAAAAAGAAATATTTTTTCTCCGACCCTCACGCACCTCCATACACGCACCTTCATACACGCACCTCCATACACGCACCTCCATACACGCACCTCAATATACACACCTCCATATACACACAGTTATACACTCACCTCCATACACACATCTCCATACACACACACACACATAAGCATATACCCACAAATAACACCTCAAAAATGTTCTACTCCAGTTTAAAACCATTTGTATCAAGGCCTATACCACCCTTGAAATCCAATTTTTCAACACCATTGCAATAGACCTCTCTATATACTACACAAGTGGTAATTTTTGGTTAGAGAAACCCTAGAAATATTTCATAAAATCTCGGGGAAATTCTATTTGGTTACCACATATTGCGTTCGAAAGGGGTAAATTACAAAATAGAACTGTTAGGCACTAGGGTTAATGAATATTATTAATTCTTTTAAATAAAATAATTCTTTTATATAAGATTATCTATCCTCCTGAGACTTAGTATGCATATAAATGGATACGGCAAAACTATCATTTTATTCCCTATTAACACATATAAAAAAAAAACATCTACTGATTTATTAAAAAAGCAGTTCATAATAACGCTATTTATACTTCCGTATATGTATGTTTATTCATCGTGTACCACTGTGGTACATGATACATTCAAAAGATTTTTTCCCTTTTTTAAATAATTAGTTTTACAACCTTTAGATAAAAGAAACATAAAAAGGAAAAGAAAATTTATTTCATTTCTCTTTGATTTCAGGAGGTTATTCCCTATTTATATTTATTAATTACTGTAATGAAAACATGATAAGCATTTTCAATTTACACATAGATTACTGTTTGCAGACATTGTGAAATTATTTTGTATTAATATAATTGTCACGTTATATCCGTTAACTTTTTTACTCAGTTATAAAAGAAAATGGTAAATTGTGCTTTTTGAAAGCTTTGCCAGCTTTCCTAATATATTTCTACAAAAACACAACTTCATTATTAAAGAAAAATATTATCTGCCGAGTACAAAAGACAAAAACCTCCTGAAAAAGTTATGAAATTTGAAATGGGTTTATGCCAAGTTTCCTTACAACCGGGGTTGTACTTTCAGGATCTCAAATAGCATGCGGAGCTATGTTTTTTTTTCAGGACGCATGTCTTTGTTTTTTGCACTTGGCAGTGAGATTTTTTTACCACGAAGCAATGTTTTTGGGAGATATAACTGACTTAATATTCCTTGAATTTAGCCTCATTGCTGGAAAAAAATTATCAAAAGTACTACGTACATGAAATTTTTACTTTTATATGTTTTATAGATTAAAGAATTTGAGTGGATCGCTATACAGGGTGTCCCAAAAACATTGACCTCCGCTTTTATTCCTTAAATATTGATCTTAGACATATATAATAAATTACAAAGTTTTTCTCCGACCCTCACGCACCTCCATACAAATACCTCCATACATGAACCTCCATATACACACCTCCATACATGCACCTCCATATACACACCTCCATACATGCACCTCCATATACAGACCGTCATACACTCCCCTCCATACACATACCTCTATAAACACACCTCCATACACACGCACATAAGCATATACCCACAAATATCACCTCAAAAATGTTCTACTCCAGTTTAAAACCATTTGCTTCAAAGCCTATACTACCGTTAAAATGAATTAAAAAAATTAAAAAAACCAATGTTTTTGTGAAATATAACTGACTTAATGTTCCTTGTATTTAGCCTCATTGCTGGAAAAAAATTATCAAAAGTACTACGTACATGACATTTTTACTTTTATATGTGTTATAGATTAAAGAATTTGAGTGGATCGCTATACAGGGTGTCCCAAAAACATTGACCTCCGCTTTTATTCCTTAAATATTGATCTTAGACATATATAATAAATTACAAAGTTTTTCTCCGACCCCCACGCACCTCCATACACATACCTCCATACATGAACCTCCATATACACACCTCCATACATGCACCTCCATATACACACCTCCATATACAGACCGTCATACACTCCCCTCCATACACATACCTCTATAAACACACCTCCATACACACGCACATAAGCATATACCCACAAATATCACCTCAAAAATGTTCATACTCCAGTTTAAAACCATTTGCTTCAAAGCCTATACTACCGTTAAAATGAATTAAAAAAATTAAAAAACCCAATGTTTTTGTGAGATATAACTGACTTAATATTCCTTGAATTTAGCCTCATTGCTGGAAAAAAATTATCAAAAGTACTACGTACATGAAATTTTTACTTTTATATGTTTTATAGATTAAAGAATTTGAGTGGATCGCTATACAGGGTGTCCCAAAAACATTGACCTCCGCTTTTATTCCTTAAATATTGATCTTAGACATATATAATAAATTACAAAGTTTTTCTCCGACCCTCACGCACCTCCATACACATACCTCCATACATGCACCTCCATATACACACCTCCATACATGCACCTCCATATACACACCTCCATATACAGACCGTCATACACTCCCCTCCATACACATACCTCTATAAACACACCTCCATACACACGCACATAAGCATATACCCACAAATATCACCTCAAAAATGTTCATACTCCAGTTTAAAACCATTTGCTTCAAAGCCTATACTACCGTTAAAATGAATTAAAAAAATTAAAAAACCCAATGTTTTTGTGAGATATAACTGACTTAATATTCCTTGAATTTAGCCTCATTGCTGGAAAAAAATTATCAAAAGTACTACGTACATGAAATTTTTACTTTTATATGTTTTATAGATTAAAGAATTTGAGTGGATCGCTATACAGGGTGTCCCAAAAACATTGACCTCCGCTTTTATTCCTTAAATATTGATCTTAGACATATATAATAAATTACAAAGTTTTTCTCCGACCCTCACGCACCTCCATACACATACCTCCATACATGCACCTCCATATACACACCTCCATACATGCACCTCCATATACACACCTCCATATACAGACCGTCATACACTCCCCTCCATACACATACCTCTATAAACACACCTCCATACACACGCACATAAGCATATACCCACAAATATCACCTCAAAAATGTTCATACTCCAGTTTAAAACCATTTGCTTCAAAGCCTATACTACCGTTAAAATGAATTAAAAAAATTAAAAAACCCAATGTTTTTGTGAGATATAACTGACTTAATATTCCTTGAATTTAGCCTCATTGCTGGAAAAAAATTATCAAAAGTACTACGTACATGAAATTTTTACTTTTATATGTTTTATAGATTAAAGAATTTGAGTGGATCGCTATACAGGGTGTCCCAAAAACATTGACCTCCGCTTTTATTCCTTAAATATTGATCTTAGACATATATAATAAATTACAAAGTTTTTCTCCGACCCTCACGCACCTCCATACACATACCTCCATACATGCACCTCCATATACACACCTCCATACATGCACCTCCATATACACACCTCCATATACAGACCGTCATACACTCCCCTCCATACACATACCTCTATAAACACACCTCCATACACACGCACATAAGCATATACCCACAAATATCACCTCAAAAATGTTCATACTCCAGTTTAAAACCATTTGCTTCAAAGCCTATACTACCGTTAAAATGAATTAAAAAAATTAAAAAACCCAATGTTTTTGTGAGATATAACTGACTTAATATTCCTTGAATTTAGCCTCATTGCTGGAAAAAAATTATCAAAAGTACTACGTACATGAAATTTTTACTTTTATATGTTTTATAGATTAAAGAATTTGAGTGGATCGCTATACAGGGTGTCCCAAAAACATTGACCTCCGCTTTTATTCCTTAAATATTGATCTTAGACATATATAATAAATTACAAAGTTTTTCTCCGACCCTCACGCACCTCCATACACATACCTCCATACATGCACCTCCATATACACACCTCCATACATGCACCTCCATATACACACCTCCATATACAGACCGTCATACACTCCCCTCCATACACATACCTCTATAAACACACCTCCATACACACGCACACAAGCATATACCCACAAATATCACCTCAAAAATGTTCATACTCCAGTTTAAAACCATTTGCTTCAAAGCCTATACTACCGTTAAAATGAATTAAAAAAATTAAAAAACCCAATGTTTTTGTGAGATATAACTGACTTAATATTCCTTGAATTTAGCCTCATTGCTGGAAAAAAATTATCAAAAGTACTACGTACATGAAATTTTTACTTTTATATGTTTTATAGATTAAAGAATTTGAGTGGATCGCTATACAGGGTGTCTCAAAACATTGACCTCCGCTTTTATTCCTTAAATATTGATCTTAGACATGTATAATAAATTACCAAAAGTACTATGTACATGAAATTTTTACTTTTATATGTTTTATAGATTAAAGAATTTGAGTGGATCGCTATACAGGGTGTCCCAAAAACATTGACCTCCGCTTTTATTCCTTAAATATTGATCTTAGACATATATAATAAATTACAAAGTTGCGTAAAAAAAGGTACATAATTTTATGAAATCTATAAAACTTTTAAGAGGATTAAATTTGAAGAAATACAAAATTTAAATTTTTATACAGCTCCCGTACAAAAATATTTCCAATGAGTAAAATATGTTCCATACACGAATAAGGTGATGTACAAAATTTCAGCATTTCATCATAAAATGTCCCAGAGATATGTTTAAACAAAGTTGGTGACGGATTAATCACAAATTAAAATGTAAATGTTTACAGCAAGAGTGCAAATAACTCAACGCAGAAATGCTTCATAGGCAAATAATATCTACATCTTATTACAATTTTTCAAAAATATACTTCCTGAAAAATACCTTAAAATTTTACATGATTAATTACAGAATAAAACTTGGAAATGGTACAAGCAAAATGAACATTAAAAGAGCTTAGAAATGTGAGCATATGCAAATATCTGCCTCTGATCGGTGCGTCACACAATCGCAACCGACGCATCATCATATGAGAAAGTTGTTTTTGTTCTGCCATTGATCAATCGCCTCGCTTACGCAAGCGTAGCACGCGCAGCCCGGCAGTCTGAGCCATCCTTAAGTATTTCACATTTCTGCTACATTTTGAGAGTGTAGTTAGCCTGTACCGACAGTATGTCGCAATACAGCAAAGAAGAACTTCTTGAAATACTTATGCTGTACAGTTTATGTAATCGCTATGCTAGCGAAACTGCACGGGAATATCAACGTACATTTCCCAATTCTCTACATCCTACTGGGACATTTATTTTCTGATTGGTGCAAGGAGTGCGTGAAAGAGGAAGCGTACATCGTGTGGGTGGACTAGGTAGGCCAAGACTTCACTTAACTGATGAAGAAATTGATATTTTGACTTACTCTTGCAGTCATCCACATAGTAGTGTTCGTACCGCTGCTTCAGAAATGAACGTACCACCTGCAACAGTGTGGAGAATACTGAGACTGAATAAATGGCATCCGCTTAACATTCATGGTGTCCAAGGACAGGAGCCAACAGATTATGAACGTCGTCTAGATTTTTGTAATTGGGCTCTAAATGAGGAAGATGCAAATTCCTCTTTCCTGAAAAACGTAATTTGGACTGATGAATGCTGTTTTAAACAAGATGGATGCATAAATCCTCAAAATGAGCACTTCTGGTCTGACACAAATCCATTCGTGGTACGTGATATTCATCATCAGAAGCAATTTTCTGTGAATGTATGATGTAGTATTTTCAGAAACCGTTTGCTTGGACCTAGACTGTATGATGGTACGCTGACGGGTGATAGATACGTTAATGAAATTCTGAGTGCTGTATTCCTGATTTTATGAATAAACTGCCTCTAACAGTACTTCCACATGTATGGTTTCAACAGGACGGATCTCCAGATCACCATACTACAGTTGTGAAACACTGGTTAAATAACGAGTTTCCAGACAAGTGGATTGGCTTGCATGGGCCAGTCGAACTTTCCCTTAGATCGCCTGATTTAACTCCTATGGATTTTTATTTGTGGGGTCGTTTACGCACAACTGTTTATCTGTCACCTCCCTTAAATAAAGCAGAGTTGCAACAACGCATTCAAGATGGTTGTCGTGACATCACTGAACAAGAACTTAAGTGCACAGAAGTGTTATCAGGAGAATGCAGCTCTGTATTGGCATGGATGGAAAACATTTTGAACAAGTTTTGTAATCTTTGTGTAAATTTATTATTTCTACACAGTGTAGATGCTTTTGTACCAATAAATAGAAAATTTATTATTTATTTATGTAATCATTTCTTTCGTAATTTGTGTATGACCCCTGAAACGCGATCTGCCGACATGATTTTTCTCCTCTGAGAATCGATGTCGATGCATCGAAAAGTGGTTTAAGTCAACATTTTTGTCTTTTCATATCTCTGGGACTTTTATAATAAAATGCTAGAATTTTGTACATCGCCTTATTGGTGTATGGGGCACATTTTACTCATTGAAAATGTTTTCGTACGGGGGCCGTATAGAAATTTAAGTTTTGTATTTCTTAAAATGTAATTCTCTTGAAAATTTTAATCGATTTCATAATATTCTGTACCTTTTTTAAGCAACTTTGAAATTTATATGTCTAACATCAATATTTAACAAATAAAAGCCGAGGTCAATGTTTTTGGGACACCCTGTATAACGACAGCTCATATTTCACAAATATTTTAAATATTCTGTTATACATCACAAAAGCAATTATATTCGTATCCGTTTTGTTCATATAGTAAATTTAATTAATTTTCATTTAGTTCTTTGCTCTCTAATGCATGACAAAAATACCGGAATGCGTTATATGCATATTCTGAAATAATTTAACTTCTCCATAATTTGTCGTCACAAATACTACAAACGCTTTTGAACTACTCCAGACACATTACACGACGTGTACTAAAAGAATAAAAAAGACATTTCCATTGCTATCACTTTGAATAAAATCGATTTACTTTTAATTATGTGACGCGTTTGGTAATATATGGGTTTGTTTAAAATAAACGACATTTCATTCCGAAAACCATCTTCTTTTAAATCGTTGAAATATAATTGCTTTTTAACGAACGTCTTTTCTGAGATAATGTAAAAACATTACATTTATCTAATATTAGGGGTAGTTCTTTTAACTTTTATGATGAAAGAGAATTCTCTTACACGCACCAAAATATGGCGCAAATGGGTTTTATTAATTGGTTATTATTTAATTGATGAATATGTCGTGATAAATTAGATTTCAAATGCTCCTTAAAGACCTGCGTTGTGAATAACCTCCACATTTTTTACAGTGAGAGATACTTATAGTTACTGTAAATTAAATTCAAATAATCATCAAAGGTAGAGAGAGAGTGAGAGAGAGAGTGAGAGAGAGTGAGTGAGAGAGAGTGAGAGAGACTGAGAGAATGAGAGTGAGAGAGAGAGTGAGAGAGAGTGAGAGAGAGAGTGAGAGAGAGAGAGAGTGAGAGAGAGTGAGAGAGAGAGTGAGAGAGAGAGAGTGAGAGAGAGAGAGACCAGCCTGATGTTTGACATTAGCAGGTCAAAATCAGTTTTCATATAAAATACTTAAATTTCTGAACTTCAAGAAAATCGCACATACCTTTATACAGCATGGGACATTCACTGACACCATTGCCGCACTGACAGGGCCTTGGTCTGCCTTTCAACTTATACTAACATTCTCGAGAATATTTTACTCGGATCTTTTTGTTCTGTAATTTTTGGGCAACCAAACTCATGAAAAGTATTTTCCCAACTGTTACATCTTTCCTACTTTCCCTGCAATACATGGTAATGCATAGGGAAAGTATCGGAACCATGTCGAAAATCGAAAAAATAGAATACGAAAAAACCATTTTTATCGTGACATATGTGTGTCTGTCAGTCTGTTTGTGCAATATATGTATCCACTCTAACTAAAAAACTAATGGAGCGAATTTAATAAAATTTGGTAGGTAAGTCTCTTGTGGGTGACCCTGGTGCTGATTAGATATTGGTACGATTCGGGATAAAAGAACCGGCCTTTTTTTTCTGCAAAATGGCCCTAAAAATTGACAGTATCCACTCTAGCCAAAGAACTAATAGACCAAATGTTACAAAATTTGGTAGATGAGTCACTTGTGTATAACTCTGGTGCTGAATATATTTTGATACGATTCTGATAAAAATAACATTCTTTTTTTTGCGAAATGACTGACTAAAATCGTCAAAATCTGAAATAAAAAACTACGTATGCTCAAATATATCAATTAAATGCTTGTTTTATACGTAATTTTTGACGATGAAAAGTATAAGACCAACCCCATAAGACTAGGTCTAGCCGTTCTCGAGATATTTTAGTTTTTTCGCATTAATTTCTACGCCACCTTTGTAAATAAGTCCAGTTACTAAACGAAATCGAAAACTGAATTAAAAGTGCAAATTCAGCGCAATTTAAAATAATTATGTGTATTATTTTGTGCAATTAAACTCAATTTAATGAATTATTAAAGAAGTAAAGAGAACGTGAATATGAGTCTGCGGGGAAAGTCATATGTTGCCCACATCCGATATTTTTATTTATTTTTTTTTATTGGACTCTTTTTCTTGATATCGGCTCCCGATCAGTCCTGTATGAACATATAGTATTACCTCCCACTTCATGACGTTGCAACTTTAGCCGTGGCTACTGCCACAGTTGGGTTCCTCACACTTAAAGTGGATTGTAGAATAAATAGTTCTCGATACGTATTATTTTTACAATTTTACTCAATTTGTGATCCCACTGTCTTAATATTTTTTTTATTTTAAAACTGTTATAAGGCTGCGTTTGATTTATTGGTTTTATACATCGAACTTAAAAATCATTTTTTGCTCGTTTGATATAAACGCACTGGCTCTAATTAAGAATTTAAGATTTTAATAATCATTATAGTTCGCCCAAAGCTCTGTGGAGAGTATAGAAAAATTTAATGGCTTACATTATGCAGTATAATTGAATTTTTTAACACGTATAATAAATACACTTATAATAAATTAAATTTAACACATCATAATAAAAACAAAAAATTTGCAGTGTAAGGCAAAATTTCAAGTTTAAATTGATAGATTATAAAAATTAAAATCCTGAGTTCCTTTAATTTTCTTCCATGCATCTTAAAATGACAGTCTTTATTGACAAATAAGAATCTGCTATTTAGTTAATTTGCCCGTGTGAAGTTAAAACTGAGTAAAAAGGGTCTAACAGCATTCAGTATTTCACTGAGAATTCATGTTAGCTTTGCGTCAGACATAGATGCTATATTAAAAGACATAAATTTTCATGTTTCATGACTTGCAGATTAAGAAGTCATGTACTTAAAAATAATAGTGGTGTAATTAAAGAAGTAGGCTTATTTAACATACACGGGATTTTCTTATTTATTGCATAAAATAATTTTTAATTAGTGGTATTTAATATAAAATAATTTTATGGAGTTTCTAATTTTTTGAATAGTTCCTTAAAGAATAACGTTAAGAGATGTCGCTGTGTAACTATTAAGCACATTTTAGTACCTTTTTCATTTGTCTGGGTGTAAAGATTATGTAATCAGAGTGAATTGAACAAAATCTTAATTCAGAAGAAACGACCGCATTATATTTTCCTGATATTGCGGCCGCTTGATATACAAATGAAGTCGTGTTTGATTCTTTATTGCTGCCGAGTTAGAGAAAGTCTCAACAATGACAGTCCCTGTTGCTCAAACTTCACTAAAACCGGCGGATATTAAGATGCTTAGCCTCTTTTAGCGAGTCCTCCAGTCTGAGCTGTAGAAACTTCACTAAAAGGGTGAGATAGTCCAGTGGTTAAGGCACGGGGATTACACTCGGTCGACCCGACTTTGATTCCCGGCTCTGCCTAAACTGTGCTCACGCAGAATATGAGCACACTAAATATGTGGGTCCTTAAATCTTTCCGAGAGGTTGGAGGTAAAGGAAGGAAGATACGGTCGCTGTGGATACCGACCCCACTGGGTTCAGGTCTAAATTTGGTGAAACTATCCCTGACGTCCACATAGATACCTTACACCTTCTAGTAGGTTGGACGGTTTAGGTCGAACAAGCTTCATTAAATGGTTTTAAGTGGATACAAGTCAACTCTTGGTTGGATACAACTCAACTCTCTTTTTCACTTAATCTCCTCTGCTCAGTGCTGATACATGGATTTTAAAACCTACAACAGGTTTCTTGATGATTAATTGATTTTTAATTAATTTTTCATTTTCAATTCTTTGTTTTTGTCTGTAGATGGAGCATACGGAGTTCATAGTAACTAACTATCTCCATATTCAGAAACAAACAATTGTGTTGGTTAATTTAGAATACACGCACAATCTTGATAAAACGTTTATCCTGAATTGAAATCCAACCTAAATCTATTGTTTATGGTGTATTTTTATTGATCTTTTGCTATTTGTCATTAATTCATTTTTTGATAATTATACCACACACAGATATCAGTAAAAGTAAATTAGAATTGAGTTTCATAATATATATATATATATATTGGGAAGTTATATTCTGAATTGCTTGCCCAGTCTCCAGCTTAGACTCACTGGACGGGTCTGGGAGTATTACCGTGAACGTTCGTACTGCCTCCCTGGTAGATTTCGACTTGTTCATTCCGGTGCTTCTAGATTAAGCTGTTGAGGTTAATCGTGTATACACGTGGTGGAAGAAGAATGGTTCATGCCGCATGGTAATACACATTTTCTTAATGTATCCTATTTTCATTTTTTCATTTTGTTGCCTGTAGTTTGAGTTTAAGCATTTATAGTAATGTACTATTGCTTAATCTGAAACAGGCATTTGTTTGGGTTAATTAGAATTAAATACTCAGACCTGAAGATGAATTTAATTCTGATTAATCATCGAATTTGGGACGGTTCTGTTCTTTACTCTTATCGGCATTATGGCCGTGAATTTGCTTCTATGGTGATGTTAATATTACTTGAATTGTATTTTTTTTATTTTTACATAATTCTTATTACATATTTCAAATATATATATATATATATATATATATATATATAAAATGAATATTAATTCTAAATTACTTTTACTGATACATATAAAGTTTTTTAATTATTCTGAATGAGAAAGTCATTATATATTTCTATGCTTGTCGAATTATTTTTGACTAATATTGACTCGCAATTAATTATGAGTTCATTTACTGCGGTCTTACTGCAATGAAATATACAAAATTCCATTCCTAAAACCATTTTCTTTTTAATCAGTTTGATAAAATGACACTTCTGAACGATCAATATCTGAATCTATATTTAAAATTCAAAATGTCTTGTGAAATATTGATGCGCGCTGGTTTAATTTCCAGTATGATGCACATGCAGAACTTTTTCTTTATACGCTCAAGGAAAGTGTTTGTCATGAATTGAAATTACTTTTCGATCAAATTGAAAAAAATATACATTGATAATGGTGCCGATTATGAAGAACTGTTTTCAGCATTCTGGATATTTGTCAATGGAGTTTGTTTGTGAAAAATCGATGCAATCGCTTTTATATGGAAACTACACAACTTAATGAAACCAAATGTGGTTCAAATATAGAATGTTTCAAGATTTCAAAACAACCGTATGATTATAATTCAGATGTGCATCTGTTCCTTATCATAAGATATGAAAAAATTCTTTGTTTAAAATTGAAACTATGATGTATGGAGTTAGAGAGAAGTAGACAAAAATTCTATAGATGAAAAGCTTAAAATTACGATAATGCTTTGAGATTCACATCTAGACGCTTATGCTAATAAAGTCCTATTTGCTCTCAATTGTCATAAGAGGAGGACATTGTGTTTAGTATATGTATTTTTGATTACTTTCAAACTTAAAGTTCTCTAATTAAATTTAAATGAAAAAGCATTTTTTTTGTTGGAAATCTGGTATTGAATATATGGAGACAAAAATTGGTGGTAGCTCCAGTTCGATGGAGCCGAAATTATTTTGCGTAAATGACAATTTTGTAAAATAAAATTCCATTAAAGCTTAATGAACTTATTCGATTTACCAGACTCATTTGTTTCGTCTACAGGGTTTCAAAGCTCTAAAAATGACTCGCTAACTGTTTACAGCTAGCTAGCACGTTTAGTTTTTGCCACGATTTCATCTAGATACTCCGACCATAGACTTCCGTCTAAATATCAACATATTCTACTAACTTGCTTTGCGATGTCTAAACTAGACTTATACAATATATCTAACGATATTTCACATTCTTGTTAACTAATAAACTTGCCTCGCTGAACGTAAATACGAACTTAAATACTTATATTTCCATCTATTCTGTTCAAACCTCACCAATCATTAAGCATCTTTAGATTCCCGAAGTTAATTTTTTTAAGCAAAATAAAGTATCTGGTACTTATGCACCAATATTTTACCAAGGAGTAAGTAAACAAAAAAGGTTAAAACAAACGTAACATTATAAATATTACATATTTTCCACCCATTCGAAAACCCAGGTTAAAACGCTAATTGCCGAAATTATAATCCCCATACTTCAAAAACAACGATATCGATCAAAAGTAAAAGCATATACACTTGTAAAGCTTTTAAAAAACTTAAATTTCTTACTTATTGTTCATAGCTAGCACTTTTAGATTTTGAGGTATAAGTATTACAAACTCGAAAACTGGAAAATTTTCAATCTTTTCAACTTGACAAAACGATTACTTGAAAACTGTAAATGATTTTTTAATATGTATACATTTTGAAACTAAATTTTTTCTAATACCTACTTTTGTCGTTTACTATTTATATAGATATTTGACAGTTTTGAAAACATTTTGTGTGAAAGTTAGAAATTGGAAGAAACACTCGGTCAGACACTTACTTTCTGAGGTTTTTAAAAATCAGAGTTTAAAATATTAAAACATTGAAATTATTTTTATATATTCATAATTTGGACCTTAATTTCGACCAAACACGAAAATTGTTTACATTTTCATCTATTAGGTTCAGCGATATAGGCGTCCAAAATGTTTACATTTTCTCTTAAGGCTCCGAATTCCGCCACAGAAACCTTCACCATCAATATTATTCACATCAAAAATAAATTTTAAGGTTAAACAAATATGAATACGTGGGATTACTCTGTATTGTTTTACTTCTAATTCAAATTGCATTGATATTTTTTGCAAATCAAACAATTTACATAAATACCAGCAAAGTCCACGCGATTCGGGCGCTACGTCCGTCTATTCATAAACCAGTTCACCACGGCCATGATTGAGAAAACAGAAACCAGTAGTTAAATATTCCTTCCGATCCTTCCACCTGCTCCCAATATCCACAGACACATCGCTCTCATTCACTATTATTATTTCTTATACGACTCTATCCAAACATACAAACTATACCAACCCGCTCCTTATATCCATAAACACACCGCTCTCATTTACTATTATTATTTCTTATACGACTCTATCCAAGCATACAAACTATACCAACCCGTTCCTAATATCCATAGACATACCGCTCTCATTCACTATTATTATTTCTTATACGACTCTGTCCAAACATACAAACTATACCAACCCGCTCCTAATATCCATAGACATACAGCTCTCGTTCACTATTATTATATCTTATACGACTCTATCCAAACATACAAACTATACCAACCCGCTCCTAATATCCATAGACACACTGCTCTCATCCACTATTATTATTTCTTATACGACTCTATCTAAACATACAAACTATACCAACCCGCTCCTAACATCCATAGACACACCGCTCTCGTTCACTATTATTATTTCTTATACGACTCTATCCAAACATACAAACTATACCAACCCGCTCCTAATATCCATAAACACACCGCTCTCATTTACTATTATTATTTCTTATACGACTCTATCCAAACATACAAACTATACCAACCCGCTCCAAATATCCATAGACACACCGCTCTCATTCATTATTATTGTTTCTTATACGACTTTATCCAAACATACAAACTATATCAACCCGCTCCTAATATCCATAGACATACCGCTCTCGTTCACTATTATTATTTCTTATACGACTCTATCCAAACATACCAACTATACCAAACCCCAACATAATGACATCTATTTACTCTCCCTTATGACCCTCTAGTAAACCACTTTATCAAGTTCAATACCTCAAAGGGACTAACTCTCTCTGACTTTATTATACATACGAGTCAGCTCCGAGCAATTTATCTATGAGCAAAGTTTGCATTAATGGCATTATTTAAAACGTGAATTTGAAGATAAAACAGGAATCAAGCCTCACTAACTCCATGATTTAAATATACATATTCTACATTTTTATATTAGGATGGCCTCTCATTATTGACTTTCCTCTTCATCTGAATCATGGAGATGGTCTCATCTCTAGCTTCATCAGCTGAATACAGTTTTCCTTTTATTTCTTCAAGCATTAAAATCTCATGACCATGCAATCGCATCATGTTATGGCAACTCTTTCGGCCTGAAATTATAAATACAAAAACGGTAAATAGAAAGGCCAAACTGTGAGAGGCTATTTCTCCAGATCCAAGGATTAATTGAAACCAGAAAGATCAATCATGCATAAAGCATAGATTATGAAACACTTTCCAATTTCAATGCAATTTTATATAAACATCTCCGAAATGCGATACATTCCGCGGTAATATTTTTAAAATTATCACAATACTACATTAATTTATTATATTTGAAAACTTCATAGAAGAAATTAAACTTCATTCAAATGACGGCATTGAAATATAAATTGCCTGGTTTAAACATCTCTAAAGTGAGATACATTCCCCGGTGATATTTTTAAAATTATCATAATACTACAATAATTTATTATATTTGAAAACTTCATCGAAAACAAATGAACTTTTTTTGAATGACGCAATCGAAATATAAATCGCCTCTCTATAAAAGCAGCATTTCATTCATCATAATACTATAGTAATTTATTTTATTTAAAAATTTGAAAAATTGTTATTTACCATATTTATTTTAAAATGTAAAAAATTTCTCTTATAAATAATTCAACTCTTGGAAAGATATTTATTATATAATATATCTCTTTTTTCTTTCTGGAGGATATAGTAATAGTCAGAATTTAATTGAATTTGTTTTTCTCCCTATATTAAATAATTTTTTATTTAAAAAACTACTTAACCTATTTTACTGAAATTTTTTTATATATTTTATGGGATAATTTGAATATTTCCTAAAAATTTTGAAGCAATTTGTGAATTTTAAATTCGCTTAAAAATGTTTGAAAAATTAGGCCCCATATGGTTCAATGTATTTCATTTTTTCAACCCGGGTTCAATCCAAAACTAATTGGGTGATATTATTCATTTATATTCCCATAGGTCCCACAGTCAGTCTGAGAAACATACTAAAATTTCATTTTGATAAAGTCATTTTTACGGCAGTTATCGTGCTAACGGACAGACAGACAGACAGAATGAACAAAGTTATAAACACTTTTTAACTATGTTGTAAAATGTTAACAAAGTCATAAACACTTTTCAACTATGTTGTAAAGTGTTAAAAAATGGATTTCAGATTTGGATTTAGCGTGTTCGAATTAGTATACATTAATTTTATTAGCCCTCGGGGTTTCATTTGGTGCTTTGACATACTGACACTGCGCATTTAGAGAGGTGATTATGCAATTTAATACGGGCATTTTGCCATTAATATGAAACAGTCGGTCTTATCACAGCGCTATCTGAATTATTATTTCAAAGGATTTAAGTGTTTTTCCAACATGAAGTTTTAATCCCTATCCTTTACCTCCATGGTCTGGTAAATTCAATTAATTTAGGATGATATGATGAATTATGAAGTTTTTGGTCTTACGACGCCTTGATCACCATATTTTAAACAATTGATTTTTTTTTCTATACGCAGACTCGAACTCTTATATATTTATAGAATTTTATTTCTGACACTCTTTTGAGTTACAACACGAATTTATCGACATATCAAATTTAAGTGTCATTTTACAGATGCTATAAAATCTCCTGTCATAAAAAATCTTTGCTTTATATCTTCTCTTTGATATACATTTGGAGAGAGAGAAAATCTTCTCTAACTCGGGCATTACAGAAGCTAATAGTCATAAAACGGGCATTAAATGATCTAATATAAACATAGGATTGTATTTTGAGATATTTTTGCGGAATGATCTATGTCATATCTATGCCATATCCTTATTTATGTCATAAAATTTTCGAATACCTTTTCTAATTATAAAACACATCCATAAGAGACGTTTAAAAAGTGGGTTCATTCTTCCAATGCAGAAACCAGAATCGTTGGACGGATTTTTATATTAAGTATTGCATATAAACCAAGCGTTTAGATAATATAATTAGGCACATATTCTTTTAATTGACATTTTCATTTTAAATGCTATTAAATAAATATCATTTCTATTTTGACGATATGTTCCAAATAACAGTTTATGGGATTACGATTATTTTTTTTATTAATTATGATTTGTAATCACACAATGATAAAGTACGCATATTGTCAAATGTCATAAAAATTGGATAGATGCTTTTACAGTATCAGAAGATTCATAAATAACAAAGACACACGATAACGTAATATGCAAATCTATAAGATTAAAATCGCCCCGGAACTCATAGCGATTTCTCGAAAACCAAAGAACGCTTTAAGAATATAATTATAACAATAACAACAGCCGGAAAGAAATCGTTGCTCCTATTGTATTGAGATATTAGTTGATATATTAGTGCACGGAAATTCATCTATTGGATTTCGTTCAAAGTTTATTTAAAATTAAACGATTATTACGAATTTAATAATACATTATTACGAGTCTAATGATACATTTGGTTTCACTGTAGAGGAGACGGAATAACGCGCAGTGTTCGGAAACTTTATTAACCGACTGTATGTAATTAAAATTAGAAGGCATTAAGCAATGTGTAATCTATCCTTTTATATTGCACTAGCAACGGTTACCCGCGGTTGCTCAGGATTTACGATGCAAAACTCTGATAAAAATTACACCGAAACATATAGGGTCGTGAATCTTATACATTGTTTGTCACTGTGAAAGAAGTAAATTCATTGCATTATGTAAGAACAAAAATGGATCTGATTGGCCACTATTTGGCCAATCAGATCCATTGAATAATACATACATACTTTTCTTTTTTTATATACATATATATAAATAGATAGATATTTTTATATTCATTTATTTATTACTCAAATTAATAAAATTTGTTGAGTAAGCATGTGAAAAATAAACCATGGTGATAGAGTTTCCATTTAAATTCATATTTCAAACCTGCGATTTTCAAAAGTGACGAATGCGTTCAATAAACTCCCACAAAACTCAGAGATTTAACTGACTTCCATCAACGATTTCCAACCTTTTTTCGTTGAGAATCATTGAGTTAGAGAGCAGAACTCCTAGGAAAAAGTTTCGTTTTCCATTAATATCTCGACAACCCCTGATCTTAAAAACTCGAAACTTGGATTACATTTATGAGAGGCTATTTTAAAGCTATCCACAGAATTTCATTAAATTCGGTGAAGTGAAGTTGTTCTCCCGTGATTATGAGACAAACGAAAGTTTCGTTTTTCATTAATGTCGCGACAACCCCTGGCGTTAGAAACTCAAACCATGGATTAAATTTTAAGTAAGCTATTTCAAGACTACTCACCAAATTTCATTAAATTCGGTTGAGCCGTTCTCTCGTGATGTTGGATCATACATACACACATACATACTTTTCTTCTTCATATATGCAGATACTATTGAGATCCACGGGCATTCTGCCCTATAAGTAATAATAATAAACTAAAACACGTAAGAAAGTTTCTTACTTTTGTTGAATCTGTTTACCAAGTTGAGTCGTGTACTATTTCAAATAAAAATTTATAAAATGATAAGAAATAAAAGAACATCATGGTCTCACTTTCAGTATCTGATGTCATACGCTAAGTAAAGCTCCATGGTCACATCGCAGTGTTTCGCTATGAGAGAAGTATAGTCATTGCATTATGTAGTGAACGGACCGCCTACATCATGGACTCACTTTCAGTATCTGATGTCATACGCTCGTAAAGCTGCAGAGTTCCTGGAATGTTTATCCATGATTGAAACACGTTTGGCAACACTTTGTAGCAGCGTAACCCAGAGATAGATCGATAGACAGATAAATCAAGGTGATTATATTATTAATAGTCATGGAACCCACTGAAAGTAATTATTCTTATAGCTTCATGCACTTTATCATACCACGGCATAGGTGACCACGGCATCGGCGAGAGAACTGCAGAGTCCCCTTTAACAATAAGATCTTGTAATTTCGTCCCAGTAGCTCAACGATAAAAAATCGGCTGACCAGTTCGGAGATCCAGGATTCGATTCCCGGTTTAGGCAACAACGCTCTTTACAATGGCGCCCGAAAAAATAAAACTTGTTAGTGCAAAGGCGTCGGAAGTCTGAAGACCAAAGACCGTGCGAAAGATACCTCCTGCACTCAGGAGGCACCCAAGATCTACCATCCCGCCAAACGAACATTTATTTAGGTCTAAAAAGATAACAACCAATGAAAAATATTGTGATTAAACAGACAGTTTTACATTATATTTAAACTTGAGAAGTACGTCAAATTTTCAAAAATGGGAAAAGGGTTATTGCGAATATAGATAAAAAGATCCTTGAAAAATAAAAATTAGATTGAGGTATAATAACATAATGAAAAATAGATTAAAATTAAAGAAAATAATACAATTTTAAAAGAAAAATGTAGAGAATATATAAAAAGAAAATACATGAAAAAGAAAAAAAAATTAGGCACATGAAAAACAAAAACAGAAATTTAGAATAAAATTTAGAAAATAAAAATTAGAAAAAATACAAATAAAAAGGGTCAAAAGAAAAAGAAAGAACCGAGAAAATAAGAACAGCTAACATAGCTTTCTTTTTTAACAGAAAATATGGAGGGAACACAATAAGTTCATATAAGTTAATAAAAATGAAATAAAGGGATTCATTAATCAAAATTAATTGAGTGACCCTAGTATGACTACTACGAATTCAGCGGACTGTAAAAGATTGAGCGCCGATTTCAAATTGAGAGGATAACGACCACGCAGGATACTAACCTGGGTCAAAATAGTAGTAGTAGGAGACTAACCTAAGGTAAAAATAGCAGGAGGTGGTCATTCAGATTGCCAGTTGCCCGCCAATCTGACATTAGAGGGTGGAGCATGCAGAGTCCACTTCAACAATACGAGCTTGCAATTTCGTCCCAGTAGCTTAAAGGTAGAGCGTCGGTGGCCAGTTCGGAGATCCAGGGTTCGATTCCCGGTTGGGGCAACAAGGCTTTTTACAGAACTCAAGGTTAATAGAGTCAGTGGCGGCTTGTGTATAGGCACTGTGGCACTGCGGGAGCAACAGTGCTCTCTCTCCCTCGCAGCCTTACTTGCAGCTTCCTATGTGCGCATGCGCGCAACAGTCAAACACCGCTCTCTCTCCCTTCGCAGCCTCGCGTGCAGTTTCCTATGTGCGCATGCGCACATAGGAAGCTGCAAGCAAGGCTGCGAGGGAGAGAGAGCACTGTCGCTCCCGCAGTGCCACAGTGCCTATAGACGAGCCGCCACTGAATAGAGTATTAACTTATAATGTATATAAGATATTCTACGGACCTTGAGAGATTTTAGTTACTGTATGCTGCAATTTAGAGAATCTATGTGGGGAACATTAAAGCTGCTAACAACAAAATTCAAAATTGAAGTTTATTGAGCTGCGGTGGTCGACCCTGTAATGGACAAGATCAGAACCAGAGACATAATGACTCTTAAGGACCATGAACTGTGACTCTAAACTTGATTATTACTACTTTAATCAGCAGCTAGCTGCGTGGAATGGCTGGCATCCTTGTCTTCCCAGAATTTCTCAAAATTATCGTATAATGCAATGGTCATCTACTTAGGGCAGATTAGTAAAATGCGTAAAACTGGTGCAATGATACGTGTCACCTCACTGCAAGTGCGATTCAAAGCTTTGGGAATATCTTTTACAAGCGGGAGTTATGACTACGTACTAGACCAATGCAGTCTCACGAAGTCTAAGCTTATGTTTCTTTAATTAAGCTATCTGTGTGGTAGGATTTTCGTCAACACAATCTTTCTCAAAATTAGATTCATAGTTTGTTTTATTGCTGCGAATGTAGTTATGTGCTACTCGGTGCTGCAGAGCACTAATAGTCTCGAAAGTATCCGTAGCAATACTAATCGCTGCACTGAGAGAGTAATTCAAATCTTATGTATCGTAAATATTGTTCTCGTTTAGCATATTTTTACTTGCTTCACGTCAGAATTTTTCGGCCCCATTTGGTGCACTGTGCGTATACAAATACTAACACTCTAATACTAAAACAAACGAGAGAGGAACCTTCTCTCCCTCAAATCAAGATAAAAAGTAATGAACTGCGATCAAAACTATTTTGTCCTGATTCATGACAGGTACAAAAGAAAACTTAAAATACAGCTTCACAAAAGAAAGAACTCGATTAAGCGCTCAGTATAAAATTTGCTGGTGTAATGGATTTATCGATTTTTTTTCTTTCTTTGCAGTTTCGATTAAAATGCATTCATTTAATATCGCTAAATCGGATTTGCCTTCCATTTAGAGACATACTGTAATGAAATAAATGGAATTTTGACATAAGGATGTTAGCAAGAATAAAAACATTGGTCATTCCGTTTCGGAGAAATGTTGGCAACAATATAGATAATTTTATACGATATAGTTATAAAAAAAATTAATGCTGGCACATAACTTTCTCTACATAATACAATAGCTTTACTTCTTTCCCACCAAAATAATGGTGTACAGTATCTACTATGTCTTATAAAAATTTCATTAATTTTCATTTCATGCAGCACTAATTCGACTTTGTGGAGATATTTTAAGCTGTTATTTTATAGAAAAGTCGTCATCATATTTTAATGAAAAGTATCTTTAGAAAATTTGACTATGTCTATCACGAAATACATTTGCAGAATTTTCTGAATAGGAATATTTTAATTATGATCAACCAGTTATTCTTTCATTAATTTTTATTGTATGCAGCGCTCATATGACCCTGGCGGAGATATTTTAAGCTGTTATTTTGTTAAGGAAAAGTCTTCATTATATTTTAATGAAGTGTATCGTTAGAAAATTTGACTGCGTCTACCCTGAAATATATTTGCAGAGTTTTCTGAATATTGATATTTTAATTATGATCAGTCAGTTATTCTTCCATTAATTTTCATTTTATGTAGCGTTAATCTGACCCTGGCGGATATATTTTAAGCTGGTTTTTTATTAAGGAGAATTCCTCATCATATTTTAATGAAGAGCATCCTTAGAAAATTTGACTGTGTCTAACGTGAAATATATTTGCAGAGATTTCTGAACAGGGATATTTTAATTACGAGCAGCCAGTTATTCTGCTGCGTACAATATTGCGGAAGAATTTAATGTACGTGTCACTCATAACAAATGCTTGCAAATTAAATGTTATTATAGAAGACTTGTTAATTCCTAAATTAATCTTATCTAGGCGGAATTTGATGGAAATGGAAGTACTTTAATTATCAGTAACCAAGACAGATCACGAAGTTTCAGACTTTTGAGTAATTTAGACAGCACGTAAGTGAGAGGGAACAAGTAACCCAGGCTACTTTATTCTAACGCTAACGACTATATTTCTCGTTAAAGTTTTGAACTTTCTGGACTTATTGGAGTAATTTTCATAATGAAGCGTTTAGCAATATAACTTGGAAAATGTAATGTCAACGACATCAAAAGTTCCATCATATTAGGCACATTTTCCTGGGAAAAGATATATGGGGTCTGCATCCAATTCTGGAGGCAGTGACGTGGTTTGCGAAGAATTTCCTGTTCTGGTTTCTTTTCCAATCCTTTAAGAAATTTTACTGAAACTTCTATTTCACAGGATTTACTCTAGATAGAGCTTAGATAACAACTGATATAGATTCGGCATTAAATTTTAGAGGGGTAGACTCGCAAAGCATTTCCACTTCTGGTTCAGGAGATGTTATTTTATAATTAAAAATGTGCAGGTTCCTCGCAGTAATTGTTTTTCATGATGTGTTTATACTGATTCAGTATCAAATTTCTTAGGGGTAGAAGTGTTTGGTTCACTAAGTATTTTCACTTCCGGGATTTTTTCGCTTCCGGTTCAATACTTTTCTTCAGAAATCTATTTCTTAGGATTGTCTACGGATAAAGCCTTCAATAATGACACGTATAGATTCAGCATAAATTGCAGAAGGGATGATGTGTTTACTAAAATATTTTACTCTCAGTTTTTCTCCAATCCCGATACAGAAATTTTCATTTATCTTGAAACATCTTTTTCTCAGAATCAGTTGATGAAATATCGGATTTTTGGTAGAGCTCATGATGGCTTATATAGATTTAACTTGATAACAGATAATTAATACTTTAATTGTCTTTAATCAAGACATTTTTGGAAGTTTCAGACTATTTTAAAATTTAGAGAGCAGGAAATACGTAATAGGAAGAGGACACGCACGCATTATTTTGCGTGTAACTCGATTTACTTTTTTCAAAAGATTTTTTTCTTTAAATTTTTTTATTTATTGGATTAATTTTCGTCGACTTGTTGGATTACTTTTCATATTTTACTAATATTCTTTGGAAAATGTAACGCAAACGCAGGACTTAGCAAAGTTTCATTAAATCAGAAGCATTTTCTTGTGAAAAAGTATATTCCTAAATAAGAACCCTTTTGTGTGAAGTGTGTTTCTGTAAATGACATAGGAACAGTGTGTTCGGTAGCAGAGTTTCTATAGCAGTGATGTTTTTGGCAGATTTCCTATCGCAATGTATTCCTTCACACAGTTTCTGTAGTCGTGCGATCTTTTATAATTCTTCTATAGGAATATGATCTTTAATAGATTTTCTATAGCAGCAAGTTCTTTAGCAATGTGCTCTTTCATAGTTCTTCTATGGAATTGTATCTTGTAATAGATTTCCTACAACACTGAACTCTTTAGCAAAGTTCCTATAGCAATGTATTCGTTACCAGCGCTTTTGTAACAGTGTGTTTGTTCTTCAGTAGATATTCTATAGCAGCGAATTACTTAGCAAAGTTACTAAAACAATGTATTCTTTACTTGGGTTTATATAAGATTGTATTTTGCAGCTTTTCTATAGCGGAGTATTATTTCATGGAACTTCGGTGAATTATTCGGCAGTGAATTATTTAGCATCAACCTATAGCAGCTTTTCTATAGGAGTGTGCTTTTAGATTTTCTACAGCAGTAAGTTTTTCAGCCTTGTTTCTACAGTAATATATTGTTTAGTAGATTTTATGTAGCAGCGTGTTATTTAGCAGATCATCAATAGCAGTATATTCTTCAGAATTTTGATAGAAGTATATTCCTCAAAATTTCGATAGCAGTATATTCTTGAACAATTTTTCTGCAATGTTTTTTTAACAGAGTATATATAGAAGTATTGTTTTCAGGAGCATTTCTATTGCTGTACTATCACTAGCAGACCTTGAATTGCAGCGAGTTGTTTAACAGACTTCTATTAACAGTCAATTCATAGCAGGGAATCTACAGCAGTGAGATTTTTAGTTGAGTTTGAAAGGAAATGTTCTATATGTATATGCTTTAACGACACATTTATTATCGTGTATTATTTAGTAACGTTTCTTCAGCAGTTATTTTAAGTGTTTTTATAGAAATTTGGTCTTTAACTGCGTTTTTATAGCACTGAATTCTGTAATAAAACTTCTGTAGCATTAAGTTATTTACTACATTGTCTATTGCATCCCCGTCTTTGTATCCATTTTGGACTGATGACATTTTTATGGATATTACCTTGGTGATAAACTTTCTTTAAGAATACATACGTTTAATGTTAAAAATATTTTAGCATTAAATAAAAATTTTCATACAAATCGATTCCTCAGCGATCAAATATATCGCTGCACACTATTCACAGATCGAATACATTGCCACTCTCATTCTTTTATAGTTAGCCACGCTAAACTTTGAAATTTCGACAGTCTACAATGATATTTTAAATAACTTTGTAATGATTGTTAATTGATGTATATTCTATTATACTCATATTTAATCTTTAATAGATATTATTAACGATTTTATAGTTATTTTACTATACTTTTATGAGGTAGGTTATCGTTTTTGCATGTAATATAATACATCATCCATTGCGCGCGATTTTCGGCATTGCGGCAGTTCAGCGTATACGTCAGTGTTTTGCGAATACGATTTTCCAGCTTGAGAAGACGTTTAGCATTAAATTGACAATTGAATTTAGCTGTATGACGATTAGCTGCCAACTGTGATTAGATGCCAACTATGAGTAGCTATCTACGTGATTAACTCCATCAGTCCCTGATTCGGACCCTTAATGGGCTATATGTGTTCCTAAATCCAAGCCTACTTGGAACTACACTGGTATCCAAAAGTTAATCATAATCGCAGTACGTGTAAATATTTCACGAATCAAAAGTTGGAATGGAGCAAAAGTTGGTATACGTGTGTAATAAAGTAATGCAAGTACGACAAAAAAGTGAATTTTATGCAGGAATTATGCATTTCTAAAAAAAATATGCCCAAACTGAAACAATTCTGGTACATGAGCATTATTAAGACATGTGGTCACCTCGTGCAGCTATGCAAGTCTCACATTGCTTTTTCAAGCTTTCTATGAGGTTGTCTATGAGCTGTGGGGCAAAAATCCTATTCCTGAAGTAGAACAGTTTTTAGCTTCGAAATCGTGAAGGATGATCCAATGCAATCTCTTTTGCATCTGCAAAGAGATGGGTTTAAGTTAGTGAATAACCTACATGCATGTGTCTGCTATTCTGATTGCATTAATCCTTTACTGTGCAAGTTTTGCGAATTATGCTTAACTTTTGGACACTAGTGTATATAAAACAATAACTCTTAAGACTGTTTTACTTTGGTGTTCAGTTCTGACAGTTATCATGGAAGTATCACCATGGTCCATGATCCATAGACCTTTCTTTCAGCGTGGTTATTAGAATGGCCAGCTTTTACACAAAATATCAGAGAGTAGAAGAACATTCTTCTTGACATTTTTTGTACTGAATTGTTGCGTTTTGCCCTAACTGATGCAAGCTTAAAGAGATATGTGTTGTGCCTGTAAAAATGCCCCTAAGACGTTCGTTTTGAGCATGACTATAAATAGAGTATTTTTTAGTTGTACACCGTGCTCTGACTAAGTTTGCACTTGGACTATTAACTCCTGTGATTCCAAAGAATATTGGAAGTCGAATGTTCCATGTTTGTACGACCGCTCTATGTACCAGTTCAAGCTTCCTTTCGATAAAAAATGGAATTTCATATATTTGGATCATGTGGTCGGCACAAGCATCCAATATAATCAACATATTCTGTTATTTCATATGGTGTATATACTTATCATAACTACTTATCATATATTTTCTTTAAATGAAATTTTGTTTGGACATAAACTTCTCTAATTCTTTTACTATTTACTTTGTATACATTTCTTGTATCCTTAAATTACGTCTATGGGGGATATGGTGTGTTATATATTTTATATAACGAAATTTTTTGACAGAACTCTAAGTTATATCGTTTCTCATTATTATTACGTTCAGTAATTGAATTACTTTGTCGGAAACCAGTTTTCAGACACAATAGAGACCGTTTCAACTCCGCAGAAGTTGACAGCAAATATATATTATCAATTTCAAAATGTTAATTTATTGGGTATTTAGAAGTTTGCCATTGCAGTTTTGTTTTTTGAGCTCCGTGAAAACAATAATACGTTATAATAATATAAGAAATCAGAAATCTGATATTTTATAAGAAACCTCAAGATATATGTTGAATTAGTAAATATTTAATCTCCCAACAATTACTCCAAAGAAACAATCTTATCTTAGGTCCATAATTCGCTGATATGTGATAATATGAATTTAGAAACAATACCTAACGAGTTTTTTTCTTTCAAAACCTTCCATAATCTTTCAAGGACATAAAAAACTGAATATTTCCAAACTTGTGGTATCGATAGAAGGTATGCTGCACTCAATTTTGATTTTTTTTTTGTGAAATCAACCCTGAAAAAGAACTTGGAATGCGGTGTTTGCATACATTGAGTACACTTTGAATAATGCACTTACTATACACTTAGTTATACACTTCGAATACACTCAGTATACTATATATTACGCCAAACAATATTTTATTTAGCGGGTGTGATTGTGGCATATTTATAAAGTATACGTGCGTGAGAATAAATACTTTATTTTTAGCGGTTAAAGTTAAAAGGAATTTCAAGCGGATCGTTACTTATCTTTCAGTATGATTTAAGATGTGATGGGACAAAAATGCTTTCAACCGAATCATTATCGATGTGGTCACCATGGGAACGGTGACATTTTTGCCCTGAATAAAACTATTCTTTAATATGCGTTTTTTTTCAACGAGAGTTCTTTTTTCCGGAACTAATTTATTCCTTTTTTTTTGTGATCTAGAAACTATTTTCAACCATGACTAAACACTGAAAATATTCATTCAGTTATTACAAACCATTTTCTGAATATTTGTGTTAGAAATGATTTTCGAAGTATATACTGTAATTGAAAATTTGAAACCTTGAAATTTATATATATATATAAATTTCATATTTATATATATATTTATATATATATATATATATATATATTTATATATATATTTATATATTTATATATATATTTATATATATATATATATATATATTTATATATATATATCTATATATATATATATATTTATATATATATCTTTATATATATATATATATATATATATATATATGAGATTCATATGAAAAAGAGGGGAAATGACCAAATGCAAGGCATAAAATGGTAGAGGGGGATGGCGACCCCTCCTTCCCGTTTAAAAGACTGCTTTTATGCCCGGGCAACACTCACGGTACCAATGCCATGCAGAAGCCATACTTCCGTAAATGTGTCAAATCAAAAACACTCGAAAAAGTGCAAAGAAAACAAATAGGAATCGACCAGGATCGCAAGGGAAAGAATGGAAATGCAGCAAATGCCCCTGTCGGTTAAGATGGAGTGCATCATATATAACAGAAGTCCACGCATGCGCTATTCGTTATTTTCACTTTCATCGTTCTATACCTCTGCCATATCCCTTAAGTAAGCATTTTCTCCCTTTTTTGTATTAAATAGGGAATTATAATAACATTTCAGGAAGCCAATTGGATAATTACGTTTTATTGCCTCCTTCATAATATTCCTATTATGCATGATGCAATCAGACTTGAAAGTATTAATGCGTTGATTTCTTTTGAGGTGACCAATGACGACATTTCTGAAAATGTTTTTGGTCAAATTGGACCTCCAATCAATAATGCGGTTGATTTTTATATTGAAATTGTTTCTCTTGTCATATGAGACAGTATAAGTACCATATCTACTGTCATGTTTTAGTGTGATATCTAGAAAATCAACACTATCTTCCTCCTTACTTATATTCTCAATCAATACCAGTTCTTTTGGATAAAAAGTAAAATCAAATTGGGGTGTATTCTTATATTGCCCAATAAGGACATCGTCAACGAAACGGAAATATGGCATTTCATGTAATATATGAGTGCCATTTTCAAATTTACACAAGTATAGATCGGCGAGCAGGGATGAACACCCCCCTCCCATCGGAATACCCTTAACCTGTTGAAAATAGTTGGTGCCGTCAAATAAGATGTTTTCAAACAACACAATGCGAATCAAGTCCTCGTATTTTCTGAATGTAATATGCTCTTTTAAGTCATATATTTCATGTAGTTCCTTCAAAATTTCATATAGATTTTCCAGATTGATGTTGTTGAATAAATCACGGAAATCGTAACTTTTGAAACGTATATCCCTGCTATAAAATGGAAGTCGGTTGATGACATCGTAACTATTATTTATCATTACTGTTCCTTGTTTCTTGAGTATAATCATAACATTTTTAAGTATAGTTAAAAGTTTTTCATTTGCAATTGTTAAATAAGATCCACATCCCACTGTCACCGGCCGGAACTTGACTGGATTTTTATGAAGTTTTGGTATGAGTACCAAATATGGAAAGTTAACTGCTTTAAGTTCGATACCAATGCTTTGATACAGAGGTTTAATTTTATTTACCAGACATGTTCCATTTTGTTGTAAAAGGGAGTACATTTTTTTATCAAGATAACTATTTTTTAAAGTATCAACGTAGTATTTTCTGCATGTGAAAGCGTAATTTGATACAACTTTATCCGTATAAGTTATAACATATTTATCTTCATATTTATTGACTGCATTTTGAAGAGAAGGATAATACGTTTTTTTACACAATGTTTTGTAGTGGAGATTGAACATTTTGATAAGGTTGTATTGCTATTCATTGAAGGCTTGTATTGGCATGCTGTATTTTACGGCGAGTTTATATGTAAATTTCTTCAAATCTTGTTCAAAGTCCTTTTTAATATTTGTGAAATCTTGTATACGTTCGTACCAAGTTGAAGCATAGATTTTAAGCATAGATTTTAACTTGTGATTATCCAATAGATCCAGGTTTCCAGTGATAATGTGCGCATGATGGGTATCTATATAAGGGCTGTTTTGACAATTACACTCTTCACTTTTATATACATTGATGTTTCTACTTATGCGGTTATAATTAAATATTTTTCTACCATTGGTTTGCACAAATTTATAAATCAGTTTTACTTCTATGTTAGGTATTGGTAAGAGATGTGCCAAGTTTTTTATATATGTCTTGATTGGTAAACCATCATAATTTTTATTTTTGTAGGTTGTAACAAAAGGCTCTGTTGTAGTAGTTTTCTTCTGTGGAGAGGATTTCAATACTATGTTTAATGTACTGGCTTTTAGTTTAAGTAAATCCATCATAATAGCGTAGTTTGTACATGCATTTTCATTATTATTAACAGTTAGTTGTTTTTCGAGTTGATACACTTTCAAATAACACCAGATGCGTTGAATATAACGTTTTCTTATACTAAATATAAGATTTTTGATCCAGCCGGGTTTTATTATTATTCCTGCACACACTGTTTTCATGAACGTTTCGATCTTTTCGAGAGTTTCTTTATAACTGAAATATTTCCTTTTTCTTGTTCCCCTTTGCCATCTCTTTTTTATAGCAGGATGGATATCTTGCAATACAGGGTTACGTTTTTCATTTTTACAAGATTCCAAATTATAATTGTCACTAAATATGATCGTATTGAGTCCATACGGAAAAGCTGTTCCATATTGTTGGATGTGTGTATTTTCCCACCAAAGTCTTTCTGACAGTTTGGGTACAACATCGATGATTGTAACAATTATTTGTGAAAAATCATGGTTTCTATAATGACGGAGTTCCAAATTGGTGATAGTTGCATCAGTGAGAAGAGATTTGCCAATTTGACTTCGATGTAAGTTGATTCGCAAATGCAAACGATTTTTGGTTTGTCCGATATATTTTGCTTGGCATGTTTGGCAAGTAATACAGTAGATGACATTATAGGTTTTGCAGAATGTACCGTAACTGGGATCTTGAGTAGATATTTGGAGAGGGTCTGCCACTGGGCAGAGTTTACATCGATGAGATTGGCATTTTTTAAACTTGAAATTACGTATTCTATTAAAATAATGACGATATGAATATTTAAAAAAGGGTGATCCATTTAGATTAAGGATCGAGTCGGTAGAACAATGAGAAACATTACAGACGCTATTTATATTTGTCACAGAGTTTGCAATAGCATGTTGCACAGGCTTGAAATATTTCTTTATGTTAGGCATCATATATAAAGCATGAGGGTAACTGGTTATCGATAATACTACTACCCTGTATTGTTGTATTACCGGGCATATACTTTATAACAGTATAAATAATTTTATTTTAATAATTTTATTAAATAATTTTATTTT